>CP092872.1:6814247-6906089 GCA_030710605.1 Cordylochernes scorpioides
GTAGCCTCTGTTTAGGGGGGCAGAAAACTCTCACAAGTGACCATTTACCCATTGTAAGGTCAAAAAAGACAACCTCCAATGAGAGACCAACCACCTAGAAGAAAGACGACGACTATTGTTTTGAAACCCTTTAGGCTCTCTCATAATGGAAACTTGTTATAAAACAAGTGTGCCTGAATCATGATGCCATGATCCACAAAAGCTGAACCCCATTCCATGAGAAGTTCAAGGAGCATGGACTCATGGAATTTGGGTAAACTTTACACAAGGGAATAAGAAACAATAACAACTTGTTATAAAACAGCAAAAATGATTAGTAAATCCAAAACCACAGTTTCTCTCCTCCTTGTTCTTCCACTTAAGTATAATAAATAAAATTGAAAATTTGGAATTATTATAGATACGTATGATTCTTTTAAAAATTAAACAATTTCTACTGCCCTTACTACAATGGAAAAATTAATGAGAGAGCCTGGGGGGGGGGGTCGGTGGAAGGCTGGTTAAACCGTTTGGTTTTCGACCACTACGACCCGGGTTCGATCCCCGCATTGGACGCTTTTTTCTGTTAAAAAAAAAAAAAAAAAGCTTCAATGGCCCCCGATTCTTGCAAAAGTCCAACCCCACCAGCGAGTGCAAGTAACCAAACGGGGCTCTGGCACATTTGTAAGTGCAAAGTCGAACTGCTTTTCACATGTGTAGACATGTGGTGCGCTTACAATAAAAAAGCAGTCGCTAACTACCTACCATGGTTATCATGGCCTGTACCACGTGTACTAGGGATAAGCAAAAAAAAAAAAAAATGAGAGAGCCTGGCTCATCAGTGGTGAACCCTACCAGCGGTTCCGCCAGTTTAATCTACCATACCGCTGTTATATTGCATTTTTCAATCTTCCTTTTTTAATGATACTGATGCTAGACTCTGGAATGGGTATTTTAGATGAACTATGGACATAAGTTTTGAGGACAGCAGAATTACATACAATTTCAAATATATAATATGCTTCGAGCAATGGCTCTTCCGCACAAATATATAGTTTTTTTTATTGCAGTAGGGGTAGTAGAAATTTTTTAATTTTTAAAAGAATCATAAGCGTCTATAATGGCTTAGTATTTTCATAACAGATGGCGGGCTAATGCATCATAATACAATTGAACCTTTCTATAACAATTTAGGACCAAGATTTTGAATCTTGGTCCTAAATGATGTTGTTATAGCAAGGTTCAATAGTATTTATGTACTTAAGGTGAAGAGAACAAGGAGGATAAAGCTATGGTTTGTATTTAATAAAGAAAAACCAGGAAAAACAGAAATCTATCCAAAACTTGCTACTGTAAATCTCATTGTCACCCATGGAAGTGAATTTCCAGTCCTTACCAAAGCTGTGAGAGAATGAAATAACAACAATTAGTGAAGATACTTCAAGTGATGGCTTAGCATCGACATTGATATTCACTTTGGAATTCATTTTCTTCAGCTCATAGGAAGAATAACTTCTTATGTCCATTGTGTAAACAATAGTGAAGATGCTGTTGGGTAGAGAAAGGAGAGGAAAACTCAGTAGAAGATGGACTTAAAATGAAAAAAAAAAAAAAAATAGACAAATGTGAGTAGACTGGGAGAAGCAGGAAAGCTGGCGGGGCAAAGACGGAACAAGTTGGATAATGCATTCACCACAGCAAAGGATGAGAGAATAAGCTTTATATGTCTTTAATTACAGTAGAACCTCTCTCTGTAAAGGATGACTAGTTGCTGAACAAAAGTATTCTTTAGGAAGTAGATTCCTCTTACCAGAGAGCAGCTAAATAGTAAAAAATTTTACAAAATAGTGTGCGACATTTTATTAACATCACTGTTACCATCATCAGACAAAAATACTGAATGAGAAAAAAAATATTGCAGCATGCTTTTGAATGTTCCTAATCTATAATCCAGTAAAAAATAGTAATGTTGTTGATGAAAAGTGTCCTTCGCAAAGAAGAATCGTGTAGTGAGAGGTTGAATTAAAGAGGTTATACTGTAAGGTAATATAACCAAATCCAAATAAATTAATAGTGTGTGAGGCTTTCGTAACAGCGTTGTTACTGAAACGTAAAACACTATTAATTTATTTGGATTTGGTCTTATTACCTTGTAGTTCTAATCTATAATCCAAATTGTACCTTATCACTTGAGGTTATAGTATAATTATTTAATGGCTTAAAAAAAAAAAAGAAGCGGCATTAAAATAGGTCTCAATTTTCACAAAGGAAATAATAAGGCACAATTTGGATTATAGATCATAAACACAAGGTAATAAGACCAAATCCAAATAAATAAATAGTGTGTATCTTACATAAACACACAATTTATTTGGATTTGGTCTTATTACCTTGTGTTTCACAAAGGAAAGATCAGAGTGAATGTAGATAGAGGATCAATAAGTAGAAGTGAAGGAATTTTCTGGTGTCAGGAGCAGGTACCTTGACAGGTCTCTGTGAGATCTTGCATCTCCTCACTGGTGGTGGGGAGGATGGATTTCAGTTTGGCCAGTTCCTTGGGGGCCAGCCTCTCCCGCCTGATGGCACGCATCTTACGTTTCCTCTTGCTCCTGATGCTCTTGGCCATCTCTGTGCAACGCACCACTCTGTTAAAACCTAGATATCCTACATGTATATCCTCACATTTGTGAGAAAAACACAGTTCAACTCAAAAGAAAATAAGACCTAATCCAAATAATTTATTAGTGTGCGACGTTTCGGCAACAACATTGTCACCATCATCAGACAAAAGAATAAAATGACCATGATTTATTCTTTTGCCTGATGATGGTGACAATGTTGTTGCCGAAACGTCGCACACTAATAAATTATTTGGATTAGGTCTTATTTTCTTTGATTGAATATATAATCTATTCTCCATCAAACTCTGCAGCGCAGGCAGAGGCGCCATATTCATTGTACATAATTAATATAATCCATATTATCCGCCATATTCATCCAGTGTGAAGATAAGAAAGAAGAAGAAGAAGATATTATCCTTTTTTAAAATAGTGCAGACTGTGCACTTTGCATGTATTGACAAGATGTCAATAAAATTATTTTAATTGCCAATTGTCTATAATCCAAATTGTGCTTTATCACAGTTCAACTCCTTTAATTCAACAATCCAAGGGATTCGATTTTTTTTGGTCAAGTTAAAATCTGTTGCAAATCATATTCGGTTAAATTTGCTGATTTAGTTTTGAACTACTATTGAATTAAAGATGTTACGCTATGATAAGGCACAATTTGGATTATAAACACAAGGTAATAAGACCAAATAAATAAATAGTGTGTGACATTTTGGTAACAACGCTGTTACCGAAACGTCACCCACTATTTATTTATTTGGTCTTATTACCTTGTGTTTAGGTTACACTATATATACAGTAGAACAACCTCCATTACAGAACACTCCTGCTAGTGGACATGTCTCTAAAAAGGACAGTTTTCATCGCTGATATTATCATTTTTGATAATTAGCAACTTTCCAGTAAGCGGACAGGTTTTTCTAAAGGACACTTTGGCTCTGCAACTAGATGTCCTTTACAGAGTGGTAGCTCTACTGTATACATATATACTCATTTACCCAAACGGGGCTTTGGCACATTTTTAAGTGCAAAGTTGAACTGCTTTTCACATGTGTAGACATAGACATGTGGTGCACTTACAATAAAAGCAGTCGTTAACTTCTACCCACCATGATTATCATGGCCTGTACCACGTGTACTAGGGATAAGCAAAAACATATAGAGCAACTAGCCAGTTCTAAACCTCTCCACAAAGGATAGTTTTCATTTGTAAAATTACCAGTTTTACTATTTAGTAACTCTCCGGTAGAGGACACCTCTCCCTAGTGTTGTCCTTTACAGAGAGGTTCTACTGTATACATATCTATACTAGAGCAACTAGCCACTTCTGAGCCTTTTTAAAGTTTTATCTTAAGCTAAATAAAAGGGTATTGTGGATAACACATTGCCTAGGCGAAGAATAATTAACCCTAAAAATGTGTCAACGTAAAAAGTCTAAATACTCTAGTGCCGCTAAAATTTTCCATTGCATGATGCACAACTCCGCCTTTGCCAGTTTCAAGCCCGGATGAAAAAGGAGGAGCAGTAACAAGCTTGCTAAAAAAAACTGGGCTCAGCTGGCCTGGCTGATAGTATTCTGTAAGGGCTCCAGGGATACAGGATGAGTCTGTACTCCATGTTAGGAGCAGCTGCACATGGTGTCTGTTCCTCATGTCAGAGGCGGTCATTTCATATTGGAGCTAAGTCGGCCTGCCACTGAGTAGTGCTCCCAGTCTTAATGACTCAAGGTAGACACATTCTACTTCACCCAGTCATGAGAGATAAGAAAGAAGAAGACATATAATAACAAAACACTGTTGAAACAGGAAGAAGAACCATGGAGAATTAAAGAACATGACAGGATGGTAAAATATAATGATCCCCAATCCTTCATAGCCCAGCACAATATTTATTTAAATAGGTTATAAATTTAACCTGATAGAAGTAGAATGTCATGTGTAAAAAAAAAATGCCCCAATGGCCCCCCGATTCTTGCAAAAGTCCAACCCCACCAGCAAGTATAAGTAACCAAACGGACGCTCTGGCACATTTCTATGTGCAAAGTCAAATTGCTTTTCACATGTGTAGACATGTGGTGCACTTACAGTAAAAGCAGTCGCCTTCTACCAACCATGATTACCATGGCCTGTACCACATGTACTAGGAATAAGCAAAAAAAAAAAAAGAATGTAGTGTCAAAAGCTGAAGTGTTATAGTTTTAATATTTTATATTGTCTGAATTCAATGGCATAGATTGACCTCTCCCCAAAATAAATAGGTCTTGAGGATATCTCCCTGATTTTCTAGCTTGAAGTGTTTAAGGCATGACGAGGTTAGGTAAAGTCAGGTTTGGGTTTATAAAATGGGGAGCAAGTCTTGAGACCTTACTAAGAAGTGAAATCAATTATATTAAAACAAAATTAAAGATTAATTGTTGCTATGTATATTGTGCTTGGTATTATTTTTAGAGATAAGTTACTTTTAGAAAGAATATAGCTATATATGAACTAATTTTTAACCACTTTATTTTGTTGAAACGTTTTGGTGACATCCTTCACAGGGGCGTTTTAATTCATGTTTCGGATTTTTATTTTTATTTTGAAAGTACACACATTTTTTTTAGTTTACTTTCTTTTTGTTGTTCGTAAAAAAATATATATATCTTCTACTGTTAAAGAAAAAACAATTACGAAATAATTTGGGTAGAAATACCCACACGTGGGTTTATTCGCGCATATTTTAAAGAGCATCAATATTACTAATATAGGTTTTTAACGTGCTTGGAATGTGTAAATACCTTAGACTTTTACCTTAAAAGTTGGGAAATTAAATAAAATTGTATATAAAAAAACAAGCTCAAAAAGTTTGTTTATAAACTTGTTTACATTAATATTTGAGTTGTTCCTTTTGAAGAAAGAACTCTCCTCTTTCAAAAGTTCAGTGATATAAAATTGATAAAATTGAATATTTAAAATATATTTGAATAAATATTTAATTATAAATTAAATTCATATTTAATATATATAAAAGCTTGCATTTTAAATAGAGAGTAATTATTTCAGAATACTATTTATTAGTGATTTGAGGACTTGTTTACCAAGTAAAAATGTAGAGACCATCAAAAGTTCCAGAGGTGATTTTGGTTCCCCGTCATTAAACAAAGTACCTTGGTAAAGCGCAGCTATTTTTTAAGTCTGTTTTTGAAGGCCTATAAGATTCATAGTCAAATGATAGCACAAGGCGTGAGGAATTTGAAAATTTTAATATTCGCTAATAACACACTTGGAGTTTCTCTACATGATCAGGAGTTTTAGGTCGACAATTAATAACACAATTTACCTATTCTATTATACGATCTCTCTCATTCAAATACTTTATAAAACTACAAGCTTACTTGCCTCTCATTCAATCATTTTTAATAATGCAGAAGCTCCCATGGAGGACAGTCGAAATGCATATTTGAACTCAATTTTTACAGGTTTTCACAATGACATAAGAATTAATATTTGAACAATATTGAGTATATTAGCTTCAATTCTGAATAAGGTTGACACGCAAAAGCGTTCCAAGCTAATCGTTTTATTGAATCATGTATAATAAGTATCGCTTTAATAAAGCAGGAATTAATGCGAAATTTGCCAATCTATATGAATATTTTACAGAGGTGGGTAAAAATTCAGGTTGCATTCTTTTTAAAACATTTGGTTTGGATGATTGAGAGAGAGAGCATGTAATAAAAGGTTTCTGTTACCATACATGCTGTTTTGTGAAACTGAAGTTATTTTACAAGTGTATTTGTAATTTAACCTGAGATGAAACTCCCCCTCCCTGTGAGGGCCGACCAGGATATGCCTCTCCATTTTCGTCAGTTAGTAGAGCTGCCCTTGCCCAGCTTCGATTCCAGATCCAGAAAGTACTGGGCCTAGATAAAGTCTGGGCAGAATTCTAGGTAGACACATAGGTTACCTGCCGCCGACCTTGCTTTGAACATTCCTGTACATTGGGCTTTGTCGCAGAGCGATAGTTGAGGGTTGGCTTCGCAGCCCCTTTTGGCTTTCTGGCCTCGGAATCTACTAGGCTTCTCCTCCTGGGCTCAACTCTGGTGAAGCCAAAGGTTGGCCTTCTCCATGGGGAGTTGATTCTCCCAATCGACGAGATCGGTCCTGATCGCTGATGGTTTGCCGTTCCAGGTTGTTTGTAGTCATCTCCATTACTGGAGAGGTGCTGTTTGCATTGGTAATTGCAGATAGCGATTTGCTCTCAGCCAATGCTGAGATATTTTAAAATTCATTTTAATGTTATGATATGAGGTATCACCAGTATAAAACTCTTTATAGTATAGATTTAAATAATATTATCTACTTATATAATTGCCTTATTCTGTCTGTGTGGAGTTCACTGTGTGAAGTTCACGGATTGAAGAGGCCCCACCACCACCCTCAAGGGCCATTGCAATGTGCTGGCAGACATTACACGTTTGCAACAGACCCTACCTGCATCAACTGTTCAGAAGAGCCACAGACAGTCAATTATCTTCTCTTCAGCTGTCCATCATTCCTAAGATATAGGATGCAAACAGCTATCCTGCTTTTACTGACCCACCTCAATCCTAGATCTATGCTCAGACTCACCCTTAGCATGGAAATTTCAGGTCAACTGGTTCAACTCAGCAATCAAAACAGGACGCGAGTCTTCTTCTTCTTTCTTATCTCCACTCAATCATATTAAGGTATCAAGCTTGTAAAGCTTGAGACTTTTGGTGTCTGTCAGGAGAAAAGTAGAGCACATCAATGGATAAGTTTGACAACCATCATGACTGGGTGAAGTAGAATGCGTCTGCCTTTGTCATTAAGACTGGGAGCACTATTCAGTGGCAGGCCGACTTAGCTCCAAAAGAAATGGCGGCCTCTGACATGAGGAACAGACGCCATGTGCAGCCACTCCTAACATGGAGTACAAACGCTGCTCATCCTGTATCCCTGGATTAGGCGCCCTTACAGGGTACTATCAGCCGGGCCAGCTGAGCCCAGGTTTTTTAGTGAGCTTGTTACTGCTTCCCCTCCTCCTTTTTTATCCGGACTTGGGACTGGCAAGGGTGGAGTTAGGATGCGAGTAAAAGCGCTCAACACTAGTTCATACTAGTGAGCTGGACTCCAGGTAGTAAGTGCTCGGCGCTCCAGGAACCTGGGTTGTAAATCTCTTTCTCTCTAGTTGCTACTTCTGTTCGCTCCAGAAGCTTGGGTTGTATATAGATGGGTGTTATTGCATTTAAGTTAATTTATACCTACCTAACCTTGTCTTTAATGTTTGAGAAAGAGCATTGCTCAATATAAATATTTATGTATAATTCTATAAGCCTAAAAATAGCTTATGACCATAATTCACTCTTTAATATCCTAACAAAGATCCCATCTTTCTGTGTATCTTCCAATACAGTATTAGAGCTCTTGAAAGATTAAACTGCTGGGAGGGTTTACCACTGATAAGCCAAGCCTTTCCAATATTACTTTAAAGCAGTAAGGATGGAAAAAAAAAAAGAATTTTATTTGAAAAATGTGTGTGTGGCTTTACAGTTATTTTATTTCTTATATATAGTGAAAGATATTATGGACCACAAGAACCAATTCAGCAATATTTGTTATTAGCTCACAGATAATGAGTTATAATCAGAGAGTTGTGTTCCAAGCCAATAAGGTAAATAGATGTATTTCCCACATCAAGATATCCCTCTTCTTCTTCTTTCCTATCTCCACTCAATCATATTACGGTATCAAGCTTGTAAATTTGACAACCATCATGATTGGGTGAAGTAGAATGTGTCTGCCTTTGTCATTAAGACTGGGAGCACTACTTAGTGGCAGGCTGACTTAGCTCCAAAAGAAATGGTCACCTCTGACATGAGGAACAGATGCCATGTGCAGCCACTCTTAACATGGAGAACAGACTCATCCTGTATCCCGGGATTAGGAGCCCTTACAGGGTACTATCAGCTGGGCCAGCTGAGCCCAGGTTTTTTAGTGAGCTTGTTACTGCTCCCCCTCCTCCTTTTTCATCCGGGCTTGGGACCGGCAAAGGCGGAGTTTGATATCCCTCTACAAAGCTCCAATGACAAGGTCCTAATTGATAAGACTACAAACCAATAGTTCTCCCCTATTCAATTGGAGCCATCATATTACTTTAATCAAAAGTGCCTTCTCTTATGAATCCCTGCTTTACCAGAGAGCATCTAAATTGTTTTTTTTTTTTTTCAAGAAAAAAAGATCAAATCCAAATAAATTAATAGTGTGTGACATTTGGATAACAATGCTGTTACCGAAATGTCAAACACTATTAGTTTATTTGGATTTGGTCTTATTTTATTATAATTATAATCTATAATCCAAATTGTGCCTTTATCATTTTTGATTAAAAACATTTCCTTTATATGCATTCATGGTCAAAACTTAAGGAAGTTGTACCTTTTGGCATGTATATCAGGATTCAGACAAAAACTCGGAAAGATATTACAGTGACCTTTATTGAAGACACAAGACAACCAAGTATGAACAAAATTGCCTGTTACCTTCATATAAATAGACGAACAACAGGCAACATTAAAAACTTTCCACTTCCTTAAGTTTTGTCTATTAGTGTATAGAGGTGTCTTCTAGCGTGAGTGTCCTTTCATGGAGGTTCTACTGCATATATTATCCAAACTGTAAAATTATTTTCTCAATATATACTCTTAAACCATTTTAATTCAGCATCCAAGAGAAATGTACTTCTTGCTAAATTATAGAAAATATTGAATTATTGTCAGTAGAATTATTGCAGTTGGAAGCAAGTCTGGGCAGAATTCAAGGTAGACACATAGGTTTACCTTCCCCACCATGACCTTGCTCTGAACGGCACCTGTTTTTGGCGCATTTATTGCACACCTTTTAACTGTGATAAACCTTGATGAGGTATAATTTGGATTATAGATTAGCATTATAAGGTAGTTAGACCAAATCCAAATATATAAATATCTTAGGAGGTTTCAGTAACAGATATGTTACCGTCATTCATTTAGTATTTTGCCTGCTAATAATAACAACACTATTACGAAAACGTCACACACTATTTATTTATTTATATTTGGTCTTATTACCTTGTGTTATGGGGGGTCGGTGGAAGGCTGGTTAAACCGTTTGGTTTACGACCACTACGACCCGGGTTCGATCCCCGCATTGGACACTTTTTTCTGTTTAAAAAAAAAAAATGCTCCAATGGCCCCCCGATTCTTGCAAAAGTCCAACCCCACCAGCGAGTGCAAGTAACCAAACGGGGCTCTGGCACATTTGTAAGTGCAAAGTCGAACTGCTTTCACATGTGTAGACATGTGGTGCGCTTACAGTAAAAAGCAGTCGCTCACTACCCACCATGATTATCATGGCCTGTACCACGTGTACTAGGGATAAGCAAAAAAAAAAAAAAAACCTTGTGTTATAAACCTCATTATAACAACATCAGTAGGGACAAAAGGGTTTTATGTTGTAATTTGTCATAATTAAAACAAACATAATTTTTAAATGATGAAAAATAGTTATATCAAGGTATCACTGTATAGAGAATGGAATTCGTGTAATCTTTACACAAGGGGATAAGAATCAACAACAAAAACAACTGTATAGAGAGCAATCTCTAAGAAAATATACTGATACATTGATAAATACCTTTATTAACAACAATACATGCAACACTTTACAATTACAGAAAAAACACGGATCTTCACATAATTAGACACATGGTATGTGACAGATTATATACAATAGATTATTTGCACATTGCCCTTCAAAAATATGTCACATTATAATATAGAAGTTTGGTTGAGCAATACAATCACACAGGATTTGAACAATTCACTTTTTTTTTTTTTTACATTTTTAAAAAGTTAGAGAGAATATAGATTATAACATTGAAGTTTTAGGAGGATGACATTCATTTACCAAAAGATAGGTATACCTCCTGTTAAAAATGCATGATTATGTCTCTGTGTAGCATAGAGTAAATCTGATTAAATATGATAAAATGAACTGGGGGTATAGGGAATCTTTCCATATAATAAACCCAAACTATATCCCAAATCTCTAATAAAGGAAAAGAGTGAACCAAAAGTTAAGTTCAAATAGGGTTATAGCAAGGATTTCCTGTATCTCTCTAAAACAAAATAAAAAGTTTCTTGAGTAGTTCTCAAATGCATGGTTATGTGTGTGTGTGTGGCATAGAGTAAATCTATGATAAAATGAACTGGGGGTATATCGAATCTTTCCATATAATAAACACAAACTATATCCCAAATCTCTAATAAAGGAAAAGAGTGAACCAAAAGTTAAGTTCAAATAGGGTTATAGCAAGGATTTCCTGTATCTCTCTAAAACAAAAAAAAAAAAAAGTTTCTTGAGTAGTTCTCAAATGCATGGTTATGTGTGTTTGTGTAGCATAGAGTAAATCTATGATAAAATGAACTGGGGGTATAGTGAATCTTTCCCTATATATAATAAACCCAAACTATATCCCAAATCTCTATTATAAGAAAAAATAAATTTCAGTCCAAATGAGGTTATAGCATGGATTTCCTGTATCTCTCTAAAACAAAATTTAAAAAAAAGTTTCTTGAGTAGTTCTCATTTTACCAAAAGACATGATGAAATTATTTGGAAGATATCACTTCTGTAACCAAGCATTCTTCCATGTTCCAAAATATGGTGTAAACAACCCACATAACCTAATGAACAATCCCTTTGGGAAGTCTCCTTAAAAAAAAAAAAAAAGACAACCGGTGATATCAAAGACTTTCCACTTCCTTAAGTTTTATCCATGAATGTAGTCTACTTAAAAAAAATATATACATATATATATGTGAAAAAGAAAAAGGCATCTCCTTATCGTGCAACTGAAAGTTGCTGATGGCTGAGCGCCATCTATCGGAATAAATATCAACTATTCTCGTTGATTTTTTTATTCCATAATTGGCCAAATACCCATTCTTGATTAATCAAGAAAAGCTAACCACGGACGCGTTTCGGGCTGTTGGCCCTCATCAGCGTGGTGCAAGCTGTACCTCAAAGACCAAAAAAATTGGTCATTTGCACGATAAGGAGATGCCTTTTTCTTTTTCATGATTTATGCACCTTATCCCAGTACAATGTTACATTTGTACTATTTTTTCACATTGTGTAGAGTCCTCACGCAATTCTGGCCTTAACTACCCGTTTCATGATTTTTCAGGATGCCTTAATGACCAATTTTTTTGGTCTTTGAGGTACAGCTTGCACCACGCTGATGAGGGCCAACAGCCCGAAACGCGTCCGTGGTTAGCTTTTCTTGATTAATCAAGAATGGGTATTTGGCCAATTATGGAATAAAAAAATCAACGAGAATAGTTGATATTTATTCCGATAGATGGCGCTCAGCCATCAGCAACTTTCAGTTGCACGATAAGGAGATGCCTTTTTCTTTTTCATGATTTATGCACCTTATCCCAGTACAATGTTACATTTGTACTATTTTTTCACATTGTGTAGAGTCCTCACGCAATTCTGGCCTTAACTACCCGTTTCATGATTTTTCAGGATGCCTTAATGACCAATTTTTTTGGTCTTTGAGGTACAGCTTGCACCACGCTGATGAGGGCCAACAGCCCGAAACGCGTCCGTGGTTAGCTTTTCTTGATTAATCAAGAATGGGTATTTGGCCAATTATGGAATAAAAAAATCAACGAGAATAGTTGATATTTATTCCGATAGATGGCGCTCAGCCATCAGCAACTTTCAGTTGCACGATAAGGAGATGCCTTTTTCTTTTTCATGATTTATGCACCTTATCCCAGTACAATGTTACATTTGTACTATTTTTTCACATATATATATGTGAAAAATAATTAAAAAAAAAAAAATTTAAAAAAAGTTGAGTTTTGGTATTAAAATTTTGGTCATAGAGGTACAGTCTGCACCATGCTGACGAGGGCCAACAGCCCGAAATGCGTTCGTGGTTCGTTTTTCTTGATTTATCAAGAAAATAGGTTGGTCAAATATCAGGAAACAGGGTCTACCATCTAAAAAAATTCATGCGAGCGTGGTCAGGATATGCCTTTTTTGATTTTAATATATATATATTTAGAACACAGTCATGAATTCTCAACCTGCAACCCCAAAACACATTATTGACTGTATTGACTCATCCATTGATAAGCTCTACTCATCCCCACCATCAACAAGCTTTATACCCTAATATGATTGAGTGGAGATAAGAAAGAAGAAGAAGAACACAGTCATAATAAATGCATGTTTTAGATATTTTAGATATAGAAGATGAATTACAGAAAAAGAGCAAAAATATATTTTAAAAATAGAGTGGCCGTAAGAAAATAATACAGAAGTGAACACTAAATAGTGGGAAGGTATACAACAGATAGACAAATGGCAGTTATGAACATAAAAAATAATACCATAGAATATATAAAACATAAGCTCATATGTATATATTGTCTCTTATACGACTTTTACTAGCAAAGTAGACTGGGGGTTAGTAAATTCTTCAACCAATGTTACTTATAGAAAAACTTGTAACCACATCGATCCTCTCAGAAGTTTGAAACTGGTAGTATGACTATGAGTAGCTGTGAAAAATATTTGGTGACATTTCTTGGTAACAGGTCTATTAAAAAGGGGGTCGGTGGAAGGCTGGTTAAACCATTTGGTTTTCGACCACTACGACCCGGGTTCGATTCCCGCATTGGACACTTTTTTCAGTTAAAAAAAAATGCTCCAATGGCCCCCGATTCTTGAAAAAGTCCAACCCCACCAGCGAGTGCAAGTAACCAAACGGGGCTCTGGCACATTTGTAAGTGCAAAGTCGAACTGCTTTTCACATGTGTAGACACGTGGTGCGCTTACAGTAAAAGCAGTCGCTAACTACTCACCATGATTATCATAGCCTTCGAGATAAGAAAGAAGAAGAGGTCTATTAAAGAATGCCATGCATAATTTATGTATTTGGTCTTGTTATTTCCTTCCTTTACTCTTGCAAGTAGGGAAAGAATGGTTGTTCTTTGCCAAGAGTTAATTCCTCACTGGCCCTCATGATATCGAAATAAAGTGATGGGATTATATTTATCATGACTGTCCGTACCTGTCACTGATGGCAGAAAGGGGAAGAAATGACTCAAGAGTTGCCTGCAGTACATTTACATGGGAGACTAATTAATTTTAAAAAATACATATATTGTATTAAAAATAATTTATTTACCAATATTTCTGTTGGCTGAATGCCAACCTTTTTCAAGGTGAGTTTGTTGTTGACACATAAATATATTATAATACCTTGAAAAAGGTTGGCATTTAGACAAATGAAATTTTTTTTTTGCTTATCCCTAGTACACATGGTACAGGCCATGATAATCATGGTGGGTAGAAGTAGGTGTCTGCTTTTACTGTAAGTGCACCACATGTCTACACATGTGAAAAGCAGTTCGACTTTGTACTTATAAATTTTACTGTATTTGAATGTGGTACAATAAAGGATTATAGATTAGAAACACATAGGTATTATTACCTTGTGTATTTGAATTTCTTCAAATTGAACAAAAGTTGGCTTATGGAATGTATTATTCATACATATATACCTCTAGAAAAAAAAAAAAAAATTAAAAAAGAAAATAACAAAAAAATTTTAGCTTGAGAAAAAAAAAATGGCAGTTATAAAGGATTGGCTTTTTATATATGAGTGAATAGTTTAAATATGTCTGTAAATGCAACAGAGAGAAAGAGACTTGAAAGATGAAGTACATATTAAAATGAATTTATAGTAAAACTTATAGAGAGTTCAATGATAGTTGTGAATCATTGATATTAAACATTGTTAGGCTAAATTTTAAAAGGAATGTTTTCACAAATATCTCATGTATGGGTAAACTATAGTGAACAGATTTAGAGGAAGGCAATCCACATAAAAACATTTACCTTATAAAATCAAGCCTTTTTATTGCAATCACTATGGTTACACCTCGCTATTGCTATTATATTCAGACAACCAAAAAGAATGAGAAGAAGAATGAATTCAATTAAATAGAAAAAAATATATATAAATTATGAAAGTATAAGAGTTCAAGGCATGCGAGGATGCGTTTCTTAAAGTCACTTTAAGAAACGCATCCTCGCATGCCTTGAACTCTTATACTTACATTATTCAGAGGATTTCATCTCTTTTTATATATAAATTATATAGATAATAAAATTTGCATATTTGCAACAAACAAATACGAATTTTTAAAAGCAAATAAAATTTACATAAAATAGAAATACAAAACAATAATTTTTACATGTCCCCTACAGAAGTATAAGGTACAATATGTGGATTATAGATTAGAAACATAAGATAACAAGACCACATACAAATATAAACAAAACTTTAGAAAGAATCCCTTGAAATAAGGTCATTCAATTCTACACAGTTGAGTTACAGTCCATATGTACTCCTGTAGACAATGACAATTAAACAACTTTATCTCGTCAATCTTTACACTCAAAGGGAGTTATAAGGTAATAATAATGGTAGGAATTAAGAGAGGTATATACAATCGACGTAGCCCTCTCTGAGGGCATGTCCGGATCAGGAGTTTAAAGCCGCCTTGAATCTAGACAGATCCCTGCCATTTGGGGAGTTCATGTTCGAAACATGCTTGATGATAATGTCGAAGAATTTGTCGAGAAGAATCTGTACTCCTGTAGAAGGACAGAAATGCCTAAAAGCTTGAGATTACATTTAATAAAAATAAAGAAACTCATCTCCAGAAACTGTAGCATTTCTTTTAATTAATATCCAGGATGTTTAAATCAATTCATAATAACTTTATTAGGTATTGCTCAGCAAGAGCAACCTAGTTCATAAATGTACAATCAATAGTTATGTGGCGACCACACTTTGCTTCAGCGAGCGCGAACTGGGACATAGCTCCACTACACACACGGGCAGTGTGACAGCCTCGGCAACCGCGAGCGACAACCTGAATACGCATGCGCGAGCATCCGAGACACTCTGGCCACTCACGCGGTAAACAAGAAGGCTTGATCCCAACAGCGTTACAACCGCCGTTACTTCTTTTCTCTTTATATATTTCTGGCTTTAAATAAATTAATTTTAATTATAATTTTATCAGCTGCCTTTCCACAAGTCACACCAACACATCACGCAACCATGTTATGTACAGGGGTTCATCATATATACAGTTAAACCTGTCTATAGCGCCCCCTCTCTATAGCGCCCGATTTTAAATACATAGTACGATGCGATTTACATTAAAAGTGACCTGTCTATAGCACCCCCTCTCTATAGCACCCTATTTTGGTGAGTCCCAAGAGGTGGCGCTATAGACAGGTTTAACTGTATATCCAAATAGATAAACTGTTTGTGATGCTTTGGTAACAACCTTGAAGCATCAAAACAGAAATTTATTTGGATATGGTCTTGTTACCTTATGTTTCTAATTTATTTAGAGGAACTAATCATTTCAGATATAAAGTTTTAAAATGCAGTTGTTTGGTACCCCTCCCCCTAAATAAAGGTTTCTTGTGTATTTAGAGCTTGCACAGAAAGAATGTTTGAAAGTTTTGCGACAAAGGCTAAGTAAGAACTGAGTGGATTACCAACCTCAGGTATTCACATGTTGAGTTTGCAGAAGCTATCTTGATAGAATCCTTGAAGATCCTTGACAAAGCTATCCTTGTGTTTGTGGAGCAGGCGTTTGAAGATGTTGAGGGTGGAGACACTCTCCTGACATAGGAGGTTTGTGATACAGAGGAAGATGGGTGAGCGCATGTTGAGGATCTTGAAGGCATCGTAGGCTTCCTCGGCATTGCTGGAGTTGACATACATCCTCAGCCTCATCTCAGCTCTGTCCAGGAGATCTTTGTCTATCATCCAGTAGTCTGCTGTGAAGATGAGGTCTAGGAGGTCGTCAAAGTTGTCTGGGATGATACAAGCATCCCCACAGCCGCAGAGGTAGTGGAGGATGGAAACTACAGCCCTGGAGTTAACATGGCACAGCCGCACTGTGGGAGCCTCCAGTTCCATAAAGTGGCCGCGAAGAAGGTTATGGAAGTAGGTTGAGGATCGCTGCAGGACCTCTCCTGGAGCTTGGACCTCGGACCCATCATCCAGGACCAGGGTGACATCGGGAGCAGCCTCATCAAAGTGACAGGGAGCTTTGTTTTGTTGGAGAAGCCTACAGGTCACTAGCTGTATCTGAAACCTCATTGCTATCTCAATCAGAGATTCTATCAGAGGTTCGTGGCTCAGTGCAAAGTTGTCATCCATCAGGAAGTGACAGATGTGGCTGATGACATTGTTCCGGGCCAACAGATTGTGCAGGAATCCTGGCTCACTGGAAACACAGGCCTTACCTTTCAAATAACAACATTTCTCAACTACTTCTCCATTCATAGGATTGAGGAACACAACTTTTCTGTGGACATACAAACATGTTTCTAATACAACTTTATGAGCTTTTCTTAAACAGTGCTATATTTTCAACTCTCTAACCCATCTAAATGATCAAACAAGCTTCAAAATAAAATTCAACATTAATTAGCCATAAACAACAACAATTAAAGCAAAGCTAGAGTTAATTTATCAAGTTGTAGTCCAACAACTACAACTTGCAATACAAGTTTACGCCAAGCCCTTTCTTTCTTCTTTCCCCCTATTTGGCACATTGTAAATAACATTGCTAATTATTGTTATATTACTGTTATTTCTTTATATACCCTTGTGCGACCACACTTTGCTTCAGTGAGTGCGAACTGTGACAAAGCTTCACTACACATATGGGCAGTAGTGTGGCTGCCTCACTACGCATGCGCAGGCGGCATCCAGGACACTCTGGCCACGCGCATCGTCATCAACAACAAGGCTTGCTTCCAATGGCCGTTACTTCTTTTATCTTTATATATTTCTGGCTTTAAATAAATTAATTTATTTTATAAAAATAATTATAATTTTATCAGCGGCCTTTCCACAAGCCACACCAACACGCATGCAACCATCCCACACCCTCTTCTACTCTGGGAATCTGTATGAGATCAAAAGGTTTTAATAAAGATTTTTGTTGTTGTACTTTTCAAACTGATGAAGGGCTTGACTAAATGCTTCTATAAATTATAAACACAAGGTAATAAGACGAAATCCAAATAAATAAATAGTGTGTGACGTTTCGGTAACAACGCTGTTACCGAAACATCACACACTATTTATTTATTTGGATTTGGTTTTATTACCTTGTGTTTATAATCTATAATCCAAATTGTGCCTTATCAATGCTTCTATAAATTATTTCGTGGAATTACAGATGCAAGAAAATAAGACCTAATCCAAATAAATTAATAATGTGACATTTCGGTAAAGTGTTGTTACCATTCTCAAACAAAAGTCTTATTGTCTTGTATCTATAATCTATAATCCAAATTGTGCTTTATCATTCGTGGCATTAACTTTTACCGATTTATTAATTTCTCTCTCTCTCTCTCTCTCTCTCTCAGACCTGCAATCCATCTGACCATGAAGACTACTTATTTGTTATCGTAAATATTGAGGCTGCCTGGCCGGCATTCATATTTCTTGAAAATGAAGATACTTCGGCCAGTGAATCTTTTAACGCCTTGCTGAATGTTTAATTTTTGTTTGCTCCTGACGAGGACAAAAGATTTTTGTCGAAACGTCGAGGTAATAAAAAGATTCACTGGCCGAAGTATCTTCATTTTCAAGAAATACTTATTTGTTATCCGCTCTCTCTCTCTATTAAAAAAGGTAGAAGCACAGGGCGCCTCTCCTGTCAAAATAAACATCAAAAGCTGATGCCATCTATTGACCGTCGCCGCAACTAGCGGCCTCGGGTCGGTGACAAAGCCACAACACCAGCTTTGGCAAACTGAGAAGCGTCCACTAGAGACCATGGTTTCGGGCTAATAGCCCTCGTCAGTCTAGGGCGGACTTTATTCCCTGAGATCAACACGGGATCTAATGGAATCTTCACAATCTACCAAGAGGTGTTTAGCTGGCAAGGTGGCTGGGCCAAATCTATGGCTAAAATATAGATGGAAAATTTGCTGGGAGGAAATTGATCCATAGAAGCACAGGGAGTCTCTCCTGTCCATCTATAAAAAAAGGTAGGTGTGGAAAACTGCTAGGCTGTGGTACTTACATGACTAGATGAGGGAGTGAGATGAGAACTTGAATGAAGTCCTGGTGCCTTGTGTTCTGCACAGCCGAGGTGACAAACTCCCTGTTCTGCTTGGACACAGTCCAGGTCTCCCGGAGCAGCTGGAGCAGGATGTTCTGGCATCTGTTGCAGGTGGAGTGCTGCAGGGACTCGCTGTTGATCTTGTAGGGCACTCCACTCTGCAGAAGCTGGGGCAGTAGATGCGGAGTGGAGAAGACTTTCTTGAGGATCTCAAAAGCCGGTGTGTGGTCCTCTCTCGTGAGTACCCAGCTCAGGAGGTCTTCCACTACCTTGTTGGTGAAGAAGTCCGCCCTGTGGACTGGCTCTTTAGCAACAGCTGTAAGGATGTGGAAGATGGGGTTTGGATCGAACATTGTGCTGGGGATGTCCAGCTTGGGTTTCTTGCTGGGGCGGGTGCAGTAGTGCTGAGTCTTAGGATTGACTTTACCAGCAACCTCTCTCAGCTTCTTGGAGAGGAATTGAGTGAAGTGGATACGTGAGAAGTAGGCCCAGTGTTTGGGGAAGGTGCGGGTGAAGTTGGATAAGACAGCTATCACCTTGGGGTGCAGTTTGACAAGATGAGGGTTGGCTAGCAAGGCCAGCAGTACTGGCAACCCATCCACCAGAAGAATCAGTGTGGGGGGCAGTCTCCCTGTCAGTCCCAGTAGCTGGTTGAACCCTGGCCACATCACACCACTGTTTATACATAAGGCACACCTATATAAAGTAGCCAACATCTCTGTAAAATCTTGAAGATAGAGGTTGCCTGGCTGGTATTCATTATTCTTGGCCAAAGTGTCTCTTATTTCAAGAATCTCTATAAATGACTATCTAGTTAAAGAGCCAAAGCGTCCTTTAGGGAGAGGTGTTCTTTTACTGGAGAGTCACTAGATAGTAAAAAATGGTAATTTTAGTGGTGAAAACTGTTCTTTGTAGAGAGATGCTCTCTAATGGGAGTGTTCTCTCACAAAGATTCTACTGTACAAGATATAAAACTATGTACCACAAATTTTACAAATAAAAAACTTCCTGGTTTTTGAGTTATCTGCAGAAGGGTAACACAGCTATATATTTCCATTGTCTACTAAACTGTCTAAATATTTGTTGAGAATACCAAGAGTTCCTTTCAAGTACCAGATATATAAGTACAGTAGAACTACCTCCCTGTAAAGGTCAACACCTAATTGTAGAGCCAAAGTGTCCTTTAGAGAGAGGTGTTATCTTACCAGAGAGTTACTATATAGTAAAAATTGGTAATTTTTCAAAAGAAAACTATCCATTATAGAGAGGTGTCCTCTAGTGTGAGTGTCCTCTCACGGAGGTTCTACTGTATATATATAATATAGGAGTGGAATGATTGATCAAACCAGTAAATCTGCTGGGAGGGTTCACCACTAATGAGCCAAGCACTTCCATTATTTTTTCAATTGCAGAAATATTTTATTTACAATATATATATATGTCGTATTGTAAATTTTTCCAAAGTTTCAATATCTGGAAATGACAATTAAGCAGTCGTTAGGCATTTTTCCTTCTTCTTTATTATAAGCAATCAGCGCGAGGCCACACACACACTGGACAACACTGCGCCGAGCCGTAGATCAACTTTTCAAAAATTTACATATTTGCAAATATTTCTTTAAAAAAAAAAACTTTAGTAAATTTACATATCATTCAACTTTTCTTTTTTAACATGGAATTTACATATTTAAAAATGTATTTGGCAATTTGTGAAACAATTCAGACAAAAATAAAAGATTAAACAAAAACTAGTACATTAAAAACAATTGTGTGTTCAATATGGAATTGAATCATGGTTTACTATATACAAAATATATCATATATATATATATATCTTCTTGAATATTGAGCAATCCATATGAAATTATTAATTAAAGGGCATATTTTGGATCTAAAATAAAACAAACATTTTATTTAATATAAAATGCCAATATTTCAATAGGCCTAACTTCATCAGGGCGTTTTTTGTTTTTAAACTGCTTCAGATGATCATGCGATGCCTTCACGCAACGATATATAAAATATTTACAACTCTGGGGCTAAAATTTAAATATATACACACAAATATCAATAATAATAGACTATATACATGATTCATAATAAGTATAAGAAAAGAATTTTAAATCGATTTGAACTGTAAATATAATGGAGGGATGTCAATTTTTCTATTAATACAGTTCAAATCGATTTAAAATTATTTTCTTATACTTATTATGAATCATGTATATAGTCTATTATTATTGATATTTGTGTGTATATATTTAAATTTTAGCCCCAGAGTTGTAAATATTTTATATATCGTCGCGTGAAGGCATCGCGTGATCATCCAAAGCAGTTTAAAAACAAAAACGCCCTGATGAAGTTAGGCGTATAGCCTATTGAAATATTGGCATTTTATATTAAATAAAATGTTTGTTTTATTTTAGATCCAAAATATGCCCTTTAATTATATATATATTAAAAATAAAGAAGGCATCTCCTGACCACGAGCACATGTGCTTTTTAGATGGCAGAGCGCCATCTAGTGGAGCAAAAAGCGCTCTGCCATCTAAAAAGCACATGTGCTCGTGGTCAGGAGATGCCTTCTTTATTTTTAATATCAACACCTGACCCACTTATCTTTTATTTTTTTCTATTATTTTTTCATATATCTCTATATATATAAAAGTCAATGTCTGTCTGTCTGTTTCGCGATAAACTCAAAAACTACTGAACCAATTGGTACCAAATTTTGCATGTCGCTTTTTATAAACCTGAGGAAAAATTTCGGCTGCATTTTGATTAGTATTTTTGGCTATTTCTTTTTTTCATTTGAAGAACTTTTTTTTACGCGGACTAATCCGGAATGGAATGAATACCTAAATATGGCTATTTTTTTTAAAGCATCGGTGGTTCAGTGGTAGAATGCTCGCCTGCCACGCGGGCGGCCCGGGTTCGATTCCGGCCGATGCATTTTTTTTTTACAATTTTTAAAACTCATTTATATTATATACTACTTATATAATTGCCTTATTCTGTCTGTGTGAAGTTCACGGATAGATTTTGGTCAGAATGGATAAAATAAAAAAAGTGTCAAGGGATGGGAATCGAACCACGACCTTCCGCTTACCGGGCAGATGCCATGACCACTAGGCTACCCTGGACATATTTTTCCGTTCATAAAGTTAATATATGATTTCACAAGAGAGACATCCACGGCGCCAATTTATAATTGTAACGAATAGTATTTTAATTAAAACATTTTAAAAACACACAGTTTGGAACGGGGACATTTCACAAGAGTGACATCCATGGCGCCAATTTATAATTGTAACGAATAGTATTTGAATTAAAACATTTTTAAAATATATACGCACTCGGTAAAACCCGGGCGTTGCCCGGGCCATTCGTCTAGTATTATATATAATTATATCAACTATATTAATTAAATCAAATACCTGAACACTAATATGATACAATTTTTGCCATCACACACACTTTTTTTCCTGTAGTTTATGTGTTACTTCTGTATTGTTATTCTATGGCACTTCTACTATTTATTATTGATATACTTTTAGTATGAAGGAAATTGCACCCAAGGGATTTCTCGGGCGAAGCCGGGTCATTCGCCTAGTATATATATAATAATTGTGCTGAATTGTTTCATTTGTTGTACATGTTTCTCAACTTGTATTTACAGTGTAAGCCACATGTCTCTCAGAAAGACACCTCTCCTCTCATTTAAAAAAAAAATGATACATTTAAAAAATATATCTATAATAAGGTATACACATTGATAAGGCACAATTTGGATTATAGATTATAAACACAAGGTAATAAGACCAAATCTAAATAAATAAATAGTGTGTGACATTTCGGTAACAGCGTTGTTACCATCTTCAGACAAAAGTACTGGTATCAAAAGTATCATTCAGTACTTTTGTCTGAAGATGGTAACAATGCTGTTACCAAAACATCACACACTATTTATTTATTTGGTCTTATTACCTTGTGTTTAAGGTATACACAATTTGGATTATAGAATAGAAACCCAAGATAATAAGATCAGATCATAATAAATAAATAGTGTGTGACGTTTCTGTAACAGCGTTGTTATCAACATCAGACAAAAGTACTGGATGATGGTAACAACGCTGAAACATCACACACTATTTATTTGGTCTTATTACCTTGGGTTTATAATGCAGTATAAGGTCTATAGAGCAGTAGTTCCCCAATAGAGGGGAGTCCCACCACCAGAGAAGTCAACTTACTCTCTGTGGGAGCCTTGAGCTCTGAAGGCTGGCCAAAGGCTTGTATCACCTTGGCAGCTACCTCCTGAGTGGACACTGCCCAGATGAGCTCGTTGTGCCGACTTAAATAGATGGACAGGTCCAGGGCGGACTCACACAGCTGGTCACTCTGCTCCAGGGCGGTGGTCACCACCTTCCTGGCTAGCTCAGGTTTCATCTGCACACCATTCCCAGTGGCATATCACAGTCAACTACTTCCTCACTTGGTGCCAAGATTTTAGGTTGTTAAAACCACATTTGGACATAAAACTTTAGGATTACAGTAGAACCTCCATGAGAGGACACTCATGCTAGTGGATGTCTCTCTATAAAGGACAATTTTCATCACCAAAGATACAATTTTTACTATTTTAGAAACTCTCCGGTAAGAGGACACCTCTCCCTAAAGAACACTTTGACTCTGCAACTAGGTGTCCTTTACAGAGAAGTTGTACTATGGTACAGCCAATCACAAGATGGGAAAAATACCAAATTACGTGCAATATTTAGGTAACAACACATTGTTACCATCTTCAGACTTAAGACTAAATTAAAAGCCTGCCTTAAAAAGGTACTTATTGTTTATAGGTCTTGTAGATGAGCTCATGCTTTATATCTAGCCTACACATATTGTATTCCATTATAATTTGTGGTATTGTGACGTAGCTGCCATGCCAGTGCGGGGAACAGGAGTTTTAAGCCTACAGCCTTTGTCCCTGCTTGCTGTTTCTAGGTGTAATCATATGTTTTTTTAAAATAATTGTGTCCATTGAGTAGAGTTCAACTTTGGTTGACAAATATTTTCTAATTTGATCTGTTAGTGACCATCACTCACAACTCATCTTGTGACCTTTCGGTAGCTTCTTTGTCCGCTTCAGCCAGCTCATTGGAGGTCTTCCTCTCTTCCTTCAAATTTCCCAACATCAACATCTTTTATAATCCAGTTGCTCTCATCAGTAGGTCAATCTTTGTTTACATATTTTGGATTCTAGAGTTATACCAAGTTTAATATCATTTAAGAATGAAATATTTGTCCATTTACATGGTTATAGCAACATAAAATCTTGTTCCCAAGTGATCTATTCATAGTAAGATTGGAGATGTTGTACGTGTTTATTGTATTGTACTCATAAGAGACTATAGATTTATTCCATTCTATTTTAAAGTGAAGAGACAATATGGTTGAATGACATACCTTGTAGAGAAACTCAGGACTGCTGGCTGTAGCAATATGACTGAGGAGTGGCACAAAGAAAGTAAAGAGTTCCATGTCCTCTGTGTCCACCAGGTCAATGAGAATTTGGAAAGTGTCATTGTGCTTGGTCAGTACTGCTTTGGGACAGTTCATGATTACCTTCCTGCAAAGACCAGAGGGACAATCAGAAAACAAATGATGGAAGGCAGAACCAAGCAGAACTTCTTTTTTTGACATGAATGACTTATAACACGAATCCTTGTCAGAAAAAATCTGTGAAAATATATTTTTTAATTAATTAATTTTGACCATTGATCAGCTCTGTAGTTTTAATTATCATCCTTTGTCATGCCGTTTTGTTGAGCAGAAGGGAGTGGGATTGTGTATAGATACAAGTTAAAATGATGATAAAAAATAATAATGTGGATGATCATTGCTTGATGAAAACAGTTGCATTTAATTCTACTGTCCTTAAAGCTAATGTTCAGATAGTTTGATTAATAGCATAACCAAGATTTTCCTTACAGTACCCGATATATAGACAGAATTCATTATTCCAGGATTTTGAAAAATTACAAAAAACCATAAAACGGTTTTTATTTACTTGATTAAAGAAGGCTTCCTTTTATCAAGTAAATAAAAAAAAAACTCTGTCGGTCCCAAGCCTGGATGAAAAAGGAAGAGGGGGAGCAGTAACAAGCTCACTAAAAAACCTGGGTTCAGCTTGCCCGGCTGATAGTACCCTGTAAGGACTCCAGGGATACAGAATGAGCAGCATTTGTACTCCATGTTAGGAGCGGCTGTACATGGCATCTGTTCCTCATGTCAGAGGTGGCCATTTCTTTTGGAGCTAAGTCGGCCTGCCACTGAGTAGTGCTCCCAGTCTTAATGACAAAGGCAGACGCATTCTACTTCACTCAGTCATGATGGTTGTCAAACTCATCCATTGATGAGCTCTACTCTTCCCCAGCAGACACCATCAAAAGTCTCAAGCTTTACAAGTTTGATACCCTGATAAGATTGAGTGGAGATAAGAAAAAAGAAGAAGTAAATAAAAATAGTTGCGTCATTTTATGATTTTTGTAATAAGCAGAATTGTCTAATACAATAGTAGAGCTCTAAGAAGTTGTATGGTTGATTGAAATGGCAAAATCACTGAGAGGGTTCCAGCCAAGCCCTTCCAATATATATTTTTTCATTGTATGGTCAACACAACAACAACAGAAGCTTTATTAAGACCCTTTAGTCTTATACAGATTCTCCAAGCAGAAATATAGGATACATGCAGGGAAAACAGTGATAGAACTTAAAGACAATCAAGCTAAAGATTAATCTGGGCAAATTGGAGGCAAAGAAAGTTGCTATACATGGATTTACCACGTTGTGTTAGGTCTTGTGGAGTTATCTGGTAGCAGCTCTGAGACTTTTCTTAGCTATGTAGAACTTTTCCTAGTCATCTTCCCCGCCCTTGGCATTGTAAGGTCAGTAGGAAGTTTACTTTATTTTAAAAAAAATGTATTACTTAATAAATTCATTTTATACACAGTAGAACCTCTAAGAGAGGACACTCTCACTAAAGTACACCTCTCTATAGAAACTCCTTGGTAAGAAGATATTTCTCCCTGAAGAACAATTTCCTTCTGCAACTAGGTGTTGTCCTTTACAGAGAGGTAGTAGCTGCTTTTCACATGTGTAGACATGTTGTGCGCTTACAGTAAAAGCAGTTGCTAACTACCCACCATGATTATCATGGCCTGTACCACATGTACTAGGAATAAGCAAAAAAAGGTATTGTCCTTTACAGAGAGGTAGTTCTACTGTTTATATAGATTATGGTGTTTAATGCTGAAACAATGCTGGGTATCAAAATTCAAAACTATTTTAAGGGTGTAAGATTCTTTTTGATATTAAACAATTTCTACTGCCCTTACTGCAATGGAAAAATTAATGAGAGGGCCTGGCTCATCAGTGGTGAACCCTCTCAGCATTTTTTTTTTTTTTTACATTAAATTTTTAATTAAACTGGCGAAACCGCTGAGAGGGTTCACCACTGATGAGCCAGGCCCTCTCATTAATTTTTCTATTGCAGTAAGGGCAGTAGGAATTGTTTAATATCAAAAAGAATCTTACGCCTTTAAAATAGTTTTGAATTTTGATAACAGATGGCGCGCTAGTGCATCATATTATAAATGCTGGGTATCTTGCCTTAGTTTTTTCCTTTTATCTTAGTTATCTAAACCAGACTGGTGTAAGCTATCTACCTGAGGGAACGGAGGGCGGCCTCTCTGTGGTTAGCATCCTCCGGCTTGGACTGGAGGAAGGTGATGCAGGCCTGGAGGCCATTCAGGACCAAGATCTGTTCGGCCATGTCAGGCCATTGGGCCAGGTTTCCCAGAGCTCTACAGCCCCGGGCTTGGATACTGGGATTATGGACCATCTCAAGGATCTTGACTGCACACATCTCACTGTAGTCCACACACATACTTTCACTGTCAAACTGAGGAGCTCAATGGAAGGGTGGTCTAAACCATTGGTTTTTGACTGCTATGACCCAGGATCAAATTCTGCATTGGGCACTTTTTTCTGATTAAAAAAATGCTTCAATGGCCCTCGATTCTTGCAAAATTCCAACCCCACCAGAGATTGCAAGTAACCAAACGGGGCTCTAGCATATTTGTAAGTGCAAAAGTCGAACTGCTTTTCACATGTGTAGACATGTGCTGCACTTACAGTAAAAGCAGTCACTAACTGCCCACCATGATTATTATGGCCTGTATCACATGTTACTAGGGATAGGGTCCTCAGTTCAGTGACTGAACCCTTTCAGTTTTATCAAATATAAATCCAGAGAATCAACCCCCTCAGGCGCAGTATGAACTGATATCCATGGATGGAATTGTTGCAGGCTCTCTGATCCTGAGTTTCTCACTACAGATTCTTGTGTGTGGTCTTTTTTTACCCCATAATATGACAGAAGGTACAATTGGTATTATAGAATATAAATATAAGGTAACAACACCACATTCGTAGATCCATTGAAGTATTAAATTTATAAATTCAATTGTCATCTATCGATTAAATTTGTTACAATTAAATTTACTGGCAATATGTTTCTTTTCAAAAATTACATATCATTGATGTTAATTATTGAAAAGAAACATATTGCCATTGAAGTATACCAAAATGATACAGTACAATTTGTATTATAGAATAGAAAGATAAGGTAACAGCATCACATCCAAATATATATATTTTTGCTTATCCCTAGTACATGTGGTACAGGTCATGATAATCATGGTGGGTAGAAGTAGGTGACTACTTTTACTGTAAGTGCACCACATGTTTACACACGTGAAAAGCAGTTCGATTTTTGCACTTACAAAATGTGCCAGAGCCCCGTTTTGTTACTTGCACTTGCTGGTGGAGTTGGACTTTTGCAAGAATCGGGGGACATTGAGGCTTTTTTTTTTTAATCAGAAAAAAGTGCCCAATGCGGGAATCGAACCCGGGTCGTAGCAGTTGAAAACCAACAGTTTAGACCATCCTTCCACCGACCCCCTATCCAAATAAATAAATTTAGTATGACATCTTGGTAACAGACTTCAACATGCCTGATGATGTTCAGTAATCTGAAGAAGGTAATAACAAAATTTATTTACAGTTAAACCTGTCTATAACGCCCATTCTAAATAGCGCCTTCTCTATAGTGCCCGAATTTAAATACATAGTACGATGCGATTTACATTAAAAGTGACCTGTCTATAGCACCCCCCTCTAAATAGCGCCTCCCTCTTTATAGCACCCAATTTTAAATACATAGTACGATGCGATTTACATTAAAGGTGACCTGTCTATAGCACCCCCTCTAAATAGCGCCTCCCTCTTTATAGCACCCAATTTTAAATACATAGTACGATGCGATTCACATTAAAGGTGACCTGTCTATAGCACCCCCTCTCTATAACACCCTGGTGAGTCCCAAGAGGGGGCGCTATAGACTGGTTTAACTGTATATGGATGCCATCTTGTTACTATACTGTGCGATTCACGACAGTACATACGTATCTGTTGTATGGGGCAGATACAACAACTCCCAATAAGAGTACAGTTTAAAATTGAGGTAGGTAGGGATCTATTACTTACTTATCAAGGTAACTCCTTTATTTTGTTTTACCTGGGACACACACAGAGATAGGAGGGTTACAACTTTGGAATACTTCAATGACAAAATACATGCAAAGTATACTCTTTTACATACATTGATAATGATAAGGCACAATTTGGATTATAGATTATAAACACAAGGTAATAAGACCAAATCCAAATAATTAAAAAGTGTGTGACATTTCGGTAACAGTGTTGTTACCATCTTTTTTTTTCCAAAGCGCTATATCCCGCAAGGGATACTTGCGCCAAACAAGGAGAAAAGTTTATTTACATAAGTTATTTACATTATTCAACGCATGAAAACATTAGAGATCCATATTTTGTAGAAAGTTTAGAATGTATTTACAAAATGAATTGAACTTTAAATATGATTTTTTATCGGAAATCAAATCGTTAATTTCACAAACAACTAGTTCATTCTTCATTCTATAATCTTCAGACAAAATTACATTGATAATTATAATGCAATAACACACCATATATATATATAGAGTAGAACCTCCCTTTAACAGACACCCTGCTAGTGGACACCTCTCTACAAAGGACAGTTTTCATTTGCAAAATTACCATTATTACTATTTAGCAACTCTCCGGTAAGAGGACATATCTCCCTAAAGGACACTTTGGCTCTGCAATTAGGTGTCCTTTACAGGGAGGTATTTCTACTGTACTAGATTTTTTTATGATGACTCACTTTTAATCTATTCGAGGGAGAGAAATCCAACTGACAACTTTTTTTGACTGCTAGTCAATTAAATTGGTGCAAATTTTGCACATATGATTATAGGAATATACATAAATGGGATGATGATAAAGATATTTAAATACATGCTATGTACATGGAAAACCAGAAGGTCTTCAGTTATACCATGAATTTTGTGATCCACAAAAAAAAACATAGATATTGTGTGTTTCGCTGCTGAGGTGGTTGAATGTTTCTTAAGACCCAATGCAATGAGAAAGAAAATATAGTGATAAAATTTGTCGGCTTTGTTTTTCAAATAACATTGGAACATGTGTTAAAGATCTGTGATATTCAAATATTAACATATAAATAGAATCATCTGACTCCCCCACCCCATGTTTACCAAAAATGTGAAACCTAAAAACAAAATGAGCAGCTACAATCAGTGATCTAAACAATGAGAAGTAGACTGAAGTTTGATCCAAACTTTTAATATTTATAGTCAGTCAAATTTACCATTTCATTGAAAAAATATGAATATTACGATGCACTAGCGCGCCATCTGTTATCAAATTACAAAACTATTTTAGACGCGTAATATTCTTTTTAAAATAAAATAATTACTACCGCCCTTACTGCAATGGAAACATTAAAGGGAGGGCCTGGCTCATCAGTGGTGAACCCTCCCAGCGGTTTCGCCAGTTTAATCTACCATACCGCAGTTATATTGCATTTTTGGAACTTCCTTTTATAGTGATACTGTTGGTAGACTCTTGGAATTGAGTATCTTAGAAGAATTATGGACATAAGCTTTGATATTTGATGATTCTTCTAAAATACCCATTCCAAGAGTCTACCAACAGTATCACTATAAAAGGAAGTTCCAAAAATGCAATATAACAGCGGTATGGTAGATTAAACTGGCAAAACTGCTGGGAGGGTTCACCACTGATGAGCCAGGCCCTCCCTTTAATTTTTCCATTGCAGTAAGGGCAGTAGAAATTGTTTTATTTTAAAAAGAATATTATGCGTCTAAAATAGTTTTGTAATTTGATAAAAGATGAATATGTTGTACCTTGATAAAATGGAATGCTGTAAAGTTGAGCTATTATATTTTAATAAGGCCACAGTTTTAATTTTTGGGTCAAAATAAAGATATTTTACACAACTAAAAAATGAGTATTTTGATTATATGTTTGATTGTGTGTGTGTCAACCAGATATATTGCGATTGTGGTATTGATTTTTTTAAACTTTATTTGGTAATTGGCGATTTCTTTTTGACATTGGGGCTTACCTTTTCTTTTACATCTTTGTATTGACAACAGGAGGCTAGGATACTCATGGATAAATCTAAATATTTGGCCGTATTGATTAAGTTTAGAATTTTTTCAATTCCATTTTGATCAGAAAATGCTTTACATATTCAATCTTTATTATATATTTTCGTAACTTGTTCAACGATACAAAACAAGTTCGGAATTATTATCATTTAAGCGTGCTATATTCCGTGAAATCGATTTACATATTTCGATATCCATTTTATAAATAAATTTATTTTATTTAAAAAAAAAAAATAAAAAAATCATATGTATAACTTAGAATAATATTTACAAAATCGTTACGTTGAAAAGTTACATTTGCAAGATGATGATAATATATTGTCATTGAGCAGACGATTTTTTTAAAGGGTCGGTAGTGTCATCTTTAAATAATTACCCCAGGTAGTTGGCATTCTGCACTACTTAATATCATGGACATCCACACATCCATTTTAAATAAAACCAAAAATACTTAAGTCTGACTGATAACACGAATAATTATAAACATATTTTAAACCCCTAAGAAACCTTTATAGATGACCTTAATAAGAAACATATATATATTTTTTATTTAAAACATATATATTCCAACATATATATTTGGATTTAATATAGATGTAAATAGACAAAAAAATTGCTATAAATTATTAAATAAAAACAAACGATAGCAATGCGTCTCTTTATATAAAGAGACGCATTGCTATCGTTTGTTTTTATTTAATTAATATAGATGTGTATATTGAAATATTTTGGTGAGATTTCCTGTATATTTAAAGTTTTGATTCTAAATTTCATAATTTTTTTCATGACTAAAAACTAAATAAATAATTAAAAAATAAAATACATTTTAAAAGCCTTTTTATTTGAATGCACTAAAAGGAAAAAGAAAATATTTCAGCTGCTATACCATTGAGAAAGTAGATTTATAGAGTGAAAATAAAAGCAGAGGGAGATGATCATATATTGAGAGAAGAGGCAAAAAAATTGTGAGCAGATATAAAAATCGCCAATTAATTACTCCATATCAAATCAATTAAGTTCGAAATGCATGATATTTATCCCCCGCCACTTTTATTTTCCCCATATAAATATAATTTCTCAATGACTGAGGATAAAATATTTCATTTTCCTTTTTAGTACATATAAATTGAAGATATTTTTTTAAAGGAATTTTTTATTTATATTAACTAGCGGAAGTACCCGGCTTCGCCCGGGTTTCCGAGTAAAGGTTTGTCTAACGAACATTTGTTAAAACAATTCTCTATAAACTTATATAAAAAAAATAATAGATATATTTTGATAATTTGAAACTCGTAAATTTGAATCTCTCGATAAAGTGAACATTTTTTCCGGTCCTGTGTGCCGTGTCATCCTGAATTTTGTCTTTCCTAATTTTCTACTTTATAAAATCATCATTTTATCTAGTGAACATTTTTTTCCCGGTCCCTTGAAAAATACTCGATAAGTTGAATAAAATCAATATTAATCGGTTCCCTCGGTAATTGTGTTGGGACACCTCGTGACCATAATATGCCAAAGTAACCCAGAACCCCACCTAACCTAACCATATCCCACCTATGTCCATCTAAGCCACAAACCTCGGGTGATTGCGAGGTATCGAGATGGAGCCTGAAGCCACCTTTAGCCTTGGCAGCACTGAGCCAGAGACCGAGATCCTCTTCCTGTGGTCAAGTCACCTGACCTGTGGTGGATGACCTGGCCCCACCAACATCAAGCTAGTCTGAGATGGACTCAGACACCCCTTCCTGGTGGTCGAGCCACATGTCCGATGGTGGCTGACTTGACCACAAGCCAGTCCAAGATGGACACAGACACCCCTTCCCTGTAGTCAAGCCACCGACCTCTGGTGCTTGACCTGACTCCACCATCTTCATGCAGAACACCAGCTCCACCACGAGCCCTGAACCTTTCCCAAGCTGACCCCAAGATGCCCAGAATCAACAATAATAAATAAACCCCCTTGGGGGGTGAGTTCAACAACACTGGAAAAAGGGGATGCGGGATATTTACATTCTTGGATAGGGGACAATTTTTTGATATTGACATTAAAAGATTGACATTAAATTTTTTCTTAACAAAAATTTTATTTTTATTTTTTCCTGAGAAGCAAAAAAGACTTGGAGTTGCGGAGGGCGGAGGCCGCTGGCTGCGGCCTTGGCTGCCCCTTTTCAAATCGTGGACATGGGTGGCTGGGATGAAGAGGTAGGTCGGGGATAATCTGGGGATAATGGCATAATAGGCCTTTTTTTTTGTGTGTTTACATTTTTATGTATATTAAACTCCTCCCAATTTTAGACTTATATAGTTTTTTTTATCCTTTTCCATGAAATCTTATATGTGCGTGATATTATTCAAGTATTTTTTCTTTGTTTTATCTATATTTGTAGTACATTGAAAATTTATTTTATCAGAATAAATAAAATATGTTTAGCCAAAAATTGATTGGTTATTTCCCTTTTAACATTAACTGCTAGCCAGCACAGCTTTAGGTCTCTACATGTGCCATAGATGAATAAATTTGTGGTCTGCTTTTCTGCAGCCACTGGCGCCCTAACATTTGGACATGTAGAGATCAGGAAATAGTAAAGGTATAAAAATCATCACGATTTAAACAATGACGCCCAGAGCAGGGCATAATTATGTTTATAATTTTCTTCTTCCATTATACCTAAAAAAATATATGAAATGCTCTCGATTCCTTAACATTGTTGGGACACCTCGTGACCATAATATGCCAAAGTAACCCAGAACCCCACCTAACCTAACCATATCCCACCTATGTCCATCTAAGCCACAAACCTCTGGTGATTGCGAGGTGTCGAGATGGAGCCTGAAGCCACCTCTAGCCTTGGCAGCACTGAGCCAGAGACCGAGATCCCCTTCCTGGTGGTCAAGCCACCTGACCTGTGGTGGATGACCTGGCCCCACCGACACCAAGCTAGTCTGAGATGGACTCAGACACCCCTTCCTGGTGGTCGAGCCACATGACCGATGGTGGCTGACTTGACCACAAGCCAGTCCAAGATGGACTCAGACACCCCTTCCCTGTAGTCAAGCCACCGACCTATGGTGCTTGACCTAGCTCCACCATCTTCATGCAGAGCATCAGCTCCACCACGAGCCCTGAACCTTTTCCAAGCTGACCCCAAGATGCCCAGAATCAACAATAATAATTATATTTTTAAATCATTTTTTAATTCAATATTTTCATAATTATTATTTTTTTTTGTGAATATATCTTTAATAATTTTATATTTAATTTATTTTTATCATTTTTTTAAGATGCCTTTTTAATTTTTTATTTTCATAGAGAGAAGAGTGATGATAGCCTTGGGGGGTGAGTTCAGCAACACTGGGGAAAAGGAAGCGGGATATTTACATTCTTGGATATGGGACAATTTTGATATTTACATTTTTGAGATATTGACATTTTTTTTCAAACAAGAATTTGATTTTTTTTCCTGAGAAGCAAAAAAAAAAAAAAAGACTTGGAGTTGCGGAGGGGTGAGCCGCTGGCTGCGGCCTTAGCTGCCCCTTTTTTCAATGATGGACACTGGGTGGCTGGATGACTAGGTAGGTTGGGGATAATGGGACTTTGGCATGTTAGGCCTTTTGTAAAAAGTATATATAAAGTTTAAAACTCCTCCCTTTTAACCATATAGTTTTTTAAATACCTTTTTTTAATCTTATATATATATGTGTGATGTACATTGAAATATTTTATTAGTCTTAATAAAAATTTGTCTAACCAAAAAAAAATTGATTGGTTAATTTCCCTTTTAACATTTATTGCTAGCCGGCACAGCTTTAGGTCTCTACATGTGCCATAGATGAATTAATTTGTGGTCTGCTTTTCTGCAGCCACTGGCGCCCTAATATTTGGACATGTAGAGATCAGGAAATAGTTAGTAAAAGTATAAAATCATCACGATATTTAACAATGTCGCCCAAAGCAGAGGGTATAATTATGTTTATAATTTTCTTCTTCCATTATACCTAAAAAATATATGAAATGCTCTCGATTCTACAACATAACGAATAGTATTTGAAAATCAAAATAATATAATTTTCGAATATCGTTGTGAAAATTTACATTTTTATTTTTATATTTTAAAAACACACAAAATTTGGAGCGGGACGTTTCACAAAAGTGACATCCACGACGCCAATTTATAATTGTAAAGAATAGTATTTGAATAAAAACATTTAATCGGGTAAAACCTGGGCGTTGCCTGGGTCATTCAGCTAGTTCACTATAATAAAATTGAGGGGTGTAAAAAGGAGTTTTATTATTTCAATTTAAATATATACTATAGTAAATTCAATAAAGAGGCAAAAATTATCGAAAGTTGTCAGTCATTTGACTTATTTCGAAACATCTTTGAAAAAGTTACTAAAAAGAAACCTAACTTGGGCTCGAAGATTTACATTACCAAATTACTGGGCTCGGCCTCAGAGACCATCTGGTTAGTCGCAAAATTTTGTTCAAGCAAAATGTAAAGTTTGAAAAAAAAAAACAATTCTATTAAGCTACTTATAGAAATTGAGGAAAAATGACCTGTTTAAAGTATTTAAAATATTTTTTTAAAATTTCCCAAACCCTCAAAATAAAAGTTCCTCAATTAAAAACATTTGAAAAGAAAACATATTACTATTAATATGCAAATGAAATTAAAAATATTGTTTAAAGATGAAAATGTTAGTATTAAATTGTAAAATGTTGTCTTAAAAGTGTAAAACCTATATTTTAACAGAGTAACATTTTTCTGAACATATAAGTATTTTGCAACTCTGGAAAACCATGTGGTTGAAATGTTTATACTGGGTCATAACAGAAAAAGAAAGCAATAATTTTCTTGACATTTAATAGAAATATTAATTGGTATATTAGTTCATAAGCCTTTTTCATTTATTTCGCAGATTTCTCCATTATGGTAATATATCCATTTATATGACTTTCATTGCAAATTTGACCAAATTTACACATTTAAAGTCGTGCACACATTTTTGAATAAATATATTATCTTTTTTTAAAGCACCTTATATATATTTAATTTTTTTAAACGTAATTTTGAAACTATTTCACAAATTAACACACATAACTAAATCAAAGTGTGTGTTCTTAAAAAAATAAAAAGCACAAGATAATACGATTTATGTAATCATCACACATTCATGCTCAAAAAGTTTATTTAAAACAAAGTTATACAACTGATGGAAGTCCAGTAGATTTGTACAAAATGTAATAGTACCTAAAATGTTTTATTATTCTGCAACTTTTGACCAGAAAATTTATTCAGATTGATTTTAATTGATCTAGAATAGTAGCTATTTAAATATTGCAGAGAGAAAGATGTTTCAGCAGATACAAATGGTCAGGACACATATATTTTTAACCCAGATATGATTGCTTATTTAAAATCAACTTTTGGAGGGTCTGGAGAGATATTTGGCCATATATGAACTCATTAGGAATTTATTATAAAATAAATAAAGCTTCCAGGGCTAAGTTTCTTGTTCAACTTTTTATTTTCAAGCTTTCAGACTTGTCAGTCCTTCAACAGGATTATCACATTAATAAATTGATGATAAATACTATTTTTATATACGAAATATTATTTACATATTTTAAATACATATGATATTGAGAAAAAATATATTACATTCTTTGTGATAAGGCACAATTTGGATTATAGATTATAAACACAAGGTAATAAGACCAAATCCAAATAAATAAATAGTGTGTGATGTTTCGGTAGCAGCATTGTTACCATCTTCAGACAAAAGTACTGAATGAGAAATTTTATCACAGTACAACAGTAACTATTTAAACCATGCTTTGGTAAAATTTCTCTTTCACTACTTTTGTCTGAAGATGGTAACAACGCTGTTACCGAAACGTCACACACTATTTATTTATTTGGATTTGGTCTTATTACCATGTGTTTACATTCTTTGTTTGTGAAAAACAACTTTTTAAAAATATACAGTGCATGTGTGGTGGATGATACGTGCTGGTTGAACGATATCTCGAGACTTCAAATTAAATTTTATAAATTTGTGAACTTTAATTACTACTTCATCTTATTCTTTCTTATCTCCACTCAATCATATTAGGGTGTCAAGATTGTAAAGTTTGAGACCTTTGATGGTGTCTGCCGGGAAGAGTAGAGCTCATCAATGGTCATGACTGGGTGAAGTAGAATGCATCTGCCTTTGTCATTAAGACTGGGAGCGCTACTCAGTGGCAGGCCGACTTATCTCCAATTGGAAATGGCCGCCTCTGACATGAGGAACAGACACCATGTGCAGCCTCTCCTAACATGGAGTACAGACTCATCCTGTATCCCTGGAGCCCTTACAGGGTACTATCAGCCGGGCCAGCTGAGCCCAAATTTTTTAGTGAGCTTGTTACTGCTTCTCCTTTTTCATCTGGGCTTGGGACCAGCAAAGGCGGAGTAGTTCCCTTACATTGCTACTTCATTAGGTATTTAAATCATTTTATTCACAATGAATGTTTTGGCCCACTGTATGTATTACATCCCAAACACAATGCAACACCAGCTATCTCTGTCTTGAACTTGATCTACTATCTCGGCGACCGTTTAAGCCAGTATTCATTAGGTACTTTTTAGAATTTGTACAAAAATCTCTTCAAATTTTCCACTGGCCCTATTCTCTTCTTCTTCTTCTTCTTTCTTATCTCCACTCAATCACACTAAGGTATCAAGCTTGTAAAGCTTGAGATTTTTGATGGTGTCTGCTGGGGAAGAGTAGAGCTCATCAATGGATGAGTCAATACAGTCAATAATATGTCTTGGGGTTGCAGGCTGAGAATTGCACTTAGTACATAATGGGAAAATCTTGCAACCATTCTGGAAAGTCATTGTCCGTAGATGACCAGACTTAAGTCTGGAAATCAAAGACTGTTGTTCTCTTTGGAGGACAGAACCTGTGCTTGTCCCTCCTGCTCTGTACAAGTCATGTGCAGCATCAGATTTCTATTCCTGCAGGCATTGGGTGGCCCTATTCTAATTAATGTCACCCTTTACCAGAAGTGTCCTTTTCTGGGAGCCAGGTAAAATAGAGGGAAAATGGCCCTTGACTGTTTAAAACTGTGTTGGGTTTCAATGTGACATGTTTATTAAAATCTGGTACTCCTCCCCTTGTTTATAATACACATTCATTACTGCAGGGTGTCAGCATTTTGTCTTGGCCTAGAGGGACCTTTTGGCTAAATTTAAACAAACATCATCATGTATAATTTTCACTCCACTTTTTTAATTTTTCATTACGTCAACACAGTTGGCCAGATGGAAATCTGGTCACCTGCGCCCTCTAGTCTATAAAGAGGAAGCCAAAAGCTTCCCCATGTGTACTAGGTGCAAAATCAAAGAGGCCACTCTCCAACATATACTAAATTTGTTTTGAAAATATACTAAATTGTATTGGAAAGGACAAAGGATCCATGTACAGAGAACCAAGAAGAGTTCTTGAACTTCTTTATGAGCACGACCTCCAAGATCTTGTCTAATTTAGACTGATAAAAGGATAAGAAAAAAAAAATTTTTTTTTTCATTACAGAGATAGTAGACAAAATGGTCATGGGAAAAAAAAATGGTCTTAGGAACATAAAAATGGTCATAGGAACAAAAACAGACATAGTCCAACAAAACATGGATACTAGCTACACCTCTACACCCCATAGCTTGAGGAGCATGAACTCTTGGAATTCGTGTAATCTTTATACAAGGTGATAAGAAACAACAACAACAAACATGGATACTTCTGAGTTTGGGTTAGATTGAAATAACCCTTTTTACAGCTTCATAAGTGGTCTCTCAGGGAGATAGTTTGGAGGTTTTACTTCCATAGCAATCTGGCTCTCACACAATGTGTGGTATACTACTATCTATTGATGGTCACTAGATTTGATGCACTACCTATTGTCTTTAGGATCCTCCAGATGTCCTTAAAGACCTCCCAAAAGTCCTTCAAGATCCTCCAGAACTACTTCAAGATCCTCCAGAAGTCCTTCAAGATCCTCCAGAACTACTTCAAGATCCCTCAGATGTCCTTCAAGAACTTCCAGAAGTCATCCATGTCCCCCCAGAAATCCTCCAAGACTCTCCAGAAGTCCTTCAAGTCTCCCCAGAAGTTATTCAAGACTCCCCAGAGGTCATCCAAGTCTCCCCAGAAGTCATCCAAGACTCCCCAGAAGTCCTTCAAGAGGTCATCCAAGATCCTCCAGATCCACGTCAAAGCATCTCATCCAATGCCGAAGACTCTGCAGAACAGAAGAGTGATCCAGACCTCACTCTTGCTGATGGTGGGAGCATCGACAGAAAGGTAAACTGAACATTTAGCCAATTGTCAAATTTGAAGTTTTCTTCTTACTTATCTCCACTCAATCATATCAGAGTATAAAGCCTGTAGAGCTTGTTTCCTATTTGTACAGTGTGTTGATCTTTTGGTTACCTTGTTGTGCTGCTGTGTTGCAGGAAACTGAATCCTCAGAATCTTCCTCCGATTCCGACTCCTGGTAAATTTGACCAACTTTGTTCCCTCTCCTCTATCACACACACAAACACCTGTCTCTTAGATAACTGTTGTCTTGATTGATCATTTGACATCTCGTTTTATCTTTGTCAGTTTATTTGTGCAATATAGACAACATAATAGATCCCCTGTGCTCAATTATATACCTCCTCCTCCTTCAATGCCTTCCTCTATTGAGGGTGGACCACATGGTCTCTCCATATCTCCTCCTTCAATGCCTTCCTCTATTGAGGGTGGACCACATGGTCTCTCCATATCTCCCTCCTTCAGTATTTTCCTCTACTGAGGGTGGGCCACATGGTCTCTCCATATCTCCTCCTTCAATGCCTTCCTCTACTTAGGGTGGGCCACATGGTCTCTCCATATCTCCCTCCTTCAATGTCTTCTTCTACTGAGGGTGGGCCACATGGTCTCTCCATACTTCCTCCGCCATCCACTTCATCTCCTCGTAGGGGTGTCATCCAGTCTTTTACATTCTCTCCAAAGACCATGTCTGGAGCTGATACTGTGTACCAAGAACCTGCCAGTCTTTGGTCCACCCCGGGTATTTCCACGGTACCACCCATTTCTTGGAGACATTCCCCTATCCGCCAACTGGGAAGGCACCCGATGGGGGGAACTAGCAAACTCCACACGGGTCATTTATATATACTCCTGGACAAAACTTCAGAAATGGAAAGTCTTTGATGTCGCTAATTATCTGTTTTTTGAAGGAGACAGTGGCAATTTTATCAGTAGAGAGAGGTGTCTTCTTAACGGAGAGAATGTATATATAGTCTCCATGACATAGTATAATGATAAATGGGATAATATTTTTAAAAATGTATCCAGTAGAACTACCTCTCTGTAAAGGACATCTAATTGAAGAGCCAAAGTGTCCTTTAGAAATGTGTCCTCTTACTGGAGATTTGCTAAATAGTAAAAATGATATTTTGCAAATGAAAACTGTCCTTTGTAGAGAACTGTCCTCTAGCGCGAGTGTCCTTTCATGGAGGTTCTACTGTATTCCTGAATGGATCTTCATTTTATTAGATGACTATATCTTTTAAAACTGCAATGCAAGAAAAAGTGAATCCACAATCGACAAATAGCAGATTTAAAATACTTTTGAGGGTAACCAAAAAAAAACTTAATTCTCTTATTGTTAATTTACATACTGTTTATTGGGAATATTTTTGTCTTCCCAGTAAGTCCTAATTGATAAGCATTATCTGGTACAGTAAGAACCTCCCTGTAAAGGATACCTAATTTCAGAGCCAAAGTGTTCTTTAAAGAGAGGTGTCCTCTTACCCAAGAGTTTCTAAGTAACAATTGGTAATTTTTTCAAATGAAAACTGTCCTTTATAGAGAGGTGTCCTCTAGCGTGAGTGTCCTTTCATGGAGGTTCTACTGTATTAATGTTTTTCTCTTATGTTTATAGTGAAGGGGAGCCTCCTCGGGAGATGATAACCAAGGAACACAAGCCAGACCAAGAGGTGAGCAACAAGGCTTTAACTCTATGAAAGACTATGGTATTCATATTTTGACACTTGGGGGGGATTGAAGTAATTCAGTCATAGGAATTGTGACCAAGGTCCTCATTGATGGTTCTTACAATTGTCATAGTCCATGTATTGTCCATATATATTTTCTTTTTTGCTTATCCCTAGTATACGTGGTACAGGCCATGATAACCATGGTGGGTAGAAATAGGCGACTGCTTTTGCTGTAAGTGCACCACATGTCTACACATGTGAAAAGAAGTTCGACTTTGCACTTACAAATGTGCCAGAGCCCTGTTTGGTTACTTGCACTCGCTGGTGGGGTTTGGACTTCTGCAAGAATCGGGGGTCATTGGAGCATTTTTTTTTTTTTTTTTTTCAGAAAAAAATGCTCAATGCGGGAATCGAACTTGGGTCGTAGTAGTCGTAAACCAACGGTTTAGACCATCCTTCCACCGAACCCCATATATATTTTCACAATACAGTGTAGTGGATCCAGGAGGAGCTCTGAACCTCAGACAGCATCAAACAACACTAAAAAGATTTAGAACAGGCCATCTCAAGCCATTGAAGATAGAAAATAACAACAAAATCTACCCCACTTGCCCAAAATGTAGCTTGGCACCTGCAGCTCTAGAATACATCTTGGCTTGCATTAGATGCACTAAACAGGACCTTTGGGAGAGGCCACTGCTTAAAGCAGCCCAAGGAACATCTCATGGAATTCGTGTAATCTTTGCACAAGGGGATAAGAAACAACAACACAATTGTCATAGAGCCAAAATCCATTTCCTTGACTATGGCCCTAATGCTCTTCCCAGGGTTTCCATCATTCTTTTCCTTGATATTTTTGACAAATTCTTGGCTTCTTACCTTCTCTGACCAATGCCATTGCTTTTTCCTAACAGTCATTCTCTCTTTGTTACTATCGGCCCTATCAAAGTGCTTCTTGACACAATAAACAATGGTTTTGAGCAACTTAAGAAAGTCCACTATCTCTTTGGGTCTCCTTCCAGCAAGCAGAGCAATGGTGATGGCTGCTTAATTTTCAAATTCTTCTTCTTTCTTATCTCCACACTGGGTGAAGTAGAATGCGTCTGCCTTTGTCATTAAGACTGGGAGCACTACTCAGTGGAAGACCGACTTAGCTCTGAAATAAATGGCCACCTCTGACATGAGGAACAGATGCCATGTGCAGCCACTCCTAACATGGAGTACAAACGCTGCTCATCCTGTATTCTTGGATCAGGAGACCTTACAGGGTACTATAAGCCGGGCCAGCTGAGCCCAGGTTTTTTAGCGAGCTTGTTACTGCTCCCCTCCTCCTATTTCATCCGAGCTTGGGACCGGCAAAGGCGGAGTTTCAAATTCTTGATTATTTTTTATCATTACACTGCACACACACACATGTCATATATATTTTACATTTATATAGCAGGGGGTCGGTGGAAGGGTGGTTTAAATCATTGGTTTTCAACCACTATGACCCGGGTTCGAATCTCGCATTGGGAACTTTTTATTAATTAAAAAAAATGCTCAAGTGGCCCCCGATTCTTGCAAAAGTCCAACCCCAACAGCAAGTGCAAATAATCAAATGGGGCTTTGACATATTTGTAAGTGCAAAGTCGAACTGCTTTTCACATGTATAGACATGTGGTGTATTTACAGTAAAAGCAGTCGCCTACTTCTACCCACCATGATTATCATGGCCTGTAACATGTGTACTAGGAATAATAATTTAAAAAAAACATTAATATAGCAATGGAATGAAAAAAGTGAATTTTTTAAATTCAAAGAGTAGTATTTGTCATAATTATATGCCCAAGTTATCCCCAATCTAACTGATACATCCTGTATTGGTCATGCAATGATGTGGTGTTGCAGAATGCACCAGAATTTGAGTGGGACTCGGACTTCCATCAGAGTTCAGAGTAAGTAGTCCTCAGCTCTGGGATCCTCACTCAGTCAACAATTTGACACGTCTTTCATAATTCCTGACATGACCCATATAACACAACTTTGGGACAAACACATCTGAAGAAACATATCCTGTTTATTTAGCAATAATGAGCCATCTATATATAGAGCAAATTTTTTTTTTACATTTTTTTAAATTTTATTTATTTACATTATTACAAAAGCGAAAAATGCTCCAATGTCCCCCTATTCTTGCAAAAGACCAACCCCACCAGCGAGTGCATGTAACCAAACGGGGCTCTGGCCAATTTATTTGTAAGTACAAAGTCGAACATGCTTTTCACATATGTAGACATGTGGGGCGCTTACAGTAAAAAGCAGTCATCTTCTACCCACCATGATTATCATGGTCTTTACCACGTGTACTAGGGATAAGCAAAAAAAAATTACAAAAGCACGAAGTCTATCAGACTATTGTGCTATATTAGAATTATTTACATCTTTAATTATTTACACGATGAATTAGTAGTGATTTATAAATCTGTGTACAAATAGCTCTAAACTTGCCAAAGTGTTCATAAGATTGAGTATATACAGAAAGATGGCATTATGTCAAAGTAAGCAAGTACAATTTGGTTAGTCAGGGGGCAAGCCAACAAAAGATGGTGTTTCAACATCTAGACAGCATTCACATGTTGGATCATTTATAACTCTCAAGTCAAAGAGAAAACTTTAAAAGGGTCCTTTGCCTGTGAAGAACAAAGTAGTGTATTTATCAGGAGTAATGAAGCTTGGTACATCTTTCAGAAAAAAATATATATATTGCAAATGAAAACATTAAGATGCAAATGTTACTTAATACATAAATCAAACTTCTACTGTCCTTACTGCGATGAAAAAATATTGAGAGGGCTTGGCTCATCAGTGGCAAAATCACTGGGAGAATTCACCACTGATGAACCAAGCCTCTCAATATTTTTTCATTGCAGTAAGGACAGTAGAAGTTTGATTTATATGTGAAAGTAACATTTGCATCTTTATGTTTTCATTTACACAAGGTATTTGTGCCTCATCAAATCTATGTTTTCATTTGTTATATTCTGATTATGCAACTTTCTGGAGATGCAATATAATTTCAAGCAATGATTGAGTTAACAAGTATAGTAAAAACCTTGAGAGGACACTCTCGCTAGGAGACACCACTCTATAAAGGACAGCATTTATCAACAAAATTACCAACATTACAATTTTATCTTATTGTACAGAAAAATATGTATGTGTGCATCTGGCCTACTGACAAAAGTTACTATTACGGGTTATCACACAAAAAACAATAAACTAGGGTCTACAGTAAGAGTAACTTAAACACAGAAAAAAGTACACTCAAGAGTACAACACCAACAACAAAAAGGAGATAAAAACAACTCACGATTTGTTAAATAAAATAAAACAGTACTTAGCTTTATTGTAGCGTTGGCAGGAATCGGACTCGGGTGACACAGGGATGCGAAGAGAACAGCCCGACACGGAAAAAACCACGTAGAAAAACACTTTAAGTGGCTCCACACCAATTCTCCACGCTCTGGGCCCCCTCGCATTCACTTAGTCCCCCTCTTATATACAGACATGGCCACATTCGTCCAATGAGAAGGTGTGAGAGATTGGTTCACTAACAAACGAAGACAACATTCTCCCCTCTAAAACCAGATCAGAAAAAAAAAAAATGGTTGCCTGTAAAGTCGGTTTTACGGGCGAAGATTTTACGTGACAACGGTAGAATATTTATTGATATGAATATAATTAAATTGCACAATAGGAACAAGGAATTGAATGAAAATAAGAATTGCACAAATTTTAACTATAGAAATATATTTTGTTTACTAAAACATTGTACATGTAAACTTAAACTTAACTAATTCCTATTTGAGTGATTTTGTTGAGGATAGGACGATGATAGGAGAAATATGAAATGAAAGGAAGTGTTTCTGCTGTAATGTGTCTTGCGAAAGTCAAGTCGATAGTTGTTCCTTTTAACATAGTTGACTTAGAAACGTTTGATACGCAATCAAGATTATACGTATTTTTCATGAAATTAAGAAACAAGTTGTCAGGCTTTACGTTTTTGTTAAAATCATCACACAGAAGAATCGGTATACTAGAATCAATTTGCACGAACTGTGGCACGTACTGGCTGTTGTGAATGTACGGACCGAGTCCTTGCCATAGTAACATTCCAATATCCTGCATACTAGCTCCTGGATGAATATATACAGCACCGAGTATAAACTTGAAGCTAGTATTAGCGGCGAAGCAAGTAACTTCAGTCATGCACATGTCACCCTTGGTTTTAATGACACGAGTTACGTCTGTAATCGCAACTTGGAACACTTCCGCCGTAGATGTCGATGATAATTTACGATAGATCGCCACTCCACCAGCCGCGTTGGTATCTGAGTTAGGTCGATTATTTTCCCTGGATATGCACTCATAACCCTTGATTGGAGTTGGTTCACAAGTGTCGCGCATCCACGTTTCAGTCAATACTAAATAGTCTGATCGTGGTATCACTGTATCTGTTTCAATGTCCGCGGCATGGGCACTTAAACTTTGACAGTTGATGTTCGTTACAATAAGTTGTCCAGCGTCGGTTGCGTCGTCACAGAATTTTACGGCTTGTTTGGTAATTGTGTCTAGAGTGTGTCCACGAAGTCGTAAGTATTAATTGCGAATATCTCGAGTAGTCTGTGAGTCGTTTCCATCTCGGCCATGTTTGAAAACCAATGGAGAGTCCTTTTCTGTTATGATGTACAATCCGTCGATACTTGTGACGCGGCTCATGGCTACATATACCAATTGCTGTGGTTGGTTTGAGGAGTACTTGTAAACAATTGTAGTAAACGTCCCACCCTGGGCCTTGTGGATCGTAATTGCACAAGCAGGCACGCAAGGAAATTGTTTTCGCTTGCACTTCACTGTTTTTGTCAACGAAATGTTTACCACTTTCTTGTGCACTGGCACCCAATCGACGGATAAGGTGTTTGGTTTGCTGTGCACATGTGGTCGACATTTGATTTTTGCTTTGGTACCCGTATTTTTGTCTTCAAACTGAGTGATTTTGTTGAGGATAGGACGATGATAGGAGAAATATGAAATGAAAGGAAGTGTTTCTGCTGTAATGTGTCTTGCGAAAGTCAAGTCGATAGTTGTTCCTTTTAACGTAGTTGACTTAGAAACGTTTGATACGCAATCAAGATTATACGTATTTTTCATGAAATTAAGAAACAAGTTGTCAGGCTTTACGTTTTTGTTAAAATCATCACACAGAAGAATCGGTATACTAGAATCAATTTGCACGAACGCCATAGAGTGGCGATTTCATCTTCAGCTGGCGGCAAACTTGTGCTGGTCGATGGTCCTCCTGGAGCAGAACGGTCATCTGCATTGGCTGGCTGACGTTCGATGTATAGCAAAACTCCAATAGCCCCATTTACCAATCCATCGGCGACGTCTATGTTAGATGTAATCATGTACGGATATCCTACTGCTAATGGCAACATGTATGGCAATCCGTCGGTTTCTGCAACGACATCTTGTGAAGTTTCCCTTGCCCCCGGCTCTTTTCAGAATTGCTGGAATACCCAAGCATAATATCAGTGGCGATACAGTTGTGTGCGTTTTGAATTGCGTTTCGATTGTATGAATCTACTTCATGGTTGCTGTAATACAATCTGACAGCGTTGGGTACGTTCTCTTTGCACCAGACTTCAGATTTGTGCCTGGACTCAATAAGTGCGATATTATTGACACTTAGTTTGAGTCCATCTCCAATTTTGGTGAGAATCGTCGAAAACAGCTCGTCAGTTTGTCGGACAACATGGACTAATGGGAAGTAGTTGATGCTTTGCCAGAGTACAGGTCCTCCGAGTTGGTTGTGTGGTACTGTGTAACACGGACTAGCGCGCACAGGTGGCAGCTGTCTGAAATCGCCGCATAAGATCATGTGAATGCCTCCGAATGGTTGATCGTAAATACCGGTAATCTGCTGTAGTCGATAATTGATTTTTCCAAGTATAGCTGCACTCAACATGCTGATTTCATCAATGAAAACAACTTTCACGCCGACAAACATGTTTCTGTAGGCTTGCAAGTTCTCAGCAGAAAGAAGTTTTGTCACTCGAGAATTTGTGAGACGAAACGCTGAGTGAACTGTCGTTCCGCCAATAGGGACAGCTGCTTTGCCTTGTGCTTGCACAAGCAACGTATGCGTTGTTCAGTGAGTTGTGTTCCTGTGTGTAACGATTGTACGTCTCCATCAGGCACTTAACTGAATAAGTTTTCCCACAGCCGGCCGGTCCTGTGAAGAAAACTTGTAGTGTGACGACGACCTCATCTCCACAGCCATGTAAACGATGTATGACCTCATGAATCAGCTCACGTTGTTCAGGGTTCGTCGTTCGTATCAGCTCACAAAATTGCTGTTTTGGCATCACGTTGCTACGTTTTTTTACGACCGATAATAAGCCTTGTCGCGGGACGATTTGATTGACATCATCGTTGTTCTCGGAACCTTCTCATCCTAACACCTGCTCGACAAACACTCTCCTTTCCTCAATTTCTGGTGGTTCTCTGCTGTCTGAATTTTGTAGAATCATCATAGCTTCAAGCTCTTGCATCACACTGTCGATGTTGAGATTGTTTTCGAACAGCTGGCGGCGTTCCATGATGGTATCCTTGTTAGCATTGAACAGTTGTAGAAATTTATTGCTATCAACAATGTCAGCTATTTCATTGCGGAAAGGCAAGAACAGCAATACCATTTCACGTTGATAATTAACAGTTTCATCTACTTCGTAGCGTCTGTATCGTATTATTCGTCCAATTTTTCGTCTGCGGTGTTCATTTGATGTCGTCCTTCCCACAGTTGTCCTTTCCTCGGTCACCGGTTCTTCAATTTCGTCTTCTTGCACATCTACGTCATCTTCATTGTCGATGAAATCATGAAAATCAGCGTAATACGAGGCAAACTCGGCCAAATATGAAGATTCCAGAGAGGGAGGTCGCTCTTCATATCGCTGAATGATGTTCTTGGTAAATACATCTGTACTGTCTGCTTCGATGTTTTCGCGATCCATTTGTTTCCAACGTTTGCGACAGCGTTGTCTTTCCGATGGCCAAACTGTTGGTATGTACATAATTTGACGGCTCGTTTCGCTCATCGGTTGCCGTAGTAAATACCATGCTGCTTCTTGAGCTGACATTTCAACAAGAAGTTTGACACTCAATGCTTTCAATTGGCCCGTGTAGTCCCGGTCAGGATGCTCTTCCATCATCTTAGTCAGCTCACGATTCAAGTTACCCATTCCACGAGCTGATTTGTTCACATATTCCACGACATACTGTGCGCAGCTGTATTCATCCAAGATAAACTGGATATCGATGTTGGATTTGATTTCACCAGCGAGGTAAGGGTTGAATGTGTTCGTCATAAGTTGGTCGAAGTTGCGTTTGAACAACATAGATGGCCTGCGCAAAGTTGAACGCACTACGTCAAGATATGCATCGAATGTCAAACTATGCTCCCTAAGTTCTAGACATGGTCTAAGGATATAAGCACAACAGTTTGAGAACATCTCATATCGCCACAAACACTAAGGATAACCACTGATCACAAGGATACCATGGGGTGTTGCTACTCATCTCACTACTAGAGAAGAGTTCTAGACATGGTCTAAGGATATAAGCACAACAGTTTGAGAACATCTCATATCGCCACAAACACTAAGGATAACCACTGATCACAAGGATACCATGGGGTGTTGCTACTCATCTCACTACTAGAGAAGAGTTCTAGACATGGTCTAAGGATATAAGCACCACAGTTTGATAACATCTCATGTCTCCACAAACACTAAGGATAACCACTGATCACAAGGATACCATGGGTGTTGCTACTCATCTCACTACTAGAGAAGAGTTCTAGACATGGTCTAAGGATATAAGCACCACAGTTTGATAACATCTCATGTCTCCACAAACACTAAGGATAACCACTGATCACAAGGATACCATGGGGTGTTGCTACTCATCTCACTACTAGAGAAGAATGGACTTCTAGACCTGGTCTAAGGATATAAGCACCACAGTTTGATAACATCTCATGTCTCCACAAACACTAAGGATAACCACTGATCACAAGGATACCATGGGGTGTTGCTACTCATCTCACTACTAGAGAAGAGTTCTAGACATGGTCTAAGGATATAAGCACCACAGTTTGATAACATCTCATGTCTCCACAAACACTAAGGATAACCACTGATCACAAGGATACCATGGGGTGTTGCTACTCATCTCACTACTAGAGAAGAGTTCTAGACATGGTCTAAGGATATAAGCACCACAGTTTGAGAACATCTCATGTCTCCACAAACACTAAGGATAACCACTGATCACAAGGATACCATGGGGTGTTGCTACTCATCTCACTACTAGAGAAGAGTTCTAGACATGGTCTAAGGATATAAGCACCACAGTTTGAGAACATCTCATATCGCCACAAACACTAAGGATAACCACTGATCACAAGGATACCATGGGGTGTTGCTACTCATCTCACTACTAGAGAAGAGTTCTAGACATGGTCTAAGGATATAAGCACCACAGTTTGAGAACATCATGTCTCCACAAAAACTAAGGATAACCACTGATCACAAGGATTCCATGGGGTGTTGCTACTCTTCTCATAACTAGAGAAGAGTGGATTTCTAGACATGGTCTAAGGATATAAGCACCACAGTTAAAAACATTTCTCTACAAAAACTAAGGATAACCACTGATCACCAAAATACTAAGGGGTGTTGCTACTCTTCTCATAACTAGAGAAAAGTGGATTTCTAGACATGATCTAAGGTGATATATCATCACTACTACATTTTGAGAACATCATGTGTCCACAAAAACTAAGGATAACCACTGATCACAAGGATACCATGGGGTGTTGCTACTCTTCTCATAACTAGAGAAGAGTTCTAGACATGGTCTAAGGATATAAGCACCACAGTTAGAGAACATCTTGTCTCCACAAAAACTAAGGATCACCACTGATCACCAAGATACTAAGGGTTGTTGTTTGTGTTGCTCAGTGATGAAGAGGAGGAGATCATAGCTAAGAAAGACAGTCAAAAAAAGAAGCATCTCTTCATGGACCTCCGGGACTACTACTGCACCAGCGTAAGTCTCCATAACATTCTTCTTGTTTTTTGCCTTTCTCTTTAAAAAAAAAAAAAAAAAAATCCATTATAACCTTCTTCTCTCAAACATGTTGCCTCTTTGTAAATAAATTCCAAATTCCCTACCAATCAGCTAGCACTTCTCTGTTATTTTTCTATATGATACACACTCATGCACAAAACTTAAGGAAGTTGAAAATCTTTGATGTCACCAGTTGTATTTTTTTTTAAAGGAGACAGTCAATTTTGTTCACACTTGGTTATCTTGTGTGTCTTCAATAAAGTTTACTGTAATATCTTTGTCTTCTGTAAGTGCAAAGTCGAACTGCTTTTCACATGTGTAGACATGTGGTGCACTTACAGTAAAAGCAGTCGCCTACTTCTACCCACCATGATTATTATGGCCTGTACCACGTGTACTGGGGATAAGCAAAAAAAAAATCTTTGTCTGAATCCCGATATACGTTCTAAAAGTTAAAACTTCCTTATGTTTTGTCCATGAGTGAAAATATAATATTTAGGAATTAAAAGAAATAGTTTAAATTGCCCCCAACTCTTGCACAAATTGCCGATGAATTCAAGTTACTAGACACAGGGTTATGGCGCCTTGTAACTGGAAAAGTTGAACTACTTCTACCTGTGTAGACATTTGAGGTGAACTTGAATTACAAACTGGGGCCTTGTTGGATGATATAAGCCACTTTGTTAGCTGTGAGTCTCCCTTGAGGAAACAGCCCTCTGACAGAAGCTATTGTCCCCAGAAACTGCCCAAAGTCTCCAAGTACGAGGGTCCCCCAGTTGACACAAAGGACTTGGAGCAGATTGGGAAGGTGTCAGGAAATGTGGACATCATAGGTAAGTAGCAGCGCAAGGAGAAGCTGTGCCCACCTGCTGTGTTGTTCTCAGTGAAGGTACTGGCTCTGCGCAACAAGAAACAGTTGGATCTGGACTCCTGGCTGTTCAGGATAGATGGCTCTTCACTAGGACAGGTGAGTTCTTGTAGCCACTGTGGTTATAGTGGGCAGATTTCTGTAGCCACTGTGGTTATAGTGGGCAGGTTTCTGTAGCCACTGTGGTTATAGTGGGCAGGTTCCTGTAGCCACTGTGGTTATAGTGGGCAGGTTCCTGTAGCCACTGTGGTTATAGTGGGCAGGTTCCTGTAGCCACTGTGGTTATAGTGGGCAGGTTCCTGTAGCCACTGTGGTTATAGTGGGCAGGTTCCTGTAGCCACTGTGGTTATAGTGGGCAGGTTTCTGTAGCCACTGTGGTTATAGTGGGCAGGTTCCTGTAGACACTGTGGTTATAGTGGGCAGGTTCCTGTAGCCACTGTGGTTATAGTGGGCAGGTTCCTGTAGCCACTGTGGTTATAGTGGGCAGGTTCCTGTAGCCACTGTGGTTATAGTGGGCAGGTTCCTGTAGCCACTGTGGTTATAGTGGGCAGGTTCCTGTAGCCACTGTGGTTATAGTGGGCAGGTTCCTGTAGCCACTGTGGTTATAGTGGGCAGGTTCCTGGAGCCACTGTGGTTATAGTGGGCAGGTTCCTGTAGCCACTGTGGTTATAGTGGGCAGGTTCCTGTAGCCACTGTGGTTATAGTGGGCAGGTTCCTGTAGCCACTGTGGTTATAGTGGGCAGGTTCCTGTAGCCACTGTGGTTATAGTGGGCAGGTTCCTGTAGCCACTGTGGTTATAGTGGGCAGGTTCCTGTAGCCACTGTGGTTATAGTGGGCAGGTTCCTGTAGCCACTGTGGTTATAGTGGGCAGGTTCCTGTAGCCCCTGTGGTTATAGTGGGCAGGTTCCTGGAGCCACTGTGGTTATAGTGGGCAGGTTCCTGGAGCCACTGTGGTTATAGTGGGCAGGTTCCTGTAGCCACTGTGGTTATAGTGGGCAGGTTCCTGTAGCCACTGTGGTTATAGTGGGCAGGTTCCTGGAGCCACTGTGGTTATAGTGGGCAGGTTCCTGGAGCCACTGTGGTTATAGTGGGCAGGTTCCTGTAGCCACTGTGGTTATAGTGGGCAGGTTCCTGGAGCCACTGTGGTTATAGTGGGCAGGTTCCTGTAGCCACTGTGGTTATAGTGGGCAGGTTCCTGTAGCCACTGTGGTTATAGTGGGCAGGTTCCTGGAGCCACTGTGGTTATAGTGGGCAGGTTCCTGGAGCCACTGTGGTTATAGTGGGCAGGTTCCTGTAGCCACTGTGGTTATAGTGGGCAGGTTCCTGTAGCCACTGTGGTTATAGTGGGCAGGTTCCTGGAGCCACTGTGGTTATAGTGGGCAGGTTCCTGGAGCCACTGTGGTTATAGTGGGCAGGTTCCTGTAGCCACTGTGGTTATAGTGGGCAGGTTCCTGTAGCCACTGTGGTTATAGTGGGCAGGTTCCTGGAGCCACTGTGGTTATAGTGGGCAGGTTCCTGGAGCCACTGTGGTTATAGTGGGCAGGTTCCTGTAGCCACTGTGGTTATAGTGGGCAGGTTCCTGTAGCCACTGTGGTTATAGTGGGCAGGTTCCTGTAGCCACTGTGGTTATAGTGGGCAGGTTCCTGTAGCCACTGTGGTTATAGTGGGCAGGTTCCTGGAGCCACTGTGGTTATAGTGGGCAGGTTCCTGTAGCCACTGTGGTTATAGTGGGCAGGTTCCTGTAGCCACTGTGGTTATAGTGGGCAGGTTCCTGTAGCCACTGTGGTTATAGTGGGCAGGTTTTGTAGCCACTGTGGTTATAGTGGGCAGATTTCTTGTCCTCCCAAGAGAACAACAGTCTTTGATTTCCAGACTTAAGTCTGGTCATCTACGGACAATGACTTTCCAGAATGGTTGCAGGGTTTTCCCACTATGTACTAGGTGCATTTCTCAGCCTGCAACCCCATGACATATTATTGACTGTATCGACTTATCCATTGATGAGCTCTACTCTTCCCTGGCAGACACCATCAAAAGTCTCAAGCTTTACAAGCTTGATACCTTAATATGATTGAGTGGAGATAAGAAAGAAGAAGAAGAAGAGAAGATTTCTTGTAGCTACTGTGGTTATAGTGGGCAGGTTCCTGTAGCCACTGTGGTTATAGTGGGCAGGTTTCTGTAGCCACTGTGGTTATAGTGGGCAGGTTCCTGTAGCCACTGTGGTTATAGTGGGCAGGTTTCTGTAGCCACTGTGGTTATAGTGGCAGGTTTCTTGTAAACACTGTGGTTATAGTGGGCAGGTTCCTGTAGCCACTGTGGTTATAGTGGGCAGGTTCCTGTAGCCACTGTGGTTATAGTGGGCAGGTTCCTGTAGCCACTGTGGTTATAGTGGGCAAGTTTTGTAGACACTGTGGTTATAGTGGGCAGGTTTCTTGTAAACACTGTGGTTATAGTGGGCAGGTTCCTGTAGCCACTGTGGTTATAGTGGGCAGGTTCCTGTAGCCACTGTGGTTATAGTGGGCAGGTTCCTGTAGCCACTGTGGTTATAGTGGGCAGGTTTTGTAGACACTGTGGTTATAGTGGGCAGGTTCCTGTAGCCACTGTGGTTATAGTGGGCAGGTTATGTAGACACTGTGGTTATAGTGGGCAGGTTTCTTGTAAACACTGTGGTTATAGTGGGCAGGTTCCTGTAGCCACTGTGGTTATAGTGGGCAGGTTCCTGTAGCCACTGTGGTTATAGTGGGCAGGTTTTGTAGACACTGTGGTTATAGTGGGCAGGTTCCTGTAGCCACTGTGGTTATAGTGGGCAGGTTCCTGAAGCCACTGTGGTTATAGTGGGCACGTTTCTTGTAAACACTGTGGTTATAGTGGGCAGGTTCCTGTAGCCACTGTGGTTATAGTGGACAGGTTCTTGTAAACACTGTGGTTATAGTGGGCAGGTTTCTGTAGCCACTGTGGTTATAGTGGGCAGGTTTCTGTAGCCACTGTGGTTATAGTGGGCAGGTTCCTGTAGCCACTGTGGTTATAGTGGGCAGGTTCCTGTAGCCACTGTGGTTATAGTGGACAGGTTTTGTTGACACTGTGGTTATAGTGGGCAGGTTTCTTGTAGCCACTGTGGTTATAGTGGACAGGTTTCTGTAGCCACTGTGGTTATAGTGGGCAGGTTCCTGTAGCCACTGTGGTTATAGTGGGCAGGTTCCTGTAGCCACTGTGGTTATAGTGGGCAGGTTCCTGTAGCCACTGTGGTTATAGTGGGCAGGTTCCTGAAGCCACTGTGGTTATAGTGGGCACGTTTCTTGTAAACACTGTGGTTATAGTGGGCAGGTTCCTGTAGCCACTGTGGTTATAGTGGGCAGGTTCCTGTAGCCACTGTGGTTATAGTGGACAGGTTTCTTGTAAACACTGTGGTTATAGTGGGCAGGTTCCTGTAGCCACTGTGGTTATAGTGGGCAGGTTCCTGTAGCCACTGTGGTTATAGTGGGCAGGTTTTGTAGACACTGTGGTTATAGTGGGCAGGTTTCTTGTAGCCACTGTGGTTATAGTGGGCAGGTTTCTGTAGCCACTGTGGTTATAGTGGGCAGGTTCCTGTAGCCACTGTGGTTATAGTGGGCAGGTTCCTGTAGCCACTGTGGTTATAGTGGGCAGGTTTTGTAGACACTGTGGTTATAGTGGGCAGGTTCCTGTAGCCACTGTGGTTATAGTGGGCAGGTTCCTGTAGCCACTGTGGTTATAGTGGGCAGGTTTTGTAGACACTGTGGTTATAGTGGGCAGGTTTCTTGTAGCCACTGTGGTTATAGTGGGCAGGTTTTGTAGACACTGGTTATAGTGGGCAGGTTCCTGTAGCCACTGTGGTTATAGTGGGCAGGTTTTGTAGACACTGTGGTTATAGTGGGCAGGTTTCTTGTAGCCACTGTGGTTATAGTGGGCAGGTTTTGTAGACACTGTGGTTATAGTGGGCAGGTTCCTGTAGCCACTGTGGTTATAGTGGGCAGGTTTTGTAGACACTGTGGTTATAGTGGGCAGGTTCCGGTAGCCACTGTGGTTATAGTGGGCAGGTTCCTGAAGCCACTGTGGTTATAGTGGGCACGTTTCTTGTAAACACTGTGGTTATAGTGGGCAGGTTCCTGTAGCCACTGTGGTTATAGTGGACAGGTTTCTTGTAAACACTGTGGTTATAGTGGGCAGGTTTTGTAGCCACTGTGGTTATAGTGGGCAGGTTTCTGTAGCCACTGTGGTTATAGTGGGCAGGTTCCTGTAGCCACTGTGGTTATAGTGGGCAGGTTCCTGTAGCCACTGTGGTTATAGTGGGCAGGTTCCTGTAGCCACTGTGGTTATAGTGGGCAGGTTTTGTAGACACTGTGGTTATAGTGGGCAGGTTTCTTGTAGCCACTGTGGTTATAGTGGGCAGGTTTCTGTAGCCACTGTGGTTATAGTGGGCAGGTTCCTTTAGCCACTGTGGTTATAGTGGGCAGGTTCCTGTAGCCACTGTGGTTATAGTGGGCAGGTTTTGTAGACACTGTGGTTATAGTGGGCAGGTTCCTGTAGCCACTGTGGTTATAGTGGGCAGGTTCCTGTAGCCACTGTGGTTATAGTGGGCAGGTTTTGTAGACACTGTGGTTATAGTGGGCAGGTTTCTTGTAGCCACTGTGGTTATAGTGGGCAGGTTTTGTAGACACTGGTTATAGTGGGCAGGTTCCTGTAGCCACTGTGGTTATAGTGGGCAGGTTTTGTAGACACTGTGGTTATAGTGGGCATGTTTCTTGTAGCCACTGTGGTTATAGTGGGCAGGTTTTGTAGACACTGTGGTTATAGTGGGCAGGTTCCTGTAGCCACTGTGGTTATAGTGGGCAGGTTCCTGTAGCCACTGTGGTTATAGTGGGCAGGTTTCTTGTAGCCACTGTGGTTATAGTGGGCAGGTTTTGTAGACACTGTGGTTATAGTGGGCAGGTTTCTGTAGCCACTGTGGTTATAGTGGGCAGGTTTCCTGAAGCCACTGTGGTTATAGTGGGCACGTTCTTGTAAACACTGTGGTTATAGTGGGCAGGTTTCTGTAGCCACTGTGGTTATAGTGGACAGGTTTCTTGTAACACTGTGGTTATAGTGGGCAGGTTTTGTAGCCACTGTGGTTATAGTGGGCAGGTTTCTGTAGCCACTGTGGTTATAGTGGGCAGGTTCCTGTAGCCACTGTGGTTATAGTGGGCAGGTTCCTGTAGCCACTGTGGTTATAGTGGGCAGGTTCCTGTAGCCACTGTGGTTATAGTGGGCAGGTTTTGTAGACACTGTGGTTATAGTGGACAGGTTCCTGTAGCCACTGTGGTTATAGTGGACAGGTTTTGTAGACACTGTGGTTATAGTGGGCAGGTTTCTTGTAAACACTGTGGTTATAGTGGGCAGGTTCCTGTAGCCACTGTGGTTATAGTGGGCAGGTTCCTGTAGCCACTGTGGTTATAGTGGGCAGGTTCCTGTAGCCACTGTGGTTATAGTGGGCAGGTTTCTGTAGCCACTGTGGTTATAGTGGGCAGGTTCCTGTAGCCACTGTGGTTATAGTGGGCAGGTTCCTGTAGCCACTGTGGTTATAGTGGGCAGGTTTTGTAGACACTGTGGTTATAGTGGGCAGGTTTCTTGTAAACACTGTGGTTATAGTGGGCAGGTTCCTGTAGCCACTGTGGTTATAGTGGGCAGGTTCCTGTAGCCACTGTGGTTATAGTGGGCAGGTTCCTGTAGCCACTGTGGTTATAGTGGGCAGGTTCCTGTAGCCACTGTGGTTATAGTGGGCAGGTTTTGTAGACACTGTGGTTATAGTGGGCAGGTTTCTGTAGCCACTGTGGTTATAGTGGGCAGGTTCCTGTAGCCACTGTGGTTATAGTGGGCAGGTTCCTGTAGCCACTGTGGTTATAGTGGGCAGGTTTTGTAGCCACTGTGGTTATAGTGGGCAGGTTTCTTGTAAACACTGTGGTTATAGTGGGCAGGTTCCTGTAGCCACTGTGGTTATAGTGGGCAGGTTTTGTAGACACTGTGGTTATAGTGGGCAGGTTTCTGTAGCCACTGTGGTTATAGTGGGCAGGTTCCTGTAGCCACTGTGGTTATAGTGGGCAGGTTCCTGTAGCCACTGTGGTTATAGTGGGCAGGTTCCTGTAGCCACTGTGGTTATAGTGGGCAGGTTTTGTAGCCACTGTGGTTATAGTGGGCAGGTTTCTTGTAAACACTGTGGTTATAGTGGGCAGGTTCCTGTAGCCACTGTGGTTATAGTGGGCAGGTTTTGTAGACACTGTGGTTATAGTGGACAGGTTTCTTGTAAACACTGTGGTTATAGTGGGCAGGTTTCTTGTAAACACTGTGGTTATAGTGGGCAGGTTCCTGTAGCCACTGTGGTTATAGTGGGCAGGTTTCTTGTAAACACTGTGGTTATAGTCGGCAGGTTTCTTGTAAACACTGTGGTTATAGTGGGCAGGTTCCTGTAGCCACTGTGGTTATAGTGGGCAGGTCCCTGTAGCCACTGTGGTTATAGTGGGCAGGTTCCTGTAGCCACTGTGGTTATAGTGGGCAGGTTCCTGTAGCCACTGTGGTTATAGTGGGCAGGTTTTGTAGACTACTGTGGTTATAGTGGGCAGGTTACTTGTAGCCACTGTGGTTATAGTGGGCAGGTTCCTGTAGCCACTGTGGTTATAGTGGGCAGGTTCCTGTAGCCACTGTGGTTATAGTGGGCAGGTTCCTGTAGCCACTGTGGTTATAGTGGGCAGGTTTTGTTGCCACTGTGGTTATAGTGGGCAGGTTCCTGTAGCCACTGTGGTTATAGTGGGCAGGTTCCTGTAGCCACTGTGGTTATAGTGGGCAGGTTCCTGTAGCCACTGTGGTTATAGTGGGCAGGTTTTGTAGCCACTGTGGTTATAGTGGGCAGGTTCTGTAGCCACTGTGGTTATAGTGAGCAGGTTCCTGTAGCCCACTGTGGTTATAGTGGGCAGGTTCCTGTAGCCACTGTGGTTATAGTGGGCAGGTTTTGTAGACACTGTGGTTATAGTGGGCAGGTTTTGTAGCCACTGTGGTTATAGTGGGCAGGTTCCTGTAGCCACTGTGGTTATAGTGGGCAGGTTCCTGTAGCCACTGTGGTTATAGTGGGCAGGTTTTGTAGACACTGTGGTTATAGTGGGCAGGTTCCTGTAGCCACTGTGGTTATAGTGGGCAGGTTCCTGTAGCCACTGTGGTTATAGTGGGCAGGTTTTGTAGACACTGTGGTTATTGTGGGCAGGTTCCTGTAGCCACTGTGGTTATAGTTGGCAGGTTTTGTAGACACTGTGGTTATAGTGGGACAGGTTTCTTGTAAACACTGTGGTTATAGTGGGCAGGTTTCTTGTAAACACTGTGGTTATAGTGGGCAGGTTCCTGTAGCCACTGTGGTTATAGTGGGCAGGTTTCTTGTAAACACTGTGGTTATAGTCGGCAGGTTTCTTGTAAACACTGTGGTTATAGTGGGCAGGTTCCTGTAGCCACTGTGGTTATAGTGGACAGGTTTCTTGTAAATACTGTGGTTATAGTGGGCAGGTTTCTTGTAAACACTGTGGTTATAGTGGGCAGGTTCCTGTAGCCACTGTGGTTATAGTGGGCAGGTTCTTGTAGCCACTGTGGTTATAGTGGGCAGATGTTTGGAGCCAATGTGATTGTGGTGGGTTTCTGCTACCACTGCGGTTTTGTTGAGTAAATGTAGCCACATTCGGTTATGATTAGTTCCTGCAGCCAACTATGTATGGTTGGTCCTGCTGCCACTAAAATTCCATTACATTTCTCTGTGTGTCCCCTCCGTGTGTCTTAACCCAGGCAGGGCTGCTGTGCAGATCTTTGACGTGTGGGGTAAGGTGGAGGAGCCCACCTACAACATCAGGTTTGATGCCCCTGAGGAGATTGAAGCCCTCCAGCTCCAGCCAGAAGAACCCATCTTCTACGTCCCCCTCCAACAAAGAACTCACCAAGTTGATTGACCTGGAGGCCATTCAGAGGTTGGTTGGTGTTCTTGGCAGCCTTGGTCTATCTCTGGCTGACTCACTCACTGTTGCAGTGTGAAAGGCTCTGATGCTTCCTGGAAGAATGATGTGGAAATTCCTCCTGAAGTAAGTTTCCTTTTGGAGCTGACAATCCAATGTTCCATTGTTGAGTTGTCAGGACAACGCAGATGTTCCATTGTTGAGTTGTCAGGACAACGCAGATGTTCCATTATTGAGTTGTCAGGACAACGCAGATGTTCCATTGTTGAGTTGTCAGGACAATGCAAATGTTCCATTGTTGGGTTGGAGGGACAATGCAGATGTTCCATTGTTGAGTTGTCAGGACAATGCAGATGTTCCATTGTTGAGTTGTCAGGACAATGCTGCATGTTCCATTGTTGAGTTGTCAGGATAATGCAAATGTTCCATTGTTGAGTTGTCAGGATAATGCAGATGTTCCATTGTTGAGTTGTCAGGACAATGCAGATGTTCCATTGTTGGGTTGTCAGGAAAATTCAGATGTTCCATTGTTGAGTTGTCAGGACAATGCAGATGTTCCATTGTTGAGTTAGAAGAGCAATGCAGATGTTCCGTTGTTGAGTTAGCAAGAGCAATGCAGAGGTTCCATTGTTGAGTTGTGAGGGCAATGCAGATGTTCCATTGATGAGTTGGCAGGTTAACTCAAGGTTCCATTGTTGAGTTTGGAGGTTGGTAGAACAATGTAGAGATTTCCATATTTATAATCACAGTTAAACCAAATAGAATTTAAAACACATGACTTCAGGTTTTAGTGTTATAACAACATAAAATCACGGTATCAAATGATATTGTATATATTTTCACAGTTTTGGTCCATTTTATTATATGGATTTTACCCGTTTTATAATAGACAACAAATGATAAGGAACAATTTGGATTATTCTATATACAGTTACGAGCGTCATTCCTCATCAGTCGTCTCTGTCACCGTTTGCTTTTTTTTGGAATGGCACCCTCCTATTGGTTGGCTACGATCACGCCACCTTTGCCCCCCCCCCCCCCCATCATGCCTCCCCCACTCGCTCTTTCGTTTTTGTAACTATTGTTTTGGAGCGGGTCGCTCTTTAAATAAATGCATATATTAGTTAATAACTAAATGGAATCCTCTCTTTCCTTTTCCCAGTATGAGACGCCTATGGAAGCCAACAGTACATAGACAGATAAAGCACAGGCTATAGTTATTAACTAATATATGCATTTATTTAAGGCACCAATTTATAATTGTAACAAATAGTATTTGAATCAAAACATTCAATCGGGTAAAACACGGGCGTTGCCCGGGCCATTCGGCAAGTAGATTATAAACACAAGGTAATAAGAATTATTTATTTGGATTTGATCTTATTACCTTGTGTTAATAGACAACAAATTGAACTGGGTCAAATAAGTGTAGTTTCAGGTAAACTACTGTCGAAGCCATGAAGGTTGGTGGCATTAACACAAAAATATAATAAACTTTAATATATTTATTTAAGTCTCAAAAAAACAAAACAAAGCTTTGCATATAGAACAAATAATAATGAAGAAAGAAAACATTTTAGAAATGCAAAACAAAAGTACTGGTAAAAAAAAACATTTAAAATCACAGATTAATATCTTCAACAGGATCAAAACTATCTACACTCATATAGACAAAACTTAAGGAAGTATGAAATCTTCAATATTGCCAACTATTTCTAAATAGCTCAGTTGGGAGAGCTTTAGACTGAAGATCTAAGGGTCCCTGGTTCGATCCCGGGGTTTCGGCATGTTTTTTTTTTGTAAGTGCAAAGTTGAACTGCTTTTCACATGTGTAGACATGTGGTGCGCTTACAGTAAAAGCAGGCACTAACTACCCACCATGATTATCATGGCTCTGAGATAAGAAAGAAGAAGAATATTGCCAGTCATCAATATATTAATAAATTTATATGTTATACTAGCGGACGTACCCGGCTTCGCCCGGGTTTTACCCGAGTAAAGGTTTGTCTAACGAATCTCTCGATAAAGTGAACATTTTTTTCCCGGTCTGTTTTAATGTCCATCCATACAGAGAGCAAAACAACAACTGACCCACCCGTGCAGGCAAGGTCACGCTCCGCTGCGTCACGTGGGAAAACATAGGTACATGTTTTCTTACATGTTCTCAGCACATCCCCCTTTTTAAGACTTGAAATATATATATACATTACAAACTTTAAATGCATAATATAATTAATAATGAAGGCGATCCACAGGTTTAACAATTCGTCCACTCCGGGTTCTTATCTGGCCGTCTTCTGAGTCGTTAGAGGGATAATCCACAACTGGGGTCTTTTCATTTTCAACCAGTTCCTCCCCCGAAAAGGTCGGCGTCGATGGGTCGGCTGGATATTGCACTGCATATCCTTTTCGTAAATGGAACCTGTTTCGACGTAAAGTCCCAACTGGAGTATCAACCATATACGACCTTGGTGTCGATGCTTTCTTCTTTACAATTCCCCAGGTTCGCATATCTGTAATCCAAACCGTAGCTCCGTCCGTAGCTCCGCAGCGTCGATCATATCTGGATTTCATATCCTTTCTCCTTCTCCCCTCCTTTCTTTTCAGGGTCGTATCTTCTTGTTGAGCTTCAAAAATCTTCGTCAACATCTCGTCTTTGTCGGTTATACTCGAGAGAACTGCATTTATATGCGCTGAGGTTGGCCGTTCGTCTTCACCTCCCTCGGTTGTAAGAAGTGGTTGTCTGGATAATGCATCGGCGTCGAGCAGCTCCTTTCCAGGGATGCCCAATCTTGTCTTGAGCTTTTCCATCAAAGGTATTGGTACCCGTCGAGGAGTATGCACAGCATATGGTTTTGCTCCAGGTTTCAATTTGATTTCGTAAGGGTTTCCGATCTGTCCCAGTCCTTCAAATACTTCAGGGAATTCCTTGATCGGGTTAATTCTCGTCGCTACCACTTCAATCCGCCTCGCCAGGTTCAAGAGCTCACATGCCCGGCGACTCAGAAGAGGTTCACTCAAACGACGAATGACATAAATCTTCTCCTTGATTTCATAATTGCCATTTCGCAGCGTTGATATAAACATACCCACAGTCTGAGTTCGGAAAATTCAGCAGCTCTAAGGTTGATATCACTTTTCACTAGCCGTTGCTGTCCCATTATCTTCTTGAAGAGACACAGAGGAACACATGTAACATCCGCCTGGGAGTCGAGCTTGAACTTCACCTTTTTCCCGTTCACTTGGATTTCTGCTGTCCATCGCCTCCTGCACTCGCCTTCATCATCATCGAGATTAGATGAATCCTCCACAGCTGAGACCTCCAGGAGAAAACCAATTTTTCTTCATCAAGTTCAGAAACAGCTTTGACTTCCGCAGTCTTCGCCTGCTTATCTGGGCAGCAATTTGCAAAATGGCCAGTTTTTGAACATAGGTTACATCTTTGTCCTTCAGCACGGCAGGCCTGTCCTTCCCTGTGGGTGAAACCTCCGCATTTTGGACATCGTGATCTTGTTTTGGCTGACTTCTCCTTCTTCCTCGAAGGCTGCTGTTGTTGTTTCGGTGATTGTTTCTTCGAGTTGAACTTCACCTGATTGATCTTTTGGCTTGTTGAGGGACGCTGCAGGTCGACTTGCTGCTGTCGAACGGCTTCCTGCTGTCGAACCATTTTCACCGCCTTTTCCAAAGTCAGTTCGCTGTCCAACTGCATTCTTTCAGATAAAGCTTTGTCCCTCACTCCAACCACTATTCGGTCACGGATCAACTGCTCATGAAGACCCTCAAATTCGCAACTATCAGCCAATTTGTACAATGAAATGATGAATTCGTCCACTGGCTCCCGATCCTCTTGGATTCTTGAATTAAATTTCGCACGTTCGTAGATAATATTCTTTCTGACACAGAAGTGGCTGTCGAACGCCTTGAGGACGGAATCAATTTTCGTTGCCTCTTCCTCCTTTTCGAACTTGAAGGTCCTGAATATATCATCCGCGCGGTCACCCATCAAGTACATGAACAAATCGATCTTGTCCGCCTCCTCTTTCTTCTTCATTCCACTGACCACGAGGTATCGTTCGAATCTCTTCCTCCATTTGGGGCCATTCGTTGGGAGTCGAGAAGTCGAAAGTTTCTGGAGGTTGAATCTGAGCCATGTTGAATTATCTTCCAAGGTACACAAAAATCGATATTTTGCAATATACGGGTTCGTATTTTATCCAGCTACCGCTGCCACCATGTTTTAATGCCCATCCATACAGAGAGCAAAACAACAACTGACCCACCCGTGCAGGCAAGGTCACGCTCCGCTGCGTCACGTGGGAAAACATAGGTACATGTTTTCTTACATGTTCTCAGCACACGGTCCCTTGAAAAATACTCGATAAGTTGAATAAAATCAATATTAATTGGTTCCCTCGGTAATTGGAAGTTAAAGGAATAGTATCTTGCCTTGGAATTGTATCATTATTCTTGTCTCAAATAAATTGTCGTGTCATCCTGAATTTTGTCTTTCCTAATTTTCTACATTACAAAATCATCGTATCATCATGATAATATTTAGAGCAGATTGTGTTGAATTATAACAGATAAATTTGAATATTTAGCTTGATTATATCAAAGCGAAAAGTTATTTCAAAAATTTTATTTGCTAGAAACCTTCCCAGTACTATACTAAATAACTTCCCAAAGTTTCATGGCGTTCCAATGAGTGGTTTGGTCAGGCATAAAGGACAAACAGACACACACACACACACACACACATACATTAAATTTTATATATATAAGATATACAGTAGAACCTCCATGAGAGGACACCTCTCTATAAAGGACAGTTTTCATTTTGCATAATTACCATTTTTACTATTTAACAACTCTCCGGTAAGAGGACACCTCTCCCTAAAGGACACTATGGTTCTGCAATTAGGTGTTGTCCTTTACAGGGAGGTAGTTCTACTGTATAAATAAATTATATTTCTTTAATAAAGAAATTTATTGCGTAATATTTTTATGTATTTTATAAAATATCATTGTGTATCAAGTATCTTTAAGAGTTATTGTCTGAATCCAGATATACATGCTGAAAGGTATAACTTAAGTTTTGTCCATGAGTGTATAGTTTGAACCTGAGTTGGACTCCCTGAGTTAGCGAGGCTGGTGAAGGAAGTCAGTGGTCTGTGCAGATGGAGGAGTTCTCAGATGACGAGAAGGAAAACGAGGCCAAGAGGAAAAAGAAGAAGAAGAAGACAAACACATCACAGAATGTTTCCGAGCAACATCTTCTCACTGTAAGTTTTTTTTTATGATATTGAGAATATTGCAGTAAAAACCATTCATATGTGAAACTATATGCATATTTAAAAAGCCTTTATCAATACCTATAGTCATATATAACATTATATATTTATAATTATATGTAATTCTGCTGTCCTCGAAGCTTATGTCCATAGTTCATCTAAAATACCCATTCCAAGAGTCTAGCATCAGTATCACTATAAAAGGAAGTTCCAAAAATGCAATATAACAGCGGAGGGTTCACCACTGATGAACCAGGCTCTCCCATTAATTTTTCCTTTGCAGTAAGGGCAGTAGAAATTATTTAATTTCAAAAAGAATCTTACGCGTTTAAAATAGTTTCTAATTTTCATAACAGATGGCGCGCTAGTGCATCGTAATATATATAACATTAACAATGGTGTCTGAGATTTGAGGTAACCAATAGGTAGAAAACACTACACATGGTAAATGATTAAGCTGTAGGGTAACTAAAAGATGATTTGGTGTTTCAGATTCCCAGAGCAGGCCTTCGTACAGATTGGGCCAGTATAATCAAATTACCAGGCCTCGGTATTCTCATCACAACTCAACCCCTAATGTATGGCCTAGATATAACAGCCAACAACCTAGATACAATAGTCAACAACCCAACTACAACAATCAACAACCTAACTACAACTACAACAATCAACAACCTAGATACAGCAGTCAGTTCCCCCAACAATCTTCCTGGATGCAACCAAACAACTCTTTTCCTCAAAATCAAATTCAATATACTCCGCCCCCAAATCAAGTAACATACCCACAAAGACTCCCAAATCACATGCCCCGCCCACAAGGCTATCATATGCCCCTCCCTCAAGGCCTTCCTAATTGTATGCCCCACCCACAAGGCCCGCCCCCTCAAATGTATAACCCTCAAGTACCCCCGCCCCAAATGTACACCTACCAAACCCAGCAGTACCCCTACAACCCAGTAACTCCACCCCCTCATCAGCCTATTCAAGCTAACCCAGTGTACTATCAGCAAGTTCCCCAGTCATACCCCCAAAGTCAAAGTTTGCCTCTACCCATCAATTACTTTCAGCCTCCTCCGCCACCCCCTCCCAACTAAGCCTCTTTGCACTGTTTGAGCATAAACCCCATCTAGAAGATCCTCTACATTGGCATTGAAACTTTCATCAATTTGCATAAAAGCAGAGTTAGATTTTTATTCCTTCTTAAAGTTATGTTCATTTAAAGGATTTTATGGGGATATGCTCTTCTCTGTACATTGTTTTACCATTGTTGTAAATAGCTTGATCATTGTTTATTGATTGTACCATTTTAAAGTTGTCTAACAATATGTATAATTTTGTTTTCATATAAAATTATTGTGGTTATTATATCAAGGATGAATAAATAAAAATATTATTAGCCATTTATGATTTCATATTCCGTTTTTTTTTTTTCTTATTTGAAAAATGAATTTTTTTTTTTCATATATATTGTATTTATTTTAGAATATTCAAGTTTTAGTAATAAGGTTACAAACATAAGGTAATAAGACTAAAACCAAATAAATAAATACGGTACTGTGTGAAGTTTTGGTAGCAGCATTTGTTGAGGGTTCAGGCGAGAATCCTCACGCCTGGCGGCGCCAGTGTGTGTGGGGGGGGGAACCGGCCGAGACTAGAACCCGGTTTGGTTTCGGTTCCGAGCGGGGGAGTATCTCAGCGTCTGGCTGTGTGTTGTGTTCTCCTTATGTTCCAGTACTGGTTATAAATAAAACCGGTACCAAGGGAGCTCCGACGACTCAGTGGATTATTGACAAAACAACTGGCACAACACAACAGCATTGTTATCATCATCAGACAAAAGTACTGAATGAGAAAATGTATCTATTTTGTCTCAGTTTACAGGTTTTACATTCAAGTGAGCTCGCGAGTCACCTTGTCCTGACTATTTACACATGTTGAGTTGGTGGAGTAGAGGTGGCCTCCCCAGACCTTGCAGGAGGTCAGCTGTTGAGTGATAAACTCCTAACTAAGCATCAGGTCCTCAGAATCTGGGATTGATATCTTCTTTATTTGAAAAATATCTTGTATGGTTAGATTAGATGAATTTCTTAACAAAAATTTGGTGCATATCTTCTAGATTGGGTTGGTTTAAGTCCTCTTTCAGTATCTTGTTTGATAGGTTGATTGGAGCTCCTATACTTGTCCAAAGCAGAATGAGAAAAAGATATCATAGCATGTTTTAAATACAGTATAACCTCGTTAATTCAACACTCTACCTTAATTCGACCATATTCTGATGTCCCGACCTCCGGCCTATCAAATAACAAACCGTAATTCGACAGTATCGATAATAGGACAGTTCCGATAGGTCGACCATTTTAAAATTTGAATTTCGACAGTTGAATGTTTTTTTTACATACAACTTTACAGCTAAACGGTATTACGCCAGCGGCAAGCGATTAAGACGGCGAAGCCGATAGGATCGCTCATGCGCACTTTTGATTTCTGCTAGTTTAAATTTCACTTTGCAGTGCCGTTGCACAATGTCCCAAGTGTTATTGTTTTTTTTTTACGCTGGGATTTAGGAATCGTGCGCTAATTAATAATATTTTAAAATTATTATGTTATTATTATTATATTATATACTAGCGGACCCGCCCGGCTTCGCCCGGGTTTTACCCGAGTAAAAGTTTGTCTAACGAATCTCTCGATAAAGTGAACATTTTTTTCCCGGTCCCTTGAAAATACTCGATAAGTTGAATAAAATCAATATTAATTGGTTCCCTCGGTAATTGGAAGTTAAAGGAATAGTATCTTGCCTTGGAATTGTATCATTATTCTTGTATGGATGTACCCGGCTTCGCCCGGGTTTTACCCGAGTAAAGGTTTGTTTAACGAATATCTCGATAAAGTGAACATTTTTTCCCTGTCCCTTGAAAAATACTCGATAAGTTGAATAAAATCAATATTAATTTGTTCCCTCGGTAATTGGAAGTTAAAGGAATAGTATCTTGCCTTGGAATTGTATCATTATTCTTGTATGGATGTACCCGGCTTCGCCCGGGTTTTACCCGAGTAAAGGTTTGTTTAACGAATCTCTCGATAAAGTGAACATTTTTTCCCGGTCCCTTGAAAAAATACTCGATAAGTTGAATAAAATCAATATTAATTGGTTCCCTCGGTAATTGGAAGTTAAAGGAATAGTATCTTGCCTTTGAATTGTATCATTATTCTTGTCTCAAATAAATTGCCGTGTCATCCTGAATTTTGTCTTTCCTAATTTTCTACATTACAAAATCATCGTATCATCATGATAATATTTAGAGCAGATTGTTGAATTATAACAGATAAATTAGAATATTTATCTTGATTATTTCTAGGCGAAAAGTTATTTCAAAAATTTTATTTGCTAGAAACCTTCCCAGTACTATACTAAATAACTTCCCAAAGTTTCATGGCGATCCAATGAGTGGTTTGGTCAGGCATAAAGGACAAACAAACAGACATACATTCATTTTTATATATATTATTATTATTATATATTAATATTAATTATATCTTTTTAAATTTCAGCATTGAAATATTTAAGTTATTTTAAAATTTACAAATAATTTCCTTTCAAATAAATAAATCTTCATAAAATGTAGCCACAATGATTATGATAACATTTTATTTCAATATTCCATTTCCATATTATTAAAAAAGATTTAAACACAAAATCAATAACACCTGCAGCAGCAGTGGATGTCTTTGATACAATAGTTATTTAAAACACATTCCAGAGGAAGAAAGACATGCATTTTTTTTTTAAATAGACCATCTGGAATATATCCTGAATAGGATTTCAGTGCAAAAACAGACATCTATAAAAGAATTTTAAAAAAGATCTTCATGATTATTTTAAATATTATTTTAATATTTTCTTATTATTTTCCCTATTTATTTCCTTTCAACTGCTATATTCTTCAATTAGAGTAAAATATTATTTCTAATTATTTTCTGTTTCAAAAATAGGTACTATTGCCATTTTGTCCCTGATACTAAAGTTAACCATGAAAATAAAAAATAATACAAAAAAGGACACGCACAATGGTGTCAATTAATATGATCAATTTATATTACAAAGCAGGGGGTCGGTGGAAGGCTGGTTAAACCGTTTGGTTTTAGACCACTACGACCCGGGTTCGATTCCCGCATTGGACACTTTTTTTCTGTTTAAAAAAAAAATGCTAAATGGCCCCCCGATTCTTGCAAAAGTCCAACCCCACCAGCGAGTGCAAGTAACCAAATGGGGCTCTGGCACATTTGTAAGTGCAAAGTCGAACTGCTTTTCACATGTGTAGACATGTGGTGCGCTTACAATAAAAAAGCAGTCACTAACTACCCACCATGATTATCATGGCCTGTACCACGTGTACTAGGGATAAGCAAAAATATATATATATATATTACAAAGCAATTTTAAAAAATATTATTTTAGCGAGTTAGATGATTAGCTAATCATCTAATCTTAATTTAACACTTCCTTTAATTCAACCGAAAGCTCTGATCCCTTGGGGTGTTTAATTAAAGAGGTTCAACTGTAGTTACTGTTTAAATAGCAGAATTTGTGAAGGCTAGGAGGATGGAGGCATTGACACCAGTTCATTCCAGTGGTCCTGAAGATGGGTTGGACAATTTTCGTGGGTTCCCAAGGGGCAGGTGGCTCGCTGATGTCCCTAGCGGTGATATTTTATACTGTAGGTGATGTAGGCAGGTGTATACACTCCATGCCTCCGTAATTGATCATCAGTTTGGCAGGGAGCTGGGGAGTTTCTGTCCTTCAGCCACTAGACACATTTTCCATTTTCGTATTGTCAGGGAAACAATCCTGCAGTAGGGCCATAGTGCGAGACGGCTTCTTCGTCTTTATGGAAAGTGGGAATTTCCCCACTACAATCTTTTCCGCCCATTTCATCTATTGAAAAACTTTCAGGGGGATGGTTTAGATGGTGAGATCATATCCTCAACCAGGAACTCCGCCAAATCGACGCTGGCCAGCTCGACCAATACATGGATAGACATCTTCATCAGCTATTACACCGATTACCTAACCAGCATCTGTTCACAGCCTCTCTTTTTTCCTTCCTTGGATGCTGATGAAATTATATGACTGAACTGGAATAGGCCTTCGCAATTTATGAAGGTTCAACTCGAGATTCTTGGCGCTTTTGGCGCCCAGCCCCATACTCTGGTGACTGAAGGAGAGAAGAGGGCGAGACTTCATGTGGAGATTCTCACGACGGAGGGTATATCATGGGCTCTTAAAGCTATTGGGTCTTCGCTCTGCGTATTCACCATTGGGAGCGTCCTTGCTTTGTGATTTGTTGACAGGATCATGAAGGTGTTGTGTTCCCGTTTTGGATAAATGGAAAGGGAGGATATACGATGTGACTTATTAAAGTTTCCTTACTTAAGTATACAGGGTGTACCAGGTAAATTGGGACTAACTTTGACAGTCCATAAAACAAAAACTACTTGAGATTAAAAACTTGTTTTTTTTTTCATTACGTAGCCATATTCATGTAAAATGTAACAGTTCATGTGTGCGCAGTGTAGTGATGAAGAGTAACCGAGAATTTGAAAATCGAGCTGCCATCATCGTTGCTCTGCGCGCCGGAAGGAGCCCCAAAGAGATAGTGGATTTTCTTAAGTTGCCCAAAACCACTATTTATCGTGTCAAGAAGCAGTTTGATGAGGCCGACAGTAACAAAGAGGGGATAGCTACAAGGAAAAAGCACTCGCGTCGATCGGACAGGGTAAGAGGCGAAGAATTTGTCAAAAATGTCAAGGAGAAGATTGATGGAAACCCTGGGAAGAGCATGAGGGCCATAGCCAAGGAAATGGACGTTGGCTCTATGACAATTGTCAGAACTATCCATGAGGACCTTGGTCTCAAGTCTTATGCCCTTCGGAAAGGTCAGTTGCTGACTGAGAATATGAAGAATAACAGAAAAGGAAAGGCTGCTGCCCTCCTCAACAACCTGAAACACGACTCTTTTGGCATGCTAAGGTTCTTCTCTGACGAAAAGAACTTTGACGTGGACCAAAAGGTAAATCCCAGGAATGATCGCTGGATCTGTAAAGATCCCTCAGAGATACCTGTCGTGATGCACACGAAATTTCCTGCCTCCGTAATGGTCCTTGGCGTTATCAGCAGTGAAGGTGATGTCATGCCTCCCCATTTCTTTGAGAAGGGCCTTAGGATGAACGCTGACACCTACATCAATGTTCTGGAGACCGTTGTGAAGCCTTGGATGGACATGGTGGCCGCAGGAAGGAAGTATGTCTTCCAACAGGACTCAGCTCCAGCCCATAAGGCAAAAAAGACACAATCGTGGCTGACACTTAACGTCCCTAGTCACTGGGGGTCCTGATATTTGGCCCCCTAATTCTCCAGATTGCAATCCCCTCGACTACTATGTATGGGGCGTTGTTGAGAGAGATGTCAACAAAGCTCCTCATACCACCATCCAGTCTGTCAAGAAAGCAGTTCACATGGTGATGACCCAAATGGACAAGGTCATCGTCGCCAAGGCCTGTGCTCCATTCCGCACTCGCCTCGAGACTGTTGTAGCTAATAATGGAAACTACATTGAATAAATAAAAACTATATCCTTTTATCTACTACTGTGTCAAATTTCATTCGGATATTTTAATTTTTACTTGCAAAAAATTTCAGTTAAAATACCATTGTTGAAATTCCCAATTTACCTGGTATATATATATGGTAATTTAGGCCAACAACCCCATGTATATAACCCGTAACAAGACCTTAATGTTGTATAATAGAAACACAGCTGTCAATGATGCACTATCGACATATGTTTTTACATCATCAAATGTAATGCAATTTGTACAAACAGGATAAATAAAATAAAGGAATAAAAAAAAAAACTCTGTAATTGATTAAGAGTTGAGCTAAAGCAGAGATCGAGCATATAATATTGTCAGAACAGAGGTCTAAAGATGGAAACAGCCACGGCACTAGTGTACAATTTCATCAGACAACCCATGAAATCATTATTAAATTGGACAATCTATAAAAGACTCCTTCTGGAGATTCAGCAACCCACTGAAGACGCTGGGAACTATTTCAGAGAGGGAAATTATAGCAATAGATCTCTATAATTTCTACAGATCAATTGTAGATAGATTCATACACAAAAGATATAGTGAGGAAAGTTTAGGACAGACATATAAAGAGATTCCTCATTAAACTAAGGCTCACGTGTACTTGGGAAAAGGGAGGGAAAAGTTGAATTATTCTCGTTCCTACAATAAATTAAATGATCTATAAAATAGTGGTCGGCTCTCCCATCAAAATAGACGCTGGAATTGATCGCCGTTTATTGGCCGTCTCAACAGACTAACGGACTCGGGTCAGTGACAAACCCATATAGTTTCAAATTCTCTGGGATCATCCAACAACTTCAAGGGATCTCAGATAAAGATGAGCATGTTATTATTAGAAACTATAAACCTGAATATAAGACCAAATTAACATTTTTTTATAGAAGTATAATATGTTGAAAATATTATTTCAAATTTAAATATCGAGGAAGTACCAGGTCCAGATTTTACCAGTAATAATATGATCAAACGTGTAGGTACACCTTTAATTCCGATTTTATAGCAAAGATTCAACAAATGTGTTGAATTAGGTCACTATCTAGATGTATGGAAGGACTCTATTTATGAAGATTATACTAAAACCTAGCAAAATAAGCCATGAGACAAGCAAAATCTATAGACTTATACTATTGACATTGACATTTGTAATATATTTAAAACAAAAAGGTTTTCAATAAAATCATAAAGAGACAATCTAATGAGTATAAGGCAACATGGGTCTTATTAAATTTAAATCAACGAATGGTATAATGGTAGATATGATGGAAAAACATACTGAAACACAGACAGGAAAACTGGCTTCTTTGGCAGGCACGTTCGACAATGTATGTTGGCCAGCAATTATTAGAAGACTTGATTATTAGTAACATTCCCTCCAAATAGGTAAGAATCATACAATATTTCATTTAAACAGTGGAAGAAGGGCAAATTCCTCATATGAAAATACAAATATTACTAAAACCTGACAAAGAGATACCCTCAAGGCGGGAAAAATCGTATTTACCGCTGTTTCTGTATTAAAGTATCACAATAAAGTACAATACACAACTCCATTCCATTAGAGCCGGTAGTTCTATATTTCCGTACAATTTTTAATAACAAGATGTGGGGGTAGTACCATAAAACAAAAGGATGAAATATGTATGAGAGGAAACAAAATTCTCCATATAAGTTATATATTAGATATTTATTCAAATTAAATAGAATGTTGGATCCTATAGTTAATAATTTCCTTAAATTCAATTTTATATATGAAAATTAAGCCAAAATATTCTAAATTCAATTGTACAATATAAATCTTTAATATGTAAATTTTAAAGCAATCAACATGTATGTAAATTTCCAGTTTGGTTAATCAATAGTTTTTTCTTTCTCTCTCTCTCTATGACTAGTATCAAAATCCAAATCAAATTCATGTATTCTAAAATCATGTGGTAGCTACTCCTAACTCTAAAACCCAAAGACAATAAAATAATTCAAGACAAGTGGCAAAGTGCTTCTTAGTATCATTTACTGAACATTCAAGCCACAAACATTATGGTCCCTCATCGAGCCGGATACTTTAAAAAAGTAAGGTAAGCCATTTGAAAACTTAAAATTCTTAAAATAAAGTCATGCCCAAATCAGAAGTTAAAATTCGGCACAAATTCAACTTTATTATTCAGGAAATAAAGGATCTGGAATCAAAGAATAAAGCTATTGTAGAATCCAAAAACATACATAGATTAAAGCTATTCCAACAAGAAGTTAATGAAAGGAAAATTAGCCTAAATCAAGTTATCAACACCTTATTAGAATTAGAGTTAGATGAGACACAATATGACGATTATTCAAAAGCCAAAGAGGATATTTTTAATATGTTGGTGTCTATTGAAGAAGCTTTATCTTTGATTGAAACCAAAGAAAATACTCATAGTGATAAACAACTGCCCGAATCCAATGTTAATTTACCTAAGATAAATTTACCCATTTTCAATGGTGATTCAGCCAATTGGCTTAGTTTTAGAGAAATATTTAACTCCACCATTAATTCAAATCAAACACTAACGGAAATACAAAAATTTCAATATCTAAATGCATCTGTTAAGGGTCCTGCGGAAAAGTTGATTCGGGGTTTTCCCATTTCTGACAAAAACTACCAGCAAGCATGGGATACCTTATGCAATAGATTTAATAACAGAAGAGAATTGGCTTTTTCACAAATCAACAAAATATTCTCCATAAGGCCATTAAAATCTATTACAACTGGTTCTCTCTATGAAATCCTTGATGTTTGCAATGAAGGCATTAGAAATCTCTCAGTGCTAGGACTTGAGAAAAACACATTAACAGATCTAATCCTGATCAATTTTTTTGAAAAAAGAATTGGTGAAGCCCTCAGGAAAGAATGGGAATTAACTCTTCAAAATGAAGAATATCCAACATTTGAAAACTTTGTGAAATTTTTAGAAAAACATGCTAGAAGCCTGCAAGGTATGAGAATTCCTTTGTTACAGGAACAAAAAACCTCTAGCAAAAATATGATGGCTCACGGCCTTTATGTCAACAAAGGTCAAAATTGTATTTTATGTCATCAAATTCATAAACTAAATGACTGCCAGAGATTCATAAATCTTCCCTTGCCTAAAAAATGGGAATTAGTTAAAAAACATAAACTTTGTCAAAATTGCCTTAGAGCAAATCATGAGATATCCAAATGTCTCATCACATCAAGATGTAAAAACTGCAAGCAGAACCATCATACTCTTCTGCATGAATACAACTCTGAACCATCCATTCCACAACCAACAACCTCTCAAGAGATGTTGATTTCAACAAATACCATCTGTAATGTGATGCCTTTGGAAACGGAAACAAATATTCTACTGTCAACAGCCCTTATTAAAGTCAAGTCGAAGGATGGCTCATTTGTGCTATGTAGAGCATTAGTGGACAATGGGTCCCAAAGATGCCTAATTTCAGAACAATGTTGCCACAAGTTGGGACTTGAAAAAATGAAAAATTCTTATACACTAAAAGGTGTAGGTGACATTGTTGTCAACAGGACAACATCGCAGGTTGAAATAGAGTTCACCCCACATCATAATGATCAATTATTTTCTGCCAGAGCATTTGTGGTTGGGAGGGTAACTGCAGACCTTCCAAACTTCCAAATTCAGTCAGCAGACTTTCCTCAGTTAGAAAATTTGCTCTTGGCAGACCCAGAATTCTATGTCACCAAGCCCATAGACCTAATTTTGGGTGCAGATACCTTTGTAGAAATCATTCTAGGTCAGAAAACAGATTTAAAGCACCATCCTATAGCACTTAATACCAAGTTAGGTTGGCTTGTCTCTGGGAGAATCCATTCAAATATTAAGTCGAATACTTCGGTAATCAATCACTGTACCACTGAACTTGATTCCAGCATAAGAAAATTCTGGGAACTTGAAGATGTCCCAATTTCTAAGGCCCAGTTGGGTACAAAGAAGGCCTGTGAGATATTATTCAAGTCAAACCTCCAAAGAGACATTGAGGGCAGATATTCAGTCAATCTCCCTTTTAAATCAACACCCAATTTAGGTGATTCAAGATCTCAAGCATTGGAAAAAGGGCTACAGGAAAATCCAAGTAAATCTGAAGATAATTCAAGTAAATCTGAAGAAAATCTAAGTAGATCCGAAGATAATCCAAGTAAATCTGAAGAAATTCCAAGTAAATCTAAAAAGTCACGTATCTCCAAGTTAACTCCACAAATTACTTCTAAACAAAACCAATTACTTCCTTCTGAATCAAGTCAACCATCCACTCCAGAACAACCTCTCGCTTCTCAGTCAAGTGAACCACTCTCATCTAAGAAAGAAACTTCGATTATTCCTAAGATAAAGCCACCACCCTATTATAGGCGAAAACGTCAACTTCCTGCTGAGAGAACTTCATGGGATGAACCAATTGAATCAGATATAAAGTCAAATTGGAATAAATTCCAAACTCAACTATCGTGCCTAAAGGAAATCAAAATACCAAGATACCTGAACAGTTCATCTTCTGAAATAGAAGAATTACAACTACATGGATTTTGTGATGCATCCCTTAATGCTTATTCAGCAGTTTTTTACTTGAAAACTAGATTCAAAAATCAAAAGATCAAAATCAATCTGATAACCTCAAAAACTAAGGTTGCACCATTAAAGACCATTACAATTCCAAGACTTGAACTAAGTGCAGCATTGCTTTTGGCTCAACTGAATCAAGTCATTCTTGAATCATTTCCTTTTCAACCTGACAAAACCTTTTTATGGACTGATTCACAAATCTGCATAGATTGGATAAGATCAGATGCCAGCAGATGGAAAGCCTTTGTTTCGAACAGAGTGTCGTCAATTCAAAATTTGACTCAAATCACTGATTGGTTCCATGTATCCAGTCAAGATAATCCAGCTGATTGCGCATCAAGAGGAATCATGCCTCAAGACTTGGTCAATCATAGAATTTGGTGGCGGGGTCCTATTTGGCTTCAAGAAAATAATGTTCGATATATTCCTTCTTCACCAACCCAAGTAAATCTCAATATCATTCAAGAAGAAGTCGGTGAGGGTCAAGTGTTGGATCAAACAACCTTAATTCAAAATTCAGAAACTATGTTAAATCTAGAATTCATTGAAAGGTATTCCACAATGACCAAATTGATCCGAATAACAGCTTGGTGTTGGAGATTCTACTACAATTGCCTCCTCTTTGATCCAATTCGTCAGAAAGGACCTTTGACAACAAGAGAATTAACAAAGGCAATTCAAGTCTTAGTCAAATCAATCCAGCAAGTTGAATTCTGCACGGAAATAAAATTACTGAAGTCAAACAAACAACTACCTCTGTCCAACAAGCTAACTTCTCTAAATCCCTTTTTAGACACTCAAGGACTTCTAAGAGTTGGAGGTAGACTCAAGTATTCCTATTTAAATGAAAATCAAAACTTCCCTCTCTTACAACCGAAACCCCCACTCCAGGAATCACTTATCAAAAATCTCTTAACTGAGAATGCCGACATTCCTGAGGCTATTGATGAGAATCAAGAAGATTCTTCAATTTTAGAAACCACTTTTGTCATTGAAGACGAAGAGTCTAACAAAGATATCGGGACTCCAAAAATTGAATTCTCCGAAGTTTCGGTTATTGATAAATCGGAAGGCAAATATTCGAAAGAACCAGTGGTCAGTGTAGAAGCTCTGGATAAGAAAGAACTGTGCCATGATGACTCAGCTCACCTCAATGTAGTTGAAGCTGATCTTAATCGACCTAAAGAGGCTACCAGTGGCATAATCAATGTTTATACAGAAGCTAATGAATCGTCAAGCAAAGAGAAAGTTGTACCTGTTGAAATTGTGGATACATCAACAAAGAATTATCTACAGAGCGGTGAAAAGGCAAAATTATCCCGCTGGAAGCCCATCGATTCTCTATGCTTAGAAGACGTCAAGGAATCTGAAGACGACGATGAAAATTACAGTTAATCGGCATATATAGAATGGCCAGAAATCTTGAAGAAAGAAGTCTTAAGACCCGAAGCTTTAGAAAAGGCAGTCAATCTGGAAGATTTTGAGAAGGCGGCAGAAAGTCGACAACTCTCCAAAGAACATTTAGAGGAATCGACCAAACAAGGCTCATGCATAAAAGCTGAATCAAAAACTTGGGAAGATCCTATTGAATCTGACTTAGCAGCCGCAGAGTCTGATAATCCAGCAGTTCCCGAAAGAGAACTGGCCAACGAATCTGAAAATCTCATCCAAGATTCACCTCAATCGGATACTCAAGGATGGAAGCTGATTAAAAAACTAAAAAACTCATTCTGGTCAAGATGGTCCAAGGAATATATGAGCAACCTCCAAGGCCGTGGTAAATGGCGAATCAAACAAGACAATATCCAAATAGGTCAACTAGTCTACCTCAAAGAGGCTCAAATATCTCCACTTCGCTGGCCTTTGGCTAGGATTCAGGAGATATTTCCAGGAGAGGACAAGAATGTCAGGGTAGTCCAGATAAAGACTTCAAAAGGAGTCTTCAAGAGACCCATTACAAAGCTGATTCCATTGCCTTTCAAACAATGAGAATTGTAATCTTAGCTACATAGTCGGAATCAATTAGTCCAGCATCTATACTATTGGAACTCTTTTTTATTTTTATTTTTTTTATTTTCTGGTCATCTCTTCCCAGCCGGGGGAGTATGTTGGATCCTATAGTTAATAATTTCCTTAAATTCAATTTTATATATGAAAATTAAGCCAAAATATTCTAAATTCAATTGTACAATATAAATCTTTAATATGTAAATTTTAAAGCAATCAACATGTATGTAAATTTCCAGTTTGGTTAATCAATAGTTTTTTCTTTTCTCTCTCTCTCTATCACTAGTATCAAAATCCAAATCAAATTCATGTATTCTAAAATCATGTGGTAGCTACTCCTAACTCTAAAACCCAAAGACAATAAAATAATTCAAGACAAGTGGCAAAGTGCTTCTTAGTATCATTTACTGAACATTCAAGCCACAAACATAGAATTTGGGAACATTTCTATACTGGCGAGATATGCTATTTACATAGTGATCTAGATAGAGGTGACCTGAAGTTACGAATTTGCCTTTATAAAGGGGAAAGCCTAGATCTCCATCTATTCTAGCGAGACAAAATATAAGAACCCTATCATTCTTTTTAAGTTACTCAAAGCCCTTTAGGGCCCATGCGAAATCTAAACTAGTTTCTGCTCAAAAAGGGGGTTACTTAAGCCATAATGGCAAAAAGGCTTACCTTTTCTCGGGAACGCCGGCAAAGGTCTGGTCTCCTCCTTAACTGCGTCTCAAGCCCGACTGAAGACCGTCCTTCTGACTGAGCGACTCCGATTGAATCTCCCTTCCTTTGGCAAAGAAACCCTATTTTATCCTTGCCTCTGTCCATCTTCATTCGCTGCCCGCGCCAAGGTTTCTATTGGTCGGCATTTTCATTCATCGAAAGAAAACACCAATGAAAATGGCCAACGGCCCCAGTATACAATTTCACAGACGCCCCAGGCCTCTCCCATCAAAATAGAACATATCGTATTGCCAAAACAAAAAAAATCTAAAGAGGGAAACAGCCACGGCACTAGTGTAAAATTTCATCAGACCCCAGGCCTCCTCCACATGGACTGTAATACGATCCTCCCTTTTCTCGGGAAGGTATATATAACGCCCCCCGTCTTAGCTAAAAATCGACACAGGCCCCTTTCACTTGAACTGTAATACAACGCTTCCCTTTCTCGGGAAGGATATTTATAAGGCTCCCCCGTCTTTTAGAAATCTTCCTTCTCCATCTCTTCTGGTCACCTCTACCTAAATTTTAAATGAGGGGCATATATGTACATATGGTACAACAGCTTCCAGCGTGGATGTCTCTGAATGTCACTGGTGTCTTCTTCTCCACCAGGCATCAGCTTTCGGCATGGAAGTCTGGTGTCATCAAGTGTCTAGGTTTCTGGGCAAAAAGGTGGTCTATGAGTCTATGTGGGAGGGAAGCCATGTATCCATTTGATGTTGATCATACATACATCTTCTGTTGGGGTATGGTACAAAAACGTGCCCCAACAAAGGGCTGAGTAAGGGCACGAGGGCCAATGGGGAAGTCCTATTGAACATAGGACGGGTTTACCCATGTCCAACCAGGAGGTTTCAGAAAGCAAACTGGCTGAGATCTACTCCTATAGACGTTTGTGGACTAACTGGTCAACCCCACAAAGCTAGACCTTAAAAGCGGGCACGAGGGACCATACCAAATGGTCGCTCGATGCACGAGCGTGCCCCAGTTCCTACTTGCTGTGTAAATGGGCAGGATGGGGTGAAGCTACAGTTGCAGACATGCAACCGGTGGGCACTTGTGTGACAAATGATAGCATTTATAGAACTGCCTCTTAAAAATTGGAACAAAGATATAACATTTCTCAGAAAGTGCCTAACTTGAAATTCTTGAACTATAGCAAGGGTCATTCCTATGTATAATAAGTTTTCACATCAAATATACCTCTTATCAGTCAAACATTTCTCAATATAAAAAACTGCTCAAGCAATTAAGCGTTTATTTTTTATTTCATAGACAGAAGGAAAAAAGTCTATTGCCTGCTACCCCTTTCACTGCCAATAGTGAAAGGCAGCTTTTTTATGGTTGATTTTTTTTCCTACTTCACTCAAATATTGCTTTCTACTTGTTTATGTAAAGTCAAGATATTTTGATACTGAAATATAAAGAATCAAGAACATTTCCATTGTCAATAAGTTTCCAGTGTTACGGAATATTTGGGAAGTAAATAAGATGCACCTCAGGATCATCTATAAAAAAAAGTAATCAAATTTAGGAAAGTGTTTAACAAAGTACTCTCCTTTATGTTTTTTTTGCAGCTGTTAGAAAAATTAAAGATTTTTATATTTCAAATAATCTCTAATGAGAATGCTATATTTATTCTTTATTAGTTAAACTTGAAAATATATTAATATCATTTTTGTTTGAAACTCTGATTGTGTATATATTTTAAAACTATATTATATTGCCACGTTTTTATTTTTTAAAACGCTAATTTTAGTTTAGTAAAACTTTATTTTTAAAGTTTATTATTTTAAAAGTGAAATGTTTGTTAATGAAATAGACATTTTGCCTAAACTCACTTTATTGCCGCCTTACTTTACAAGCCATTTGTTTATGTGTATTTTTACATATCGTTTTTATTGAGTTTTTACTAATTTAGTATGTACATCATTGACTTTTAATGAATGGAAAATAAAAATGAAAATAAACACATGAAAAATTAAAATAACATTTTAAAGGAAATTATGTACAATTAAAAATTGTTTTTGTAACGTCTCAATATATTAGAGTATCTTTATAATTTCGTATTCTTGTTATTTTATTGCCGTATTAAGGGTGTTCTCGCGAAAATAAACACGTTTATTTTCTTTATATCAATGAACATTTTCTATATAAATCTCACAGAATTTTAGAATTTTTTCATATAATTTGTCAAATGTATAAGATATAAATAACTATAAAACTAGATGTAACTACCAGAAAATAAAATCAATATCCTTGTCCTTCCTTATATCCTTACTAGACGAATGGCCCGGGCGTTGCCAGGGTTTGCGTATATATTTTAAAAACGTTTTAATTCAAATACTATTCGTTACAATTATAAATTGGCACCATGGATGTCACTCTTGTGAAACGTCCCGTTCCAAACTGTGTGTTTTTAAAATGTTTTAATTAAAATACTATTCGTTACAATTATAAATTGGCGCCGTGGATGTCTCTCTTGTGAAACGTCCCGCCCCAAACTGTGTGTGTCTTGAAAATATAAAAATAAAAATGTGAATTTTCATAAAGATTTCATCATGTCGATTTTTTTTTGCATTTCACCTACTAAATCGATAGAGATAATTACATTTGCAACATGAACTTAGGTATATTGACTAAATAGAAAACTGCATAGTAATAAAGATCATTTTTTAAAGGCACCATATCGTTTTTTTTCAATAAAATCGAAACAAAAATTAACGATAAATAACGATAATTGCCTTAAAAATAAATTGCCTTAAAAAAAAGAAACATTCGCGGTGATTTTGTCTTGCATTGTTTATACAATTATTATATACACAAATGACCAGGGCAACGCCCGGGTTTTACCCGATTAAATGCTTTTATTCAAATACTATTCGTTACAATTATAAATTGGCGCCGTGGATGTCATTCTTGTATAATATATAAATGAGTTTTAAAAATTGTAAAAAAAAAAAAATGCATCGGCCGGGAATCGAACCCGGGCCGCCCGCTTGGCAGGCGAGCATTCTACCACTGAACCACCGATGGTTATGAAAAATCCCATCCGTGAGCTTCAGACAAACAAACAGACAGACAGAATAAGGCAAATATATAAGTAGATTTACTCTTCATTGTTGGCTTTTTATCTTACATTCATTCTTCATTTTTGGCTTTTTATATTATATTTACTCTTCATTGTTGGCTTTTTATCTTACATTTATTCTTCATTGTTGGCTTTTTATATTACATTTACTCTTTATTATTGGCTTTTTATCTTACATTCATTCTTAATTGTTGGCTTTTTATATCATATTTACTCTTCATTGTTAGCTTTTTATCTTACATTCATTCTTCATTGTTGGCTTTTTATATTATTCTAATGATGATGCGCGCGCATCCGTGACAGAACCGGCCGGCCCATGACGGTCGTGACTATATATGTTGATATTCCAAATTGTACCTTATCAGTAGATTTGGTCTTATTACCTTCTAATCTATAATCCAAATTATTTGGATAATGATAATGATCATAATGATGATGCGCGCGCATCCGTGACAGAACCCGCCCGCCCGCCCATGACGGTCGTGACTATATATATTATCCTTATATCTATAAAAATGAAATGCGAAATCGATGTTTGTTATCGCATCACGCAAAATCTACTGACTCAATCATTATGGAATTTCGCATGTAGGTAGCTGAAGATTTCGTTTAACATATAGGCTATTCAAAAAAACTACAAAGGTTAATGTACTTTTTTTAAAAATTATTTAACTGAAATGGATTAGTTCCCGCCTTTTGCCGCTTGGCGGCGCACTGGTCGCGACGATAAATGAATTTGATTGGTTAATAATTTTACAATAATGTTACGATGTACTAGAGCGCCATCTGTTATCAAATTATAAAACTATTTTAGAGGCGTAATATTCTTTTTAAAATAAGACAATTTCTACTGTCCTTACTGCGATGGAAAAATTAAAGGGAGGGCCCTCCCTTTAATTTTTCCATCGCAGTAAGGACAGTAGAAATTGTCTTATTTTAAAAAGAATATTACGCCTCTCTAAAATAGTTTTATAATTTAATAATTTTACACGTTGTTTGTTTTTAATTTGTAATTTTGTTGTTTTGTAATTTTACACGATGAAAATGTCTTTAAAAGGTAAGATTATTTATATATTTTTAAACTCTTTGGAGATAATATTAATCGATCGTTATCAAATCCCCGAACCTGGGTTAATTAAAACTGTATTGTGAAATATCGCGCGTAGTTAGCTGAGGTTTTGGTTTAGTATTTAGGCTAAAAGTGCAAAAATTGTATTTCGAATAACCTTTTTTTTCCTTTTTAGAAGTTAAGATTTTATTTATTTATTTAGTAATATTTTTTCAAATTAAATTAATTGGAAATATTATTTATTTCGCAGCTTATTCATATCTTTTTTGATTCGTTTAATTTTAGTTAGTGTAAATATAACGATCTACATTTTAAAAGATAAGGTTTACTATTTGATTCTCATAAGGAATATTCCTATTTTAAGACAAATTGAGACAGTATTCTATTTTTTTTCTTATATTTAGAGTAAGTATAAATTTTATTGAAGTTGTAAAAAGTATATTTATTGAAAAAAAGTATGTTTTTCTATATAACTTGCTACGTATATCCTTATCCTTCCTTATCCTTCCTTCCTTATTTATTTATATCTATAAAAATGAAATGCGAAATCGATGTTTGTTATCGCATCACGCAAAATCTACTGACTCAATCATTATGGAATTTCGCATGTAGGTAGCTGAAGATTTCGTTTAACATATAGGCTATTCAAAAAACTACAAAGGTTAATGTACTTTTTTAAAAATTATTTAACTGAAATGGATTAGTTCCCGCCTTTTGCCGCTTGGCGGCGCACTGGTCGCGACGATAAATGAATTTGATTGGTTAATAATTTTACAATAATGTTACGATGTACTAGAGCGCCATCTGTTATCAAATTATAAAACTATTTTAGAGGCGTAATATTCTTTTTAAAATAAGACAATTTCTACTGTCCTTACTGCGATGGAAAAATTAAAGGGGGTTTTGAATAAATGTATTTAGATATATAGATGCAAATATACTCATATTTAAATAAAGAAATATACAATCAGCAATCGATTGGTGCATAATTTTACATGATGTTTGTTTCTAGACTAAATTTATTCAAATCGAGATAGCTTTTTTCATGCTTTTAAAAGTAAAGATAATATATTTAACGTTTCATAATACTTTTCAAATTAAAGTCTTTGGAAATAATATTGCTTTTTTCCCATCCTGCAGGTCAACATTACACTGCAACATGCTATCATAACTCTGGCTTTTGGCATTGATATTTATGTATTGTGAAATTACTGTTTGCTACCTTAAGCTCTGGAGAGATTATAATGTAGATCCAACATGTGGAAATCACACCATAGTAAAATAGAACGCATGTAGCTGGTAGCAAAATATGTGCCCTGTGTGAAGCTAGCGTTCAAAATTTGATTTTTTTAAAATGATATTTCAATTGTTGGCCTTATTCTCACATGTTATTGACCCATAACGCGGATCCATATAGGGTTAATTAATAACTCATTTGACATTTTACTTTTATTTAAGGTCTTGGCATTATATATATATTCCTTTTTAGGCAAAAATATAATTGAGGTATATTTTGAAATATAGATAAGAATCACAAGGAAGCAAGACCTAATCCAAATAAATAAATTATATATGTGGTTTCAGTAACAGCATTGTTACCATCTTCAGACAAAAGTACTGAATACATTGGGAGAGGCCGCTGCTCATCATAAAACAGCTCGAGGAGCATGAACTCATGGAATTCGTGTAATCTTTACACAAGGGGATAAGAAACAACAACAACAACAATGCTGTTACTGAAACATCACACATAATTCGTTTATTTTTATTTGGTCTTGCTTTTTTGGTATTTTTAAAATTGCCCTTGACTATTAGAAAATTATGCAAATTTCCTTTTTATTTTATATACCATTTTAAAAATTATATTCTTTTGTTAAAATATCCAATTTCCCACACTTTTCTAAAACTGCAACAATAACTAATACAAAATTCTTTCAAGTCCAGGTATTTCAATATTGCAGAAATATATTACATTTATAAAAGTTGCTTAACTATTTAGATATGTAAATGCCGGATTAGGTGCCCTTTAAAATGTTTGCTATGGCTGTTTCTTATTGGACAGCCGAGAGTGAAGTGGACAAAGTGAAATTTTCAGGTTGTGCCGATCATTTTCCTTTATTCACACTAATCATTAGATTTTTTTTTTAATTTTTAAGAATAAAAGCCCAGTTTGGTTACTTGCACTCACTGGAGGGGTTGGACTTTTTCAAGAATCAGGAGCCATTGGGGCAATTTTTTTTTTTTTCAGAACAAAGTGTCTGAATCTGCATTCGATGATCCCGGGTCATGGTTTTTAAAAATTAACAGTTTAGACCACTCCTCCAAACAGCACTCTATTCATTAGATGTGTTTGTGAAATGGATCCTATATTTCAGATTTTTTTACAAGCATTTTTGATATTGCTGTTTGAAATTTATCTCCATTTTGCTGAAAGAAAATTCATTACATTGAGTTTAACAAACAGTTGGGGCCTCTATTCATTCATGAGTAAACCTCGCTCGAACACTACCCAGGCGAAGCCGGGTCCAGTTGGGTAAAACCCGGACGTTGCCCGGGCCATTCGGCTAGTATATTTATATGGGTTCAGACTTTCAAATATATTTATATGGGTTCAGACTTTCAAAATTTTAAATTCAAATTTAATACACTTTGACTATATTTTCTAATTTTACTATTTCCTGAAATAAGCGTCACCCTTTGTTAAGTTTATGAAGCGTTTTCATGAAATATAATTTTTAAACATCATGTATTGTTTTCATTTAATTTGAATGTGAAGTTTTGGTGTTTTTATTTTTAAAGACCTTATTCGCATATCATTCGTAACAATTAAAAACATTTAATTAATATTATATGTATTTAAATTCATGAACCTTTGTCAATAAAAGGTAAGAAATTATTTTGTTTATTTTTTTCAAAGAACTCAATTTGGTACACATTTTTTTTCTAGTTTGTTTTTGAGATGTAATATTACGTTTATTTCGTCACAAATTCTGCATTATCGAGTTCTTTATTGAAAATACATTACTTTGTTTTTTTTTTGCATAATATCCCCAAACATCATTAGCGAAAATTTAATCACCTATACACGGGTAGGGCGCGCCAAATGCTAAACTATACATTTTTATATGTTTTATCGCTTTGCGCGCCATAGTTTTAAAGCCGTTATGGTTTAAAAACATTAACCCTATTCACATCTAACAAGAGGTATTCTATATAACATATATTTAAATTTAATTAAATGCCTCCGGTATGTATAAAATAGCCGAATTAAGAAACCATACATTCATCTTCTGCTTCATAAAGTCAAAATTTTTTATAGCCATAACCCTTGTTATGACTTTTTGTTATGATTTTGAAAAATAATAGAAATCGTATATATAAAAAGAAGCCTATAAAAATATGCATTTTACATTATTCATGCTATGCATTTTATATACCTCTATTTATATAAATTGTCAAAATTGTCAAAACTGACACACATAAAGTGATAAGATACAATACGGATTATAGATCAGAAACATAGGTAACCATTATTGATTTGGCCATGTTATCTTATGTTGCATACAAGGTTGAATAATAAAACAAAAATAGTTTAAAAATGAAGATAAAAGGGTAAAATATGACTATATAGAGGGTATAAATATTGATTAACACAAATCAATAACGCGCCATCTATATATATAAAATGAAAAGATTTAAAAGCACAAATGTTTCTTTTATACACACATAATACATGCTTCTACTACGCTTACTGCGATGAAAAAATATATTGGGAGGGCTTGGCTCATCAGTGGTGAACCCTCCCAGCGGTTTCGCCAATTTAATCCACCAGACCGCTTCTAAGAGCTCTAAGTTCTGAGATTCCATTCTTCAGTGCTGCGTATATAAGCAGAATCGTCCAATACAGTATTAGAGCTCTGAGAAGCGGTCTGGTAGATTAAATTGGCGAAACCGCTGGGAGGGTTCACCACTGATGAGCCAAGAGCCCTCCCAATATATTTTTTCATCGCAGTAAGGACAGTAGAAGTTTGTATTATATATAAAAGAAACATTCGTGCTTTTAAATCTTTTCATTTTATATAAATATTGATGTTATATATTTATCAAATTTATAGATAAACTTGAAAACAGTGATTTTATTTGTATTTATACATTAAGGTGGAAGGTAACAAGACTTGGTCCCAGTTTTATAAACCATGGTACATACTACAAGGTTATATAAGGTTAGGTTAGGTTAGTCAATATGGGATTATATATTAGTCAATATGGGATCTAGTCTTGAGATGCTATGAGGTATATATGCATATAAGGTTTTATAAAAATAAAGATACCTCTCCCTTCAAAATGTCACAGCTAGACGCCATCTATTGTCCTTGCAACCATGGGTCAGTGACAAAGCCATAATACCAGTTTTGGAAAACTGAGAAGTGTCCATCTGGAGACATAACATTTTATAGAAATTCAAGGTCTGTCTTCTTTCTTATCTCCACTCAATCATATCAGGGTATCAAGCTTGTAGAGCTTGTTGATGGTGTCTGCTGGGTATGAGTAGAGCTCATCAATGGATGAGTCAATACAGTCAATGATGTGGTTGCTGTACTACATATTTCTTATCTCCACTCAATCATATCAGGGTATCAAGCTAGTAGAGCTGTTGATGGTGTCTGCTGGGGATGAGTAGAGCTCATCAATGGACGAGTCAATACAGTCAATGATGTGGTTGTTGTACTACATCTTCTTCTTTCTTATCTCCACTCAATCATATCAGGGTATCAAGCTTGTAGAGCTTGTTGGTGGTGTCTGCTGGGGATGAGTAGAGCTCATCAATGGATGAGTCAATACAGTCAATGATGTGATTGCTGTACTACATCTTCTTCTTTCTTATCTCCACTCAATCATATCAGGGTATCAAGCTTGTAGAGCTTGTTGATGGTGTCTGCTGGGGATGAGTAGAGCTCATCAATGGATGAGTCAATACAGTCAATGATATGGTTTGGGGTTGCAGGTTGACACTTAGTACATAGCAGGAAAACCTTGCAACCATTGTAGAAAGTCATTGTCTGTAGATGACCTGACTGAACTGTTCTTATCACATATTGTCAGTTCACCACCACCCTGTCTGATGGCTCTTCCCCTTTTTGCCACTCAGGGATGACCTGCATGGTAGGATTCAGATCTCCCAGGGAAGCACTTCCTTAAGCACAGAAATGGGACAATGTACTGGACAACTGTTTGTCCACCAGTTAGAAACCTTTCTACTTGTGTATGTTGCATTGAATGTAAACTTTAAAAAAATTATTATTATTATCCCTAGCACACATGGTACAGACCATGATAATCATGGTGGGTAGTAGTTGGCGACTGCTTTTACTGTAAGTGCATCACATGTCTACATAATATGAAAAGCAGTTCGACTTTAAAACTTACAAGTATGCCAGAGCCCTGTTTGGTTACTTGCACTCGCAAGTGGGTTTGATTTTGTAAGAATGCAGGATTTGATCCCAGATCGTAGCGTCCAAAAATCAACAGTTTAGATCCACTCATCCACCGAGCCAGTGAACGTAAACATGAACTTAGAAATGATGAGGCACAATTTGGAATATAGATTAGAAACCCAAGATAATAAGACCAAATCCTAATAAATAGTGTGTGACCTTTCTGGGTTAGCATTGTTACCATCATTACCATTCTGTCTGATGGTAACAACACTGAAACATCGCACACTTTAAACACAAGGTAATAAGACTAAATAAATAAATAGTGTGTGATGTTTCGGTAACATCATTGTTACCATCTTCAGACAAAAGTACTGAATGATTATAAACACAAAGTAATAAGACCAAATCCAAATAAATAAATAGTGTGTGACGTTTCGGTAACAGCGTTGTTACCATCTTCAGACAAAAGTACTGAATGAAGTACATTGCTGAACATACACACTGAAGTACATATTCAGTACTTTTGTCTGAATGATGGTGACAACGCTGTTACCAAAACGTCACACACTATTTATTTATTTGGATTTGGTCTTATTACCTTGTGTTTATAATCTATAATCCAAATTGTGCCTTATCATCACACACTTTATTTATTTTGATTTGGTCTTAATGCCTTGTGTTTCTAATATCTAATCCCAATTGTGTGCCTTATCATCACACACTATTTATTTATTTGGATTTGGTCTTAATGCCTTGTGTTTCTAATCTCTAATCCCAATTGTGCCGTATCATGGTAAGAACTAATGCCAACAAAATGTGCTCTCACTTAAACAAAAGCTATCTCACAGGGAGAAATGTTGATGATTCATCCTGAGACACCCTATATATAATAATAATATTCATTTAAATTACTCACTGAATGTTAAATGACCTTGTAGACAAAAAAAAAAACAATGGTTGCCTGTAAAGTCGGTTTTACGGGCGAAGATTTTACGTGACAACGGTAGAATATTTATTGATATGAATATAATTAAATTGCACAATAGGAACAAGGAATTGAATGAAAATAACAATTGCACAAATTTTAACTATAGAAATATATTTTGTTTACTAAAACATTGTACATGTAAACTTAAACTTAACTAATTCCTATTTGAGTGATTTTGTTGAGGATAGGACGATGATAGGAGAAATATGAAATGAAAGGAAGTGTTTCTGCTGTAATGTGTCTTGCGAAAGTCAAGTCGATAGTTGTTCCTTTTAACGTAGTTGACTTAGAAACGTTTGATACGCAATCAAGATTATACGTATTTTTCATGAATTTAAGAAACGAGTTGTCAGGCTTTACGTTTTTGTTAAAATCACCACACAGAAGAATCGGTATACTAGAATCAACTTGCACGAACGGTGGCACGTACTGGCTGTTGTGAATGTACGGACCGAGTCCTTGCCATAGTAACATTCCAATATCCTGCATACTAGCTCCTGGATGAATATATACAGCACCGAGTATAAACTTGAAGCTAGTATTAGCGGCGAAGCAAGTAACTTCAGTCATGCACATGTCACCCTTGGTTTTAATGACACGAGTTACGTCTGTAATCGCAACTTGGAACACTTCCGCCGTAGATGTCGATGATCATTTACGATAGATCGCCACTCCACCAGCCGCGTTGGTATTTGAAAATCAAAACACTTATTCAGATCGAAGGTTCAAATTTTTGCTAAATAAATTTGAAATTAAATAAAATTTGTAATTGTAAATGATGAAGTTGAAAATTAAAACATTTACTTAAATTAGATGTTAAAATTCTTGCTCAACACAGTTTAAATAAAGTTTTCTTATATCTGCCACTTTTTCTTAATATTTGTAATTTTAAAGAATCAATTCGAAAATCAAAACATTTATTCAGATCGAAGGGTCAAATTTTTGCTAAATAAATTTGAAACTATTTAAAATTTGTAAAATAATAATTAATTAATTAATTAATTTTAAACTAATAATTTACTTAACACTATCAACATTTATCAATAGTATGACATAACCTATAAACTCAGTTTCTCAACTTTTGTGTCAATCTAACAATTAATCAATCAATCATAGTTTACGATAATGAAATATCAGTGTACAATTATTTACCTTTATTGTTGTAGTTGTTGTAAATGACGAATCTAAGCCCTCCACATTTTCACTACAGACACAGCTGACGATACTTTAACCACACTTGTGAACTTGTATTATGACGCTTTCTTGTTTTTCCAACGCCAAGAACGTTCGAGAAAGACAAAGACAGAGACAAGCATGCGCCGATTCAATGCGCCTAATTCTCTAGCGCTGCGCGCGCAGCTGCGCGCGCAGCACTCTCGTTCGGTGACTCATCGTAACGTTACCGGGCGTTACACTTTTTCATAAGTGACTCCCAGCCGCAACCTAATTTAAGACGTTGTCACGTCAAAAATCTACTCTCCCCAGACCACCTCTCTGTAAAGGACACTTTAGTTCTGTAACTAGGTATTGTCCTTTACAAAGAGGTATTTCTACTGTACTATTTAAAACAGGAGAATTAAATTTATAACAATACGGTTTTCTTTGATAAGGCACAATTTGGATTATAGATTATAAACACAAGGTAATAAGACCAAATCAAATAAATAAATAGTGTGTGACCTTTTGGTAACAACGTCGTTACCGAAACATCACACACTATTTATTTATATTTGGTCTTATTACCTTGTGTTTATAATCTACTAGCCGAATAACCCGGGCAACGCCCATGTTTTACCTGATTAAATGTTTTTATTCAAATACTATTCGTTACAATTATAAATTGGCGCCGTGGATGTCACTCTTGTGAAACGTCCCGCTCCAAACTTTGTGTCAGAGAAGCGATATTTTTATAAAGAGATGATCTGGCCTTGTGTCTTCTGCTCGAATGAATGTTTTTCTGTTAGAATTTTGTACCTGCACACTAAAAATGAACTGGCTTCACCCGTGGTCTCAGCTTTTTGGAATTTTTTCCAAATATAATTTTGTATCAGATAATCAAACATGATACAGCAATATTGTCATCATCATTTTCTGACTTAAAAAAACAACTATTTTTTCCCAGAACCTGTCAATTTTATTTTTTATTGGCTAAAAATCCTATAAATATCTTTTCCAGATTTTTCTCTATGTCCTGTCAAAACACGTTTTACATGTACATCAGGTCAGCTGATATTACCTCCCATCTTCACCGCTAGAGGCGCTGCTTGCGAGCAACGCCCAGGTTTTACCAGATTAAATGTTTTTATTCAAATACTATTCGTTACAATTATAAATTGGCGTCGTGGATTCACTCTTGTGAAACGTCCCGCTCCAAACTTTGTGTCAGAGAAGCGATATTTTTATAAAGGGATGATCTGGCTTTGTGTCTTCTGCTCGAATGAATGTTTTTCTGTTAGAATTTTGTACCTGCACACTAAAAATGAACTGGCTTCACCCGTGGTTTCAGCTTTTGGAATTTTTCCCGATATAATTTTGTATCTGATAATCAAACATGATACAGCAATATTGTCATCATCATTTTCTGACTTAAAAACAACTATTTTTGCCCAGAACCTGTCAATCGGGATAGAGACCTGAAATTTTCACTATAAGTTTTCCAGATTCTACTCTATATACTGTTAAAATTTCAGTCAGATTAGTTACGTATTGTGGACGTGTATAGCCGACATAGATACCCACATACATACATACACTGACTTTTATAGATATATAGGGATAATCCAAATTGTGCCTTATCGAGGAAAGGAATTGTTTTAAGTTTAGTTGACATGTTTTAAATAGCTTGCGTTGAACTGCTTTTCACATGTGTAGACATGTGGTGTACTTACAGTAAAAGCAGTCGCCAACTTCTACCCACCATGATTATCATGGTCTGTACCGCGTGTACTAGGGATAAGCAAAATATATATATATATCTTGCAAAGTTAACTCTCTTCTATTACAGTCATTACAAGGGAAACCAAGGTGTGACCTTAGTACCAAGGTTAAACATAACAAAGTTTTTTTGAATGATTTTTAAAAGTTGTACAAATGACCTTAGGAAAGTGTTGTAGTACAGACATTATCAGAGAAGTATATCCACAGTGAGGTAGGTACCAATGTGAAGGGCAAACATCTACATTGTTCATTGTGTTGCCACAACTGAATGGGAGGAGATCAATCAAATTGAGCATTAGCATTATTCTGTCAGGTTATCTTGTGGCAAATAAATCTGTGCATTAAACATGCCTTCCATTTATAACTACAGTCACAGGGGGGTTGGTGGAAGGATAGTCTAAACTGTTGGTTTTAAACCGCTACGACCTGGGATTGAATCCCGCATTGGCCACTTTTTTTCTATTTAAAAAAAAAAATTCTATAATGGTCCCCCGATT
>CP092872.1:6906189-7083609 GCA_030710605.1 Cordylochernes scorpioides
AACCTGAATACGCATGCGCGAGCATCCGAGACACTCTGGCCACTCACGCGGTAAACAAGAAGGCTTGATCCCAACAGTGTTACAACCGCCGTTACTTCTTTTCTCTTTATATATTTCTGGCTTTAAATAAATTAATTTTAATTATAATTTTATCAGCAGCCTTTCCACAAGTCACACCAACACATCACGCAACCATGTTATGTACAGGGGTTCATCATATATACAGTTAAACCTGTCTATAGCGCCCCCCTCTCTATAGCGCCCGATTTTAAATACGTAGTACGATGCGATTTCCATTAAAAGTGACCTGTTTATAGCACCCCCTCTCTATAGCGCCATATTTTGGCGAGTCCCAAGAGGGGGTGCTATAGACAGGTTTAACTGTATATCCAAATAGATAAACTGTTTGTGATGCTTTGGTAACAACCTTGAAGCATCAAAACAGAAATTTATTTGGATGTGGTCTTGTTACCTTATGTTTCTAATTTATTTAGAGGAACTAATCATTTCAGATATAAAGTTTTAAAATGCAGTTGTTATGTACCCCTCCCCCTAAATAAAGGTTTCTTGTTTATTTAGAGCTTGCACAGAAAGAATGTTTGAAAGTTTTGCGACAAAGGCTAAGTAAGAACTGAGTGGATTACCAACCTCAGGTATTCACATGTTGAGTTTGCAGAAGCTATCTTGATAGAATCCTTGAAGATCCTTGACAAAGCTATCCTTGTGTTTGTGGAGTAGGCGTTTGAAGATGTTGAGGGTGGAGACACTCTCCTGACACAGGAGGTTTGTGATACAGAGGAAGATGGGTGAGCGCATGTTGAGGATCTTGAAGGCATCGTAGGCCTCCTCGGCATTGGTGGAGTTGACATACATCCTCAGTCTCATCTCAGCTCTGTCTAGGAGATCTTTGTCTATCATCCAGTAGTCTGCTGTGAAGATGAGGTCTAGGAGGTCATCAAAGTTATCTGGGATGATACAAGCATCCCCACAGCCACAGAGGTAGTGGAGGATGGAAACTACAGCCCTGGAGTTCACATGGCACAGCCGCACTGTGGGAGCCTCCAGTTCCATAAAGTGGCCGCGAAGCAGGTTATGGAAGTAGGTTGAGGATCGCTGCAGGACCTCTCCTGGAGCTTGGACCTCGGACCCGTCATCCAGGACCAAGGTGACATCGGGAGCTGCCTCATCAAAGTGACAGGGAGCTTTGTTTTGTTGGAGAAGCCTACAAGTCACTAGCTGTATCTGAAACCTCATTGCTATCTCAATCAGAGATTCTATCAGAGGTTCGTGGCTCGGTGCAAAGTTGTCATCCATCAGGAAGTGGCAGATGTGGCTGATGACATTGTTCCTGGCCAACAGGTTGTGCAGGAATCCTGGCTCACTGGAAACACAGGCTTACCTTTCAAATAACATTTCTCAACTACTTCTCCATTCATAGGATTGAGGAACACAACTTTTCTGTGGACATACAAACATGTTTCTAATAAAACTTTATGAGCTTTTCTTAGACAGTGCTATATTTTCAAACAATCATCAAACCCATCTAAACAATCAAACAAGTTTCAAAATAAAATTCAACATCAATTAGCCATAAACAACAACAATTAAAGAAAAGATTATATAAAAGGGCGTACCTGGATCTGTAAAAGAAAAAAAAACAAAACAATTTTTTTCTTAAAATATTTCGAGAGATTGCTCCCTCTGTACAATAAATTGTAAATTAAATTCACTGTGCAATAAATTGATAAAGAGGGAGCAATCTCTCGAAATATTTTAAGAAAAAAATTGTTTTTTTTTTTTTTTTTCTTTTACAGATCCAGGTACGCCCTTTTATATAATCTTAATTAATGGATCGCCTTTTGACTCAAATTAAAGAAAAGCTAGAGTTAATTTATCAAGTTGTAGTCCAACTAGTTCTAAAACAGTATTATAAATATTAGAGTTTAGGCTTAATCACACAAAACTCTTAATAATGGAGTCCCCAAATAAATGATGATGCTGATTATTGGATTTTCTATTTTTACTTGTACTAATCTAAATTTCTGTCAATACTACAAATTATTGGGACCGCTTGTTATTGATTACTTGTATATAAGTTTATGCCAAGCCCTTTCTTTCTTCGTTCCCCATAATTTGACACATTGTAAAAAACATTGCTGATTATTGTTATAATAATGTTATTTCTCTGTATATACCATCTACTGCTGGAAGAATCTGTATAAGACCAAAAGGTTTTAATAAAGCTTTTTGTTTTTGTACTTTTCAAACTGATGAAGGGCTTGACTAAATGCTTCTAAAAATTATTTCTTGGCCTTACAGATGCAAGAAAATAAGACCTAATCCAAATAAATTAATAGTGTGTGACATTTCAGTAACAGCGTTGTTACCATTATAAGACAAAAGTCTTATTGTCTTGTATCTATAATCTATAATCCAAATTGTACTTTATCATTCGTGACATTAACTTTTACCCATTTATTAATTACAGACCTGCAATCCATTTGACCATGAAGACTTCTTATTTGTTATCCACTCTCCCTGACGGCAAAAAGCTGACGCCATCTAATGACCGTCGCCGCAACTAGCGGCCTCGGGTCGGTGACAAAGCGACAACACCAGCTTTGGCAAGCTGAGAAGCGTCCACCTAGAGACCATGGTTTCGGGCTAATGGCCCTCATCAGTCTAGGGCGGACTTTATTCCATGAGATCCACACGGGATCTAATGGAATCTTCACAATCTACCAAAGAGGTGTTTTGCTGGCAAGGTGGCTGGGCCAAATCTATGGCTAGAATATAGATGGAAAATTTTCCGGGAGGAAATTGATCCATAGAAGCACAGGGCGCCTCTCCCGTCCATCTATAAAAAAAGGTATGTGTGGAAAACTGCTAGGCTGTGGTACTTACATGACTAGATGAGGGAGTGAGATGAGAACTTGGATGAAGTCCTGGTGCCTTGTGTTCTGCACAGCCGAGGTGACAAACTCCCTGTTCTGCTTGGACACAGTCCAGGTCTCCCGGAGCAGCTGGAGCAGGATGTTCTGGCATCTGTTACAGGTGGAGTGCTGCAGGGACTCGCTGTTGATCTTGTAGGGCACTCCGCTCTGCAGAAGCTGGGGTAGTAGATGCGGAGTGGAGAAGACCTTCTTGAGGATCTCAAAAGCCGGTGTGTGGTCCTCTCTCGTGAGTACCCAGCTCAGGAGGTCTTCCACCACCTTGTTGGTGAAGAAGTCCGCCCTGTGGACTGGCTCTTTAGCAACAGCTGTAAGGATGTGGAAGATGGGGTTTGGATCGAACATTGTGCTGGGGATGTCCAGCTTGGGTTTCTTGCTGGGGCGGGTGCAGTAGTGCTGAGTCTTAGGATTGACTTTACCAGCAACCTCTCTTAGCTTCTTGGAGAGGAATTGAGTGAAGTGGATACGTGAGAAGTAGGCCCAGTGTTTGGGGAAGGTGCGGGTGAAGTTGGATAAGACAGCTATCACCTTGGGGTGCAGTTTGACAAGATGGGGGTTGGCTAGCAAGGCCAGCAGTACTGGCAACCCATCCACCAGAAGAATCAGTGTGGGGGGCAGTCTCCCTGTCAGTCCCAGTAGCTGGTTGAACCCTGGCCACATCACACCACTGTTTATACATAAGGCACACCTATATAAAGTAGCCAACATCTCTGTAAAATCTTGAAGATAGAGGTTGCCTGGCTGGTATTCATTATTCTTGGCCAAAGTGTCTCTTATTTCAAGAATCTCTATAAATGACTATCTAGTTAAAGAGCCAAAGCGTCCTTTAGGGAGAGGTGTTCTTTTACTGGAGAGTCACTAGATAGTAAAAATGGTAATTTTAGTGGTGAAAACTGTTCTTTGTAGAGAGATGCTCTCTAATGGGAGTGTTCTCTCACAAAGATTCTACTGTACAAGATATAAAACTATGTACCACAAATTTTACAAATAAAAAACTTCCTGGTTTTTGAGTTATCTGCAGAAGGGTAACACAGCTATATATTTCCATTGTCCTCTAAACTGTCTAAAGATTTGTTGAGAATACCAAGAGTTCCTTTCAAGTACCAGATATATAAGTACAGTAGAACTATCTCCCTGTAAAGGACACCTAATTGTAGAGCCAAAGTGTCCTTTAGAGAGAGGTGTCCTCTTACCAGAGAGTTACTATATAGAAAAAATTGGTAATTTTTCAAAAGAAAACTATCCTTTATAGAGAGGTGTCCTCTAGTGCGAGTGTCCTCTCATGGAGGTTCTACTGTATATACATAAAAGGCGGAATGATTGATCAAACCAGTAAATTTGCTGGGAGGGTTCACCACTAATGAGCCAAGCCCTTCCATTATTTTTTCAATTGTAGAAATATTTACAAAAAAAAAAATAATAATATCTAATAATTGTGCTGAATTGTTTCATTTGTTGTACATGCTTCTCAACTTGTATTTACAGTGTAAGCCAAATGTCTCTCAGAAAGGCACCTCTCCTCTCATTAAAAAAAATGATACATTTAAACAATATATGTGATAATCTGTATATAGGATTATGTAACCCCTCGTCTAAAGGTTTAATAAAAGTTAGGCCTCGCGAGGTGGTAAAGAAACAAAGTACAGGATTGCATCATCCAGGAAGTAAAGGTCACTGCCCTGGACCCATAAAACTTAAGTTCAAAGGCCTTCTTCTTCCTGGAGGATTGCAATCATGGCGGCAATGGAGGTACTGAGCCAATCACCTTTAAGCATGACAAATTGATAGCCAATCACCTTTAAGCATGACAAATTAATAGCGAATCACCAGAGAGCACGTGTAAGGATCTCAACCAATGAGAAGTCGAGAGAGTCAATGACGATTATCTCAGACAAGAAACAAAAGGAAGGTAGGTGACTATGCTACGAGCTAGGTGTGCTCAACATAGGCTCCAACCAAGGTAGTGTACGCTCCATCATGTGAAAAGCCAGCCACCTCCGCCAAACTTTCTCCCAATCGCAGGTCCTATTCTACACCATCCAAGTGTGTTCGTTCTTCCCTTGTGGAACCCTTGTCACCTGACCAAGACTGCGCCACCACAACCACCAACCCACCAATCCATCAACCATCCACACAATTCGACAGTGAGTCGACACAATTCGACATATATCTATAATAAGGTACACCAATACCTCGCTTTGTGTCGTTTTGTTTTGCGTTTTTTTCAAAGTTGCGTCGCTACTTAATTTTTACTGATTTTCACTGTGCGTCGTTAGATTTTCGAAGTTGCGTTGTTTTGGATTCGAGTCTTTAATTTTTTTTTTTTGAATTTTTTTTTCCTAAAATATGGCAACACCTTTGTTTTTGATTGCGCCTTCACATATTTTCAATTTGCGTTGTGTTTTTTTGGAACGTAACCCCGACGCAAAACGAGTTATGGGTGTATACACAATTTGGATAATAGATTAGAAACACAAGATAATAAGACCAGATCAAAATAAATAAAGTGTATGAAGTTTATGTAACAGCGTTGTTATCAACATCAGACAAAAGTACTGGATGATGGTATCAGTGTTGTTACCGAAACATCACACACTTTTTATTTATTTGGATTTGGTCTTATTACCTTGTGTTTCTAATGCAGTATAAGGTCTATAGAGCAGTAGTTCCCCCAATATAGGGGTATCCCACCACCAGAGAGGTCAACTTACTCTCTGTGGGAGCCTTGAGCTCTGAAGGCTGGCCAAAGGCTTGTATCACCTTGGCAGCTACCTCCTGAGTGGACACTGCCCAGATGAGTTCATTGTGCCGACTTAGATAGATGGACAAGTCCAGGGCGGACTCACACAGCTGGTCACTCTGCTCCAGGGCGGTGGTCACCACCTTCCTGGCTAGCTCAGGTTTCATCTGCACACCATTCCCAGTGGCATATCACAGTCAAAATATTGCCTCACTTGGTGCCAAGATTTTAGGTTGTTAAAACCACATTTGGACATAAAACTTTAGGATTACAGTAGAACCTCCATGAGAGGACACTCATGCTAGTGGATGTCTCTCTATAAAGGACAATTTTCATCACCAAAGATACAATTTTTACTATTTTAGAAACTCTCCGGTAAGAGGACACCTCTCCCTAAAGGACACTTTGACTCTGCAACTAGGTGTCCTTTACAGAGAGGTTGTACTGTACTATGGTACAGCCAATCACAAGATGGGAAAAATACCAAATTACGTGCAATATTTAGGTAACAACACATTGTTACCATCTTCAGACTTAAGACTAAATTAAAAGCCTGCCTTAAAAAGGTACTTATTGTTTATAGGTCTTGTAGATGAGCTCATGCTTTATATCTAGCCTACACATATTGTATTCCATTATAATTTTGTGGTATTGTGACGTAGCTGCCATGCCAGTGCGGGGAACGGGAGTGTTAAGCCTACAGCCTTTGTCCCTGCTTGCTGTTTCTAGGTGTAATCATATGTTCTTTTAAAATAATTATGTCCATCAAGTAGAGTTCAACTTTGGTTGACAAATATTTTCTAATTTGATCTGTTAGTGATCATCACTCACAGCTATTTAGTGACCTTTCGGTAGCTTCTTTGTCCGCTTCCAGCCAGCTCATTGGAGGTCTTCCTCTCTTCCTTCAAATTTCCCAACATCTTTTCTAATCCAGTTGCTCTCATCAAGTCTCTGAAGTAGGTCAGTCTTTGTTTACATGTTTTGGATTCTAGATTTCTACCAAACTGTACCAAACTTTTACCAAACCAAATCTGATGATGGTGACAATGCTATTGTCGAAACGACACACACTATTAAATTATTTGGTTTAGGTCTTATTTTCTTGTATTATAATCTATAAATCAAATTGTGCTTTATCAGATTTCTAACAAGTTTAATACCATTTAAGAATGATAATGCACAATTTGGATTGTGATTGATTACCTTGTGATCATTTAAGAATGAAATATTTATCCATTTACATGGTTATAGCAACATAAAATCTTGTTCCCAAGTGATCTATTCATAGTGAGATTGGAGATTTGTAATTGTTTATTGTATTGTAGATATTTGTTCCATTCTATTGTGTAAAGTGAAGAGTTATAGTGACATACCTTGTAGAGAAACTCAGGACTGCTGGCTGTAGCAATGTGACTGAGGAGTGGCACAAAGAAAGTAAAGAGTTCCATGTCCTCTGTGTCCACCAGCTCAATGAGAATTTGGAAAGTGTCATTGTGCTTGGTCAGTACTGCTTTGGGACAGTTCATGATTACCTTCCTGCAAAGACCAGAGGGACAATCAGAAAACAAATGATGGAAGGCAGAACCAAGCAGAACTTCTTTTTTTGACATGAATTACTTATAACACAAATCCTTGTCAGAAAAAATCTGTGAAAATTATATTTTTTTAATTAATTAATTTTGACCATTGATCAGCTCTGTAGTTTTAATTATCATCCTTTGTCATGCCGTTTTGTTGAGCAGAAGGGAGTGAGATTGTGTATAGATACAAGTTAAAATGATAATAAAAAATAATAATGTGGATGAGCATTGCTTGATGCAAACAGTTGCATTTAATTCTACTGTCCTTAAAGCTAATGTTCAGATAGTTTGATTAAATACTATAGCCAAGATTTTCCCTAAAGTGCCCGATATATAGGCAGAATTCATTATTCCAGGATTTTGAAAAATTACAATGAATTTAGGTTATCAAGTAAATAAAAAAAAACTCCCCCTTTGCTGGTCCAAAGCCCGGATGAAAAAAGAGGAGGGAGATTAGTAGCAAGCTCACTAAAAAACCTGGACTCAGCTGGCCTGGCTGATAGTACCCTGTAAGGGCTCCAGGGATACAGGATGAGCAGAGTTTGTACTCCATGTCAGGAGCGGCTGCACATGGTGTTTGTTCCTCATGTCAGAGGCAGCCATTTCTTTTGGAGCTAAGTCGGCCTGCTACTGAGTAGTGCTCCCAGTCTTAATGACAAAGGCAGATGTATTCTACTTCACCCAGTCATGATGGTTGTCAAACTCATCCATTGATGAGCTCTACTCTTCCCCAGCAGAGACCATCAACAAGCTTTACAAGCTTGATACCCTGATATGATTGAGTGGAGATAAGAAAAAAGAAGAATTAAATAAAAATAGTTGCGCTATTTTATGATTTTTGTAATAAGTAGAATTGTCTAATACAATAGTAGAGCTCTAAGAAGTTGTATGGTTGATTGAAATGGTAAAATCACTGAGAGGGTTCCAGCCAAGCCCTTCCAATATTTTCATTGTAAGGTCAGTAGGAAGTTTACTTTATTTAAAAAAAAAAATTGTATTACTTAATAAATTCATTTTATACACAGTAGAACCTCTAAGAGAGGACACTCTCACTAAAGTACACCTCTCTATAGAAACTCCTTGGTAAGAAGACATTTCTCCCTGAAGAACACTTTCCTTCTGCAACTAGGTGTTGTCCTTTACAGAGAGGTAGTAGCTGCTTTTCACATGTGTAGACATGTGGTGCACTTACAGTAAAAGCAGTTGCTAACTACCCACCATGATTATCATAGCCTGTACCACATGTACTAGGAATAAGCAAAAAAAGGTATTGTCCTTTACAGAGAGGTAGTTCTACTGTTTATATAGATTATGGTGTTTAATGCTGAAACAATGCTGGGTATCAAAATTCAAAACTATTTTAAAGGTGTAAGATTCTTTTTGATATTAAACAATTTCTACTGCCCTTACTGCAATGGAAAAATTAATGAGAGGGCCTGGTTCATCAGTGGTGAACCCTCTCAGCATTTTTTTTTTTTTACATTAAATTTTTAATTAAACTGGCGAAACCGCTGAGAGGGTTCACCACTGATGAGCCAGGCCCTCTCATTAATTTTTCTATTGCAGTAAGGGCAGTAGAAATTGTTTAATATCAAAAAGAATCTTACGCCTTTAAAATAGTTTTGAATTTTGATAACAGATGGCGCGCTAGTGCATCATATTATAAATGCTGGGTATCTTGCCTTAGTTTTTTCCTTTTATCTTAGTTATCTAAACCAGACTGGTGTAAGCTATCTACCTGAGGGAACGGAGGGCGGCCTCTCTGTGGTTAGCATCCTCCGGCTTGGACTGGAGGAAGGTGATGCAGGCCTGGAGGCCATTCAGGACCAAGATCTGTTCGGCCATGTCAGGCCATTGGGCCAGGTTTCCCAGAGCTCTACAGCCCCGGGCTTGGATACTGGGATTATGGACCATCTCAAGGATTTTGACTGCACACATCTCACTGTAGTCCACACACATACTTTCACTGTCAAACTGAGGAGCTCAATGGAAGGGTGGTCTAAACCATTGGTTTTTGACTGCTATGACCCAGGATCAAATTCTGCATTGGGCACTTTTTTCTGATTAAAAAAATGCTTCAATGGCCCTCGATTCTTGCAAAATTCCAACCCCACCAGAGATTGCAAGTAACCAAACGGGGCTCTAGCATATTTGTAAGTGCAAAAGTCGAACTGCTTTTCACATGTGTAGACATGTGCTGCACTTACAGTAAAAGCAGTCACTAACTGCCCACCATGATTATTATGGCCTGTATCACATGTTACTAGGGATAGGGTCCTCAGTTCAGTGACTGAACCCTTTCAGTTTTATCAAATATAAATCCAGAGAATCAACCCCCTCAGGCGCAGTATGAACTGATATCCATGGATGGAATTGTTGCAGGCTCTCTGATCCTGAGTTTCTCACTACAGATTCTTGTGTGTGGTCTTTTTTTACCCCATAATATGACAGAAGGTACAATTGGTATTATAGAATATAAATATAAGGTAACAACACCACATTCGTAGATCCATTGAAGTATTAAATTTATAAATTCAATTGTCATCTATCGATTAAATTTGTTACAATTAAATTTACTGGCAATATGTTTCTTTTCAAAAATTACATATCATTGATGTTAATTATTGAAAAGAAACATATTGCCATTGAAGTATACCAAAATGATACAGTACAATTTGTATTATAGAATAGAAAGATAAGGTAACAGCATCACATCCAAATATATATATTTTTGCTTATCCCTAGTACACGTGGTACAGGTCATGATAATCATGGTGGGTAGAAGTAGGTGACTACTTTTACTGTAAGTGCACCACATGTTTACACGCGTGAAAAGCAGTTCGATTTTTGCACTTACAAAATGTGCCAGAGCCCCGTTTTGTTACTTGCACTCGCTGGTGGAGTTGGACTTTTGCAAGAATCGGGGGACATTGAGGCTTTTTTTTTTTTTATCAGAAAAAAGTGCCCAATGCGGGAATCGAACCCGGGTCGTAGCAGTTGAAAACCAACAGTTTAGACCATCCTTCCACCGACCCCCTATCCAAATAAATAAATTTAGTATGACATCTTGGTAACAGACTTCAACATGCCTGATGATGTTCAGTAATCTGAAGATGGTAATAACAAAATTTATTTACAGTTAAACCTGTCTATAACGCCCATTCTAAATAGCGCCTTCTCTATAGTGCCCGAATTTAAATACATAGTACGATGCGATTTACATTAAAAGTGACCTGTCTATAGCACCCCCTCTAAATAGCGCCTCCCTCTTTATAGCACCCAATTTTAAATACATAGTACGATGCGATTTACATTAAAGGTGACCTGTCTATAGCACCCCCTCTCTATAACACCCTGGTGAGTCCCAAGAGGGGGCGCTATAGACAGGTTTAACTGTATATGGATGCCATCTTGTTACTATACTGTGCGATTCACGACAGTACATACGTATCTGTTGTATGGGGCAGATACAACAACTCCCAATAAGAGTACAGTTTAAAATTGAGGTAGGTAGGGATCTATTACTTACTTATCAAGGTAACTCCTTTATTTTGTTTTACCTGGGACACACACAGAGATAGGAGGGTTACAACTTTGGAATACTTCAATGACAAAATACATGCAAAGTATACTCTTTTACATACATTGATAATGATAAGGCACAATTTGGATTATAGATTATAAACACAAGGTAATAAGACCAAATCCAAATAATTAAAAAGTGTGTGACATTTCGGTAACAGTGTTGTTACCATCTTTTTTTTATTCCAAAGCGCTATATCCCGCAAGGGATACTTGCGCCAAACAAGGAGAAAAGTTTATTTACATAAGTTATTTACATTATTCAACGCATGAAAACATTAGAGATCCATATTTTGTAGAAAGTTTAGAATGTATTTACAAAATGAATTGAACTTTAAATATGATTTTTTATCGGAAATCAAATCGTTAATTTCACAAACAACTAGTTCATTCTTCATTCTATAATCTTCAGACAAAATTACATTGATAATTATAATGCAATAACACACCATATATATATAGAGTAGAACCTCCCTTTAACAGACACCCTGCTAGTGGACACCTCTCTACAAAGGACAGTTTTCATTTGCAAAATTACCATTTTTACTATTTAGCAACTCTCCGGTAAGAGGACATATCTCCCTAAAGGACACTTTGGCTCTGCAATTAGGTGTCCTTTACAGGGAGGTATTTCTACTGTACTAGATTTTTTTATGATGACTCACTTTTAATCTATTCGAGGGAGAGAAATCCAACTGACAACTTTTTTTGACTGCTAGTCAATTAAATTGGTGCAAATTTTGCACATATGATTATAGGAATATACATAAATGGGATGATGATAAAGATATTTAAATACATGCTATGTACATGGAAAACCAGAAGGTCTTCAGTTATACCATGAATTTTGTGATCCACAAAAAAAAAACATAGATATTGTGTGTTTCGCTGCTGAGGTGGTTGAATGTTTCTTAAGACCCAATGCAATGAGAAAGAAAATATAGTGATAAAATTTGTCGGCTTTGTTTTTCAAATAACATTGGAACATGTGTTAAAGATCTGTGATATTCAAATATTAACATATAAATAGAATCATCTGACTCCCCCACCCCATGTTTACCAAAAATGTGAAACCTAAAAACAAAATGAGCAGCTACAATCAGTGATCTAAACAATGAGAAGTAGACTGAAGTTTGATCCAAACTTTTAATATTTATAGTCAGTCAAATTTACCATTTCATTGAAAAAATATGAATATTACGATGCACTAGCGCGCCATCTGTTATCAAATTACAAAACTATTTTAGACGCGTAATATTCTTTTTAAAATAAAATAATTACTACCGCCCTTACTGCAATGGAAACATTAAAGGGAGGGCCTGGCTCATCAGTGGTGAACCCTCCCAGCGGTTTCGCCAGTTTAATCTACCATACCGCAGTTATATTGCATTTTTGGAACTTCCTTTTATAGTGATACTGTTGGTAGACTCTTGGAATTGAGTATCTTAGAAGAATTATGGACATAAGCTTTGATATTTGATGATTCTTCTAAAATACCCATTCCAAGAGTCTACCAACAGTATCACTATAAAAGGAAGTTTCAAAAATGCAATATAACAGCGGTATGGTAGATTAAACTGGCAAAACTGCTGGGAGGGTTCACCACTGATGAGCCAGGCCCTCCCTTTAATTTTTCCATTGCAGTAAGGGCAGTAGAAATTGTTTTATTTTAAAAAGAATATTATGCGTCTAAAATAGTTTTGTAATTTGATAAAAGATGAATATGTTGTACCTTGATAAAATGGAATGCTGTAAAGTTGAGCTATTATATTTTAATAAGGCCACAGTTTTAATTTTTGGGTCAAAATAAAGATATTTTACACAACTAAAAAATGAGTATTTTGATTATATGTTTGATTGTGTGTGTGTCAACCAGATATATTGCGATTGTGGTATTGATTTTTTTAAACTTTATTTGGTAATTGGCGATTTCTTTTTGACATTGGGGCTTACCTTTTCTTTTACATCTTTGTATTGACAACAGGAGGCTAGGATACTCATGGATAAATCTAAATATTTGGCCGTATTGATTAAGTTTAGAATTTTTTCAATTCCATTTTGATCAGAAAAATGCTTTACATATTCAATCTTTATTATATATTTTCGTAACTTGTTCAACGATACCAAAACAAGTTCGGAATTATTATCATTTAAGCGTGCTATATTCCGTGAAATCGATTTACATATTTCGATATCCATTTTATAAATAAATTTATTTTATTTAAAAAAAAAATAAAAAAATCATATGTATAACTTAGAATAATATTTACAAAATCGTTACGTTGAAAAGTTACATTTGCAAGATGATGATAATATATTGTCATTGAGCAGACGATTTTTTTGAAGGGTCGGTAGTGTCATCTTTAAATAATTACCCCAGGTAGTTGGCATTCTGCACTACTTAATGTCATGGACATCCACACATCCATTTTAAATAAAACCAAAAATACTTAAGTCTGACTGATAACACGAATAATTATAAACATATTTTAAACCCCTAAGAAACCTTTATAGATGACCTTAATAAGAAACATATATATATATTTTATTTAAAACATATATATTCCAACATATATATTTGGATTTAATATAGATGTAAATAGACAAAAGAATTGCTATAAATTATTAAATAAAAACAAACGATAGCAATGCGTCTCTTTATATAAAGAGACGCATTGCTATCGTTTGTTTTTATTTAATTAATATAGATGTGTATATTGAAATATTTTGGTGAGATTTCCTGTATATTTAAAGTTTTGATTCTAAATTTCATAATTTTTTTCATGACTAAAAACTAAATAAATAATTAAAAAATAAAATACATTTTAAAAGCCTTTTATTTGAATGCACTAAAAGGAAAAAGAAAATATTTCAGCTGCTATACCATTGAGAAAGTAGATTTATAGAGTGAAAATAAAAGCAGAGGGAGATGATCATATATTGAGAGAAGAGGCAAAAAAAATTGTGAGCAGATATAAAAATATCGCCAATTAATTACTCCATATCAAATCAATTAAGTTCGAAATGCATGATATTTATCCCCCGCCACTTTTATTTTTCCCCATATAAATATAATTTCTCAATGACCGAGGATAAAATATTTCATTTTCCTTTTTAGTACATATAAATTGAAGATATTTTTTTAAAGGAATTTTTTATTTATATTAACTAGCGGAAGTACCCGGCTTCGCCCGGTTTTCCGAGTAAAGGTTTGTCTAACGAACATTTGTTAAAACAATTCTCTATAAACTTATATAAAAAATAATAGATATATTTTGATAATTTGAAACTCGTAAATTTGAATCTCTCGATAAAGTGAACATTTTTTCCCGGTCCCTGTGTGCCGTGTCATCCTGAATTTTGTCTTTCCTAATTTTCTACTTTATAAAATCATCATTTAATCTAGTGAACATTTTTTCCCGGTCCCTTGAAAAATACTCGATAAGTTGAATAAAATCAATATTAATCGGTTCCCTCGGTAATTGTGTTGGGACACCTCGTGACCATAATATGCCAAAGTAACCCAGAACCCCACCTAACCTAACCATATCCCACCTATGTCCATCTAAGCCACAAACCTCGGGTGATTGCGAGGTGTCGAGATGGAGCCTGAAGCCACCTTTAGCCTTGGCAGCACTGAGCCAGAGACCGAGATCCTCTTCCTGTGGTCAAGTCACCTGACCTGTGGTGGATGACCTGGCCCCACCAACATCAAGCTAGTCTGAGATGGACTCAGACACCCCTTCCTGGTGGTCGAGCCACATGTCCGATGGTGGCTGACTTGACCACAAGCCAGTCCAAGATGGACACAGACACCCCTTCCCTGTAGTCAAGCCACCGACCTCTGGTGCTTGACCTGACTCCACCATCTTCATGCAGAACACCAGCTCCACCACGAGCCCTGAACCTTTCCCAAGCTGACCCCAAGATGCCCAGAATCAACAATAATAAATAAACCCCCTTGGGGGGTGAGTTCAACAACACTGGAAAAAGGGGAAGCGGGATATTTACATTCTTGGATAGGGGACAATTTTTTGATATTGACATTAAAAGATTGACATTAAATTTTTTCTTAACAAAAATTTTATTTTTATTTTTTCCTGAGAAGCAAAAAAGACTTGGAGTTGCGGAGGGCGGAGGCCGCTGACTGCGGCCTTGGCTGCCCCTTTTCAAATCGTGAACATGGGTGGCTGGGATGAAGAGGTAGGTCGGGGATAATCTTGGGATAATGGCATAATAGGCCTTTTTTTGTGTGTTTACATTTTTATGTATATTAAACTCCTCCCAATTTTAGACTTATATAGTTTTTTTTATCCTTTTCCATGAAATCTTATATGTGCGTGATATTATTCAAGTATTTTTTCTTTGTTTTATCTATATTTGTAGTACATTGAAAATTTATTTTATCAGAATAAATAAAATATGTTTAGCCAAAAATTGATTGGTTATTTCCCTTTTAACATTAACTGCTAGCCAGCACAGCTTTAGGTCTCTACATGTGCCATAGATGAATAAATTTGTGGTCTGCTTTTCTGCAGCCACTGGCGCCCTAACATTTGGACATGTAGAGATCAGGAAATAGTAAAGGTATAAAAATCATCACGATTTAAACAATGACGCCCAGAGCAGGGCATAATTATGTTTATAATTTTCTTCTTCCATTATACCTAAAAAAATATATGAAATGCTCTCGATTCCTTAACATTGTTGGGACACCTCGTGACCATAATATGCCAAAGTAACCCAGAACCCCACCTAACCTAACCATATCCCACCTATGTCCATCTAAGCCACAAACCTCTGGTGATTGCGAGGTGTCGAGATGGAGCCTGAAGCCACCTCTAGCCTTGGCAGCACTGAGCCAGAGACCGAGATCCCCTTCCTGGTGGTCAAGCCACCTGACCTGTGGTGGATGACCTGGCCCCACCGACACCAAGCTAGTCTGAGATGGACTCAGACACCCCTTCCTGGTGGTCGAGCCACATGACCGATGGTGGCTGACTTGACCACAAGCCAGTCCAAGATGGACTCAGACACCCCTTCCCTGTAGTCAAGCCACCGACCTATGGTGCTTGACCTAGCTCCACCATCTTCATGCAGAGCATCAGCTCCACCACGAGCCCTGAACCTTTTCCAAGCTGACCCCAAGATGCCCAGAATCAACAATAATAATTATATTTTTAAAATCATTTTTTAATTCAATATTTTCATAATTATTATTATTTTTTTTGTGAATATATCTTTAATAATTTTATATTTAATTTATTTTTATCATTTTTTTAAGATGCCTTTTTAATTTTTTATTTTCATAGAGAGAAGAGTGATGATAGCCTTGGGGGGTGAGTTCAGCAACACTGGGGAAAAGGAAGCGGGATATTTACATTCTTGGATATGGGACAATTTTGATATTTACATTTTTGAGATATTGACATTTTTTTTTCAAACAAGAATTTGATTTTTTTTCCTGAGAAGCAAAAAACAAAAAGACTTGGAGTTGCGGAGGGGTGAGGCCGCTGGCTGCGGCCTTAGCTGCCCTTTTTTTCAATGATGGACACTGGGTGGCTGGATGACTAGGTAGGTTGGGGATAATGGGACTTTGGCATGTTAGGCCTTTTGTAAAAAGTATATATAAAGTTTAAAACTCCTCCCTTTTAACCATATAGTTTTTTAAATACCTTTTTTTAATCTTATATATATATGTGTGATGTACATTGAAATATTTTATTAGTCTTAATAAAAATTTGTCTAACCAAAAAAAAATTGATTGGTTAATTTCCCTTTTAACATTTATTGCTAGCCGGCACAGCTTTAGGTCTCTACATGTGCCATAGATGAATAAATTTGTGGTCTGCTTTTCTGCAGCCACTGGCGCCCTAATATTTGGACATGTAGAGATCAGGAAATAGTTAGTAAAAGTATAAAATCATCACGATATTTAACAATGTCGCCCAAAGCAGAGGGCATAATTATGTTTATAATTTTCTTCTTCCATTATACCTAAAAAATATATGAAATGCTCTCGATTCTACAACATAACGAATAGTATTTGAAAATCAAAATAATATAATTTTCGAATATCGTTGTGAAAATTTACATTTTTATTTTTATATTTTAAAAACACACAAAATTTGGAGCGGGACGTTTCACAAAAGTGACATCCACGACGCCAATTTATAATTGTAAAGAATAGTATTTGAATAAAAACATTTAATCGGGTAAAACCTGGGCGTTGCCTGGGTCATTCAGCTAGTTCACTATAATAAAATTGAGGGGTGTAAAAAGGAGTTTTATTATTTCAATTTAAATATATACTATAGTAAATTCAATAAAGAGGCAAAAATTATCGAAAGTTGTCAGTCATTTGACTTATTTCGAAACATCTTTGAAAAAGTTACTAAAAAGAAACCTAACTTGGGCTCGAAGATTTACATTACCAAATTACTGGGCTCGGCCTCAGAGACCATCTGGTTAGTCGCAAAATTTTGTTCAAGCAAAATGTAAAGTTTGAAAAAAAAAAAACAATTCTATTAAGCTACTTATAGAAATTGAGGAAAAATGACCTGTTTAAAGTATTTAAAATATTTTTTTAAAATTTCCCAAACCCTCAAAATAAAAGTTCTTCAATTAAAAACATTTGAAAAGAAAACATATTACTATTAATATGCAAATGAAATTAAAAATATTGTTTAAAGATGAAAATGTTAGTATTAAATTTTAAAATGTTGTCTTAAAAGTGTAAAACCTATATTTTAACAGAGTAACATTTTTCTGAACATATAAGTATTTTGCAACTCTGGAAAACCATGTGGTTGAAATGTTTATACTGGGTCATAACAGAAAAAGAAAGCAATAATTTTCTTGACATTTAATAGAAATATTAATTGGTATATTAGTTCATAAGCCTTTTTCATTTATTTCGCAGATTTCTCCATTATGGTAATATATACATTTATATGACTTTCATTGCAAATTTGACCAAATTTACACATTTAAAGTCGTGCACACATTTTTGAATAAATATATTTTCTTTTTTTTAAAGCACCTTATATATATTTAATTTTTTTAAACGTAATTTTGAAACTATTTCACAAATTAACACACATAACTAAATCAAAGTGTGTGTTCTTAAAAAAATAAAAAGCACAAGATAATACGATTTATGTAATCATCACACATTCATGCTCAAAAAGTTTATTTAAAACAAAGTTATACAACTGATGGAAGTCCAGTAGATTTGTACAAAATGTAATAGTACCTAAAATGTTTTATTATTCTGCAACTTTTGACCAGAAAATTTATTCAGATTGATTTTAATTGATCTAGAATAGTAACTATTTAAATATTGCAGAGAGAAAGATGTTTCAGCAGATACAAATGGTCAGACACATATATTTTTAACCCAGATATGATTGCTTATTTAAAATCAACTTTTGGAGGGTCTGGAGAGATATTTGGCCATATATGAACTCATTAGGAATTTATTATAAAATAAATAAAGCTTCCAGGGCTAAGTTTCATGTTCAACTTTTTATTTTCAAGCTTTCAGACTTGTCAGTCCTTCAACAGGATTATCACATTAATAAATTGATGATAAATACTATTTTTATATACGAAATATTATTTACATATTTTAAATACATATGATATTGAGAAACAATATATTACATTCTTTGTGATAAGGCACAATTTGGATTATAGATTATAAACACAAGGTAATAAGACCAAATCCAAATAAATAAATAGTGTGTGACGTTTCGGTAGCAGCATTGTTACCATCTTCAGACAAAAGTACTGAATGAGAAATTTTATCACAGTACAACAGTAACTATTTAAACCATGCTTTGGTAAAATTTCTCTTTCACTACTTTTGTCTGAAGATGGTAACAACGCTGTTACCGAAACGTCACACACTATTTATTTATTTGGATTTGGTCTTATTACCATGTGTTTACATTCTTTGTTTGTGAAAAACAACTTTTTAAAAATATACAGTGCATGTGTGGTGGATGATACGTGCTGGTTGAACGATATCTCGAGACTTCAAATTAAATTTTATAAATTTGTAAACTTTAATTACTACTTCATCTTATTCTTTCTTATCTCCACTCAATCATATTAGGGTGTCAAGATTGTAAAGTTTGAGACCTTTGATGGTGTCTGCCGGGAAGAGTAGAGCTCATCAATGGTCATGACTGGGTGAAGTAGAATGCATCTGCCTTTGTCATTAAGACTGGGAGCGCTACTCAGTGGCAGGCCGACTTATCTCCAATTGGAAATGGCCGCCTCTGACATGAGGAACAGACACCATGTGCAGCCGCTCCTAACATGGAGTACAGACTCATCCTGTATCCCTGGAGCCCTTACAGGGTACTATCAGCCGGGCCAGCTGAGCCCAAATTTTTTAGTGAGCTTGTTACTGCTTCTCCTTTTTCATCTGGGCTTGGGACCAGCAAAGGCGGAGTAGTTCCCTTACATTGCTACTTCATTAGGTATTTAAATCATTTTATTCACAATTGAATGTTTTGGCCCACTGTATGTATTACATCCCAAACACAATGCAACACCAGCTATCTCTGTCTTGAACTTGATCTACTATCTCGGCGACCGTTAAGCCAGTATTCATTAGGTACTTTTTAGAATTTGTACAAAAATCTCTTCAAATTTTCCACTGGCCCTATTCTCTTCTTCTTCTTCTTCTTTCTTATCTCCACTCAATCACACTAAGGTATCAAGCTTGTAAAGCTTGAGATTTTTGATGGTGTCTGCTGGGGAAGAGTAGAGCTCATCAATGGATGAGTCAATACAGTCAATAATATGTCTTGGGGTTGCAGGCTGAGAATTGCACTTAGTACATAATGGGAAAATCTTGCAACCATTCTGGAAAGTCATTGTCCGTAGATGACCAGACTTAAGTCTGGAAATCAAAGACTGTTGTTCTCTTTGGAGGACAGAACCTGTGCTTGTCCCTCCTGCTCTGTACAAGTCATGTGCAGCATCAGATTTCTATTCCTGCAGGCATTGGGTGGCCCTATTCTAATTAATGTCACCCTTTACCAGAAGTGTCCTTTTCTGGGAGCCAGGTAAAATAGAGGGAAAATGGCCCTTGACTGTTTAAAACTGTGTTGGGTTTCAATGTGACATGTTTATTAAAATCTGGTACTCCTCCCCTTGTTTATAATACACATTCATTACTGCAGGGTGTCAGCATTTTGTCTTGGCCTAGAGGGACCTTTTGGCTAAATTTAAACAAACATCATCATGTATAATTTTCACTCCACTTTTTTAATTTTTCATTACGTCAACACAGTTGGCCAGATGGAAATCTGGTCACCTGCGCCCTCTAGTCTATAAAGAGGAAGCCAAAAGCTTCCCCATGTGTACTAGGTGCAAAATCAAAGAGGCCACTCTCCAACATATACTAAATTTGTTTTGAAAAGATACTAAATTGTATTGGAAAGGACAAAGGATCCATGTACAGAGAACCAAGAAGAGTTCTTGAACTTCTTTATGAGCACGACCTCCAAGATCTTGTCTAATTTAGACTGATAAAAGGATAAGAAAAAAAAAATTTTTTTTTCATTACAGAGATAGTAGACAAAATGGTCATGGGAAAAAAAAAATGGTCTTAGGAACATAAAAATGGTCATAGGAACAAAAACAGACATAGTCCAACAAAACATGGATACTAGCTACACCTCTACACCCCATAGCTTGAGGAGCATGAACTCTTGGAATTTGTGTAATCTTTATACAAGGTGATAAGAAACAACAACAACAAACATGGATACTTCTGAGTTTGGGTTAGATTGAAATAACCATTTTTACAGCTTCATAAGTGGTCTCTCAGGGAGATAGTTTGGAGGTTTTACTTCCATAGCAATCTGGCTCTCGCACAATGTGTGGTATACTACTATCTATTGATGGTCACTAGATTTGATGCACTACCTATTGTCTTTAGGATCCTCCAGATGTCCTTAAAGACCTCCCAAAAGTCCTTCAAGACTCCCCAGAAGACCTTCAAGATCCTCCAGAAGTCCTTCAAGATCCTCCAGAACTACTTCAAGATCCTTCAGATGTCCTTCAAGAACTTCCAGAAGTCATCCAAGTCCCCCAGAAATCCTTCAAGACTCCCCAGAAGTCCTTCAAGATCCCCCAGATGTCCTCCAAGACTCTCCAGAAGTCCTTCAAATCTCCCCAGAAGTCATTCAAGACCCCCCAGAAGTCATTCAAGTCTCCCCAGAAGTCATCCAAGTCTCCCCAGAAGTCCTTCAAGAGGTCATCCAAGATCCTCCAGATCCACGTCAAAGCATCTCATCCAATGCCGAAGACTCTGCAGAACAGAAGAGTGATCCAGACCTCACTCTTGCTGATGCTGGGAGCATCGACAGAAAGGTAAACTGAACATTTAGCCAATTGTCAAATTTGAAGTTTTCTTCTTACTTATCTCCACTCAATCATATCAGAGTATAAAGCCTGTAGAGCTTGTTTCCTATTTGTACAGTGTGTTGATCTTTTGGTTACCTTGTTGTGCTGCTGTGTTGCAGGAAACTGAATCCTCAGAATCTTCCTCCGATTCCGACTCCTGGTAAATTTGACCAACTTTGTTCCCTCTCCTCTATCACACACACAAACACCTGTCTCTTAGATAACTGTTGTCTTGATTGATCATTTGACATCTCGTTTTATCTTTGTCAGTTTATTTGTGCATTATAGACAACATAATAGATCCCCTGTGCTCAATTATATACCTCCTCCTCCTTCAATGCCTTCCTCTATTGAGGGTGGACCACATGGTCTCTCCATATCTCCTCCTTCAATGCCTTCCTCTATTGAGGGTGGACCACATGGTCTCTCCATATCTCCCTCCTTCAGTATTTTCCTCTACTGAGGGTGGGCCACATGGTCTCTCCATATCTCCTCCTTCAATGCCTTCCTCTACTGAGGGTGGGCCACATGGTCTCTCCATATCTCCCTCCTTCAATGTCTTCTTCTACTGAGGGTGGGCCACATGGTCTCTCCATACTTCCTCCGCCATCCACTTCATCTCCTCATAGGGGTGTCATCCAGTCTTTTACATTCTCTCCAAAGACCATGTCTGGAGCTGATACTGTGTACCAAGAACCTGCCAGTCTTTGGTCCACCCCGGGTATTTCCACGGTACCACCCATTTCTTGGAGACATTCCCCTATCCGCCAACTGGGAAGGCACCCGATGGGGGGAACTAGCAAACCCCGGGTCATTTATATATACTCATGGACAAATAATACAATATAATACACTGCGGCCTGTGATTGTAAAAATCATTACTCTTCATAATTCATCCTTTCATACCTCATCCAAAAAGGTTATAAATCGTCGATATTTCAACTTGAAATAACAAAATTGATTTTTCGTTTAAAAGAAACTCATGCGGTGTAACTTCAAGTGTCGTTTTACTCATGGACAAAACTTCAGAAATGGAAAGTCTTTGATGTCGCTAATTATCTGTTTTTTTGAAGGAGACAGTGGCAATTTTATCAGTAGAGAGAGGTGTCTTCTTAACGGAGAGAATGTATATATAGTCTCCATGACATAGTATAATGATAAATGGGATAATATTTTTTAAAATGTATCCAGTAGAACTACCTCTCTGTAAAGGACATCTAATTGAAGAGCCAAAGTGTCCTTTAGAAATGTGTCCTCTTACTGGAGATTTGCTAAATAGAAAAAATGATATTTTGCAAATGAAAACTGTCCTTTGTAGAGAGCTGTCCTCTAGAGCGAGTGTCCTTTCATGGAGGTTCTACTGTATTCCTGAATGGATCTTCATTTTATTAGATGACTATATCTTTTAAAACTGCAATGCAAGAAAAAGTGAACGCGCAATCGACAAATAGCATATTTAAAATACTTTTGAGGTAACCAAAAAAACACTTAACTTTTCAATCAATTTACATACTGTTTATTGGGAATATTTTTGTCTATTTACATACTGTTTATTGGGAATATTTTTGTCTTCCCAGTAAGTCCTAATTGATAAGCATTATTGGTACAGTAAGAACCTCCCTGTAAAGGATACCTAATTTCAGAGCCAAAGTGTTCTTTAAAGAGAGGTGTCCTCTTACCCAAGAGTTTCTAAATAGTAACAATTGGTAATTTTTTCAAATGAAAACTGTCCTTTATAGAGAGGTGTCCTCTAGCGTGAGTGTCCTTTCATGGAGGTTCTACTGTATTAATGTTTTTCTCTTATGTTTATAGTGAAGGGGAGCCTCCTCGGGAGATGATAACCAAGGAACACAAGCCAGACCAAGAGGTGAGCAACAAGGCTTTAACTCTATGAAAGACTATGGTATTCATATTTTGACACTTGGGGGGGATTGAAGTAATTCAGTCATAGGAATTGTGACCAAGGTCCTCATTGATGGTTCTTACAATTGTCATAGTCCATGTATTGTCCATATATATTTTCTTTTTTGCTTATCCCTAGTATACGTGGTACAGGCCATGATAACCATGGTGGGTAGAAGTAGGCGACTGCTTTTACTGTAAGTGCACCACATGTCTACACATGTGAAAAGAAGTTCGACTTTGCACTTACAAATGTGCCAGAGCCCTGTTTGGTTACTTGCACTCGCTGGTGGGGTTTGGACTTCTGCAAGAATCGGGGGTCATTGGAGCATTTTTTTTTTTTTTTTTTCAGAAAAAAATGCTCAATGCGGGAATCGAACTTGGGTCGTAGTAGTCGTAAACCAACGGTTTAGACCATCCTTCCACCGAACCCCATATATATTTTCACAATACAGTGGAGTGGATCCAGGAGGAGCTCTGAACCTCAGACAGCATCAAACAACACTAAAAAGATTTAGAACAGGCCATCTCAAGCCATTGAAGATAGAAAATAATAATAAAATCTACCCAACTTGCCCAAAATGTAGCTTGGCATTTGCAGCTCTAGAATACATCTTGGCTTGCATTAGATGCACTAAACAGGACCTTTGGGAGAGGCCACTGCTTAAAGCAGCCCAAGGAACATCTCATGGAATTCGTGTAATCTTTGCACAAGGGGATAAGAAACAACAACACAATTGTCATAGAGCCAAAATCCATTTCCTTGACTATGGCCCTAATGCTCTTCCCAGGGTTTCCATCATTCTTTTCCTTGATATTTTTGACAAATTCTTGGCTTCTTACCTTCTCTGACCAATGCCATTGCTTTTTCCTAACAGTCATTCTCTCTTTGTTACTATCGGCCCTATCAAAGTGCTTCTTGACACAATAAACAATGGTTTTGAGCAACTTAAGAAAGTCCACTATCTCTTTGGGTCTCCTTCCAGCAAGCAGAGCAATGGTGATGGCTGCTTAATTTTCAAATTCTTCTTCTTTCTTATCTCCACACTGGGTGAAGTAGAATGCGTCTGCCTTTGTCATTAAGACTGGGAGCACTACTCAGTGGAAGACCGACTTAGCTCTGAAATAAATGGCCACCTCTGACATGAGGAACAGATGCCATGTGCAGCCACTCCTAACATGGAGTACAAACGCTGCTCATCCTGTATTCTTGGATCAGGAGACCTTACAGGGTACTATCAGCCGGGCCAGCTGAGCCCAGGTTTTTTAGCGAGCTTGTTACTGCTCCCCCTCCTCCTATTTCATCCGAGCTTGGGACCGGCAAAGGCGGAGTTTCAAATTCTTGATTATTTTTTATCATTACACACTGCACACACACACATGTCATATATATTTTACATTTATATAGCAGGGGGTCGGTGGAAGGGTGGTTTAAATCATTGGTTTTCAACCACTATGACTCGGGTTCGAATCTCGCATTGGGAACTTTTTATTAATTAAAAAAAATGCTCAAGTGGCCCCGATTCTTGCAAAAGTCCAACCCCACCAGCAAGTGCAAATAATCAAATGGGGCTCTGGAACATTTGTAAGTGCAAAGTCGAACTGCTTTTCACATGTATAGACATGTGGTGTATTTACAGTAAAAGCAGTCGCTAACTACCCACCATGATTATCATGGCCTGTAACATGTGTACTAGGAATAATAATTTAAAAAAAACATTAATATAGCAATGGAATGAAAAAAGTGAATTTTTTAAATTCAAAGAGTAGTATTTGTCATAATGATATGCCCAAGTTATCCCCAATCTAACTGATACATCCTGTATTGGTCATGCAATGATGTGGTGTTGCAGAATGCACCAGAATTTGAGTGGGACTCGGACTTCCATCAGAGTTCAGAGTAAGTAGTCCTCAGCTCTGGGATCCTCACTCAGTCAACAATTTGACACGTCTTTCATAATTCCTGACTGCAGCATATAACACAACTTTGGGACAAACACATCTGAAGAAACATATCCTGTTTATTTAGCAATAATGAGCCATCTATATATAGAGCAAATTTTTTTTTTACATTTTTTTAAATTTTATTTATTTACATTATTACAAAAGCGAAAAATGCTCCAATGTCCCCCTATTCTTGCAAAAGACCAACCCCACCAGCGAGTGCATGTAACCAAACGGGGCTCTGGCCAATTTATTTGTAAGTACAAAGTCGAACATGCTTTTCACATATGTAGACATGTGGGGCGCTTACAGTAAAAAGCAGTCATCTTCTACCCACCATGATTATCATGGTCTTTACCACGTGTACTAGGGATAAGCAAAAAAAAAAATTACAAAAGCACGAAGTCTATCAGACTATTGTGCTATATTAGAATTATTTACATCTTTAATTATTTACACGATGAATTAGTAGTGATTTATAAATCTGTGTACAAATAGCTCTAAACTTGCCAAAGTGTTCATAAGATTGAGTATATACAGAAAGATGGCATTATGTCAAAGTAAGCAAGTACAATTTGGTTAGTCAGGGGCAAGCCAACAAAAGATGGTGTTTCAACATCTAGACAGCATTCACATGTTGGATCATTTATAACTCTCAAGTCAAAGAGAAAACTTTAAAAGGGTCCTTTGCCTGTGAAGAACAAAGTAGTGTATTTATCAGGAGTAATGAAGCTTGGTACATCTTTCAGAAAAAAAAATATATATTGCAAATGAAAACATTAAGATGCAAATGTTACTTAATACATAAATCAAACTTCTACTGTCCTTACTGCGATGAAAAAATATTGAGAGGGCTTGGCTCATCAGTGGCAAAATCACTGGGAGAATTCACCACTGATGAACCAAGCCTCTCAATATTTTTTCATTGCAGTAAGGACAGTAGAAGTTTGATTTATATGTGAAAGTAACATTTGCATCTTTATGTTTTCATTTACACAAGGTAATTGTGCCTCATCAATTCTATGTTTTCATTTGTTATATTCTGATTATGCAACTTTCTGGAGATGCAATATAATTTCAAGCAATGATTGAGTTAACAAGTATAGTAAAAACCTTGAGAGGACACTCTCGCTAGGAGACACCACTCTATAAAGGACAGCATTTATCAACAAAATTACCAACATTACAATTTTATCTTATTGTACAGAAAAATATGTATGTGTGCATCTGGCCTACTGACAAAAGTTACTATTACTGGTTATCACACAAAAAAAATGGTTGCCTGTAAAGTCGGTTTTATGGGCGAAGATTTTACGTGACAACGGTAGAATATTTATTGATATGAATATAATTAAATTGCACAATAGGAACAAGGAATTGAATGAAAATAAGAATTGCACAAATTTTAACTATAGAAATATATTTTGTTTACTAAAACAATGTACATGTAAACTTAAACTTAACTAATTCCTATTTGAGTGATTTTGTTGAGGATAGGACGATGATAGGAGAAATATGAAATGAAAGGAAGTGTTTCTGCTGTAATGTGTCTTGCGAAAGTCAAGTCGATAGTTGTTCCTTTTAACGTAGTTGACTTAGAAACGTTTGATACGCAATCAAGATTATACGTATTTTTCATGAAATTAAGAAACGAGTTGTCAGGCTTTACGTTTTTGTTAAAATCACCACACAGAAGAATCGGTATACTAGAATCAATTTGCACGAACGGTGGCACGTACTGGCTGTTGTGAATGTACGGACCGAGTCCTTGCCATAGTAACATTCCAATATCCTGCATACTAGCTCCTGGATGAATATATACAGCACCGAGTATAAACTTGAAGCTAGTATTAGCGGCGAAGCAAGTAACTTCAGTCATGCACATGTCACCCTTGGTTTTAATGACACGAGTTACGTCTGTAATCGCAACTTGGAACACTTCCGCCGTAGATGTCGATGATAATTTACGATAGATCGCCACTCCACCAGCCGCGTTGGTATCTGAGTTAGGTCGATTATTTTCCCTGGATACGCACTCATAACCCTTGATTGGAGTTGGTTCACAAGTGTCGCGCATCCACGTTTCAGTCAATACTAAATAGTCTGATCGTGGTATCACTGTATCTGTTTCAATGTCCGCGGCATGGGCACTTAAACTTTGACAGTTGATGTTCGTTACAATAAGTTGTCCAGCGTCGGTTGCGTCGTCACAGAATTTTACGGCTTGTTTGGTAATTGTGTCTAGAGTGTGTCCACGAAGTCGTAAGTATTCATTGCGAATATCTCGAGTAGTCTGTGAGTCGTTTCCATCTCAGCCATGTTTGAAAACCAATGGAGAGTCCTTTTCTGTTATGATGTACAATCCGTCGATACTTGTGACGTGGCTCATGGCTACATATACCAATTGCTGTGGTTGGTTTGAGGAGTACTTGTAAACAATTGTAGTAAACGTCCCACCCTGGGCCTTGTGGATCGTAATTGCACAAGCAGGCACGCAAGGAAATTGTTTTCGCTTGCACTTCACTGTTTTTGTCAACGAAATGTTTACCACTTTCTTGTGCACTGGCACCCAATCGACGGATAAGGTGTTTGGTTTGCTGTGTACATGTGGTCGACATTTGATTTTTGCTTTGGTACCCGTATTTTTGTCTTCAAACTGGAACCATAGAGTGGCGATTTCATCTTCAGCTGGCGGCAAACTTGTGCTGGTCGATGGTCCTCCTGGAGCAGAACGGTCATCTGCATTGGCTGGCTGACGTTCGATGTATAGCAAAACTCCAATAGCCCCATTTACCAATCCATCGGCGACGTCTATGTTAGATGTAATCATGTACGGATATCCTACTGCTAATGGCAACATGTATGGCAATCCGTCGGTTTCTGCAACCGACATCTTGTGAAGTTTCCCTTGCCCCCGGCTCTTTTCAGAATTGCTGGAATACCCAAGCATAATATCAGTGGCGATACAGTTGTGTGCGTTTTGAATTGCGTTTCGATTGTATGAATCTACTTCATGGTTGCTGTAATACAATCTGACAGCGTTGGGTACGTTCTCTTTGCACCAGACTTCAGATTTGTGCCTGGACTCAATAAGTGCGATATTATTGACACTTAGTTTGAGTCCATCTCCAATTTTGGTGAGAATCGTCGAAAACACCTCGTCAGTTTGTCGGACAACATGGACTAATGGGAAGTAGTTGATGCTTTGCCAGAGTACAGGTCCTCCGAGTTGGTTGTGTGGTACTGTGTAACACGGACTAGCGCGCACAGGTGGCAGCTGTCTGAAATCGCCGCATAAGATCATGTGAATGCCTCCGAATGGTTGATTGTAAATACCGGTAATCTGCTGTAGTCGATAATTGATTTTTCCAAGTATAGCTGCACTCAACATGCTGATTTCATCAATGAAAACAACTTTCACGCCGACAAACATGTTTCTGTAGGCTTGCAAGTTCTCAGCAGAAAGAAGTTTTGTCACTCGAGAATTTGTGAGACGAAACGCTGAGTGAACTGTCGTTCCGCCAATAGGGACAGCTGCTTTGCCTGTGCTTGCACAAGCAACGTATGCATTGTTCAGTGAGTTGTGTTCCTGTGTGTAACGATTGTACGTCTCCATCAGGCACTTAACTGAATAAGTTTTCCCACAGCCGGCCGGTCAATCATAGTTTACGATAATGAAATATCAGTGTACAATTATTTACCTTTATTGTTGTAGTTGTTGTAAATGACGAATCTAAGCACTCCACATTTTCACTACAGACACAGCTGACGATACTTTAACCACACGTGTGAACTTGTATTATGACGCTTTCTTGTTTTTCCAACGCCAAGAACGTTCGAGAAAGACAAAGACAGAGACAAGCATGCGCCGATTCAATGCGCCTAATTCTCGTAACGTTACCGGGCGTTACACTTTTTCATAAGTGACTCCCAGCCGCAACCTAATTTAAGACGTTGTCACGTCAAAAACAATAAACTAGGGTCTACAGTAAGAGTAACTTAAACACAGAAAAAGGTACACTCAAGAGTACAACACTAACAACAAAAAGGAGATAAAAACAACTCACGATTTGTTAAATAAAATAAAACAGTACTTAGCTTTATTGTAGCGTTGGCAGGAATCGGACTCGGGTGACACAGGGATGCGAAGAGAACAGCCAGACACGGAAAAACCACGTAGAAAAACACTTTAAGTGGCTCCACACCAATTCTCCACGCTCTGGGCCCCCTTCGCATTCCCTTGGTCTCCTCTTATATACAGACATGGCCACATTCGTCCAATGAGAAGGTGTGAGAGATTGGTTCACTAACAAACGAAGACAACATTCTCCCCTCTAAAACCAGATCAGAAAAAAAAACTGAAAATGTTTGTCAATATAATTTGACACTACATTGTAAGCCACCCTATGGAACATACTAGATTGTAACATGATATCAGTGAGTCTATAACTGCATTGCATATTGTTCACTATAGTAATCATACTACAATTAACCCTCTTTGACAGAGGTAATGAATGATTAATTTTAAAATAACTATTACTGTAATTAAATTAACGAGTGTCAAAAATGAATAGAAGACAAATTCCTCCCCAAGTTGCCTCAGCATGATAGGGAGGTGAACCTGGGCAGAAAAAGGCAAAGTATGTCAGGAGTCTTGTACTCCTGATACCCTAGACATGAAGGCTGTTCTACTAAGCCCAGATAAATGTTAACAGGCAAAGTCTCATTCCTAACTTTGTATGCCTCAGATATTCCCACCAACATAAAAATGCACCCAATTATTTGTATGAATTCTACTCTTTTTTTCTGTGAAGAAGAATAGAATTCATACGGAGTAATTGGGTGCATTTTTATGTTGATGGGAATATCCAAGGAAAAAGCACCACAGTTTGAGAACATGATGTCTCCACAAAAACTAAGGATAACCACTGATCACCAGAATTCAAAAAGGGACTGTTGTTACTCTTCTTACTATCGGAACAAGAGTGGACTTGTAGATATGGTTAAATATATAAGCTCCACTACCATTTGAGAACATCATGACTCCACAAAAACTAAGGATCACCAGGATACCATGGGGTGGGTGTTGTTACTCTTCTTACTACTAGAGAAGAGTGGATTTCTAGACATGGTCTAAGGTGATAATCACCACTACTACATTTTGAGAACATCATGTCTAAGGATAACCACTGATCACATGGATACCATGGGTGTTGCTACTCATCTCACTACTAGAGAAGAGTGGACTTCTAGACATGGTCTAAGGATATAATCACCACTACTACATTTTGAGAACATCTCATGTCTAAGGATAACCACTGATCACCAGGATACCATGGGGTGTTGTTACTCATCTCACTACTAGAGAAGAGTGGACTTCTAGACATGGTCTAAGGATATAATCACCACTACTACATTTTGAGAACATCATGTCTAAGGATAACCACTGATCACAAGGATACCAAGGGGTGTTGCAACTCATCTCACTACTAGAGAAGAGTGGACTTCTAGACATGGTCTAAGGATATAAGCACAACAGTTAGAGAACATCTCATATCGTCACAAACACTAAGGATAACCACTGATCACAAGGATACCATGGGGTGTTGCTACTCATCTCACTACTAGAGAAGAGTGGACTTCTAGACATGGTCTAAGGATATAAGCACCACAGTTTGATAACATCTCATGTCTCCACAAACACTAAGGATAACCACTGATCACAAGGATACCATGGGTGTTGCTACTCATCTCACTACTAGAGAAGAGTGGACTTCTAGACCTGGTCTAAGGATATAAGCACCACAGTTTGAGAACATCTCATATCGCCACAAACACTAAGGATAACCACTGATCACAAGGATACCATGGGGTGTTGCTACTCATCTCACTACTAGAGAAGAGTTCTAGACATGGTCTAAGGATATAAGCACCACAGTTTGAGAACATCATGTCTCCACAAAAACTAAGGATAACCACTGATCACAAGGATTCCATGGGGTGTTGCTACTCTTCTCATAACTAGAGAAGAGTGGATTTCTAGACATGGTCTAAGGATATAAGCACCACAGTTAAAAACATTTCTCTACAAAAACTAAGGATAACCACTGATCACCAAAATACTAAGGGGTGTTGCTACTCTTCTAATAACTAGAGAAAAGTGGATTTCTAGACATGATCTAAGGTGATATATCATCACTACTACATTTTGAGAACATCATGTGTCCACAAAAACTAAGGATAACCACTGATCACAAGGATACCATGGGGTGTTGCTACTCTCTCACTACTAGAGAAGAGTGGACTTCTAGACATGTTGTTGTTGTTGTCGTGTCCAAAGAAGAGCCTCAGATGTCTCCATACATCTCCATCAAAGCAGCAGCAATGTCCACTATCTCTTCATTGGAAAATGGGTGCCGTTGCCACATTAGTCACCTTGGAACGAACCAGAATTTGGTCAAATATTCCAAGGGTCCAGGGGGGACCGCAGGGAGGTGTGGTCGAATTTCTCCCCCCCACTTCTAGACATGGTCTAAGGATATAAGCACCACAGTTAGAGAACATCTTGTCTCCACAAAAACTAAGGATCACCACTGATCACAAGGATACCATGGGGTGTTGCTACTCTTCTCATAACTAGAGAAGAGTTCTAGACATGGTCTAAGGATATAAGCACCACAGTTAGAGAACATCTTGTCTCCACAAAAACTAAGGATCACCACTGATCACCAAGATACTAAGGGTTGTTGTTTGTGTTGCTCAGTGATGAAGAGGAGGAGATCATAGCTAAGAAAGACAGTCAAAAAAAGAAGCATCTCTTCATGGACCTCCGGGACTACTACTGCACCAGCGTAAGTCTCCATAACATTCTTCTTGTTTTTTGCCTTTCTCTTTAAAAAAAAAAATCCATTATAACCTTCTTCTCTCAAACATGTTGCCTCTTTGTAAATAAATTCCAAAATTCCTACCAATCAGCTAGCACTTCTCTGTTATTTTTCTATATGATACACACTCATGCACAAAACTTAAGGAAGTTGAAAATCTTTGATGTCACCAGTTGTATTTTTTTTTTAAAGGAGACAGTCAATTTTGTTCACACTTGGTTATCTTGTGTGTCTTCAATAAAGTTTACTGTAATATCTTTGTCTTCTGTAAGTGCAAAGTCGAACTGCTTTTCACATGTGTAGACATGTGGTGCACTTACAGTAAAAGCAGTCGCCTACTTCTACCCACCATGATTATTATGGCCTGTACCACGTGTACTAGGGATAAGCAAAAAAAAAATCTTTGTCTGAATCCCGATATACGTTCTAAAAGTTAAAACTTCCTTATGTTTTGTCCATGAGTGAAAATATAATATTTAGGAATTAAAAGAAATAGTTTAAATTGCCCCCAACTCTTGCACAAATTGCCGATGAATTCAAGTTACTAGACACAGGGTTATGGCGCCTTGTAACTGGAAAAGTTGAACTGCTTCTACCTGTGTAGACATTTGAGGTGAACTTGAATTACAAACTGGGCCTTGTTGGATGATATAAGCCACTTTGTTAGCTGTGAGTCTCCCTTGAGGAAACAGCCCTCTGACAGAAGCTATTGTCCCCAGAAACTGCCCAAAGTCTCCAAGTACGAGGGTCCCCCAGTTGACACAAAGGACTTGGAGCAGATTGGGAAGGTGTCAGGAAATGTGGACATCATAGGTAAGTAGCAGCGCAAGGAGAAGACGTCCCCACCTGCTGTGTTGTTCTCAGTGAAGGTACTGGCTCTGCGCAACAAGAAACAGTTGGACCTGGACTCCTGGCTGTTCAGGATAGATGGCTCTTCACTAGGACAGGTGAGTTCTTGTAGCCACTGTGGTTATAGTGGGCAGGTTTCTGTAGCCACTGTGGTTATAGTGGGCAGGTTCCTGTAGCCACTGTGGTTATAGTGGGCAGGTTCCTGTAGCCACTGTGGTTATAGTGGGCAGATTTCTTGTCCTCCCAAGAGAACAACAGTCTTTGATTTCCAGACTTAAGTCTGGTCATCTACGGACAATGACTTTCCAAAATGGTTGCAAGGTTTTCCCACTATGTACTAGGTGCATTTCTCAGCCTGCAACCCCATGACATATTATTGACTGTATTGACTTATCCATTGATGAGCTCTACTCTTCCCTGGCAGACACCATCAAAAGTCTCAAGCTTTACAAGCTTGATACCTTAATATGATTGAGTGGAGATAAGAAAGAAGAAGAAGAAGAGAAGATTTCTTGTAGCTACTGTGGTTATAGTGGGCAGGTTCTTGTAGCCACTGTGGTTATAGTGGACAGGTTCCTGTAGCCACTGTGGTTATAGTGGGCAGGTTCCTGTAGCCACTGTGGTTATAGTGGGCAGGTTCCTGTAGCCACTGTGGTTATAGTGGGCAGGTTCCTGTAGCCACTGTGGTTATAGTGGGCAGGTTTTGTAGACACTGTGGTTATAGTGGGCAGGTTCCTGTAGCCACTGTGGTTATAGTGGGGCAGGTTCCTGTAGCCACTGTGGTTATAGTGGACAGGTTCCTGTAGCCACTGTGGTTAATAGTGGGCAGGTTCCTGTAGCCACTGTGGTTATAGTGGGCAGGTTCCTGTAGCCACTGTGGTTATAGTGGGCAGGTGTCCTGGAGCCACTGTGGTTATAGTGGGCAGGTTCCTGTAGCCACTGTGGTTATAGTGGGCAGGTTTCTTGTAGCCACTGTGGTTATTAGTGGGCAGGTTTCTTGTAGCCTCTGTGGTTATAGTGGGGCAGGTTCCTGTAGCCACTGTGGTTATAGTGGGCAGGGTTCCTGGAGCCACTGTGGTTTATAGTGGGCAGGTTCCTGTAGCCACTGTGGTTATAGTGGGCAGGTTCCTGTAGCCACTGTGGTTATAGTGGCAGGTTTTGTAGACACTGTGGTTATAGTGGGCAGGTTCCTGTAGCCACTGTGGTTATTGTGGGCAGGTTTTTGTAGACACTGTGGTTATAGTGGCAGGTTCCTGTAGCCACTGTGGTTATAGTGGGCAGGTTTTTGTAGACACTGTGGTTATAGTGGGCAGGTTCCTGTAGCCACTGTGGTTATAGTGGGCAGGTTCCTGTAGCCACTGTGGTTATAGTGGGCAGGTTTGTAGCCACTGTGGTTATAGTGGGCAGGTTTGTAGCCACTGTGGTTATAGTGGGCAGGTTCCTGTAGCCACTGTGGTTATAGTGGGCAGGTTCCTGTAGCCACTGTGGTTTAGTGGCAGGTTTTGTAGACACTGTGGTTATAGTGGGCAGGTTCCTGTAGCCACTGTGGTTATAGTGGAGGTTCTTGTAACACTGTGGTTATAGTGGGCAGGTTTGTAACACTGTGGTTATAGTGGGCAGGTTCTGTAGCCACTGTGGTTATAGTGGGCAGGTTTTGTAGACACTGTGGTTATAGTGGGCAGGTTTCTGTAGCCACTGTGGTTATAGTGGGCAGGTTCCTGTAGCCACTGTGGTTATAGTGGGCAGGTTCCTGTAGCCACTGTGGTTATAGTGGGCAGGTTTTGTAGACACTGTGGTTATAGTGGGCAGGTTTCTGTAGCCACTGTGGTTATAGTGGGCAGGTTTTGTAGCCACTGAGGTTATAGTGGGCAGGTTCTGTAGCCACTGTGGTTATAGTGGGCAGGTTCCTGTAGCCACTTGTGGTTATAGTTGGCAGGTTATGTTAGACACTGTGGTTATAGTGGGCAGGTTTCTGTAGCCACTGTGGTTTATAGTGGGCAGGTTCCTGTAGCCACTGTGGTTATAGTGGGCAGGTTCCTGTAGCCACTGTGGGTTATAGTGGGCAGGTTTCTTGTAGACACTGTGGTTATAGTGGGCAGGTTCTGTAGCCACTGTGGTTTATAGTGGGCAGGTTTCCTGTAGCAACTGTGGTTATAGTGGGCAGGTTTTTGTAGACACTGTGGTTATAGTGGGCAGGTTCCTGTAGCCACTGTGGTTATAGTGTCAGGTTCCTGTAGCCACTGTGGTTATAGTGGGCAGGTTTTGTAGACACTGTGGTTATAGTGGGCAGGTTCTGTAGCCACTGTGGTTATAGTGGGCAGGTTCCTGTAGCCACTGTGGTTATAGTGGGCAGGTTCCTGTAGCCACTGTGGTTATAGTGGGCAGGTTTGTAGACACTGTGGTTATAGTGGGCAGGTTTTGTAGACACTGTGGTTATAGTGGGCAGGTTCCTGTAGCCACTGTGGTTATAGTGGGCAGGTTTTGTAGACACTGTGGTTATAGTGGGCAGGTTCCTGTCCACTGTGGTTATAGTGGGCAGGTTCCTGTAGCCACTGTGGTTATAGTGGGCAGGTTTTGTAGACACTGTGGTTATAGTGGGCAGGTTTCTGTAGCCACTGTGGTTATAGTGGGCAGGTTCCTGTAGCCACTGTGGTTATAGTGGGCAGGTTTCTTGTAAACACTGTGGTTATAGTGGGCAGGTTCCTGTAGCCACTGTGGTTATAGTGGACAGGTTTCTTGTAAACACTGTGGTTATAGTGGGCAGGTTTGTAGCCACTGTGGTTATAGTGGGCAGGTTTTGTAGACACTGTGGTTATAGTGGGCAGGTTTCTGTAGCCACTGTGGTTATAGTGGGCAGGTTCCTGTAGCCACTGTGGTTATAGTGGGCAGGTTCCTGTAGCCACTGTGGTTATAGTGGGCAGGTTCCTGTAGCCACTGTGGTTATAGTGGGCAGGTTTTGTAGACACTGTGGTTATAGTGGGCAGGTTTCCTTGTAGCCACTGTGGTTATAGTGGGCAGGTTCTGTAGCCACTGTGGTTATAGTGGCAGGTTCCTGTAGCCACTGTGGTTATAGTGGGCAGGTTTCCTGTAGCCACTGTGGTTATAGTGGGCAGTTTTGTAGACACTGTGGTTATAGTGGGCAGGTTCCTGTAGCCACTGTGGTTATAGTGGGCAGGTTCCTGTAGCCACTGTGGTTATAGTGGGCAGGTTCCTGTAGCCACTGTGGTTATAGTGGGCAGGTTCCTGTAGCCACTGTGGTTATAGTGGGCAGGTTTTGTAGACACTGTGGTTATAGTGGGCAGGTTTCTGTAGCCACTGTGGTTATAGTGGGCAGGTTTTGTAGACACTGTGGTTATAGTGGGCAGGTTTCCTGTAGCCACAGTGGTTATAGTGGGCAGGTTTTGTAGACACTGTGGTTATAGTGGGCAGGTTTCTTGTAGCCACTGTGGTTATAGTGGGCAGGTTTTGTAGGACACTGTGGGTTATAGTGGGCAGGTTTCCTGTAGCCACTGTGGTTATAGTGGGCAGGTTCTGTAGGCCACTGTGGTTATAGTGGGCAGGTTCCTGTAGCCACTGTGGTTATAGTGGGCAGGTTCCTGTAGCCACTGTGGTTATAGTGGGCAGGTTTCTTGTAAACCACTGTGGTTATAGTGGGCAGGTTCTGTAGCCACTGTGGTTATAGTGGACAGGTTTCTTGTAAACACTGTGGTTATAGTGGACAGGTTCCTGTAGCCACTCGTGTGGGTATAGTGGACAGGTTTCTTGTAAACACTGTGGTTATAGTGGGCGCAGGTTCCTGTAGCCACTGTGGTTATAGTGGGCATGTTCTGTAGCCACTGTGGTTATAGTGGGCAGGTTTTGTAGACACTGTGGTTATAGTGGGCAGGTTCCTGTAGCCACTGTGGTTATAGTGGGCAGGTTTTGTAGCCACTGTGGTTATAGTGGGCAGGTTCCTGTAGCCACCTGTGGTTATAGTGGGCAGGTTTCTTGTAAACACTGTGGTTTATAGTGGGGCAGGTTTCTTGTAAACACTGTGTTATAGTGGGCAGGTTTTGTAGCCACTGTGTTATAGTGGGCAGGTTTTGTAGCCACTGTGGTTATAGTGGGCAGGTTTTGGTAGACACTGTGGTTATAGGTGGGGCAGTTTTGTAGACACTGTGGTTATAGTGGGCAGGTTTCCTGTAGCCACTGTGGTTATAGTGGGCAGGTTCCTGTAGCCACTGTGGTTATAGTGGGCAGGTTCCTGTAGCCACTGTGGTTATAGTGGGCAGGTTCCTGTAGCCACTGTGGTTATAGTGGGCCGGTTTCTTGTAGCCACTGTGGTTATAGTGGGCAGGTTTTTGTAGACACTGTGGTTATAGTGGCAGGTTTCCTGTAGACCACTGTGGTCATAGTGGGCTGTTCTTGTAGCCCACTGTGGTTATAGTGGGCAGGTTCCTGAGCCACTGTGGTTATAGTGGCAGGTTTTGTAGACACTGTGGTTATAGTGGGCAGGTTCTGTAGCCACTGTGGTTATAGTGGGCAGGTTTTGTAGACACTGTGGTTATAGTGGGCAGTTTTGTAGACAACTGTGGTTATAGTGGGCAGGTTACTGTAGCCACTGTGGTTATAGTGGGCAGGTTCCTGTAGCCACTGTGGTTGATAGTGGGCAGGTTTCTTGTAAACACTGTGGTTATAGTGGGCAGGTTCCTGTAGCCACTGTGGTTATAGTGGGACAGGTTTTCTGTAAACACTGTGGTTATAGTGGGCAGGTTTTGTAGCCACTGTGGTTATAGTGGGCAGGTTTTGTAGCCACTGTGGTTATAGTGGGCAGGTTTCTTGTAAACAATGTGGTAATAGAGGGCATGTTCCTGTAGCCACTGTGGTAGTGGGGTTTGTAGGTGGTATAGTGGACAGTTCTTGTAGCCACTGTGGTTATAGTGGAACAGGGTTTCTTGTAGACACTGTGGTTATAGTGGGCAGGTTCCTGTAGCCACTGTGGTTATAGTGGGCCGTTTCCTTGTAGCCACTGTGGTTATAGTGGGCAGGTTCTTGTAACACTGTGGTTATAGTGGCAGGTTTCTGTAGACACTGTGGTTATAGTGGGCAGGTTTTGTAGACCCTGTGGTTATAGGTGGGCAGGTTCCTGTAGCCACTGTGGTTATAGTGGGCAGGTTTCCTGTAGACACTGTGGTTATAGTGGGGCAGGTTCCTGTAGCCACTGTGGGTTATAGTGGGGCAGGTTTTTGTATACACTGTGGTTATAGTGGCAGGTTTTCTTGTAAGCCACTGTGGTTATAGTGGGCAGGTTCTTGTAGCCACTGTGGTTATAGTGGGCAGGTTCCTGTAGCGCCACCTGTGGTTATAGTGGGCAGGTTTCCTGTAGCACTGTGGTTATAGTGGGGCAGGTTTTCGTAGACACTGTGGTTATAGTGGGCAGGTTCCTGTGTAGCCACTGTGGTTATAGTGGGCAGGTTCCTGTAGCCACTGTGGTTATAGTGGGCAGGTTTGTAGCCACTGTGGTTATAGTGGGCAGGTTCTGTAGCCACTGTGGTTATAGTGGGCAGGTTCTGTAGCCACTGTGGTTATAGTGGGCAGGTTCCTGTAGCCACTGTGGTTATAGTGGGCAGGTTCCTGTAGCCACTGTGGTTATAGTGGGCAGGTTTTGTAGACACTGTGGTTATAGTGGGCAGGTTCCTGTAGCCACTGTGGTTATAGTGGGCAGGTTCCTGTAGCCACTGTGGTTATAGTGGGCAGGTTCCTGTAGCCACTGTGGTTATAGTGGGCAGGTTTTGTAGACACTGTGGTTATAGTGGGCAGGTTTCTGTAGCCACTGTGGTTATAGTGGGCAGGTTTGTAGACACTGTGGTTATAGTGGGCAGGTTCCTGTAGCCACTGTGGTTATAGTGGGCAGGTTTTGTAGACACTGTGGTTATAGTGGGCAGGTTCTTGTAGCCACTGTGGTTATAGTGGGCAGGTTTTGTAGACACTGTGGTTATAGTGGGCAGGTTCCTGTAGCCACTGTGGTTATAGTGGGCAGGTTCCTGTAGCCACTGTGGTTATAGTGGGCAGGTTCCTGTAGCCACTGTGGTTATAGTGGCAGGTTCCTGTAGCCACTGTGGTTATAGTGGGCAGGTTTCTTGTAACACTGTGGTTATAGTGGGCAGGTTCCTGTAGCCACTGTGGTTATAGTGGACAGGTTTCTTGTAAACACTGTGGTTATAGTGGGCAGGTTCCTGTAGCCACTGTGGTTATAGTGGGCAGGTTTCTGTAAACACTGTGGTTATAGTGGGCAGTTCCTGTAAGCCACTGTGGTTATAGTGGGCATGTTCTGTAGCCACTGTGGTTATAGTGGGCAGGTTTTGTAACACTGTGGTTATAGTGGGCAGGTTCCTGTAGCCACTGTGGTTATAGTGGGCAGGTTTGTAGCCACTGTGGTTATAGTGGGCAGGTTCCTGTAGCCACTTGTGGTTATAGTGGGCAGGTTTCTTGTAAACCTGTGGTTATAGTGGGCAGGTTCTGTAGCCACTGTGTTATAGTGGGCAGGTTTTGTAGCCACTGTGGTTATAGTGGGCAGGTTTTGTAGCCACTGTGGTTATAGTGGGCAGGTTTTGTAGACACTGTGGTTATAGTGGGCAGTTTTGTAGACACTGTGGTTATAGTGGGCAGGTTCCTGTAGCCACTGTGGTTATAGTGGGCAGGTTCCTGTAGCCACTGTGGTTATAGTGGGCAGGTTTGTAGCCACTGTGGTTATAGTGGGCAGGTTCCTGTAGCCACTGTGGTTATAGTGGGCAGGTTTCTTAGCCACTGTGGTTATAGTGGGCAGGTTTTGTAGACACTGTGGTTATAGTGGGCAGGTTTCCTGTAGCCACTGTGGTCATAGTGGGCAGGTTTCTTGTAGCCACTGTGGTTATAGTGGCAGGTTCCTGTAGACCACTGTGTTATAGTGGGCAGGTTTTGTAGCACTGTGGTTATAGTGGGCAGGTTCTGTAGCCACTGTGGTTATAGTGGGCAGGTTTTGTAGACCACTGTGGTTATAGTGGGCAGGTTTTGTAGACACTGTGGTTATAGTGGGCAGTTTCTGTAGCCACTGTGGTTATAGTGGGCAGGTTCCTGTAGCCACTGTGTTATAGTGGGCAGGTTTCTTGTAAACACTGTGGTTATAGTGGGCAGGTTCCTGTAGCCACTGTGGTATAGTGGACAGGTTTCTGTAACACTGTGGTTATAGTGGGCAGGTTTTGAGCCACTGTGGTATAGTGGGCAGGTTTTGTAGCCACTGTGGTTATAGTGGGCAGGTTTCTTGTACATGTGGTAATAGTGGGCAGGTTCCTGTAGCCACTGTGGTTATAGTGGGCAGGTTTTTGTAAACACTGTGGTTATAGTGGCAGGTTTCTTGTAGCCACTGTGGTTATAGTGGGCAGGTTCCTGTAGCCACTGTGGTTATAGTGGGCAGGTTTTGTAGACTACTGTGGTTATAGTGGACAGGTTTCTTGTAAACACTGTGGTTATAGTGGGCAAGGTTTTCGTAGACCACTGTGGTTATAGTGGGCAGGTTCCTGTAGCCACTGTGGTTATAGTGGGCAGGTTCCTGTAGCCACTGTGGTTATAGTGGGCAGGTTCCTGTAGCCATGTGGTTATAGTGGGCAGGTTTTGTAGACACTGTGGTTATAGTGGGCAGGTTTCTTGAGCCACTGTGGTTATAGTGGGCAGGTTTCTGTAGCCACTGTGGTTATAGTGGGCAGGTTCCTGTAGCCACTGTGGTTATAGTGGGCAGGTTCCTGTAGCACTGTGGTTATAGTGGGCAGGTTTTGTAGACACTGTGGTTATAGTGGGCAGGTTCCTGTAGCCACTGTGGTTATAGTGGGCAGGTTCCTGTAGCCACTGTGGTTATAGTGGGCAGGTTTCCTGTAGCACTGTGGTTATAGTGGCAGGTTCCTGTAGCCACTGTGTTATAGTGGGCAGGTTTTGTAGACCTGTGGTTATAGTGGGCAGGTTCTGTAGCCACTGTGGTTTAGTGGGCAGTTTTGTAGACACTGTGGTTATAGTGGGCAGGTTTGTAGCCACTGTGGTTATAGTGGGCAGGTTTTGTAGACACTGTGGTTATAGTGGGCAGGTTTCTGTAGCCACTGTGGTTATAGTGGGCAGGTTTTGTAGACACTGTGGTTATAGTGGGCAGGTTCCTGTAGCCACTGTGGTTATAGTGGGCAGGTTCCTGTAGCCACTGTGGTTATAGTGGCAGGTTCCTGTAGCCACTGTGGTTATAGTGGGCAGGTTTTGTAGACACTGTGGTTATAGTGGGCAGGTTTCTGTAGCCACTGTGGTTATAGTGGGCAGGTTTCTGTAGCCACTGTGGATATAGTGGGCAGGTTCCTGTAGCCACTGTGGTTATAGTGGGCAGGTTCCTGTAGCCACTGTGGTTATAGGGCAGGTTTGTAGACACTGTGGTTATAGTGGTCAGGTTCCTGTAGCCACTGTGGTTATAGTGGCAGGTTCTTGTAGCCACTGTGGTTATAGTGGGCAGGTTCCTGTAGCCACTGTGGTTATAGTGGGCAGGTTCCTGTAGCCACTGTGGTTATAGTGGGCAGGTTTTGTAGACCACTGTGGTTATAGTGGGCAGGTTTCTGTAGCCACTGTGGTTATAGTGGGCAGGTTTTGTAGACACTGTGGTTATAGTGGGCAGGTTCCTGTAGCCACTGTGGTTATAGTGGGCAGGTTCCTGTAGCCACTGTGGTTATAGTGCAGGTTTTGTAGCCACTGTGGTTATAGTGGGCAGGTTCCTGTAGCCACTGTGGTTATAGTGGGCAGGTTTCTTGTAAACACTGTGGTTATAGTGGGCAGGTTCCTGTAGCCACTGTGGTTATAGTGGGCAGTTCCTGTAGCCACTGTGGTTATAGTGGGCAGGTTTTGTAGACACTGTGGTTATAGTGGGCAGGTTCCTGTAGCCACTGTGGTTATAGTGGGCAGGTTTTGAAGCACTGTGGTTATAGTGGGCAAGGTTCCTGTAGCCACTGTGGAAATAGTGGGCAGGGTTCCTGTAGCCCATCGTGTTTATAGTGGGCAGGTTCCTGGAGCCACCTGTGGTTATCTGGGCCAGTTTTCTTCGTAGCCACTGTGGTTATAGTGGGCAGGTTTTGTGACCACTGTGGTTATAGTCGGCAGGTTTTGTAGACACTGTGGTATAGTAGGGCAGTTTCCTGTAGCCCACTGTGGTTATAGTGGGCAGGTTCCTGTAGCCACACTGTGTTTATAGTGGGCAGGTTCCTGTAGCCACTATGTGGTTATAGTGGGGCAGGTTCCTGTAGCCACTGTGGTTATAGTGGGCAGGTTTTGTAGCCACTGTGGTTATAGTGGGCAGGTTCCTGTAGCCACTGTGGTTATAGTGGGCAGGTTTTGTAGCCACTGTGGTTAATAGTGGGCAGGTTCCTGTAGCACTGTGGTTATAGTGGGCAGGTTTTGTAGCCACTGTGGTTAAGTGGGCAGGTTTCTTGTAGCCACTGTGGTTATAGTGGGCAGGGTTTTGTAGACACTGTGGTTATAGTGGGCAGGTTCCTGTAGCCACTGTGGTCATAGTGGGCAGGTTTCTTGTAGCCACTGTGGTTATAGTGGGCAGGTTCCTGGAGCCACTGTGGTTATAGTGGGCAGGTTTTGTAGACACTGTGGTTTAGTGGGCAGGTTCCTGTAGCCACTGTGGTTATAGTGGGCAGGTTTTGTAGACACTGTGGTTATAGTGGCAGGTTTTGTAGCCACTGTGGTTATAGTGGGCAGGTTTTGTAGACACTGTGGTTATAGTGGGCAGGTTCCTGTAGCCACTGTGGTTATAGTGGGCAGGTTCCTGTAGCCACTGTGGTTATAGTGAACAGGTTTCTTGTAGCCACTGTGGTTATAGTGGGCAGGGTTCCTGTAGCCACTGTGGTTATAGTGGGCAGGTTTCTTGTAGACACTGTGGTTATAGTGGACAGGTTTCTTGTAAACACTGTGGTTATAGTGGGCAGGTTTTGTAGACACTGTGGTTATAGTGGGCAGGGTTCCTGTAGCCACTGTGGTTATAGTGGGCAGGTTCCTGTAGCCACTGTGGTTATAGTGGGCAGGTTCCTGTAGCCACTGTGGTTATAGTGGGTAGGTTTTGTAGACACTGTGGTTTATAGTGGGCAGGTTTTGTAGCCACTGTGGTTATAGTGGGCAGGTTCCTGTAGCCACTGTGGTTATAGTGGGCAGGTTCCTGTAGCCACTGTGGTTATAGTGGGCAGGTTCCTGTAGCCACTGTGGTTATAGTGGGCAGGTTTTGTAGCCACTGTGGTTATAGTGGGCAGGTTCCTGTAGCCACTGTGGTTATAGTGGGCAGGTTCCTGTAGCCACTGTGGTTATAGTGGGCAGGTTCCTGTAGCCACTGTGGTTATAGTGGGCAGGTTTTGTAGACACTGTGGTTATAGTGGGCAGGTTTTGTAGCCACTGTGGTTATAGTGGGCAGGTTCCTGTAGCCACTGTGGTTATAGTGGGCAGGTTCCTGTAGCCACTGTGGTTATAGTGGGCAGGTTTTGTAGACACTGTGGTTATAGTGGGCAGGTTCCTGTAGCCACTGTGGTTATAGTGGGCAGGTTCCTGTAGCCACTGTGGTTATAGTGGGCAGGTTTTGTAGACACTGTGGTTATAGTGGGCAGGTTCCTGTAGCCACTGTGGTTATAGTGGGCAGGTTTTGTAGACACTGTGGTCATAGTGGGCAGGTTTCTTGTAAACACTGTGGGTATAGTGGGCAGGTTCCTGTAGCCACTGTGGTTATAGTGGGCAGGTTCCTGGAGCCACTGTGGTTATAGTGGGAAGGTTCCTATAGCCACTGTGGTTATAGTAGGCAGGTTTCTTGTAGACACTGTGGTTATAGTGGACAGGTTTCTTGTAAACACTGTGGTTATAGTGGGCAGGTTCCTGTAGCCACTGTGGTTATAGTGGGCAGGTTCCTGGAGCCACTGTGGTTATAGTGGGCAGGTTTTGTAGACACTGTGGTTATAGTGGGCAGGTTTTGTAGCCACTGTGGTTATAGTGGGCAGGTTCCTGGAGCCAATGTGATTGTGGTGGGTTTCTGCTACCACTGCGGTTTTGTTGAGTAAATGTAGCCACATTCGGTTATGATTAGCTCCTGCAGCCAACTATGGTTGGTCCTGCTGCCACTAAAATTCCATTACATTTCTCTGTGTGTCCCCTCCGTGTGTCTTAACCCAGGCAGGGCTGCTGTGCAGATCTTTGACGTGTGGGGTAAGGTGGAGGAGCCCACCTACAACATCAGGTTTGATGCCCCTGAGGAGATTGAAGCCCTCCAGCTCCAGCCAGAAGAACCCATCTTCTACGTCCCCTCCAACAAAGACCTCACCAAGTTGATTGACCTGGAGGCCATTCAGAGGTTGGTTGGTGTTCTTGGCAGCCTTGTTCTATCTCTGGCTGACTCACTCACTGTTGCAGTGTGAAAGGCTCTGATGCTTCCTGGAAGAATGATGTGGAAATTCCTCCTGAAGTAAGTTTCCTTTTGGAGCTGACAATCCAATGTTCCCTTGTTGAGTTGTCAGGACAACGCAGATGTTCCATTGTTGAGTTGTCAGGATAACGCAGATGTTCCATTATTGAGTTGTCAGGACAACGCAGATGTTCCATTGTTGAGTTGTCAGGACAATGCAAATGTTCCATTGTTGGGTTGGAGGGACAATGCAGATGTTCCATTGTTGAGTTGTCAGGGCAATGCAGATGTTCCATTGTTGAGTTGTCAGGACAATGCTGATGTTCCATTGTTGAGTTGTCAGGATAATGCAAATGTTCCATTGTTGAGTTGTCAGGATAATGCAGATGTTCCATTGTTGAGTTGTCAGGACAATGCAGATGTTCCATTGTTGGGTTGTCAGGAAAATTCAGATGTTCCATTGTTGAGTTAGAAGAGCAATGCAGAGGTTCCATTGTTGAGTTGTGAGGGCAATGCAGATGTTCCATTGATGAGTTGGCAGGTTAACTCAAGGTTCCATTGTTGAGTTTGGAGGTTGGTAGAACAATGTAGAGATTTCCATATTTATAATCACAGTTAAACCAAATAGAATTTAAAACACATGACTTCAGGTTTTAGTGTTATAACAACATAAAATCACGGTATCAAATGATATTGTATATATTTTCAGTTTTGGTCCATTTTATTATATGGATTTTACCCGTTTTATAATAGACAACAAATGATAAGGAACAATTTGGATTATTCTATATACAGTTACGAGCGTCATTCCTCATCAGTCGTCTCTGTCACCGTTTGCTTTTTTTTGGAATGGCGCCCTCCTATTGGTTGGCTACGATCACGCCACCTTTGCCCCCCCCCCCATCATGCCTCCCCACTCGCTCTTTCGTTTTTGTAACTATTGTTTTGGAGCGGGTCGCTCTTTAAATAAATGCATATATTAGTTAATAACTAAATGGAATCCTCTCTTTCCTTTTCCCAGTATGAGACGCCTATGGAAGCCAACAGTACATAGACAGATAAAGCACAGGCTATAGTTATTAACTAATATATGCATGTGGTATTCTACTATGTTGGGAAACCTTACTCTTGGTGTTGAAGGTTGTTGAAGTGGTGACGCAGTCGTGGTGAATGATGCAGTCGTGGTGGCTGAGTGAAAGGATTACACACAGGGGAAATAAGCCGGGACACTTGATGGTTGAAAATATAAGGCAACGGGTTGGAGGAAAGAAAGCTTTTGAGAAAGGCAGAGCGGTTTTTGATGATTAATTAGTTGATCACATGGCGATGATTGGATTTAGATGAAATGAGCGGAGAGAGAGGTCTCTAGTGAGCAGACATTACCTTGGTGGGGTCGAGTCGATGACTGGGTCTGAACTCGGCGAGAGCGAGTGAACCACTGCCTATTCTTGCTTTTCGATTTAACACCAAGACTCAGTTTCTTTCTGATTGGTCGAGAGATGATCACATGATCTTTTCCTATTGGTTGACCTATTTAGGTGCTGTCTTCTGATTGGCCGGCGGTTTCCTTTGGTGTTGCTTTTGCTGGAAGATATATCCGATTTCGTCAGGAAGTGTTGGATAGCTCGACGCTTATAACTTCGGCGGATATTAGATACGTCCTGTCTTTGCCGGAAATATTGGGTGTTAGCTTAACATTTATAACTTCTGGTCACCAGATACATCCTGCTTTGTCAGGAAGTATTGAGTGCTTCTTGACTAATATAACTTCTGCGGCCACTAGATACGTCCGGTCTTTGCCCCTGCAATATTGACACAGGGGTGCCAAGAATAGTCGTGCCAGCTTTAGGCCTACTTCCTATGTCTTATTGCTACTTGCTTTCCTCCAGTTACCTTGTTCTTTATTAAGTCTTTGAAAATCATACATGGTACATACATAGTGGGTCGGGGTTGCATTTAATTATATACAAATTATGACATGCATTTATTTAAGGCACCAATTTATAATTGTAACAAATAGTATTTGAATCAAAACATTCAATCGGGTAAAACACGGGCGTTGCCCGGGCCATTCGGCTAGTAGATTATAAACACAAGGTAATAAGAATTATTTATTTGGATTTGATCTTATTACCTTGTGTTAATAGACAACAAATTGAACTGGGTCAAATAAGTGTAGTTTCAGGTAAACTACTGTTGAAGCCATGAAGGTTGGTGGCATTAACACAAAAATATAATAAACTTTAATATATTTATTTAAGTCTCAAAAAAACAAAACAAAGCTTTGCATATAGAACAAATAATAATGAAGAAAGAAAACATTTTAGAAATGCAAAACAAAAGTACTGGTAAAAAAAAACATTTAAAATCACAGATTAATATCTTCAACAGGATCAAAACTATCTACACTCATATAGACAAAACTTAAGGAAGTATGAAATCTTCAATATTGCCAACTATTTCTAAATAGCTCAGTTGGGAGAGCTTTAGACTGAAGATCTAAGGGTCCCTGGTTCGATCCCGGGTTTCGGCATGTTTTTTTTTGTAAGTGCAAAGTCGAACTGCTTTTCACATGTGTAGACATGTGGTGCGCTTACAGTAAAAGCAGGCACTAACTACCCACCATGATTATCATGGCTTTGAGATAAGAAAGAAGAATAATATTGCCAGTCATCAATATATTAATAAATTTATATGTTATACTAGCGGACGTACCCGGCTTCGCCCGGGTTTTACCCGAGTAAAGGTTTGTCTAACGAATCTCTCGATAAAGTGAACATTTTTTCCCGGTCCCTTGAAAAATACTCGATAAGTTGAATAAAATCAATATTAATTGGTTCCCTCGGTAATTGGAAGTTAAAGGAATAGTATCTTGCCTTGGAATTGTATCATTATTCTTGTCTCCAATAAATTGTCGTGTCATCCTGAATTTTGTCTTTCCTAATTTTCTACATTACAAAATCATCGTATCATCATGATAATATTTAGAGCAGATTGTGTTGAATTATAACAGATAAATTTGAATATTTAGCTTGATTATATCAAAGCGAAAAGTTATTTCAAAAATTTTATTTGCTAGAAACCTTCCCAGTACTATACTAAATAACTTCCCAAAGTTTCATGGCGTTCCAATGAGTGGTTTGGTCAGGCATAAAGGACAAACAGACACACACACACACACATACATTCAATTTTATATATATAAGATATACAGTAGAACCTCCATGAGAGGACACCTCTCTATAAAGGACAGTTTTCATTTTGCATAATTACCATTTTTACTATTTAACAACTCTCCGGTAAGAGGACACCTCTCCCTAAAGGACACTATGGTTCTGCAATTAGGTGTTGTCCTTTACAGGGAGGTAGTTCTACTGTATAAATAAATTATATTTCTTTAATAAAGAAATTTATTGCGTAATATTTTTATGTATTTTATAAAATATCATTGTGTATCAAGTATCTTTAAGAGTTATTGTCTGAATCCAGATATACATGCTGAAAGGTATAACTTAAGTTTTGTCCATGAGTGTATAGTTTGAACCTGAGTTGGACTCCCTGAGTTAGCGAGGCTGGTGAAGGAAGTCAGTGGTCTGTGCAGATGGAGGAGTTCTCAGATGACGAGAAGGAAAACGAGGCCAAGAGGAAAAAGAAGAAGAAGAAGACAAACACATCACAGAATGTTTCCGAGCAACATTCTTCTCACTGTAAGTTTTTTTTTTATGATATTGAGAATATTGCAGTAAAAACCATTCATATGTGAAACTATATGCATATTTAAAAAGCCTTTATCAATACCTATAGTCATATATAACATTATATATTTATAATTATATGTAATTCTGCTGTCCTCGAAGCTTATGTCCATAGTTCATCTAAAATACCCATTCCAAGAGTCTAGCATCAGTATCACTATAAAAGGAAGTTCCAAAAATGCAATATAACAGCGGAGGGTTCACCACTGATGAACCAGGCTCTCCCATTAATTTTTCCTTTGCAGTAAGGGCAGTAGAAATTATTTAATTTCAAAAAGAATCTTACGCGTTTAAAATAGTTTCTAATTTTCATAACAGATGGCGCGCTAGTGCATCGTAATATATATAACATTAACAATGGTGTCTGAGATTTGAGGTAACCAATAGGTAGAAAACACTACACATGGTAAATGATTAAGCTGTAGGGTAACTAAAAGATGATTTGGTGTTTCAGATTCCCAGAGCAGGCCTTCGTACAGATTGGGCCAGTATAATCAAATTACCAGGCCTCGGTATTCTCATCACAACTCAACCCCTAATGTATGGCCTAGATATAACAGCCAACAACCTAGATACAATAGTCAACAACCCAACTACAACAATCAACAACCTAACTACAACTACAACAATCAACAACCTAGATACAGCAGTCAGTTCCCCCAACAATCTTCCTGGATGCAACCAAACAACTCTTTTCCTCAAAATCAAATTCAATATACTCCGCCCCCAAATCAAGTAACATACCCACAAAGACTCCCAAATCACATGCCCCGCCCACAAGGCTATCATATGCCCCTCCCTCAAGGCCTTCCTAATTGTATGCCCCACCCACAAGGCCCGCCCCCTCAAATGTATAACCCTCAAGTACCCCCGCCCCAAATGTACACCTACCAAACCCAGCAGTACCCCTACAACCCAGTAACTCCACCCCCTCATCAGCCTATTCAAGCTAACCCAGTGTACTATCAGCAAGTTCCCCAGTCATACCCCAAAGTCAAAGTTTGCCTCTACCCATCAATTACTTTCAGCCTCCTCCGCCACCCCCTCCCAACTAAGCCTCTTTGCACTGTTTGAGCATAAACCCCATCTAGAAGATCCTCTACATTGGCATTGAAACTTTCATCAATTTGCATAAAAGCAGAGTTAGATTTTTATTCCTTCTTAAAGTTATGTTCATTTAAAGGATTTTATGGGGATATGCTCTTCTCTGTACATTGTTTTACCATTGTTGTAAATAGCTTGATCATTGTTTATTGATTGTACCATTTTAAAGTTGTCTAACAATATGTATAATTTTGTTTTCATATAAAATTATTGTGGTTATTATATCAAGGATGAATAAATAAAAATATTATTAGCCATTTATGATTTCATATTCAGTTTTTTTTTTTTCTTATTTGAAAAATGAATTTTTTTTTTCATATATATTGTATTTATTTTAGAATATTCAAGTTTTAGTAATAAGGTTACAAACATAAGGTAATAAGACTAAAACCAAATAAATAAATACGGTACTGTGTGAAGTTTTGGTAGCAGCATTTGTTGAGGGTTCAGGCGAGAATCCTCACGCCTGGCGGCGCCAGTGTGTGTGGGGGGGGAACCGGCCGAGACTAGAACCCGGTTTGGTTTCGGTTCCGAGCGGGGGAGTATCTCAGCGTCTGGCTGTGTGTTGTGTTCTCCTTATGTTCCAGTACTGGTTATAAATAAAACCGGTACCAAGGGAGCTCCGACGACTCAGTGGATTATTGACAAAACAACTGGCACAACACAACAGCATTGTTATCATCATCAGACAAAAGTACTGAATGAGAAAATGTATCTATTTTGTCTCAGTTTACAGGTGTTACATTCAAGTGAGCTCGCGAGTCACGTTGTCCTGACTATTCACACATGTTGAGTTGGTGGAGTAGAGGTGGCCTCCCCAGACCTTGCAGGAGGTCAGCTGTTGAGTGATAAACTCCTAACTAAGCATCAGGTCCTCAGAATCTGGGATTGATATCTTCTTTATTTTGAAAAATATCTTGTATGGTTAGATTAGATGAATTTCTTAACAAAAATTTGGTGCATATCTTCTAGATTGGGTTGGTTTAAGTCCTCTTTCAGTATCTTGTTTGATAGGTTGATTGGAGCTCCTATACTTGTCCAAAGCAGAATGAGAAAAAGATATCATAGCATGTTTTAAATACAGTATAACCTCGTTAATTCAACACTCTACCTTAATTCGACCATATTCTGATGTCCCGACCTCCGGCCTATCAAATAACAAACCGTAATTCGACAGTATCGATAATAGGACAGTTCCGATAGTTCGACCATTTTAAAATTTGAATTTCGACAGTTGAATGTTTTTTTTACATACAACTTTACAGCTAAACGGTATTACGCCGGCGGCAAGCGATTAAGACGGCGAAGCCGATAGGATCGCTCATGCGCACTTTTGATTTCTGCTAGTTTAAATTTCATTTTGCAGTGACGTTGCACAATGTCCCAAGTGTTATTGTTTTTTTTTTACGCTGGGATTTAGGAATCGTGCGCTAATTAATAATATTTTAAAATTATTATGTTATTATTATTATATTATATACTAGCGGACCCGCCCGGCTTCGCCCGGGTTTTACCCGAGTAAAAGTTTGTCTAACGAATCTCTCGATAAAGTGAACATTTTTTTCCCGGTCCCTTGAAAATACTCGATAAGTTGAATAAAATCAATATTAATTGGTTCCCTCGGTAATTGGAAGTTAAAGGAATAGTATCTTGCCTTGGAATTGTATCATTATTCTTGTATGGATGTACCCGGCTTCGCCCGGGTTTTACCCGAGTAAAGGTTTGTTTAACGAATATCTCGATAAAGTGAACATTTTTTCCCTGTCCCTTGAAAAATACTCGATAAGTTGAATAAAATCAATATTAATTTGTTCCCTCGGTAATTGGAAGTTAAAGGAATAGTATCTTGCCTTGGAATTGTATCATTATTCTTGTATGGATGTACCCGGCTTCGCCCGGGTTTTACCCGAGTAAAGGTTTGTTTAACGAATCTCTCGATAAAGTGAACATTTTTTCCCGGTCCCTTGAAAAAATACTCGATAAGTTGAATAAAATCAATATTAATTGGTTCCCTCGGTAATTGGAAGTTAAAGGAATAGTATCTTGCCTTTGAATTGTATCATTATTCTTGTCTCAAATAAATTGGCGTGTCATCCTGAATTTTGTCTTTCCTAATTTTCTACATTACAAAATCATCGTATCATCATGATAATATTTAGAGCAGATTGTTGAATTATAACAGATAAATTAGAATATTTATCTTGATTATTTCTAGGCGAAAAGTTATTTCAAAAATTTTATTTGCTAGAAACCTTCCCAGTACTATACTAAATAACTTCCCAAAGTTTCATGGCGATCCAATGAGTGGTTTGGTCAGGCATAAAGGACAAACAAACAGACATACATTCATTTTCATATATATTATTATTATTATTATATATTAATATTAATTATATCTTTTTAAATTTCAGCATTGAAATATTTAAGTTATTTTAAAATTTACAAATAATTTCCTTTCAAATAAATAAATATTCATAAAATGTAGCCACAATGATTATGATAACATTTTATTTCAATATTCCATTTCCATATTATTAAAAAAGATTTAAACACAAAATCAATAACACCTGCAGCAGCAGTGGATGTCTTTGATACAATAGTTATTTAAAACACTTCCAGAGGAAGAAAGACATGCATTTTTTTTTAAATAGACCATCTGGAATATATCCTGAATAGGATTTCAGTGCAAAAACAGACATCTATAAAAGAATTTTAAAAAAGATCTTCATGATTATTTTTAAATATTATTTTAATATTTTCTTATTATTTTCCCTATTTATTTCCTTTCAACTGCTATATTCTTCAATTAGAGTAAAATATTATTTCTAATTATTTTCTGTTTCAAAAATAGGTACTATTGCCATTTTGTCCCTGATACTAAAGTTAACCATGAAAATAAAAAATAATACAAAAAAGGACACGCACAATGGTGTCAATTAATATGATCAATTTATATTACAAAGCAGGGGGTCGGTGGAAGGCTGGTTAAACCATTTGGTTTTAGACCACTACGACCCGGGTTCGATTCCCGCATTGGACACTTTTTTTCTGTTTAAAAAAAAAATGCTAAATGGCCCCCCGATTCTTGCAAAAGTCCAACCCCACCAGCGAGTGCAAGTAACCAAACGGGGCTCTGGCACATTTGTAAGTGCAAAGTCGAACTACTTTTCACATGTGTAGACATGTGGTGCGCTTACAATAAAAAAGCAGTCACTAACTACCCACCATGATTATCATGGCCTGTACCACGTGTACTAGGGATAAGCAAAAAAATATATATATATATTACAAAGCAATTTTAAAAAATATTATTTTAGCGAGTTAGATGATTAGCTAATCCTCTAATCTTAATTTAACACTTCCTTTAATTCAACCGAAAGCTCTGATCCCTTGGGGTGTTTAATTAAAGAGGTTCAACTGTAGTTACTGTTTAAATAGCAGAATTTGTGAAGGCTAGGAGGATGGAGGCATTGACACCAGTTCATTCCAGTGGTCCTGAAGATGGGTTGGACAATTTTCGTGGGTTCCCAAGGGGCAGGTGGCTCGCTGATGTCCCTAGCGGTGATATTTTATACTGTAGGTGATGTAGGCAGGTGTATACACTCCATGCCTCCGTAATTGATCATCAGTTTGGCAGGAGCTGGGGAGTTTCTGTCCTTCAGCCACTAGACACATTTTCCATTTTCGTATTGTCAGGGAAACAATCCTGCAGTAGGGCCATAGTGCGAGACGGCTTCTTCGTCTTTATGGAAAGTGGGAATTTCCCCACTACAATCTTTTCCGCCCATTTCATCTATTGAAAAACTTTCAGGGGGATGGTTTAGATGGTGAGATCATATCCTCAACCAGGAACTCCGCCAAATCGACGCTGGCCAGCTCAACCAATACATGGATAGACATCTTCATCAGCTATTACACCGATTACCTAACCAGCATCTGTTCACAGCCTCTCTTTTTTCCTTCCTTGGATGCTGATGAAATTATATGACTGAACTGGAATAGGCCTTCGCAATTTATGAAGGTTCAACTCGAGATTCTTGGCGCTTTTGGCGCCCAGCCCCATACTCTGGTGACTGAAGGAGAGAAGAGGGCGAGACTTCATGTGGAGATTCTCACGACGGAGGGTATATCATGGGCTCTTAAAGCTATTGGGTCTTCGCTCTGCGTATTCACCATTGGGAGCGTCCTTGCTTTGTGATTTGTTGACAGGATCATGAAGGTGTTGTGTTCCCGTTTTGGATAAATGGAAAGGGAGGATATACGATGTGACTTATTAAAGTTTCCTTACTTAAGTATACAGGGTGTACCAGGTAAATTGGGACTAACTTTGACAGTCCATAAAACAAAAACTACTTGAGATTAAAAACTTGTTTTTTTTTTTCATTACGTAGCCATATTCATGTAAAATGTAACAGTACATGTGTGCGCAGTGTAGTGATGAAGAGTAACCGAGAATTTGAAAATCGAGCTGCCATCATCGTTGCTCTGCGCGCCGGAAGGAGCCCCAAAGAGATAGTGGATTTTCTTAAGTTGCCCAAAACCACTATTTATCGTGTCAAGAAGCAGTTTGATGAGGCCGACAGTAACAAAGAGGGGATAGCTACAAGGAAAAAGCACTCGCGTCGATCGGACAGGGTAAGAGGCGAAGAATTTGTCAAAAATGTCAAGGAGAAGATTGATGGAAACCCTGGGAAGAGCATGAGGGCCATAGCCAAGGAAATGGACGTTGGCTCTATGACAATTGTCAGAACTATCCATGAGGACCTTGGTCTCAAGTCTTATGCCCTTCGGAAAGGTCAGTTGCTGACTGAGAATATGAAGAATAACAGAAAAGGAAAGGCTGCTGCCCTCCTCAACAACCTGAAACACGACTCTTTTGGCATGCTAAGGTTCTTCTCTGACGAAAAGAACTTTGACGTGGACCAAAAGGTAAATCCCAGGAATGATCGCTGGATCTGTAAAGATCCCTCAGAGATACCTGTCGTGATGCACACGAAATTTCCTGCCTCCGTAATGGTCCTTGGCGTTATCAGCAGTGAAGGTGATGTCATGCCTCCCCATTTCTTTGAGAAGGGCCTTAGGATGAACGCTGACACCTACATCAATGTTCTGGAGACCGTTGTGAAGCCTTGGATGGACATGGTGGCCGCAGGAAGGAAGTATGTCTTCCAACAGGACTCAGCTCCAGCCCATAAGGCAAAAAAGACACAATCGTGGCTGACACTTAACGTCCCTAGTCACTGGGGTCCTGATATTTGGCCCCCTAATTCTCCAGATTGCAATCCCCTCGACTACTATGTATGGGGCGTTGTTGAGAGAGATGTCAACAAAGCTCCTCATACCACCATCCAGTCTGTCAAGAAAGCAGTTCACATGGTGATGACCCAAATGGACAAGGTCATCGTTGCCAAGGCCTGTGCTCCATTCCGCACTCGCCTCGAGACTGTTGTAGCTAATAATGGAAACTACATTGAATAAATAAAAACTATATCCTTTTATCTACTACTGTGTCAAATTTCATTCGGATATTTTAATTTTTACTTGCAAAAAATTTCAGTTAAAATACCATTGTTGAAATTCCCAATTTACCTGGTATATATATATGGTAATTTAGGCCAACAACCCCATGTATATAACCCGTAACAAGACCTTAATGTTGTATAATAGAAACACAGCTGTCAATGATGCACTATCGACATATGTTTTTACATCATCACATGTAATGCAATTTGTACAAACAGGATAAATAAAATAAAGGAATAAAAAAAAACTCTGTAATTGATTAAGAGTTGAGCTAAAGCAGAGATCGAGCATATAATATTGTCAGAACAGAGGTCTAAAGATGGAAACAGCCACGGCACTAGTGTACAATTTCATCAGACAACCCATGAAATCATTATTAAATTGGACAATCTATAAAAGACTCCTTCTGGAGATTCAGCAACCCACTGAAGACGCTGGGAACTATTTCAGAGAGGGAAATTATAGCAATAGATCTCTATAATTTCTACAGATCAATTGTAGATAGATTCATACACAAAAGATATAGTGAGGAAAGTTTAGGACAGACATATAAAGAGATTCCTCATTAAACTAAGGCTCACGTGTACTTGGGAAAAGGGAGGGAAAAGTTGAATTATTCTCGTTCCTACAATAAATTAAATGATCTATAAAATAGTGGTCGGCTCTCCCATCAAAATAGACGCTGGAATTGATTGCCGTTTATTGGCCGTCTCAACAGACTAACAGACTCGGGTCAGTGACAAACCCATATAGTTTCAAATTCTCTGGGATCATCCAACAACTTCAAGGGATCTCAGATAAAGATGAGCATGTTATTATTAGAAACTATAAACCTGAATATAAGACCAAATTAACATTTTTTTATAGAAGTATAATATGTTGAAAATATTATTTCAAATTTAAATATCGAGGAAGTACCAGGTCCAGATTTTACCAGTAATAATATGATCAAACGTGTAGGTACACCTTTAATTCCGATTTTATAGCAAAGATTCAACAAATGTGTTGAATTAGGTCACTATCTAGATGTATGGAAGGACTCTATTTATGAAGATTATACTAAAACCTAGCAAAATAAGCCATGAGACAAGCAAAATCTATAGACTTATACTATTGACATTGACATTTGTAATATATTTAAAACAAAAAGGTTTTCAATAAAATCATAAAGAGACAATCTAATGAGTATAAGGCAACATGGGTCTTATTAAATTTAAATCAACGAATGGTATAATGGTAGATATGATGGAAAAACATACTGAAACACAGACAGGAGAACTGGCTTCTTTGGCAGGCACGTTCGACAATGTATGTTGGCCAGCAATTATTAGAAGACTTGATTATTAGTAACATTCCCTCCAAATAGGTAAGAATCATACAATATTTCATTTAAACAGTGGAAGAAGGGCAAATTCCTCATATGAAAATACAAATATTACTAAAACCTGACAAAGAGATACCCTCAAGGCGGGAAAAATCGTATTTACCGCTGTTTCTGTATTAAAGTATCACAATAAAGTACAATACACAACTCCATTCCATTAGAGCCGGTAGTTCTATATTTCCGTACAATTTGTAATAACAAGATGTGGGGGTAGTACCATAAAACAAAAGGATGAAATATGTATGAGAGGAAACAAAATTCTCCATATAAGTTATATATTAGATATTTATTCAAATTAAATAGAATTTGGGAACATTTCTATACTGGCGAGATATGCTATTTACATAGTGATCTAGATAGAGGTGACCTGAAGTTACGAATTTGCCTTTATAAAGGGGAAAGCCTAGATCTCCATCTATTCTAGCGAGACAAAATATAAGAACCCTATCATTCTTTTTAAGTTACTCAAAGCCCTTTAGGGCCCATGCGAAATCTAAACTAGTTTCTGCTCAAAAAGGGGGTTACTTAAGCCATAATGGCAAAAAGGCTTACCTTTTCTCGGGAACGCCGGCAAAGGTCTGGTCTCCTCCTTAACTGCGTCTCAAGCCCGACTGAAGACCGTCCTTCTGACTGAGCGACTCCGATTGAATCTCCCTTCCTTTGGCAAAGAAACCCTATTTTATCCTTGCCTCTGTCCATCTTCATTCGCTGCCCGCGCCAAGGTTTCTATTGGTCGGCATTTTCATTCATCGAAAGAAAACACCAATGAAAATGGCCAACGGCCCCAGTATACAATTTCACAGACGCCCCAGGCCTCTCCCATCAAAATAGAACATATCGTATTGCCAAAACAAAAAAAATCTAAAGAGGGAAACAGCCACGGCACTAGTGTAAAATTTCATCAGACCCCAGGCCTCCTCCACATGGACTGTAATACGATCCTCCCTTTTCTCGGGAAGGTATATATAACGCCCCCCGTCTTAGCTAAAAATCGACACAGGCCCCTTTCACTTGAACTGTAATACAACGCTTCCCTTTCTCGGGAAAGATATTTATAAGGCTCCCCCATCTTTTAGAAATCTTCCTTCTCCATCTCTTCTGGTCACCTCTACCTAAATTTTAAATGAGGGGCATATATGTACATATGGTACAACAGCTTCCAGCGTGGATGTCTCTGAATGTCACTGGTGTCTTCTTCTCCACCAGGCATCAGCTTTCGGCATGGAAGTCTGGTGTCATCAAGTGTCTAGGTTTCTGGGCAAAAAGGTGGTCTATGAGTCTATGTGGGAGGGAAGCCATGTATCCATTTGATGTTGATCATACATACATCTTCTGTTGGGGTATGGTACAAAAACGTGCCCCAACAAAGGGCTGAGTAAGGGCACGAGGGCCAATGGGGAAGTCCTATTGAACATAGGACGGGTTTACCCATGTCCAACCAGGAGGTTTCAGAAAGCAAACTGGCCGAGATCTACTCCTATAGACGTTTGTGGACTAACTGGTCAACCCCACAAAGCTAGACCTTAAAAGCGGGCACGAGGGACCATACCAAATGGTCGCTCGATGCACGAGCGTGCCCCAGTTCCTACTTGCTGTGTAAATGGGCAGGATGGGGTGAAGCTACAGTTGCAGACATGCAACCGGTGGGCACTTGTGTGACAAATGATAGCATTTATAGAACTGCCTCTTAAAAATTGGAACAATGATATAACATTTCTCAGAAAGTGCCTAACTTGAAATTCTTGAACTATAGCAAGGGTCATTCCTATGTATAATAAGTTTTCACATCAAATATACCTCTTATCAGTCAAACATTTCTCAATATAAAAAACTGCTCAAGCAATTAAGCGTTTATTTTTTATTTCATAGACAGAAGGAAAAAAAGTCTATTGCCTGCTACCCCTTTCACTGCCAATAGTGAAAGGCAGCTTTTTTATGGTTGATTTTTTTTCCTACTTCACTCAAATATTGCTTTCTACTTGTTTATGTAAAGTCAAGATATTTTGATACTGAAATATAAAGAATCAAGAACATTTCCATTGTCAATAAGTTTCCAGTGTTACGGAATATTTGGGAAGTAAATAAGATGCACCTCAGGATCATCTATAAAAAAAAGTAATCAAATTTAGGAAAGTGTTTAACAAAGTACTCTCCTTTATGTTTTTTTTTTTTTTGCAGCTGTTAGAAAAATTAAAGATTTTTATATTTCAAATAATCTCTAATGAGAATGCTATATTTATTCTTTATTAGTTAAACTTGAAAATACAGTAAAACCCCGCTAAGACGAACCATGGCTATAACGAACCTTCCCTTATAACGAACCCATCGAAAATCCGCATTCCATTCCATTAAAATTACCATCGCTATAACGAACTTTTCACTTTTCAAACTAGCGAACTATCGCTATAACGAACCCAATTTTGGTCCCAAAATGATAAAATCTATTAAAAATACTATGCTTATAACGAACTTAGAATTGTAATTTAAAAAAAAAATTTAAAAACAAAATTTTGAGCATGTTTAAAGCTCGCGGATCGCGATTTCAAAACAATAAATTTAGCGGCATTGTTAGTTTGATTTTTGCACTTTATTTTTGCTGTATGTTGTATAAATTTTTACACATTATACTTTTTATTAATTAGAATATCTTTGCATCCATTAAATTTGAAATATAAAAAATGCAAATGGCTTCCAAAATGAAGAAAACAAAGGCATTTTAAAAACAAAAGCATTATTTCATTTAAAAAAAAAAAGGCCATTTTCAGAACTTTTCAAAGTGAAACAACATAGGCAAAATGTTAAGAACATATTAAAATAAGAGAATATAACTTTTCTATTATAAAAGATAAAATATAAAGTTATTAAAAATTGTTACAAAGAGGAATCAACTTCAACTTTTGCCGCGATCGCGATCGTACGTTTTAGAACTTAAAAAAAAAAAAAGTCCAAATAAACGGTCCCGTGATGAAACAAAAATTATTTTTATGCCATTAACTATGGTGATTTTAAAGTCAGCAATGTTTTGCATGGCAGGTTAAAAAAAAAAACGAAATCTAGACCTAGAAGAATATGGGGAAACATGAAATGGAAGAAAAACACTAACTTTATTTGAATGGTGCAATGCTTGGAAGAATGCTTTGAAACAACAAGGTATTAGAGCCATTTTTTTCAAGTAAAAATTGTATTATATAATGTGATAATGATGTTTTAAAATCATTTCATATCTTTGAATATATATTTAATAAAACTTTGCCTAGGATTTGTCTTGATTTTTAACTTAGACATAGAGGTACATGTATGTTAATCATAAGAAGAACCTATTATCTAATGATTTCTATTATTATTCAGTATTAATATAAGGAAATTAGTCAATTAAGGGAATTAAAATAAAGTGACCACTATTAAGAGGCAGCCTCTTCTTGTGTGTATGGCTGTTTTTTAATTATACGGTCTAAAATTTTTGAAAAGTAAAAAAAAATAGCCAAACCGTGGCTATAGTGAACCGTGGCTATAGTGAACCAAAAGTCCCGTCCCAATGGGGTTCACTATAGAGGGGTTTTACTGTATATTAATATCATTTTGTTTGAAACTCTGATTGTGTATATATTTTAAAACTATATTATATTGCCACGTTTTTATTTTTTAAAACGCTAATTTTAGTTTAGTAAAACTTTATTTTAAAGTTTATTATTTTAAAAGTGAAATGTTTGTTAATGAAATAGACATTTTGCCTAAACTCACTTTATTGCCGCCTTACTTTACAAGCCATTTGTTTATGTGTATTTTACATATCGTTTTTATTGAGTTTTTACTAATTTAGTATGTACATCATTGACTTTTAATGAATGGAAAATAAAAATGAAAATAAACACATGAAAAATTAAAATAACATTTTAAAGGAAATTATGTACAATTAAAAATTGTTTTTGTAACGTCTCAATATATTAGAGTATCTTTATAATTTCGTATTCTTGTTATTTTATTGCCGTATTAAGGGTGTTCTCGCGAAAATAAACACGTTTATTTTCTTTATATCAATGAACATTTTCTATATAAATCTCACAGAATTTTAGAATTTTTTCATATAATTTGTCAAATGTATAAGATATAAATAACTATAAAACTAGATGTAACTACCAGAAAATAAAATCAATATCCTTGTCCTTCCTTATATCCTTACTAGACGAATGGCCCGGGCGTTGCCAGGGTTTGCGTATATATTTTAAAAACGTTTTAATTCAAATACTATTCGTTACAATTATAAATTGGCACCATGGATGTCACTCTTGTGAAACGTCCCGTTTTAAAATGTTTTAATTAAAATACTATTTGTTACAATTTTAAATTGGCGCCGTGGATGTCTCTCTTGTGAAACGTCCCGCCCCAAACTGTGTGTGTCTTGAAAATATAAAAATAAAAATGTGAATTTTCATAAAGATTTCATCATGTCGATTTTTTTTTACATTTCACCTACTAAATCGATAGAGATAATTACATTTGCAACATGAACTTAGGTATATTGACTAAATAGAAAACTGCATAGTAATAAAGATCATTTTTTAAAGGCACCATATCGTTTTTTTTTTCAATAAAATCGAAACAAAAATTAACGATAAATAACGATAATTGCCTTAAAAATAAATTGCCTTAAAAAAAAGAAACATTCGCGGTGATTTTGTCTTGCATTCGTTTATACAATTATTATATACACAAATGACCCGGGCAACCCGATTAAATGCTTTTATTCAAATACTATTCGTTACAATTATAAATTGGCGCCGTGGATGTCATTCTTGTATAATATATAAATGAGTTTTAAAAATTGTAAAAAAAAAAAAAAAAATGCATCGGCCGGGAATCGAACCCGGGCCGCCCGCGTGGCAGGCGAGCATTCTACCACTGAACCACCGATGGTTATGAAAAATCCCATCCGTGAGCTTCAGACAAACAAACAGACAGACAGAATAAGGCAAATATATAAGTAGATTTACTCTTCATTGTTGGCTTTTTATCTTACATTCATTCTTCATTTTTGGCTTTTTATATTATATTTACTCTTCATTGTTGGCTTTTTATCTTACATTTATTCTTCATTGTTGGCTTTTTATATTACATTTACTCTTTATTATTGGCTTTTTATCTTACATTCATTCTTAATTGTTGGCTTTTTATATCATATTTACTCTTTATTGTTAGCTTTTTATCTTACATTCATTCTTCATTGTTGGCTTTTTATATTATTCTAATGATGATGCGCGCGCATCCGTGACAGAACCGGCCGGCCCATGACGGTCGTGACTATATATGTTGATATTCCAAATTGTACCTTATCAGTAGATTTGGTCTTATTACCTTCTAATCTATAATCCAAATTATTTGGATAATGATAATGATCATAATGATGATGCGCGCGCATCCGTGACAGAACCCGCCCGCCCGCCCATGACGGTCGTGACTATATATATTATCCTTTCCTTTCCTTTATATCTATAAAAATGAAATGCGAAATCGATGTTTGTTATCGCATCACGCAAAATCTACTGACTCAATCATTATGGAATTTCGCATGTAGGTAGCTGAAGATTTCGTTTAACATATAGGCTATTCAAAAAACTACAAAGGTTAATGTACTTTTTTTAAAAATTATTTAACTGAAATGGATTAGTTCCCGCCTTTTGCCGCTTGGCGGCGCACTGGTCGCGACGATAAATGAATTTGATTGGTTAATAATTTTACAATAATGTTACGATGTACTAGAGCGCCATCTGTTATCAAATTATAAAACTATTTTAGAGGCGTAATATTCTTTTTAAAATAAGACAATTTCTACTGTCCTTACTGCGATGGAAAAATTAAAGGGAGGGCCCTCCCTTTAATTTTTCCATCGCAGTAAGGACAGTAGAAATTGTCTTATTTTAAAAAGAATATTACGCCTCTCTAAAATAGTTTTATAATTTAATAATTTTACACGTTGTTTGTTTTTAATTTGTAATTTTGTTGTTTTGTAATTTTACACGATGAAAATGTCTTTAAAAGGTAAGATTATTTATATATTTTTAAACTCTTTGGAGATAATATTAATCGATCGTTATCAAATCCCCGGAACCTGGGTTAATTAAAACTGTATTGTGAAATATCGCGCGTAGTTAGCTGAGGTTTTGGTTTAGTATTTAGGCTAAAAGTGCAAAAATTGTATTTCGAATAACCTTTTTTTTCCTTTTTAGAAGTTAAGATTTTATTTATTTATTTAGTAATATTTTTTTCAAATTAAATTAATTGGAAATATTATTTATTTCGCAGCTTATTCATATCTTTTTTGATTCGTTTAATTTTAGTTAGTGTAAATATAACGATCTACATTTTAAAAGATAAGGTTTACTATTTGATTCTCATAAGGAATATTCCTATTTTAAGACAAATTGAGACAGTATTCTATTTTTTTTCTTATATTTAGAGTAAGTATAAATTTTATTGAAGTTGTAAAAAGTATATTTATTGAAAAAAAGTATGTTTTTCTATATAACTTGCTACGTATATCCTTATCCTTCCTTATCCTTCCTTCCTTATATCTATAAAAATGAAATGCGAAATCGATGTTTGTTATCGCATCACGCAAAATCTACTGACTCAATCATTATGGAATTTCGCATGTAGGTAGCTGAAGATTTCGTTTAACATATAGGCTATTCAAAAAACTACAAAGGTTAATGTACTTTTTTTAAAAATTATTTAACTGAAATGGATTAGTTCCCGCCTTTTGCCGCTTGGCGGCGCACTGGTCGCGACGATAAATGAATTTGATTGGTTAATAATTTTACAATAATGTTACGATGTACTAGAGCGCCATCTGTTATCAAATTATAAAACTATTTTAGAGGCGTAATATTCTTTTTAAAATAAGACAATTTCTACTGTCCTTACTGCGATGGAAAAATTAAAGGGAGTTTTGAATAAATGTATTTAGATATATAGATGCAAATATACTCATATTTAAATAAAGAAATATACAATCAGCAATCGATTGGTGCATAATTTTACATGATGTTTGTTTCTAGACTAAATTTATTCAAATCGAGATAGCTTTTTTCATGCTTTTAAAAGTAAAGATAATATATTTAACGTTTCATAATACTTTTCAAATTAAAGTCTTTGGAAATAATATTGCTTTTTTCCCATCCTGCAGGTCAACATTACACTGCAACATGCTATCATAACTCTGGCTTTTGGCATTGATATTTATGTATTGTGAAATTACTGTTTGCTACCTTAAGCTCTGGAGAGATTATAATGTAGATCCAACATGTGGAAATCACACCATAGTAAAATAGAACGCATGTAGCTGGTAGCAAAATATGTGCCCTGTGTGAAGCTAGCGTTCAAAATTTGATTTTTTTAAAATGATATTTCAATTGTTGGCCTTATTTTCACATGTTATTGACCCATAACGCGGATCCATATAGGGTTAATTAATAACTCATTTGACATTTTACTTTTATTTAAGGTCTTGGCATTATATATATTCCTTTTTAGGCAAAAATATAATTGAGGTATATTTTGAAATATAGATAAGAATCACAAGGAAGCAAGACCTAATCCAAATAAATAAATTATATATGTGGTTTCAGTAACAGCATTGTTACCATCTTCAGACAAAAGTACTGAATACATTCAGTAATTTTGTCTTAGTAAGGTAACAATGCTGTTACTGAAACATCACACATAATTCGTTTATTTTTATTTGGTCTTGCTTTTTTGGTATTTTTAAAATTGCCCTTGAATATTAGAAAATTATGCAAATTTCCTTTTTATTTTATATACCATTTTAAAAATTATATTATTTTGTTAAAATATCCAATTTCCCACACTTTTCTAAAACTGCAACAATAACTAATACAAAATTCTTTCAAGTCCAGGTATTTCAATATTGCAGAAATATATTACATTTATAAAAGTTGCTTAACTATTTAGATATGTAAATGCCGGATTAGGTGCCCTTTAAAATGTTTGCTATGGCTGTTTCTTATTGGACAGCCGAGAGTGAAGTGGACAAAGTGAAATTTTCAGGTTGTGCCGACCATTTTCCTTTATTCACACTAATCATTAGATTTTTTTTTAAATTTTTAAGAATAAAAGCCCAGTTTGGTTACTTGCACTCACTGGAGGGGTTGGACTTTTTCAAGAATCAGGAGCCATTGGGGCAATTTTTTTTTTTTTCAGAACAAAGTGTCTGAATCTGCATTCGATGATCCCGGGTCATGGTTTTTAAAAATTAACAGTTTAGACCACTCCTCCAAACAGCACTCTATTCATTAGATGTGTTTGTGAAATGGATCCTATATTTCAGATTTTTTTACAAGCATTTTCGATATTGCTGTTTGAAATTTATCTCCATTTTGCTGAAAGAAAATTCATTACATTGAGTTTACAAACAGTTGGGGCCTCTATTCATTCATGAGTAAACCTCGCTCGAACACTACCCAGGCGAAGCCGGGTCCAGTTGGGTAAAACCCGGACGTTGCCCGGGCCATTCGGCTAGTATATTTATATGGGTTCAGACTTTCAAATATATTTATATGGGTTCAGACTTTCAAAATTTTAAATTCAAATTTAATACAATTTGACTATATTTTCTAATTTTACTATTTCCTGAAATAAGCGCCACCCTTTGTTAAGTTTATGAAGCGTTTTCATGAAATATAATTTTTAAACATCATGTATTGTTTTCATTTAATTTGAATGTGAAGTTTTGGTGTTTTTATTTTTAAAGACCTTATTCGCATATCATTCGTAACAATTAAAAACATTTAATTAATATTATATGTATTTAAATTCATGAACCTTTGTCAATAAAAGGTAAGAAATTATTTTGTTTATTTTTTTTCAAAGAACTCAATTTGGTACACTTTTTTTTTCTAGTTTGTTTTTGAGATGTAATATTACGTTTATTTCATCACAAATTCTGCATTATCGAGTTCTTTATTGAAAATACATTACTTTGTTTTTTTTTTGCATAATATCCCCAAACATCATTAGCGAAAATTTAATCACCTATACACGGGTAGGGCGCGCCAAATGCTAAACTATACATTTTTATATGTTTTATCGCTTTGCGCGCCATAGTTTTAAAGCCGTTATGGTTTAAAAACATTAACCCTATTCACATCTAACAAGGGGTATTCTATATAACATATATTTAAATTTAATTAAATGCCTCCGGTGTGTATAAAATAGCCGAATTAAGAAACCATACATTCATCATCTGCTTCATAAAGTCAAAATTTTTTATAGCCATAACCCTTGTTATGACTTTTTGTTATGATTTTGAAAAATAATAGAAATCGTATATATAAAAAGAAGCCTATAAAAATATGCATTTTACATTATTTATGCTATGCACTTTATATACCTCTATTTATATAAATTGTCAAAATTGTCAAAACTGACACACATAAAGTGATAAGGTACAATACGGATTATAGATCAGAAACATAGGTAACCATTATTGATTTGGCCATGTTACCTTATGTTGCATACAAGGTTGAATAATAAAACAATAATATGTTTAAAAATGAAGATAAAAGGGTAAAATATGACTATATAGAGGGTATAAATATTGATTAACACAAATCAATAACGCGCCATCTATATATATAAAATGAAAAGATTTAAAAGCACAAATGGTTTCTTTTATACATAATACATGCTTCTACTGCCCTTACTGCGATGAAAAAATATATTGGGAGGGCTTGGCTCATCAGTGGTGAACCCTCCCAGCGGTTTCGCCAATTTAATCCACCAGACCGCTTCTAAGAGCTCTAAGTTCTGAGATTCCATTCTTCAGTGCTGCGTATATAAGCAGAATCGTCCAATACAGTATTAGAGCTCTGAGAAGCGGTCTGGTAGATTAAATTGGCGAAACCGCTGGGAGGGTTCACCACTGATGAGCCAAGAGCCCTCCCAATATATTTTTTCATCGCAGTAAGGACAGTAGAAGTTTGTATTATATATAAAAGAAACATTCGTGCTTTTAAATCTTTTCATTTTATATAAATATTGATGTTATATATTTATCAAATTTATAGATAAACTTGAAAACAGTGATTTTATTTGTATTTATACATTAAGGTGGAAGGTAACGAGACTTGGTCCCAGTTTTATAAACCATGGTACATACTACAAGGTTATATAAGGTTAGGTTAGGTTAGTCAATATGGGATTATATATTAGTCAATATGGGATCTAGTCTTGAGATGCTATGAGGTATATATGCATATAAGGTTTTATAAAAATAAAGATACCTCTCCCTTCAAAATGTCACAGCTAGACGCCATCTATTGTCCTTGCAACCATGGGTCAGTGACAAAGCCATAATACCAGTTTTGGAAAACTGAGAAGTGTCCATCTGGAGACATAACATTTTATAGAAATTCAAGGTCTGTCTTCTTTCTTATCTCCACTCAATCATATCAGGGTATCAAGCTTGTGGAGCTTGTTGATGGTGTCTGCTGGGTATGAGTAGAGCTCATCAATGGATGAGTCAATACAGTCAATGATGTGGTTGCTGTACTACATATTTCTTATCTCCACTCAATCATATCAGGGTATCAAGCTTGTAGAGCTTGTTGATGGTGTCTGCTGGGGATGAGTAGAGCTCATCAATGGACGAGTCAATACAGTCAATGATGTGGTTGTTGTACTACATCTTCTTCTTTCTTATCTCCACTCAATCATATCAGGGTATCAAGCTTGTAGAGCTTGTTGATGGTGTCTGCTGGGGATGAGTAGAGCTCATCAATGGATGAGTCAATACAGTCAATGATGTGATTGCTGTACTACATCTTCTTCTTTCTTATCTCCACTCAATCATATCAGGGTATCAAGCTTGTAGAGCTTGTTGATGGTGTCTGCTGGGGATGAGTAGAGCTCATCAATGGATGAGTCAATACAGTCAATGATATGGTTTGGGGTTGCAGGTTGACACTTAGTACATAGCAGGAAAACCTTGCAACCATTGTAGAAAGTCATTGTCTGTAGATGACCTGACTGAACTGTTCTTATCACATATTGTCAGTTCACCACCACCCTGTCTGATGGCTCTTCCCCTTTTTGCCACTCAGGGATGACCTGCCTGGTAGGATTCAGCTCTCCCAGGGAAGCACTTCCTTAAGCACAGAAATGGGACAATGTACTGGACAACTATTTGTCCACCAGTTAGAAACCTTTCTACTTGTGTATGTTGCATTCAATGTAAACTTTTAAAAAAAATTATTATTATTACCCCTAGTACACATGGTACAGACCATGATAATCATGGTGGGTAGTAGTTGGCGACTGCTTTTACTGTAAGTGCATGTCTACATAATATGAAAAGCAGTTCTACTTTAAAACTTACAAGTATGCCAGAGCCCTGTTTGGTTACTTGCACTCGCAAGTGGGTTTGATTTTGTAAGAATGCAGGATTTGATCCCGGATTGTAGCGTCCAAAAATCAACAGTTTAGATCCACTCATCCACCGACCCAGTGAATGTAAACATGGATTGGAAATGATAAGGCACAATTTGGAATATAGATTAGAAACCCAAGATAATAAGACCAAATCCTAATAAATAGTGTGTGACCTTTCTGGGTTAGCATTGTTACCATCATTACCATTCTGTCTGATGGTAACAACACTGAAACATCGCACACTTTAAACACAAGGTAATAAGACTAAATAAATAAATAGTGTGTGATGTTTCGGTAACATCATTGTTACCATCTTCAGACAAAAGTACTGAATGATTATAAACACAAAGTAATAAGACCAAATCCAAATAAATAAATAGTGTGTGACGTTTCGGTAACAGCGTTGTTACCATCTTCAGACAAAAGTACTGAATGAAGTACATTGCTGAACATACACACTGAAGTACATATTCAGTACTTTTGTCTGAATGATGGTGACAACGCTGTTACCAAAACGTCACACACTATTTATTTATTTGGATTTGGTCTTATTACCTTGTGTTTATAATCTATAATCCAAATTGTGCCTTATCATCACACACTTTATTTATTTTGATTTGGTCTTAATGCCTTGTGTTTCTAATATCTAATCCCAATTGTGTGCCTTATCATCACACACTATTTATTTATTTGGATTTGGTCTTAATGCCTTGTGTTTCTAATCTCTAATCCCAATTGTGCCGTATCATGGTAAGAACTAATGCCAACAAAATGTGCTCTCACTTAAACAAAAGCTATCTCACAGGGAGAAATGTTGATGATTCATCCTGAGACACCCTATATATAATAATAATATTCATTTAAATTACTCACTGAATGTTAAATGACCTTGTAGACAAAAAAAACAATAGTTGCCTGTAAAGTCGGTTTTACGGGCGAAGATTTTACGTGACAACGGTAGAATATTTATTGATATGAATATAATTAAATTGCACAATAGGAACAAGGAATTGAATGAAAATAACAATTGCACAAATTTTAACTATAGAAATATATTTTGTTTACTAAAACATTGTACATGTAAACTTAAACTTAACTAATTCCTATTTGAGTGATTTTGTTGAGGATAGGACGATGATAGGAGAAATATGAAATGAAAGGAAGTGTTTCTGCTGTAATGTGTCTTGCGAAAGTCAAGTCGATAGTTGTTCCTTTTAACGTAGTTGACTTAGAAACGTTTGATACGCAATCAAGATTATACGTATTTTTCATGAATTTAAGAAACGAGTTGTCAGGCTTTACGTTTTTGTTAAAATCACCACACAGAAGAATCGGTATACTAGAATCAACTTGCACGAACGGTGGCACGTACTGGCTGTTGTGAATGTACGGACCGAGTCCTTGCCATAGTAACATTCCAATATCCTGCATACTAGCTCCTGGATGAATATATACAGCACCGAGTATAAACTTGAAGCTAGTATTAGCGGCGAAGCAAGTAACTTCAGTCATGCACATGTCACCCTTGGTTTTAATGACACGAGTTACGTCTGTAATCGCAACTTGGAACACTTCCGCCGTAGATGTCGATGATAATTTACGATAGATCGCCACTCCACCAGCCGCGTTGGTATTTGAAAATCAAAACACTTATTCAGATCAAAGGTTCAAATTTTGCTAAATAAATTTGAAATTAAATAAAATTTGTAATTGTAAATGATGAAGTTGAAAATTAAAACATTTACTTAAATTAGATGTTAAAATTCTTGCTCAACACAGTTTAAATAAAGTTTTCTTATATCTGCCACTTTTTCTTAATATTTGTAATTTTAAAGAATCAATTCGAAAATCAAAACATTTATTCAGATCGAAGGGTCAAATTTTTGCTAAATAAATTTGAAACTATTTAAAATTTGTAAAATAATAATTAATTAATTTTAAACTAATAATTTACTTAACACTATCAACATTTATCAATAGTATGACATAACCTATAAACTCAGTTTCTCAACTTTTGTGTCAATCTAACAATTAATCAATCAATCATAGTTTACGATAATGAAATATCAGTGTACAATTATTTACCTTTATTGTTGTAGTTGTTGTAAATGACGAATCTAAGCACTCCACATTTTCACTACAGACACAGCTGACGATACTTTAACCACACGTGTGAACTTGTATTATGACGCTTTCTTGTTTTTCCAACGCCAAGAACGTTCGAGAAAGACAAAGACAGAGACAAGCATGCGCCGATTCAATGCGCCTAATTCTCTAGCGCTGCGCGCGCAGCACTCTCGTTCGGTGACTCATCGTAACGTTACCGGGCGTTACACTTTTTCATAAGTGACTCCCAGCCGCAACCTAATTTAAGACGTTGTCACGTCAAAAATCTACTCTCCCCAGACCACCTCTCTGTAAAGGACACTTTAGTTCTGTAACTAGGTATTGTCCTTTACAAAGAGGTATTTCGACTGTACTATTTAAAACAGGAGAATTAAATTTATAACAATACGGTTTTCTTTGATAAGGCACAATTTGGATTATAGATTATAAACACAAGGTAATAAGACCAAATCAAATAAATAAATAGTGTGTGACGTTTTGGTAACAACGTCGTTACCGAAACATCACACACTATTTATTTATATTTGGTCTTATTACCTTGTGTTTATAATCTACTAGCCGAATGACCCGGGCAACGCCCATGTTTTACCCGATTAAATGTTTTTATTCAAATACTATTCGTTACAATTATAAATTGGCGCCGTGGATGTCACTCTTGTGAAACGTCCCGCTCCAAACTTTGTGTCAGAGAAGCGATATTTTTATAAAGAGATGATCTGGCCTTGTGTCTTCTGCTCGAATGAATGTTTTTCTGTTAGAATTTTGTACCTGCACACTAAAAATGAACTGGCTTCACCCGTGGTCTCAGCTTTTTGGAATTTTTCCAAATATAATTTTGTATCAGATAATCAAACATGATACAGCAATATTGTCATCATCATTTTCTGACTTAAAAAACAACTATTTTTTCCCAGAACCTGTCAATTTTATTTTTTATTGGCTAAAAATCCTATAAATATCTTTTCCAGATTTTTCTCTATGTCCTGTCAAAACACGTTTTACATGTACATCAGGTCAGCTGATATTACCTCCCATCTTCACCGCTAGAGGCGCTGCTTGCGAGCAACGCCCAGGTTTTACCAGATTAAATGTTTTTATTCAAATACTATTCGTTACAATTATAAATTGGCGTCGTGGATGTCACTCTTGTGAAACGTCCCGCTCCAAACTTTGTGTCAGAGAAGCGATATTTTTATAAAGGGATGATCTGGCTTTGTGTCTTCTGCTCGAATGAATGTTTTTCTGTTAGAATTTTGTACCTGCACACTAAAAATGAACTGGCTTCACCCGTGGTTTCAGCTTTTGGAATTTTTCCCGATATAATTTTGTATCTGATAATCAAACATGATACAGCAATATTGTCATCATCATTTTCTGACTTAAAAACAACTATTTTTGCCCAGAACCTGTCAATCGGGATAGAGACCTGAAATTTTCACTATAAGTTTTCCAGATTCTACTCTATATACTGTTAAAATTTCAGTCAGATTAGTTACGTATTGTGGACGTGTATAGCCGACATAGATACCCACATACATACATACACTGACTTTTATAGATATATAGGGATAATCCAAATTGTGCCTTATCGAGGAAAGGAATTGTTTTAAGTTTAGTTGACATGTTTTAAATAGCTTGCGTTGAACTGCTTTTCACATGTGTAGACATGTGGTGTACTTACAGTAAAAGCAGTCGCCAACTTCTACCCACCATGATTATCATGGTCTGTACCACGTGTACTAGGGATAAGCAAAAAATATATATATATCTTGCAAAGTTAACTCTCTTCTATTACAGTCATTACAAGGGAAACCAAGGTGTGACCTTAGTACCAAGGTTAAACATAACAAAGTTTTTTTGAATGATTTTTAAAAGTTGTACAAATGACCTTAGGAAAGTGTTGTAGTACAGACATTATCAGAGAAGTATATCCACAGTGAGGTAGGTACCAATGTGAAGGGCAAACATCTACATTGTTCATTGTGTTGCCACAACTGAATGGGAGGAGATCAATCAAATTGAGCATTAGCATTATTCTGTCAGGTTATCTTGTGGCAAATAAATCTGCCATTAAACATGCCTTCCATTTATAACCACAGTCACAGGGGGGTTGGTGGAAGGATAGTCTAAACTGTTGGTTTTAAACCGCTACGACCTGGGATTGAATCCCGCATTGGCCACTTTTTTTCTATTTAAAAAAAAAAATCTATAATGGTCCCCCGATTCTTGCAAAGTACAACCCCACTAGTGAGTGTAAGTAACAAAACGGGGCTTTTGCATATTTGTAAATGCACTCTCGTTCGATGACTCATCGTAACGTTACCGGGCGTTACACTTTTTCATAAGTGACTCCCAGCCGCAACCTAATTTAAGACGTTGTCACGTCAAAAAGTACATGAATACTTTTAAAAGTAAAATCAATAAAAATGTTTTGTTGTTTTAAAATGTGATACCATTGTTGGTCTTCATCTTTCATATCTCCACTCAATCATATCAGGGTATCAAGCTTGTAGAACTTGTTGATGGTGTCTGTGCTGGGAATGAGTAGAGCTCATCAATGGATGAGTCAATGATGTGGTTTGGGGTTGCAGGTTGACACTTAGTACATAGTGGGAAAACCTTGCAACCATTCTGGAAAGTCATTGTCCGTAGATGACCAGACTTTAGTCTGGAAATCAAAGACTGTTGTTCTCTTGGGAGGACATTTTTTCTTATAATTTTTTATGTTGTTGTCCTCTAGACTTGTGAAGGACTCTAATAGGACTTTTCCCCATGCCTCTCTCTTTACACCAGATCTCTGTATTAAAATCACAAATATTGCTATCATTGGTTTTGAGCCCTCCCCCACACTTTTTTTACTCACCAGTATATGGGCAGTAGGTAATTGTTTTTAAACCCAAGGTAATAAGATAAAGTTTAAATAAATAAATAGGGATTAGGTACAATTAAGATTATAGATTATAAACACAAGGTAATAAGACCAAATCCAAATAAATCCAAAATAAATTTATAACCTGGCTGACTGCTTTAACTGCTGCTAGTTCTCCTTCTTATCCTCTCCTTCTCTTCCAGAATCCTTGCAAATTCAATCCCAGAGGTTCCTGAGATTTTTCAAAATTATACAAATTATAATGAAGTAGAGTAGTGCTCCCAGTCTTAATGACAAAGGCAGACACATTCTACTTCACCCAGTGTGGATATAAGAAAGAAGAAGATTATGAAAATTTATCAACATATTCAGTAGAACTACCTCCCTGTAAAGGACAATCTAGTTGCAGAGCCAAACTGTCCTTTATAGAGAGGTATCCTCAAGTGTACTCTATTTTTAACTCTTTTAATTCTTTTTTATAATATAAGCACAAAGTAATAAGAACAAATCCAAATAAATAGTGCGTGATATTTCAGTAACAACGCTGTTACCGAAATGTCACACACTATTTATTTGGATTTGTTCTTATTATCTTGTGTTTAGCATGTTACATCATAGTTACTCACAGGGGTCAGTGGAAGGCTGGTTAAACCGTTGGTTTTCGACCACTACGACCCGGGTTCGATTCCCACATTGGGCACTTTTTCATGTTTAAAAAAAATAAATAAATGCTCCAATGGCCCCCGATTCTTGCAAAAGTCCAACCCCATCAGCGAGTGCAAGTAACCAAACGGGGCTCTGGCACATTTGTAAGTGCAAAGTCGAACTGCTTTTCACATGTGTAGACATGTGGTGCACTTACAGTAAAAACAGTCGCCTACTTCTACCCACCATGATTATCATGGCCTGTACCACGTGTACTAGGGATAAGCAAAAAAAAAAAAAAATAGTTACTCACACTGCAGTAGTAAAACCTGCCCTGATATTTAGTTTCCATTTAGTTCTGAGCAAAAATTGCACTCACAAGGCAGGTAGACTCCCAGGTTGACTAAAATTGGTAATACAATAGAACTACCTCCCTGTAAAGGACACCTAATTGCTGAGTCAAAGTGTCCTTTAAAGAGAGGTGTCATCTTACTGGAGAGATAACTTCTTATACCAATTTAATTGATATTAATAAGACCAAATCCAAATAAATAAATAGTGTGTGATGTTTTGGTAACAGCATTGTTAACATCATCAGACAAAAGTACTGAATGATAGTTGTATGATTCAGTACTTTTGTCTGATGATGGTAACAATGCTGTTACCGAAACATCACATACTACAGTAGAACCTTTGTGGAGAGGTGTCCACTAGCAGGGTGTTCGCTAAAGGAAGGTTCTACTGTAGTATGTGATGTTTCGGTAACAGCATTGTTACCAAAACATCACACACTATATTTTTATATGGGCTTACAAAATTTAGAAGTGAAACAGTTTGATAGGTGTTATAAATGTGCTTTAAAAAACTAAGTAAAATAAATTGTTACCCCCACTAAAAAGTTGATTTCCATGACAGGAAAACTCCAAAAAAACAGGTTTTATACTGCCTTCATCCCAAAAAGTCTTAAGACATCCTAGGAGTAGTGGCCACCCAGACCTCGAAGGTCCACAAGCCTGCATGCGAAGCATTGCACCTATGCTGCTAATATGGCCATTGTACCAAAAGGAATGATGCATTCTCCATGCACAGAGCGGCCATTGTTTGGCCCCTCACGCCCACCATTATGGTCTGGCTCCATGGGGGTGACCAATCAACCCACAGGCGTCTCCAAGAAAAGTCTTAAGACAGTCAGACCCTGTTTAAAAACCTTCCATGTTCAGCTAAAAGACAATCTCTGGTATGGAGATCAGCTGCAACCATTCAACAGCCATCTTCTCAAGCCAACTCCTCTAGTGTCTATATATATAGATGGAAAAATTGCCTGGGAGGAAATTGATCTAAAAAAGCATAGGGCACCTCTCCAGTAAAAATAAACGTCAAAACTAGACACCATCTATTGACCATCGCCGCAACGCTGTTATTGAAATGTCACACACTTTGTAATAAGACCAAATCCAAATAAATAAATAGTGTGTGACGTTTCGGCAACAGCGTTGTTACCATCTTCAGACAAAAGTACTGAATGAGAAATTTTACCACAGCATGTTTTTAAATAGTTCCTGTTATCAAGTGTGTAAACAAGATAACAGATGAGAAGAAGATATTTATCTGAGAAACACAAAATATTATTGTTAGAATTGAAAATTGTTTTTTTTTTTCAAATATAATTAAAAGCATATCTATAAATATCATTTATATTTCCTCTTACTTCCATTCTGTTAATTGTAGCACATTTCTTTTGAATGAAAAATGCTTCTTTAAATTGTCTCTTAAATTAATAATCCATAATCCAAATTTATAATCTATAATCCAAATTGTGCCTTATCAGTCACACACTTTTAAGTTATTCCATTGTTAAGGGACAGTTTAAACTGATGGGGAACCCATACCGGGAAGGTTTATTATTGACAAGAAGTCAGACTTCTCCCCAATATTTTCCATTGCTGTGTGAACCAACCTCCAGTTTAAAATTGTATTTGTCTAACAAGGACGTGGTACACATCAGCTTCTACCAGTACCTGTGTCATAGTGTACCCTAGGTTGTTTATGATAAGGCGGTACACAATTTAGATTATTCTATATACAGTTACGAGCGTCTTTCCTCATCTCCTAATCAGTCATCTCTTTCTGTCACTGTTTGCTTTTTTTTGGAATGGCGCCCTCCTATTGGTTGGCTACGGTCACGCCACCTTTGCCCCCCCCCCCCCACTCGCTATTTATGTAACTATTGTGTTGGAGCGGGTCGCTCCTTAAATAAATGCATATATTAGATAATAACCAAATGGAATCTTCTCTTTCTTTTTCCCAGTAAGAGACGCCTACGAAAGCCAACAGTACATAGACAGATAAAGCACATAGGCTATAGTTATTAACTAACATATGCAATTAATTAAGGCGCCAATTTATAATTGTAACAAATAGTATTTGAATCTAAACATTCAATCGGGTAAAACACGGGCGTTGCCCGGGTCATTCGGCTAGTAGACTATAAACAGAGGGTAATAAGACCAAATTTAAATAAAGAATACGGTAGAACTACCTCCCTGTAAAGGACAACACCTAATTACAGAGCCAAAGTGTCCTTTAGGGAGAGGTGTCCTCTTACCGGAGAGTTGCTAAATTGTAAAGTGGGTAATTTTTTAAATGAAAACTGTCCTTTGTGGAGAGGTGTCCACTAGCAGGGTGTTCCCTAAAGGAAGGTTCTACTGTAGTATGTGATGTTTCGGTAACAGCATTGTTACCATCATCAAACAAAAGTACTGAATCATAAACTATCATTCAGTACTTTTGTCTGATGATGCTAACAATGCTGTTACCAAAGCATCACATCCTATTTATTTATTTGGATTTGGTCTTATTAGCTTGTGTTTATATGTTGTTGTTACTTTTAGACTCTAACATCATTGCTCCCAATTGTAATCCATCTGTGTCTTGCTGTGATGGATGAATGTGTACAGATGAGTCCTCCCAGCCAGCACAAGATAATCTACCCACCTGGGGTTAAGGAACTCAATGAAGACCTTAGCAATTATGAGTTGGTTCGCAGACTCAAGGTAAGTCCCTCAATCTATATTCTTTGTTGTTGTGCTGCACCTCTAAGTAGTTTTCCCAAGTACAATATAGTACAATTCATGTGTTAAGCGTATTTACGCAAGTTTGTCCTTAAATACCCATTTCTTGGTTTCTCAAGAAGCCTCTGGGACCAAAAATCTTTTTGGTCGCAGTGGTACAGCCTGCTCCAAACTGATGAGCGCCAACAGAGCGAAACACGTTCGTGGATGGCTTTTCTTGATTTATCAAGAAATTGGGTTGGCTAAATATCAGGGAACAGGTTAAATCAACGTTTAGTTGATTTCTGTTCCACTAGATGGCGCTCTGCCATCTAAAAACACATGTGCTTGTAGTCAGGATATGCCTTCTTTATTTTTAATAGTACAATTCATGATAATCTTCCCTTTCCTATCTCCACTCAATTTATATCAGGGTATCAAGTCTGTAGGGCTTGAGATGGTTTCTGCTGGGGATGAATAGAACTCATCACTGGATGAGTCAATAATGTGATTTGAGGTTGCAGGTTAAGAATTGTACTTAGTACATAGTATGAAAACTTGCAAAAAAAAAAAAAAAACCTGGAAAGTCATTGTATGTAGATAACCAGACTAAAGTCTAGAAATCAAGGACTGCTGTTCCCTTATGAAAAATTATGATAATCATGGTGGATGTACTAAGTGCAATTCTCAGCCTGCAACCCCAAGACATATTATTGACTGTATTGACTCATCCATTGATGAGCTCTACTCTTCCCCGGCAGACACCATCAAAAATCTCAAGCTTTATAAGCTTGATACCTTAGTGTGATTGAGTGGAGATAAGAAAGAAGAGGGTGGATAGGGGTTTGTGATTGCTTTTACTGTTAAGATGTCTACATACACACATAATGTAGGATGCAGTAAGACTTTTCCTCCAATACAAGGTGCCAGAGTTCTGGTCTGGTTTCTTAAGCTTCCTGTTGAGATTATCAATATTTGTTGATATGATAGACTATTATTACACCCTTCATTGGGGTTTTTGATTCCTTGTCCTGGTTGTCATAAATGACATTCAAAATTTAAAGGATAATTGTGACAAGCAAAGCATTTCTTAAAAAAATATATACCAATACAGTAGAACCTCCCTGTAAAGGACAACACCTAATTGCAGAGCTAAACTGTCTTTTAGAGAGAGGTGTCCTCTAACCAGAGTTGCTAAATAGTAAAAATGGTGATTATGCAAATGAAAACTGTCCTTTATAGAGAGGTGTCCTTTAGCGTGAGTGTTCTCTCATGGAGATTCTACTGTATTAGCATCCTATGTTTTAACTAAGTGCTAAAGCCAGAGTTTCTGTGCAGGAATGTGCGCAGGCCTTTAAGAACCTGAGCCAGGATGAAGAAAACTCCTTCATTGTCCCTCTCTCCCTCTATCTGGCAACCCCCTTCTTCCTGGAGCACCCTAACAAGGATGTGCGCCTCCTGGTGGCCTGCTGCATCGCAGACATCTTCAGAGTCTTCGCTCCCGTGCCCCCCTACAAGGACATGGATATCCTTAAGGTAACCAACCTTCTCTCCCTCCCTCTTTTTTTACAGAGTTAGTTAAAACTGATCTGTATTTTGGGAGGTTGGTGTAAAGTGGAGATGACCTGCAGAATGATGCTCAAGGACCAAGATTTGTTATTGTTAGTTGGAGAAAGATGAGTCATTTGAGGAGCAGAGGTCAGGTCCTGGCCCACTCTGGCGGTATTGGCAGTCTGATAGCATGACTGTCTGCCTATAATCAAAATTCTGGAGATTTTCTATTCTCTCTATCTTGGTGTTGGCAGGTAATGTCCAGGATGTAACAGGGTGATACTCTACTAGGGGCTAAAGTCTTTCTCTCCTTTCTTTCATTTTTATTTATTTTGCTTATTCCTAGTACACATGGGTACAGGCCATGATGATCATGGTGGGTAGAAGTTGGCGACTGCTTTTACTGTAAGTGCACCACATGTCTACACATGTGAAAAGCAGTTCGAGTTTGCACTTACAAATGTGCCAAAGCCCCGTTTGGTTACTGGCATTCGCTGGTGGGGTTGGACTTTTGCAAGAATTGGGGGCCATTGGAGCATTTTTTTTGTTTAAATCAGAAAAAAAGTGCCCAATGCAGGAATCGAACCTGGGTCATAGCGGTCGAAAACCAACAGTTTAGACCATCCTACCACCGATCCCCTACCTTTTTGTCAGAGGATGTTGGAAGTAAAGGCTATGTGACATAACAATGTTTTGTTTGTATGGCTTCCGAGCACTCTAGTAGGTCACCTGATAAGACGATGCCAGAGATATCAGATAAGATTAGCTGTCTTTATTTAGGGATCAAAATATTTGATCCTCAAATGTTTATTGTAACTAAAGCAAAAAAAATCTGTATTTTTAGTCCCCCTCACAAAAAAAAAAATAACTTTACGTTGAAATCTTTAACACAAAGCAATAACGCACCACCTATACATATAAAATAAAAGGATTTAAAAGCGCGAATGTTTCTTTTATACATAAAACGAACTTCTGCTGTCCTTACTGCGATGAAAAAATATATTGGGCTTGGCTCATCAGTGGTGAACCCTCCCAGCGGTTTCGCCAATTTAATCCACCAGACCCCTTCTCAGAGCTCTAATACTGTATTGGATCATTCTGCTTTTATATGCTACACTCAAGCTTTAATGTTTTTACCAATTGGATGACAAAATATTAAAAGCAAAACTTTTTGATGATGATGATACAGTAGAAACTCCATTAGAGGACACTCGTGCTAGAGGACACGTCTCTACAAAGGACAGTTTTCATTTGCAAAATTATCATTTTTACTATTTAGCAACTCTTTTGCTAAGAGGACACCTCTCCCTAAAGGACAATTTGGTTCTGCAAATAGGTGTTGTCTTTTACAGAGAGGTTCTACTGTATTTGTTTCAATCAAAATCTTATTTTATTTATGTTTGGAGAGATTAACATTCATATTCTCATTACTTTTGAGATTTAGCGTATATATTAAGTTTTGTTTCGAAAATAGAGCAATCCATAAATAAATCTTTAAATAAAAAGGCATATATTGGATCAAAATATCATTTATTTTACCAATATTTCATTTGGCTAAATGCCAACCTTTATCAAGGTATTATAACTTTAAAGGTATTATAGTTTTAATATGTTATAAATACCTTGATAAAGGTTGGCGTTCAGCCAACTGAAATGTTGGTAAAATAAATGATATTTTGATCCAATATGTCTTTTTAATTAAATATCAAGTTTTGAAATAGGTTATCAGTTTAGAATGGGGCCACTATCAGTACTCTGGTATGGTAGAAAGTAAGTAAGGCTTTGTGTCAGGATGATGGATTTATTCTCTACTTAGAAACACAAGGTAATAAGACCAAATCCAAATATCGTGTGACATTTCTGTAATAGCGTTAAACACAAGGTAATAAGACCAAATCCAAATATCGTGTGACATTTCTGTAATAGCGTTAAACACAAGGTTATAAGATTAAATCCAAATAGCGTGTGACATATCTGTAATAGCGTTAAACACAAGGTTATAAGACCAAATCCAAATAGCGTGTGACATTTCTGTAATAGCGTTAAACACAAGGTTATAAGATTAAATCCAAATATCGTGTGACATTTCTGTAATAGCGTTAAACACAAGGTTATAAGACCAAATCCAAATATCGTGTGACATTTCTGTAATAGCGTTAAACACAAGGTTATAAGACCAAATCCAAATAGCGTGTGACATTTCTGTAATAGCGTTAAACACAAGGTTATAAGACCAAATCCAAATAGCGTGTGACATTTCTGTAATAGCGTTAAACACAAGGTTATAAGATTAAATCCAAATATCGTGTGACATTTCTGTAATAGCGTTAAACACAAGGTTATAAGACCAAACCCAAATATCGTGTGACATTTCTGTAATAGCGTTAAACACAAGGTTATAAGACCAAATCCAAATAGCGTGTGACATTTCTGTAATAGCGTTAAACACAAGGTTATAAGATTAAATCCAAATAGTGTGTGATGTTTCTGTAATAGCGTTAAACACAAGGTTATAAGACCAAATCCAAATATCGTGTGACATTTCTGTAATAGCGTTAAACACAAGGTTATAAGACCAAATCCAAATAGCGTGTGACATTTCTGTAATAGCGTTAAACACAAGGTTATAAGATTAAATCCAAATAGCGTGTGACATTTCTGTAATAGCGTTAAACACAAGGTTATAAGATTAAATCCAAATATCGTGTGACATTTCTGTAATAGCGTTAAACACAAGGTTATAAGACCAAATCCAAATATCGTGTGACATTTCTGTAATAGCGTTAAACACAAGGTTATAAGACCAAATCCAAATAGCGTGTGACATTTCTGTAATAGCGTTAAACACAAGGTTATAAGATTAAATCCAAATAGTGTGTGACGTTTCTGTAATAGCGTTAAACACAAGGTAATAAGATCAAATACAAATAAATAAATTAATAGTGTGTTTAATATGTATAAACACTATTTATTTATTTGGATTTTGTCTTATTACCTTGTGTTTAAATTTATAATAAAATTTTGCCTTATCACAGTAATATAATTGTTACCATCATCAGACAAAAGAATAAATGTCTTTTGTTAGTCTTTCTGATGATGGTAAGTACGCTGTTACCGAAATGTCACACACTATTTATTTGGATTTGATCTTATTATACTTTGTGTTTCTAATCTACAATCCAGATTGTGCCTTATCATTCTTCTCTACTTGATAAAGCACAATTTGGATTATAGATTATAGCTACCAGAAAATAAGTCCTAATCTAAATAAATTAATAGTGTGTGACGTTTGGGCAACAACGCTGTTACCAAAACATAATTTTTTTTTTTTTCCAAATCTATATTCCTATTTTCCATAGGATTATTCAAATAATAATCTGTATATGTGTATATAATCTTTCTCCATTTTTACCCCTTTGTATATTTCCCACTTTCATAGGTTTCTCCGTCTTGTAACCCCAAGGAGAATCCTCTGTAAGACCTGTGTGTCTTAATAAAGGTTTTTGTGTGTGTGTTACCAAAACATCACAAACTATTTATTTGGATTAGATCTTATTACCTTGTGTTTCTAATCTACAATCCAAATTGTGAACACAGGGTAATAAGTCCTAATCTAAATAAATTAATAGTGTGTGACGTTTCGGTAACAGCGTTGTTACCATCTTCAGACAAAAGTACTGAATGATTATAAACACAAGGTAATAAGACCAAATCCAAATAAATAAATAGTGTGTGATGTTTCGGCACAACGTTGTTACCGAAACATCACAAACTATTTATTTGGATTTGGTCTTATTACCTTGTGTTTATAATCTACTAGCCGAATGACCCGGGCAACGCCTAAATTTTGCCTTATCATTCTTCTCTACTTGAAGCCATAGCAAGTGTTGGCATACTGTGTACTGACGGTGGAGATTGATTGTGCCTTCTTGTCCTGCCGCAGAGCATCTTTTTATTCTTTGTGGAGCAACTCCAAGGCCTGGAAGACCCCAAGAGTCCCATCTTCAAGTGGTACTTCTACCTGCTGGATGTAAGGAATAGATGTGTGGATGAATGGATGGAAGCACCAGGCTGATGTGTTTGCAGAACCTCTCGTGGGTGAAGTCCTTCAACCTCTGCCTGGAGCTGGAGGAGAACCAGCAGATCATCTGCCAGCTCTACAACCTCATCTTCGGCATTATCAGGTGAGCAGTGTGGGTTAGCAACCTTACAAGTCGGAAAATTTTACGATTTACAAAATTTCAAAGTTTTTTTTTTTTAAAGAGCCATAACATTTTTTTCTTGCCAATAAAATACAGTACACCTATCCCCCGATTTACACGGTACTTGTTTTACACGTTTTCGCTTTTACATGGTTTTCCAAATAAGTTTTTTTTTTGTTTTTATCACATTATACTAAATGCTACTGTGATTGAACACATGCACTGCGTACACATCTCGCGAGGAATCCCGAGCTTATGTGCTTACTTGCTGCACACACACACTGTGTCTGTATTTCTAATTTTTAAAAAATTTTAATTTTTGATTTACACGTTTTTCTCAGGAACGTATCTACCGTGTAAATCGGGGGATAGGTGTACTTGCATAAAGTTTTTTTACTTAAGTTTATAAAGTTAAGAGGCTCTACTAGTTTATAAAGTTAAAACATTATCATAAAACAGCTCGAGGAGCATGAACTCATGGAATTCGTGTAATCTACTTATATAATTGCCTTATTTTGTCTGTCTGAAGCTCACGGATAGAATGCGCGCCCATTGGCTGCCGGCGAACACGTGATCTCCCTGCCCCCCTCCCCTGTTATCAGCTGTGTGATACATACACCTGTCTATAGCGGCCATTCTAGACAACCCTGTTATCAGCAGTGTGTTACATCCACCTGTCTATACAGACCACCCTGTCTATAGCGGTCACTTTAGGCAACCCTGTAATCAGCAGTGTGTTACATCCACCTGTCTATACAGACCACTCTGTCTATAGCGGCCACTCTAGACAACCCTGTTATCAGCTGTGTGATACATACACCTGTCTATACAGACCACCCTGTCTATAGCGACCACTCTAGACAACCCTGTTATCAGCTGTGTGATACATCCACCTGTCTATACAGACCACCCTGTATATAGCGGCCATTCTAGATAACCCTGTTATCAGCTTTGTGATACATACACCTGTCTATAGCGGCCACTCTAGACAACCCTGTTATCAGCTGTGTGATACATCCACCTGTCTATACAGACCACCCTGTCTATAGCGGTCACTTTCGGCAACCCTGTTATCATCAGTGTGTTACATTCACCTGTCTATACAGACCACCCTGTCTATAGCGGTTACTTTAGGCAACCCTGTTATCAGCAGTGTGATACATACACCTGTCTATACAGACCACCCTGTCTATAGCGGCCACTCTAGACAACCCTGTTATCAGCTGTGTGATACATACACCTGTCTATACAGACCACCCTGTCTATACAGACCACCCTGTATATAGCGGCCATTCTAGATAACCCTGTTATCAGGTGTGTGATACATACACCTGTCTATAGCGGCCACTCTAGACAACCCTGTTATCAGCTGTGTGATACATCCACCTGTCTATACAGACCACCCTGTCTATAGCGGTCACTTTAGGCAACCCTGTTATCAGCAGTGTGATACATACACCTGTCTATACAGACCACCCTGTCTATAGCGACCACTCTAGACAACCCTGTTATCAGCTGTGTGATACATCCACCTGTCTATACAGACCACCCTGTCTATAGCGGCCACTCTAGGCAACCCTGTTATCAGCTGTGTGATACATCCACCTGTCTATACAGACCACCCTGTCTATAGCGGCCACTCTAGGCAACCCTAGGAAGCAAGATGTATACAAGGTGTAGACAAGATGAAGATTAAAACGTTTTTAAAATATATTCGCACTCGGGTAAAACCCGGGCGTTGCCCGGGCCATTCGTCTAGTCTATACACAAGGGGATAAGAAACAACAACAAGTTAAAACTTTATTTATACAAGTACTACTCTCAGCTTCACATCCAAAGAGCAGCATGTGGCTCACGAGCCGCAGGTTACCAACCCCTGGTATAGAACAACCTTCATGAGAGGACATCTCTTCATACCGTTTTCATTGTCAAATGTACTCTCTAAGGCATCTGGAATAATCAAAATGAAGGATTTATTTGTCGCAGGATCCATTAGGTCCTTGAGTCAGGTTGGGTATACATCCAGCTTGACTTGGGGTTTGTTTCCCGGTCTTGATTCTCTGGCTGATATCCTAAGTCTCTTCTCTCTAAAAAAAAAAAAAAAAAAAAAAAAATTCAAAACTATTCTAAAGGCGCAAGATTCTTTTTGATAGTGATGTTTCGGTAACATCGTTGTTACCATCTTCAGACAAAAGTACTGAATGATTATAAACACAAGGTAATAAGACCAAATCCAAATAAATAAATAGTGTGTGATGTTTCGGTAACAATTAATATCAAAAAGAATCTTACGCCTTTAGAATAGTTTTGAATTTTGATAACAGATGGCGCGCTATAGTGCATCAAAAAATAAAAAATCCAATCCCATAAAATAAATAAAAAAGGGTGACCAAGCAAAGATGTGGTTCTTGGTTGTAAATATCTTTATTTACGGGGCTGCTAACCAGAATGGATGATTTTTGAACCCCGACGGACGCATAAAGCAGAATATATACATTGCACTGTTGGAGGGGGATAGGAGGCCAGGAGTTCATCACTGGGTGAGGCCAGGAGAGCTGGAATGTAGAGGGGGGGGGGGGGGGGGGGCAGGGTGGTGATCCGTGGAAAAATATTCCCACGTCGGGAATCGAACCTGGGTCTCCTGGGTGAGAGCCAGGTATCCTAGCCATTAGACCATGTGGGATATATGGTCCTTGGTCAAAGTACACTCATTCATTTCTCTGTGGTATACAATAGATTAATAATGAACGGCAAACAAATCGAACGGTGAGGTCATGTTTCGCTTATTATACAAAAATATTAATTAACAACTCTCCCTGCATGAGGACATTTCTCCCTAAGGGATACGTTCGCTCAGCGACCAAGTGTTGTCCATCACAGTTTGTTCTACTGAAGGCTATGTGCTCCTATGTCTATACTCTTGCTACCTGACCCTCTGCATCTACAATGCTAATGTGTGAGCAGTCGCCAACTTGTACCCACCATGATTATCATAGCCTGTACCACGTGTACTAGGGATAATAATAACAAGTCTCTCAATCTATGATAGCAGCCAGTTGTGATGGCACAAGCTGTAGAGGTTAAAAGATGGTGTGGATGTCCCAGTGACGACCATGCCTCCAAGGTGAAGGCCTTCATGTTGGACCTGCTCTCCCCCTGATTGCAGAGGCTGACGTCATCTCCCAGGAGCTGCTTGACTTAGTGCTCATCCAGATCATTGAGCCGCGCAAGACACAGAACAAGCATGCGTATAACCTGGCGCGCGACCTCATCAAGAGGGGAGCCTCCAACCTTGAGCCTTACATCCAGGCTGTGAGTATCCCCCTTCAATTCACATCCTTAATCTTGCAAATATCTTGTAACAATCTTTCTCAGGGTATTCCCTGAACTCAGAAATAATTCATGGGGGGTCGGTGGAAGGATGGTCTAAACCATTGGTTTTTGACTGCTACGACCTGGGTTCGATTCCCGCATTGGGCACTTTTTTATAATTAAAAAAAAAAAAACAGCTCCAATGGCCCCCGATTCTTGCAAAAATCCAACCCCACCACTGAGTGCAAGTAACTAAACGGGGCTTTGGCACATTTGTAAGTGCAAAGTCAAACTGCTTTTCACATGTGTATACGTGTGGTGCACTTACAGTAGAAGCAGTCGCCTACTTCTACCCACCATGATTATCATAGCCTGTACCATTGGACATTGGTAAAGTCCATGTAGGGACATGATTGACAGATGGGTGAATGCTAGCAGCGGACTGTGTGCAGTTCTTCAGCAACATCCTCATTTTAAACAAGGGCACCATAAGTCCCCTGACGCCCCGTGTCTACGACCTGGTCTACGAGCTCAACTTCCTCTGTCCCACCATCATGTCCACTGTGTTGCCTCAGCTCGAGTTCAAACTCAAGGTAACTATGACACCAAACTGGATCTTGAAGTTTGGGATAACTACTGTACTTTCTTGTCCTCTGTTATCACTGGCCCTTTTTTTACCTACCTAAAACACCAAGTTTATTACAGTAAAACCTCCCCTTAGAGGACACCTCTCTACAAAAGCCAGTTTTTATTTGCAAAATGACCATTTTTTACTATTTAGCAACTCTCTGGTAAGAGGATACCTCACCCTAAAAGACACTTTGGCTCTGCAATTAGGTGTTGTCCTTTACAGGGAGGTTCTACTCTACCCATAAATTTTATTATAAATGTAAAGTGAATTATAGTTGAATCTCATTATAGCAACATCTTTTGAAGATTTAGAATTGTTATAACAAAAACTACAAGATAATAATATCAAATCAAATAAATTGATAGTGTGTGACAACTTAGGTATATATATATATATATGTGGTGATTTGTAAAGCAGTCGTGGTGGTTGTGTGATGAGTGGTAAGGACACACACAAGATCCAGGAGCAAAAACCTGTGGGGAGTAGATGGGGGAGGAAAGAGAGAAGGTCTGAGGACCACCCTGGGAACAACTGGTGTTAAGACCACCTCGGTGTGAACTGTCGTTTGATCATCACATCCAGCCGTTTTTAAGCTGCTTTGAGTCAGATAAATCCCCTAGGGGGGGGTGAAGACTTGACACTTGTTTACCAAGGAGGTTGTTTTAACCCGGCTAACTACCTTTTTTTCCTTGTACTCCCACACGAGCAATTTTATTTATATACAGTAGAACCTCCCTGTAAAGGACACCTAATTGCAGAGCCAAAGTGTTCTTTAGGGAGATGTGTCCTCATATCGGAGAGTTTCTAAATAGTAAAAATGGTAATTTTGCAAATAAAAACTGTCCTTTGTGGAGAAGTGTCCGCTAGCAGGGTGTCTGCTAAAGGGAGGTTCTACTGTATTTCCAAATAATATGACATATATTTATGTAAAACTTTGGCTGTTGTTCTTTTTTTTTTTCTTGTCCCAGGTCTGGACTTCAAGTCTAGACCAGATCCTGAAGGTCTCTTTATCGCCTTGATGACCACAGCTGGTGTGGATGTCTGTTCGGCAATGCCAGATGTGATATGTTCTGGGCTCGCTGGAGAATCCTGACATTTAGTGCAATTCAGAAAGGTTTTGGATCCACTTGTGAAAATCATTAGACGTAGATGGCCTGTTCTAAGACGGGAAAGCATGGTGAAGTCTGATCTGTTAAGTTGTGAGTTGGTTTTCAGGAAGGGAGTTTTCCCATCGAACCAGCGGTGTTTGAGGTTATTTTGCCAATCTTGATTAAATTTTATTTTCAGTCTGTTAGAGTGATCATTTGTTGTTGGAAGGATTGAGGATATTTTTGGGTTATTTTCTTTAGATGCTCCTGCTTTAGCCAGTGAGTCAGCCCTTTCATTGCCAGGTACTCCCACATGTGATGGGTTCCATTGGAAGGTTATGGAGCTTTCAGGATTGAGGTCATTCATAGCTTTTGCCATATTTTTACGCAGGGCGTCGTGGCTATTGTAACAGTTTTTAAGAGCATAAATGACTGCTTTTGGCTGTTGTTCTAAACCCATTCATCTAATGGGCTAATGTTCTAGTTAAAAAATGTGGTTAACATTTTGGCTAAAAAAAAACTTACTTATCAATGGCATGCATGTAACAGAGCAACCAGGAGAAGGAGAGGCTGGATGTCACCAAGCTGCTGGCTCGAATGTTCTCTGACAAGGACTCTGACCTGGCCACACAGAACAACCTGCTGTGGAAGTGTTTCCTGGGCCGCTTCATTGACAAAGGAGTCCGAGTGCGGACTCTCTGTGTGCAGTATTCCATGCACTTCCTCCTCAACCACCCGGAACTTCGAGGAGACATCATTGGTAGGTCCTTCTGTCAGTCCGTCCTGTTGGATGTCGTTATCTGTTCATGTCAGCTTGCCCAGTATACTGAGAGATCTGGTCATTTTTAAATTTCATCTATTCCCATCTTTTCACAGGAGATTGAAACTTATCACTTTGAAATCCTAACTAGAAAATTTTATAATACACAATAAGATCCTAAATAATTGCAATTAGATATTCAATGAATGAAAGGAAGAAAAAATTGCAACGAGTTTCTTTATTCTGAATGTTGGCGAGCTTTCAGGCATTAGCCTATCTTCAGGCCGATTTCGCAAAAAATATATATACAAATAACACAAAATCTAAACTATATATAAGGTGTAGAACTAATCCTACCGGAAGTAAATTAAACAAATTGTAATTAAATATATTGTATACAACGATACATGCAAATATGCCGAAAACTTTAAATTAAAAATAAATTCTAAAACTATGAAATTTGAGATACGCTAAAATTGCATAAAAAGGACTAAAATAAGTCTTGGCAATTACAATAAGGCAAAAATAAACAAACCGACTATGTATTTATACAACTAACATAATTCTATTCCAACTCTCCGGGTGAGAAACCATGAATTTAGCTATGGGATATATGAAGGTACTGCTGTGGTATATCGATCCTTCTATTAATGCTCTTTTTATCTTTCGAAATCAAGGATTCAAGAATAAGTCTATTATATTTAGAGAATATATTCCGGAAGTAACACTTAGCATCTTGTAGGTTAAAATGATGGCCAGTAGAATCCTCATGTTGATAAATAAGATATCTGCTATCTTGGTTCCTTACGTTCCTGATATGTTCTTTAACTCTGGTGCCGACTGTTCGGCCGGTTTCCCCCACGTAAGAAGCGGTACATTGTTGGCAAGATAATGAATAAACTGCATTTTGTTGGTCACTCGGTTCTGTCTTAACCTGAGATTTCGTAATTGGATGTCTGACTATTTGGCCGATGGATCGAGAGCCTACAAAAATAGGCCTAATCCCAAATTTCTTCAATACCTCTGCTAGCCTTTGATTAGTGATTTATGCTGGCGTCACTTCTTGTTAATTGGAGACGTGTCAATAATAAACAACCCAATTATCACAATAGTCCCAATTATCAGCAGTCTTAGTAACCTCAATTATCAGCAGTCTTAATTATCTTTTTCTTTCTTTCTTATCTCCACCCAATCATATTAGGATATCAAGTTGTGACCCTTGATGGTGTCTGTTTGACAACCATCATGACTGGGTGAAGTAGAATGCGTCTGCCCTTGTCATTAAGACTTGGAGCACTACTCAGTGGCAGGCCGACTTAGCTCCAAAAGAAATGGCCGCTTCTGACATGAGGAACAGACGCCATGTACAGCTGCTCCTAACATGGAGTAAAAATGCTGCTCATTCTGTATCCCTGGATTAGGAGCCCTTACAGGGTACTATCAGCCGAGCCAGCTGAACCCAGGTTTTTTAATGAGCTTGTTACTGCTCCCCCTCCTCCTTTTTCATCCGGGCTTGGGACCGGCAAAGGTGGAGTTAATCATAATTATAAGTAACTCCAATTATCAGCAGTTTTAATCACCAGTAACTCCAATTATCAGCAGTTTTAATCACCAGTAACCCCAATTATCAGCAGTTTTAATCACCAGTAACCCTAATTATCAGCAGTTTTAATCACCAGTAAGCCCAATTATCAGCAGTTTTAATAACCAGTAACCCCAATTATCAGCAGTTTTAAAAAAACGTTTTAATTCAAATACTATTCGTTACAATTATAAATTGGCGCCATGGATGTCACTCTTGTGAAACGTCCCGTTCCAAACTGTGTGTTTTTAAAATGTTTTAATTAAAATACTATTCGTTACAATTATAAATTGGCGCCATGGATGTCACTCTTGTGAAACGTCCCGTTCCAAACTGTGTGTTTTTTAAAATGTTTTAGCTATATATAATTATATAAGTAGATCTTCATCTTGTCTACACCTTGTATACATCTTGCTTCCTAGGGTTGCCTAGAGTGGCCGCTATAGACAGGGTGGTCTGTATAGACAGGTGGATGTATCACACAGCTGATAACAGGGTTGCCTAGAGTGGCTGCTATAGACAGGGTGGTCTGTATAGACAGGTGGATGTATCACACAGCTGATAACAGGGTTGTCTAGAGTGGTCGCTATAGACAGGGTGGTCTGTATAGACAGGTGTATGTATCACACTGCTGATAACAGGGTTGCCTAAAGTGACCGCTATAGACAGGGTGGTCTGTATAGACAGGTGGATGTATCACACAGCTGATAACAGGGTTGTCTAGAGTGGCCGCTATAGACAGGTGTATGTATCACACAGCTGATAACAGGGTTGTCTAGAGGGGGGCAGGGAGGACATGTGTTCGCCAGCAGCCAATGGGCGCGCATTCTATCCGTGAGCTTCACACAGACAGAATAAGGCAATTATATAGGTAGATAATTTGAGAAAAAAAAAGCCTTGGCTTTCAAAACATTTTCTTTCTTTATGAGGCATTAAATCTTTCAGGAAGTCAATGAGGTCCATTTGGAGCTTTATTTCTTGTGCTCTTGTGGCTGCAGTGAAGTGAGAAAGCCAATCGGGGAAGATTGAATCAAGGACTGCTGGCTTTTTGTGAGGATAGACTTGATCCCTCTGCTCTCTAGCAGTTATGGGTCACAGCAGTAGCTGATGACATTGATGGGATGGTGGAGATCATCTAGTAGTAGTGTCTGGCTTCAGGGTGGCCAAGAGCTCCAGATTTGGTCAAAGAGCCTTCCAGTTCATTACCAGGAATCCCCTGAAGTCATTGTACTGTGACAGCTATTGGCTGGGAATAGTTGGTGTATAGGTTTTGCAAGGTTCTTGAGAAAAAGTTCTGTCGGTAAAAAAAAAAAGGTTTTAAGCTTTTTAAAAAATTATTCCTAGTACATGTGGTACAGGCCATGGTGGGTAGAAGTTGGTGACTGCTTTTACTATAAGTGCATCTCATGTTCCAAAGGTGAAAAGCAGTTCAACTTTTGCACTTACAAGTTTTCCAGAGCCCTCTTTGGTTATTTGCACTTCCTGGTGGGATCAGACTTTTGCAAGAATCAGGGGCCATTGGAGCAATCCTAAAAAAAATTAAATTAGAAAAAAGTGTCCAATGCAGGATTTGATCTCAGGTTGTAGCAGTTGAAAGCCAATTGTTTAGACAACTAGATCCACCGAACCCTAGGTTTCAAGTAAAAGGATGAAATGTTACCTAATCACATCTCCAAGATGTTCTTACTTTAATCTACAATGTGTTTTCCAGACCAGCTGCGGTTGAGGCAGCATGACACTAAAGAGAACGTGCGCTATGAGGTAGTGATGGCCATCATCAGCGCGGCCAAAAAGGACTTCAGCGCAGTCAACGATGTGCTGCTCAACTTTGTGAAGGAGCGCAGGCTGGACAAGAAGTTCAAGATCAGGAAGGAGGCCCTCCTGGGTTTGGCCTACTTGTACAAACAGCATGCTGAGAGCAAAGATCTCCCAGAGTCCACCAGGGACTTTATCTCATGTATCAAGGACAAGATCCTCCATATCTACTATCAGAGAGCTTTGGAAGACAGGTACCCTCTCACCTACCATTTATACTTTATCTCAGAAATAGACAGCACCAAACAACACTAACAAGATTTAGAACAGGCCATCTCAAGATAGAAAATAATAAATGAATTTACCCTACTTGCACAAAATGCAGCAACAAAAAGGGCATATCCTGGCCACTTGCATGTGCATATTGTTGTTGTTTCTTATCCCCTTGTGTAAAGATTACACGAATTCCAACATGAGCATATTAGATGGCAGAGTGCCATCTAGTGGAACAAAAATCAAATAAACGTTGATTTAACTTGTTCTGTGATATTTGGTCAACCCACTTTCTTGATAAATCAAGAAAAGTCAACCATATACGTGTTTCGGGCTGTTGGACCTCATCAGTCTAGTGCAGGATATATCTCTACAACCAAAAATTTGGTCTTAGAGACTACTGAGAAATTAAGACATGGGTATTTAAGGCCAAATTTGTGTAAATACGTTGTTCATGAAAAAATAAGAAAGAAGTAAAGGGGTCGGGTGTTGATATTAAAAACAAAAAAAATCATATCCTGACCAGGCTTACATGAGCTTTTTAGATGACAGAGCTTGGGAGAGGCCGCTGCTCATCATAAAACAGCTCGAGGAGCATGAACTCATGGAATTCGTGTAATCTTTACACAAGGGGATAAGAAACAACAACAACAACAGATGGCAGAGCGCCATCTAGGTGAACAAAAATCAACTAAATGTTGATTTAACTTGTTCTGTGATATTTATTTTTAAATATTCTAGTGTGTGTGTGTGTGGACTAATGGTGAAAAAGGGGTGATGAGAATGATGACTGCTATACGATGATGCTGCGCAGGATGCTGGTAGAAAGGATCCTCCACACTTATCTCATCCCTCACCAGAGCCCTCTGGAGGAGCGCATGCAGAAGCTCTACCACCTCTTTGCCACTGTAGACGACAATGCCGTCAAGTAAGACACTTCCATCCACTCATGGGGACATCAACTTCCATTGTTTGTGTCCAGGGCATTCATTGAGCTGCTCAAGAGGCAGAACATGTAAGTCTGTCTACCACATTGTCCAGATCTTGGTGTTTTGTCCATGTGATTTTCCCATATACACCACTTCTTGATTATTTCAATTTGAATATGTAAATGTGATATTAAACACAAGGTAATAAGACCAAATCCAAATAAATAAATAGTGTGTGACGTTTCGGTAACAGCGTTGTTACCATCTTCAGACAAAAGTACTGAATGAGAAATTTTATTTAAATTGGTAAATCTTCTCATTCAATACTTTTGTCTGATGATGGTAACAACGCTGTTACCGAAACATCACATACTTATTTATTTATTTGAATTTGGTCTTATTACCTTGTGTTTATAATCTATAATCCAAATTGTGCCTTATCACAAATGTGATATTTTACAACCAGTTACAATTTTGTAAGGCCCTCGACCTTTATTCCTTCATTCTTTGTATTGTACATGTTTCCCGAGCGGGTTTCCGTAATAAAATGTAAAAAAAAAAAGAGTTATTATATTTATTTGCTATCTTCCTCGTTGTTGGTGATCCCAAGTCTTCCCCGTCCATGGCTATCTGCTGCGATTAGCCAATCCTAGCGCCAACTTTCAAAATGATGTGTTGTCACAGTAGCGTGTCAAATATAATAGATAATAATATTCTGTAGAAATATAATACACATGATCAATGAAATAAAATATATATTATTAAAAAAAAATATATAAAGAAATTTTATACAATTTGATTGAAAGAATAAATGTGTTGGGAAAAAGATAAGGCACAATTTGGATTCTAGATTATAAACCCAAGGTAATAAGACCAAATCCAAATAAATAAATAGTGTGTGACGTTTCAGTTACTGCGTTGTTACCGAAACCTCACACACTATTTATTTATTTGGATTTGGTCTTATTACCTTGTGTGTTAGGACAAAATTATAGATTCGTAGGAGAAAAAGAACCTTTATTTCCTAAAGGTATAAAACAATAAAAGAAGGACAAATTATATGTACATCAGCAGCTGGCCTGCCCTATCCAATAACCACTAGCCAACTAACAATCCATCAAAACTGTGATATATAGACAGAGATGTCAATTAACCTAGACAATACTGAAATACTATGTAAATCACAAGTGTATTGTATCTTAGAAATATCTGGAATTGTAGCTTTTAACAAAACACATAAATTATGATTCAGCAATATTAGGAACGGTTTGGTGGAAGAATGGTATAAACTGTTGAGAGATCTTAAACAGCCGCAACATGGCATTGTACCCCACATTGGGCTCTTTTTATGAAGAAAATTTGCCTCAATAACCCTCATGATCCATGAGTACAAGTAACCAAACCAGTCTCTGACACATTTGTAAGTGCAAAAGTCGAATTTTATGTCTACATGTGTAGTACATGTGGTGAACTTGCAATAAAAATATTTGCCAACTACCTGCCCTTGATTATCAGGGCCTGTTCCATGTATACTTGGGATAAGCATTTAATAATAATTACTGTAATTTTTTTTTGTTCCTTTCACGCCAAATCTTCTTAATGCAAGATTTCTCATCATTTTAATATCATTTGAACTTCCTTAACCCATCTTTTACTCTCTAAGCTTTAGCATCTACTGGATGGTCAGTCAGTCTAGTCTCTCCTGGAAGTCTCTCCTGGAGATACTCACCCACACATTGGGTAAAATCAGTAATTTTTTGGTGTTTACCAAAGTGGGGGGGTAGGCTTTATATATTCTTTTTCTTTCTTATCTCCACTCAATCATATTATGGTATCAAGCCTGTAGTTGGTGTCTTCTGAGGATGAATAGAGCTCATCAAAGGAGATTTGACATCCATAATGAGATTGGATGAAGTAGAAAGTGTCTACTTTTGTCTGGGAGCACTACTCAGTAGCAGGCCGACTTAGCTCCAATATGAAATTGCTGCCTCTGACATGTACATAAGCCATGTGCAGCCTCTCACCGCTCCTAACATGAAGTACAGACTCATCCTGTATCCCTGGAGCCCTTACAGGGTACTATCAGCCGGGCTAGCTGAGCTTGGCTTTTTTTGTGAGCTTGTTACTGCTCTTTCTCCTCCTTTTTCATCTGGGCTTGGGACTGGCATTAACGGAGTTGACACTTTGTGCCATAAAGTAACGTGTGAAGAAAGAGAGATGAGGAAACTGGCCTGTGTGCAGGGTCCGAAGCCAGTTCCGTGCCATCGTGGAATACCTGCAGCAGCCCCGGACTGAGGAACGTTCCAAGAACATCAACATCAAGATCCATCAACTCTCCAGTGAGTAGTTCATTCCTATATGCAGTTGAACCTGTCTATAGTGCCCCCTCTAAATAGCGCCTTCCTCTCTATAGCGTCCGATTTTAAATACGCAGGATGCAATTTACATTAAAAGTGACCTGTCTATACCACCCTATTTTGGTGAGTCCCAAGAGGGGGGGCGCCATAGACAGGTTTAACTGTGTATGTACAGCAATGGAGGGATCATCCCTATATGGGAGAAATTATTGTATTTTTTGGACCCCACACTACACTTTCTAAAATTCAAAAGGTCACTCAATAATAATTTAAAAAAAATGTTTGTGGAAGCACATATTGTGCACTGTGTGAAGGTTCTTTGTATTAGTTTATTGATATTGTATCTCTGTTGTTTTTGTATCTTGTACATTGTTTCTCCAAGTCTCTCCCCACTCGAGATCCCATCCTAAGCAGCTTGAACTGATTGTTGCAGAGAACCTGGCGGCGAATTTGCCAACAGCAGAATACACCACACCCATAATAAAGCAGTTTGTTTTCCTTCTGGATCAGAATGCGCGGCTACTGAGCCACATGGAGGTGGTGGTGATGGGTGCGGCATCCTGCGGAGAAATAGAACTCAGCGTGAAGGAGCTGCTGAAGTCACTGGGCCAACCATGGCAGACCAACCTAAACTACATGACCTTGAAGCAGCTGTTTGAGAGGATGGCCCCAGCCATGATTGATAACGTAGGCATCTGGCTTCTGCTCAACCATGTTCGGGACAGCCTACCGGGTGAGTGGAGGAGGTCTTGTACCATTTACCACATTTTGGCTTGCATTAGATGCACTAAACAGGACCTTTGGAAGAGGCCGCTGCTCATCATAAAACAGCTTGAGGAGCATGAACTCATGGAATTCGTGTAATCTTTACACAAGGGGATAAGAAACAACAACACACCAGCTCCATGGTTTGAAATACACATTGAAGTACAGTTGAGAACATAGCCATGGCTAAAAATGCCTGGTCTCTCTCTGAGGTAGTCTCTCATCACTCTTTTGTTGAACAACTGCCCATGAGTTTGCTTGACATCACAGTCTTTCCAGTTTAATCCACCATTTATAGAACTCCAATATCATATGACTGGGGTCAGTAAACTGAATCTCACGAGCCACATGCAGCTCTTTGGATGTGAAGCGCTGCATCTCTTTATATAGGTCCATACGTAAATATTATTCATGCAAGTATTTTTGTTAGCAAGAAAAAAAACTAAAAAACTCTTTAAAAAGCTCTTTAAAAAACTTTGAAATTTTGTAAATTGTAATTTTTGACTCTTCCAACTCAAAAGTTTGCTGACCCCTACCATATAACAATAGGATGAATAGCAGGATATCATTGCTAAGTGGAGAATAAAAGGTTATCATGGTTATCATGGCCTGTACCACGTGTTGTTGTTGTTGTTTCTTATCCCCTTGTGTAAAGATTACACGAATTCCATGAGTTCATGCTCCTCGAGCTGTTTTATGATGAGCAGCGGCCTCTCCCAAAGGTCCTGTTTAGTGCATCTAATGCAAGCCAAAATATGTTCTGGATCTGCAAGTGCCAAACTACATTTTGGGCAAAAGTGGGATAAATTTTGTTGTTATTTTCTATCTTCAATGGCTTGAGATGGCCTGTTCTAAATCTTGTTAGTGTTGTTTGATGCTGTCTATTTCTGATGTTCAGAGCTCCTCCTGGGTTCACTCCACTGTACCAATGTGTACTAGGGATAAGCAAAAAAAAAAAAAAACTTTTACCTTTGTTCTCTTCTCCAATCTAATAGAGTATATTGTGTTTTACTGTATTGACGTTGGGTTGTCCCAGGATCCAGGGATATGGATGTCCGGCTGAGACTGCGCAGTCGCCAGCTCATCGACGTGCTGTCCACCATCTATCCGGAGGCCTTCCACAGAGAGTAGGTGTACAACGAGCTGGTCAGGGCCAGCCGGGCCCAGGTTTTTTAGTGAGCTTGTTACTGCCCCCCCTCCTCCTTTTTCATCTGGGCTTGGGACTGGCAAAGGCGGAGTTGTTATTATTGTTTTTTAATCCCCTTGTGAAAAGATTCCATGATTCTCTTAGAGCTAGGTACCACCTGTAGTTGTGATATGTAATGTGGGAGAGACTAAGTGCTATGGTGGTGGTGTGCAGTGAGGAAGTGCTGCGACAACGGGAGCGCACCCAGCAGCCCTCCACCTCCACAGCTGCCCCTCCAGCCAAGAAGCCCCGTCTAGCCACCACCGCCCCTGCTCCCCCGCAGCAGCAGCAGCAGCCGGAGGAAGAGAGGCACCTTAGGAGAAGCAAAAGAAAGAAAGTCCTTTAAATGGCTGCTTGGTGTAAGTTTTCTTTTTTGTTTTCTGTTTTCTTTTCGTTCTTTTTTTTTTTTTTTTACTTTCTCTGGCTTTGCTCTTTGCTTCTAGCATGTTGTGCTTTTCTTGCATGCCTCACCCACCAGTTCCTTTATTCATTTCTTCAGTTTTATTTTATGGAACTTTTGTTTATTTCCCTTTCCCACCCCCCCCCTCTGCCATAATCCCACCGCCCCCCAAACCTCTCACACACTGGTTTTGTTCTAATTGCACATTTTCCTCGCCACTGAATTGGTTGTGTTACAATCACTTTATTGAAGTCTTTAGTGAGGGTTCCTTTCCCTCCATGGGTAGATCAATAAGTCCTGACTGGGGTTGGTGGAAGGATGGTCTAAACCGTTGTTTTTCGACCGCTACAACCCGGGTTCAATTCCCGCATGGGGCACTTTTTTTTCTTATTAAAAAAAAAAATGCTCCTCTGGCCCCCAATTCTTCCAAAAGTCCAACCCCACCAGCGAGTGCAAGTAACCAAACGAGGTTCTGGCATATTTGTAAGTGCAAAAGTCTAACTGCTTTTCACTTATGTAGACCTGTGATGCACTTAGAGTAAAAGTAGTCTCCTACTTCTACCCACCATGATTTATCATGGCCTGTACCACGTGTACTAGGTATAATGATATATATACTTGTTGCACCTTAGTAGATATCAGTGTTAGGCAAATCTAATCATATTTTATTTATTTAAAATACCAAATAACCATTGTGTAATCTTTGCACAAGGGGATAACAACACAAATACAAGTAAATATGGTTACGTTTGCTATAATTACAAGTAATTGAAAAGGTACAATTTTTTTTCTTTATATATATTACTAGGCGAATCCCTTGGCAGAGCTGACTGCTATAGGGCGCGTCCCCAGGTGGCGGATAGGGGAACGACCTTCAGATATGAAGGCCAGCTGCGAAATAAGCAGAATAACTCTGACAAATAAGCAGTCGCGGACCAAACAGCAGCATTGTTAGAAGAGGAGTAGACCTCTTTAAAAATCCTGACTTCAACTGACCCGGTTGATGGACCTCAGCAAGGGTCCCACTCCAGGGATACGGAGGAGCTGTGTCTGTACTCATGTTAGAGTCGGCAGCAAAGGCGTCTGCTTCCATGTTAGGAACGGCCTCAAACTACAGGCAAAGTCAGACTTTCACCAAAGTGTGCCTGGATCATGATGCCATGATCAACGAAAGCTGCACCCCTATACCCCATTCCATGAGATCAGATGTTGATTTGCATGCTGCATCGCCCGTCGCGCAGAATAAACAGGGGCGCGTTCAGGACTTAGGTAGAGGGTTCTGTCCGATAAGTATAATACAGTCTCCACAAACTTCACACTTTGCAACTTCCAAGCAATTGAGCATTCTGCAGTGCAACATAAATGGATTGTGCTCAACAGCAACAAAAATAAAATTAGAAGAAATAATGGAAATAGCTGAAAAACAAAAGATACAAATTATAGCCCTACAGGAAACCAAATTAAATGAAAAGTACAATCTCAAATATAAAAACTACAATATCCTCAGAAAAGACAGAAATAAAGAAGGGGGTGGCCTTGCATTTTTAATCAAGAATTTGTACTATGAAGACATAGCTATTAATATTCCAAACACATCAGACCTCGAAGCCCAAGGTATCAAAGTTTACCTCAGTCAAAACAAAACCATCAACATATTCAATATGTATCACCCACCAAACAATAAACTTATTGACGATGGAACAATATCTCAATTTCTTACAGACAACACTATTATTGTAGGTGACCTTAATGCCAAACATCAACTATGGGGATGTTCCACACCAAACCCAAGAGGCAAAATACTTTCAAACTTATTTGACGACAATGCCTTCATGTGCTTAAATGATGGGAATCCTACCCACCATTCCTACAGTTATAATACCGCACAAGCCCTTGATATAAGTTTCTCCAGTCCTGACATTTTCCACAAATGCAAATGGCAAATATTAAAAAGTATTGGAAGTGATCATTTGCCTATTTTGATAGAAATTAGCACCAAGACCAAAACCAGCTCAATTAAAGAAAAATTCTGGAACTTCAAAAAGGCTAATTGGAATCTTTACCAGCAAAACACCAATGAAGACTTTAGAAAAGCACCCACTAGAATAAAAGATCTGGAACAAAATTGGATATCTTTCAAAAACACCATTATTAAAGCAGCCAAAGTTTCAATACCAAGAGGTAATATTAAGAAATGGATTCCAAATTATACACACCAGGCAAAAGATATTCAAACACTTATAACTAAAAGAAATGAACTACAAAAAAAGTACACCCAAAACCAAACAAATTGTAGAACTGAACTGAACATTGTGAATGCAAAAATAAAAAGATTATACGTAAATATGAAAAGGGAAAAATGGAAACAAACTTGTGAAAACCTGAACCCAAGAAACCCAAATACAAAACTTTGGCATTTGGCAAAACAAATTGACAGAGCCCAGCCACAAACTGAAAACACAAATATGATTAAGAATATAGATGGTACCCCAGCAACTAATGACAAAAATGCTGCTAATCTTTTAGGTAATTCATATCAAATAAGTAGTAAAATCAAATTTGAAATAAAAGATAAGAAAGTTGAAAAAAAGGCCCGCAAGATTATCCATGACTGTAAAAACGTCACTAGCACTTATAATATTTTCCATGAAAAAATCAATATGAAAGAGCTAGATTATGCATTAGAAAACACTGACCTGAACAAGACTCCTGGGCCAGATGGAATCCATGGCCAAATGATATCAAACTTGGGCAAAAATGGCAAAGAAAAACTTCTTGATATTTTCAATAACTCCTGGAAAACTGGAAAATTGCCTCAAGACTGGAAAACTGCAACAATAATTCCTATTAAAAAACTTGACAAATCTGCTGATGACCCAAAAAACTACCGACCTATCTCCCTCACAAGTATTTGCTGCAAATTAATGGAAAAAATTATACTCAGACGACTTACCTACCACCTTGACACAAGAAATCTCTTACCAGAAGAACAATATGGATTTAGGAAAGGACATGGGACAATAGACCAACTCTTATTTTTCACACAAAAGGTAAAAGATGCACAAAACAGAAAACCAACTAACCACACAATAGCTGCTTTTTTAGACCTTACACAAGCTTTTGATAAGGTATGGAAAAACAAGTTAATTACAAAATTATACAAACATTTCAAAATTGATGGAAAAGCTATCACTTGGATAAATGATTTCCTTAAAAATAGATACATCAGGGTCAAATATAATGGCACTCTATCTAAAACCTTCAAATTGTACCAAGGATTACCACAAGGATCAGTCCTTAGCCCAACTCTCTTCACCCTATTTATTGCAGGCATAGAAGAAAAAATTTCACATAAAACCAATATTGGACTTTTCGCTGATGACATTATTCTATGGAGCAGCAATACTAACTGGAAAAAAGCTGAAAGAGATTTGAACAAGACTCTTTTCCACCTAGAAAAATTTGCTAATAAACATAAATTAGAATTTAACCCCCAAAAATCTGAAACCTGTCTTTTTACTACCGATAAGAAACTATACAAAATAAGACCAAAAATTATTCTGAAAGAACAACAATTGCAATATAATAAACATCCTAAATATCTTGGCTACACCCTGGATCCAGAAATTAACTCCAGTAAACATATTGAAGAAGTTATTAGAAAAGGAAGAGACCGACTAAAAATCCTGAAATATATTTCAGGAAGAGAGTGGGGAGCCGATGCAACCACACTAAAATTAACTTACACATCTCTAATTAGACCTATCCTGGAATATGGATATCAAATCTATGGTACAGCATCTGAAACAAATCTAAAATCACTGGAAAGGATACAACTAAGTGCAGCTAGAATTATTACAGGTCTTCGAAATACCTGCCCTAATGAAATTGTACTTTATGAGGCAGACATTATGCCCTTAAAGGATAGAAGAAGCTACAATCTGCCAAAATATATAAACAAAATCAAGAGTTATGGAAACAAACACAGAACTTCCAAGTACATACTTAATTGGGAATCCAATTTAAGACTCAAAAAAGAAGGCCCTCTACACCTGGCCAAAAGAAATGAATTTTTAAAATATAAAGTGGAAAAAAATTATTTAGCAGAAAAAATTTCTCCATGCAAACCACTACAAAATGTTATTTTTAATGCCACTTTAAATGAACCCACCAACAAACAATACCAAAATCCAGAATACTTAAAACAATTATCATTAGAAATAATTAATAACATTCCTAAAAATGCAATAACTATCTATACCGATGGTAGCAGAGACGAGCTAGGACACACTGGCAGTGGCTGTCTCATCAAAACCACAAATGGCATTGAGAAAATGAACAGAAGAAACCCAGATTTTTGCTCAGTCTTCAGATCAGAACTTATAGCCATCTATGAAGCCTTAAAATCCATCAGAAATACTAATTATCAAGATATCTGGATTCTTACTGATAGTAGAAGTGCCATACAACACTTGAGTCACACAGGGGAACTTAGAGACAAAGTAAGCAGGAACATAATTGGTTATCTCCAAAAACTCTCAAAAACCTCAAAAATTCACCTTCAATGGATACCCTCACACGTTGGCATTGAAGGCAATGAAGCTGCTGATGTGCTAGCGAAAAAAGGCACAAAAGAACCCTTGCCACAGAAAAATAAACTTACTTTTAAAGAAATAGAAACAATAGCCAAAACAAAAATAAACAAGAACTGGAGGATCCCACCTAAGCACAGTTGGTACAGTGGAGTGAACCCAGGAGGATCTCTGAACATCAGAAATAGACAGCATCAAACAACACTAACAAGATTTAGAACAGGCCATCTCAAGCCATTGAAGATAGAAAATAATAACAAAATTTATCCCACTTGCCCAAAATGTAGTTTGGTACCTGCAGCTCCAGAACACATTTTGGCTTGCATTAGATGCACTAAACAGGACCTTTGGGAGAGGCCGCTGCTCATCATAAAACAGCTCGAGGAGCATGAACTCATGGAATTCGTGTAATCTTTACACAAGGGGATAAGAAACAACAACAACACTAGGCGAATGACCCGGCTTCGCCCGAGAAATCCCTTGGGTGCAATTTCCTTCATAAAGTATATCAATAATAAATATTAGAAGTGCCATAGAATAGCAATACAGAAGTAACACATAAACTACAGGAAAAAAGTGTGTGTGATGGCAAAAATTGTATTATATTAGTGTTTAGGTATTTGATTTAATTAATATAGTTGATATAATAATATATATTTATATTATATATACAGTAAAACCCCGCTAATACGAACCCTGGATATAGCGAACCTTCCCTTATAACGAACCCACGGCGATTCCCAATTCCATTCCATTGAAATTACCATCGTTATAACGAACTTTGCGATTTTTAAAATAACGAACTACACCTATAACAAACCTATTTTCGGTCCCAAAATGTTAAAATCTATTAAAAATACTATGCTTATAACAAACTTAAAATTGTGATTTAAATTTTTTTTAAAACAACAAAATTTTGAGCATGTTTCAGCTTGCGGATCGCGTTTAAAAAAAAAAATTAACGCATTGTTTGTTTTCATTTCCATTTTATTTTTGCTGTATGTTGTATAAATTTTTACACATTATACTTTTATTTAATAGAATATCTTTGCATTCGACAATTTTGAAATAGAAGAAAAATACAAATGGCTTCCAAAATAAAAAAAAACAGTGGCAGCATGTCCTTTTAAAAGCATTTTATATCAAGTTTAACCTAGGCTAAAAAATAATTCCAAATAATTTTAAGGCCAGAAATGTTTTGAAAATAACAGGTTAAAAACAAAATTTAATATACACTTCAGAAGAATATGTGGAAACTGAAATTGGAAGAAGAAGAAGAAAAAAAAAAAAAACAGTTCCCCCAAGTTTCCCCCGTGTCTCATGGGCCACAAACAAATTGACTTATAAATTCTCAAAAACTATCACTACAGTTCTATTTTTAGAATGGAATTTTTGTTAGGTATATGACTCATTCAGGGTTCGTGAATATTACCCCCTGGCCGGCCGTTTTACCACCGATTTTGTGTTTGCAAATTGGCGTTTTTTTATTCGCAATTTTACCAATCGCGCTATCGTATCAACATGTTTCGCGTCCGATTTTTCTGAATTGGATACTTTTGATTCATCCTCAATTGATTCAGAATACACTGAGCTTTATTTCTTTGATGGAAATAACGATATTTTAAGGCAATTCTGATTTTCAAATTTCACTTTCAAACAACAAGGTATTAGAGACATTTTTTCAAATAAATTTAGTATTATATTATTTGAGAAGGATGTTCTAAAATACTCTTATACCTTTTAAATATATAATTAATAATGTTTTGCCCTGGGGGATTTGGCTTAATTTTTAATAAATACAAAGGTTTATATATAAACTTGTATGCTAATGATAAGAAGAACCTATTATATCAAATGACTTCTTTTGATATTCAGCATTACTGTAAAGAAATAGGTCAATTTAGGGAATTAAAACAAAGTGACCATTATTAAGTGGCTGCCTTTTCCTGTTTGTATGGCTGTTTTTTAATTATATGGTCTAAAATTTTGGAAAAGTTAAAAAAATGGCCAAACTGTGGCTATAGTGAACCAAAAGCACTGTCCCATTGAGGTTCACTATAGAGGGGTTTTACTGTAATATAAATGAGTTTTAAAAATTGTTAAAAAAAAAAATGCATCGGCCGGGAATTGAACCTGGGCCGCCCGCGTGGCAGGCGAGCATTCTACCACTGAACCACCGATGCTTAAAAAAAATGGCCATATTTAGGTATTCCTTCCATTCCGGATTAGTCCGCGTAAAAAAAGTTCTTCAAATGAAAAAAAGAAATAGCCAAAAATACTAATCAAAATGCAGCCGAAAATTTTCCTCAGGTTTATAAAAAGCGACATGCAAAATTTGGTACCAATTGGTTCAGTAGTTTTTGAGTTTATCGCGAGACAGACAGACATTGACTTTTATATATATAGAGATATACATGTCTATAAGACAAACCTAATTAATACATTTATTATTATACACACTATTTTTTAAATCAATTTTGTAATTGATCTTATTGTGTTTCTTATCTATAATACAAATTGTACCTTATCAATTACTTATAATTGTAATTATAGAAATGTAATTACTTTAAATTATGTTGTTGTTTCTTATCCTCTTGTGCAAAGATTACTCAAATTCCATGAATGCATGCTCCTAGAGCTAATAAATTTGATGATAAGCAGTTTTCATTTGCAAAATTACCATTTTTACTATTTATCAACTCTCCGGTAAGAGGACACCTCTCTCTAAAGGACACTTTGGCTCTGCAATTAAGTGTCCTTTACAGGGAGGTTCTACTGTATATGTTTTAGAAGAAAAAAAAAATGGTTTCTAATTTTATAAAACGATAATACCTTGACTCTAGGCCATGTCCATTAGGCTGGTTATTTATAAATTTTTGCTGGGAAGACAAGAACTCAATGGATACAAAATTGGCGATCTGTTTTATTCCTCCCTTCCCTCAATTGTTGGTTAGCAGGCCTGAGCTGCCAACGGTGGGACTGTAAGTATCATTGTCTGTTTGATGCATGGTTGTACTGTGTTTGGAAAAAAAAAATGCTCCAATAGCCCCCGATTCTTGCAAAAGTCCAACCCCACCAGCGAGTGCAAGTAACCAAACGGGGCTCTGGCACATTTGTAAGTGCAAAGTCGAACTGCTTTTCACATGTGTAGACATGTGGTTCACTTACAGTAAAAGCAGTCGCTAACTACCCACCATGATTATCATGGCCTGTACCACGTGTACTACGGATAAGCAAAAATAAAAAACTTGTGTTTGGTGAAGTCACCAGCCAGGAGGACACTTGGTCAACCAGGGTGGGTTGTTATTCAAGAATTGTCTTCCAAGTAACAATAACTACGGCAATCTAAACTGTATCCATGGTAGGTTGCTATTAAATGATTGGCTTCAAGCCAATTTCACTACGGCACTCTAAATTGTATTTCTACTGTCCTCAAAGCTTATGTCCATATTTCCTTTAAAATACCCTTTCCTGTAATTGTTATGTCCATAGTTCAATCAAAATACCCTTTCCAAGAGTCTAGTTTTAATATCAGTTTGAAAGGAAAACAGCCAAATGCATTATTACAGCGGTAGGGTAGATTAAACTGGCAAAACTGCTGGGAGGGTTTAACTTAGCCAAGCCCTCCTAATTTTTTAAAAATATATTTGCTGTAAGGGACTTAGAAAATTGATTTATATTTTAAAGAATCATAAGCATCAAAGATAGTTTAAATTTCTTTTAATGGGCTCAATAACAACAACTTATAACTATATATAAAGTCCCAATTGTTTTAATGGTGTTTATAACAACACTAGCTGAATGACCCGGGCAACGCCCGGGGTTTACCCGATTAAATGCTGTTATTCAAATACTATTCGTTACAATTATAAATTGGCGCCGTGGATGTCATTCTTGTATAATATATAAATGAGTTTTAAAAATTGTAAAAAAAAAAAATGCATCGGCCGGGAATCTAACCCGGGGCGCCCGCGTGGCAGGCGAGCATTCTACCACTGAACCGAAAGCAAACGGTGACAGAATTAAGAAAGAATTGTGCATGACGCTGATAACTGTATATATTATTAATCCAAATTGTACCTTATCATTGGATTTGGTCTTATTACCTTGTTTTTATAATCTCTTATATATAATCTCCTTTATACATAGACAGGAAAAGCACATATATTTTAATAATATAAATGAGTTTTAAAAATTGTAAAAAAAAAAAAAAAAATGCATCGGCTGGGAATCGAACCCAGGGCGCCCGCGTGGCAGGCGAGCATTCTACCACTGAACCAAAAGCAAACGGTGACAGAATTAAGAATGCATGACGCTGATAACTGTATATAGAATGATCACATCTTTGTCCAAAGTGATGTTGTTATAGCAAGGTTTGACTGACATTTGTATTCACAGCTTGTTGGGTGTTTCCATATTTTTCATGCTAAAACCCATTAACCCATGGCAATGGTGAAATACACTCATGTACAAAACTTAAGGTAGCTATTATATTTTATTATACATACAGTAGAACCTCTCTGTAAAGGACACCTAATCAAAGAGCCAAAGTGTCCTTTAGGGAGAGATGTCCTCTCATGGAGGTTCTACTGTAAATACAGTCTTGGGACTCACCAAAATAAGGTACTATAGAGAGGGGGTGCTATAGACAGGTCACTTTTAATGTAAAATGTTTACATTTTAATGTGTAAAATCAGGCGCTATAGAGAGAAAGGCGTTATTTAGAGGGGGCGCTATAGAGAGGTTTAACTGTATATATATATTTTTTAAAGGAGAATGTTCAAATCTACATATATGGGAAATGCACCGTTATAGAAGCAAATAAGGTGTGGTTTATGTTTAAAATATGAATCTTCCTTAAGTTTTGTCTCCATTAGTGTAGAAGCCTGCATGTCCCTATGGTGTTGTTACTATGGAGTTGGAGACTGACACCGTAGGAAGCATTTATAAATTCAATTGTCATCTATCCATGAAAGTTATAACAATTAAATTTACTAGCAATGTGTTTCTTTTTTACACATATCATCATCAAATATTTTCTCTACTAAGTAGGTAATAAGATATACTAATATACTAGGTAATAAGACCAAATCCAACAGCATTGTTACCATCATCAGACAACACTGTTACCGAAACGTCACACACTATTTATTTGGATTTGGTCTTATTACCTTGTGTTTCTCACCTATAATCCAAATGGTCCCTTATTATTATCTCTACAGAGCTTACTGCAATGATAAAAGTTATTGAATGAGAGAACTCAGCTCATCATTGGCTCATCTCCTCTATATAAGAAAAACCATTCCTCAATATACAATAGTAGAGCGGTCTGGGGATTAATCTCTCATCAATTTCACCACAGATGAGCCAAGCCCTCTCATTCAATAACTTTTATCATTGCAGTAAGGTTTGTAGAGATAATATTTGATGATGATGTATGAAAATAAACACATTGCCAAAAATATTATCCCAAATTATATTTTTAATATCTTAGTTCTTTCTAGATAGTAACAACTAAACTTTGAGGGGATGGTTTTCCCCGAAAAGGACAACTGCAGGCCGATGAAATATCAGAAATAAAAATAAATGAAGGGGAATTATTAATAGAATATGATAATATTTGATGATATGTGTGAAAAGAAATACATTGCTAAAACATAATTGTTACAAATTTTACCATAGGAACCAATAATAGGTACAATTTGGATTATAGATTAGAAATACAAGGTAATAAGACCAAATCCAAATAAATAGTGTGTCACGTTTCAGTAATAGCGTTGTTACCATCAATAACACTGTTACTGAAACGTCACACACCATTTATTTATTTGGATTTGGTCTTATTACCTTGTGTTTATAATCTATAATCCAAATTGTGCCTTATCACAAGAGATTTTGTTTACAAGAAATTTCATCGGGTTTGTGGATGAGCATTGCTCAATGCAATTTCTTGTAATTACAGTAGAACCTCCCTGTAAAGGACAACACCTAATTGCAGAGCCAAAGTGTTCTTTAGGGAGAGATGTCCTCTTACCAGAGAGTTGCTATATAGTAAAAATGGTAATTTTGAAAATGAAAACTGTCCTTTGTAGAGAGATGACTGCTAGCGGGGTGTCCGCTAAAGGCTAGTTCTACTGTATATATCTATAGCATCTCTACAGACTTACAAGCTTATGTCCATAGGTTCCCTAAACACCCCTAAGCTGTCTTCCTTAGTAAATGCAGGGTATACAAAAAAGCAATTCAATCTTCTTCTTTTTTCTTATCTCCACTCAATCACATTAGGGTATCAAGATGTGACCCTTGATGGTGTCTTTTTGACAACCATCATGACTGGGTGAAGTAGAATGTGTCTGCCTTTGTCATTAAGACTGGGAGCACTACTCAGTGGTAGGCCGACTTAGCTCCAAAAGAAATGGCCGCCTCTGACAAGAGGAACAGACGCTATGTGCAGCCGCTCCTAACATGGAGTACAAGCGCTGCTCATCCTGTATCACTGAATCAGGAGCCCTTACAGGGTACTATCAGCCGGGTCAGCTGAGCCCAGGTTTTTTAGTGAGCTTGTTACTGCTCCCCCTCCTCCTTTTTCATCTGGGCTTGGGACCTGCAAAGGCGTAGTTTCAAAGTTAGTGTTTTATTGGTATTACGCCTTAGCTACATTTTTAGAGGAAGACAAAAGGACAACACCCTAGAATGTCTATTCTGGTTCTCATTGACATCCACCAATCTGCCATGCCGCGCAGTGGTGGACATCTCCTATTTCATGACCCGCTTGTATGTTTGCCGTGGTCTGTCATTCCAGAAGGCTGGAAGGAAATCTCTCGGCCCCCACCATGTCTTAATGTTTTCATTCTGTAAACTGTGTGTCCAGGGGATGAGGGCGCCTTCTTGAATGCAGAATTCACCACCTTCCTGACACCACCTTTTTTACAGAAATTTATTGTTGGCTCTAGTTCTCATTTTCTAGTTTTCTTAAATATAGTTATTCGCAATTTTTTTGTCATCTTCTATATATAAATTAAAAGATCTTTTTATTCTAAATTGTATAATATTAAAGAAATTTATGCTGTTGATCTAAAATTACCAATTTTTTTCCACATTAAAACCTTCACAAGAAGACAATCTCACTAGAGGACACCTTTCTACCAAAGGACAGTTTTTATCACCAAAATTATCATTCTTACTACATTAGAACTTCCATGAGAGGACACCTCTCCCAATGGTCCTGTTTAGTACATCTGATGCAAGCCAAAAGGTGTTCAAGGTATAACCTCTTTAATTCAGCTGACTTTAATTCAACACAGACTTCAATTCAAACAAAAATTCTGATCCCTTGGGGGTGTTTAATTAAACAAGTGAACTGTATGTACAGTTAAACCTGTCTATGGCGCCCCCCTCTTGGGACTCACCAAAATAAGGTGATATAGACAGGTCACTTTTAATGTAAATTGCATCTTAAAATCGGGTGCTATAGAGAGGAAGGCGCTATTTAGAGGGGCGCTATAGACAGGTTTAACTGCATATATATGTTTTTAAATATTTTCTCTTAAAAAAAAATTATTCAGATGTTAAATTTTCCCAATACCAGATTTCTGGATACATGTAGACCCTAGTTTTGATGAAATGTCATCCTCAGTGCAAGGAAATAGCTACGACTATGTTTTCTCCAATTGGAGTCATTAGGAAATTACCCAAATATATATTGTTACATCACCACTGCTGTATCAAGGATGGTCAAATAAGCCCATACTCTGTTCAACTCTTTTTTATTTACCTTTGTGCATTATGGAGAACAAGCAAGTAACAACAGGGAGAATTATCCAACCATGCCATCAACAAGGGGGAGCAAGACTTGACTACAGCCAGCTGGGCTTCTTTCTTTCTGATTCCAGCTGCGTTCTTTCTTTTATAAAAGCGGCTTTTATGTGAAGGATAGCGGCTTTCACGAGTTGCATGCATTCTTCTCCAATCTCTTTTTTCTACGGGATTTTGTCTGGTTTTTACCAGGAGAGCCAGCGGGAAATTGATGTTGGACCATATTTTCTTGTGATAGAACTCGGGGTTAGGGCGGACAGTGGTGAACTGAATCAGGTCCCCATCAAACGTCAGGACATGGTCTTTAACAATGTTTTTAGGGGGTGGAGCAGAAAGTCCCTCTTGAACTGGGTTGTTTCTTGGAGCTGCAGACTGAAAATGAGATGGTGTCATTGTACTGGAGCAAGGCAATCATCTTGAGAGTGTCTGAAGGGAATAAATTCTGTGGTATAAATTGATTTGTAGATCGTCACTTGATCTTGATCTTCCGGCCCGCGAGTGAATTGAGGAATATACCACCTGGTGCTCTGTTCAAATTCGGGGCCTAATTCTTACATTGAGAAGGTTGACTTCCATCTTCAACTTGAAACATTTATTGATTTTTCAGTAACTTGTTGAAAAATCACCTTGAGGTTCTTGGCCATCGAGCATTCTTTCCAACCATCACACTGGCGTCAAGTTTCCCCTTCAATTTGGACAGCATTGTGGCTTCCTGAACAGGTCTTTCAGAATGTAGTATTCTGTGTTTTAAAGTATATAATAGATCATCATCATAAACAATAATAATATACGATGTAAAATGTAAACAGCGTGTTAATGTAAAAATATAAATATAAAGTGTAATAAACAATTAGTAATAATAATTTCATCCGGTGAGTAATGTTTAATTAAATAATAACTATACAACATAAATTGGCGACGAGAATTTGAAAATATAACTGTAGCCCTAAAAAAAAACAAGTATGGCAGCCAACCTGACGCCACCGTTACCCATGAATATAAATGCTAGCAATTTATTTGCGGAATATAAGCAATGGATGGAATCCTATGCCATTTTTGAAATAGCATCTGGAATTTCAAAAAAATCGGATGAAATTAAGAGAGCAACTCTATTGCATTGTTTAGGGCCAAATGTACAACGTATATTTTTCAACTTGCCAGATGAAAAGGAAAATTATGAACAAACTAAAATGGCTTTAGATAAATATTTCACACCTCATAAAAATGTGGTCACTGAGAGATTTAAATTTAGACAAAGAGTCCAGAAAGATGATGAATCGATCGACAACTACCTAATTTCTTTAAGAGAGCTTTCTAAATCTTGTGAATTTGGGAATTTAGAAGCTGATATGATAAGAGACCAAATAATTGAAAAATGTAACAACAAAAAACTTAAAGAAAAATTGTTGCAACAAGAAAATTTGACACTGTCAAAAACCATTGATATTGCTAGAATGTTAGAAATTTCTAGAAAAGAAATTAGACTTCTTGAACCTCAAAATGATCAAACACTAAATAGAGTCCAAAATAAACCTAAAAAGCACTATAATGCTAATAATTTCAACAAAGGTAGATTCACTAATCAAGGTACCCCATCATTTTCAGGTGCCTCAAAGCCTAAATGTTATCGCTGTGGATTAGATACACATTCAGCACAAGAATGTGGTGCTAAAAAAATGACTTGTTCATATTGCAATAAATTAGGACATCTTTTTAGAGCTTGCAGGAACCGCCCAAATCAAAATAATAATAGAAACCACAAAAGTTTCAATCAAACTAAAGTTAAGACCATACAAGAAGAAAATAAGACTGAAGTAGGTGAAAGTTCAGATGAATATACCTACTATACAGGTGCTGAAAATAAAGAAAAAGTGCAAATAGATGGTAGTGAAATAAATATGATAATTGATACAGGGAGTGATAGAACTTTCATAAGCTATAATAAGATGCTTGAATTATATGGCCATAAAATTATGCCAAAATTACATGACACCACCCGAACCTTTTTTGCCTATGGTCAAGATAGACCTCTTCCATGTTATGGTTATTTCAATGCTGTGATTTCTTGGAAAGAAAATTCAGTTTCAGAAGAAATTTATGTGATTGATAAAAAAGTTGAATCTTTGTTGGGAGGCAAGGCTAGTTTTGAACTAGGTATAATTAAAAGGGTAAATCATGTAAATGAATCAATGTCTACTAATATAGAAACTCTTGTTCAAGAACATGAACATCTTTTCCATGGACTTGGAACTATAAAAGGCTATAGTCATAAAGTGACATTGAAAGACAACTATAGGCCCATTGCCCAGAGATGCCGTCGTATACCTTATGCAATGGTAGAAGCAGTAAATCAAGAGCTTGATAAGATGCTAGAGAATGGAATCATTGAAGAAGTGCATCAAGGTTCTGAATGGGTTTCTAACATAATAGTTTTCCAAAAAGGGATAGTGAGGAAATTAGACTATGCATAGACCTTCGGGAAGTGAATAAAGAAATATTGAGAGAAAGACATCCAATTCCTACAATTGACAATATGTTACATGCCCTTAAAGGTGCTAAAGTATTTGCAAAGCTGGATGCAAAAAAAAAAGGGTTTTGGCAGGTTGACTTAGACCCTCAATCAAGACCCCTTACAACTTTCATCACGCACCGTGGTTGTTACAGATTTTGTAAAGTTCCTTTTGGTCTATCAAGTGCTCCAGAGGCATATCAGAAAGGAATGGATTCAATTTTGCTTGATTTGAAAGGTGTAATTTGTTACTTGGACGATGTCGTAGTTTACGCCAAAGATAGACAAGAACTAGAAGAAAGGCTTAGAAAAGTCTTACAAAGATTTGATAAAGTAGGCATTAGGCTCAACAGGAATAAGTGCAAATTTGCAATGGAAGAATTGGATATTTTAGGTCATTGTTAGTAGTGAAGGTATTAAACCTGATAATAGGAAAATAGAAGCAGTCTTAAATTTTCCAATACCAAAAAATATTGAGATGTTAAGGTCATTCTTAGGAACTTGTGGGTTTTTAAGAAAATTCATACCTAATTTTTCTAAATTGGCAGAACCTTTAAATAATTTGACTAGAAAAAATGTTAGGTGGAATTGGGATTTGAAAACAAATAAAGCATTTCAGGATCTTAAAGAGTAACTAACAAAAGAGCCATGCTTAGCATATTACAACTTGAACTCACCAACTGAATTAATCACAGATGCAAGCCCTATTGGTCTTGGAGCAGTATTAATACAAACACAACAAAATGGCATTAAAAGACCCATTGCATATGCCAGCAGATCCTTAACTGATACTGAAAAAAGATATTCACAAATAGAAAAAGAGACATTGGGATGTGTATGGGCAATTGAACATTTTAACACCTATATGAGCCCCTCAATGCACAGATTGATTAACTCCATAAATAAATCGGGAAAAAAATGTTTAATTTTTGTTGAAAGTCTAAAAATCTATATGACATATAGATTTTTAGACTTTCAACAAAAATTAAACATTAAATGTTTAATTTTTGTTGAAAGTCTAAAAATCTATATGTCATATAGATTTTTAGACTTTCAACAAAAATTAAACATTTTTTTCCCGATTTATTTATGGAGTTAATCAATCTGTGCATTGAGGGGCTCATATTTGGGGAAGGAAATTAGTGTTAAAAACAGATCACAAACCTCTAATCTATATGCTGAATCCTAAAAATGGAGCTGTTTTGCCTCCAAGAATTCAAAGATTGAGTTGGAGATTACAACCATATGACTTTGAAATTGAATTCATTCAAGGAAAGCAAAATATGGCAGATATATTTTCAAGACAACCTCTTTCTAACACAAGTGATGAAAAATGGCTGGAGGACTATGTTCATAAAGTCTTATCCATCACTTCTGAAGAGCTTCAAGCACTGTCTTTGAAAGAGATAAAAGTCTGTACAGAGCAAGATCCTTTGTTTCAAAAACTGAAAGATATGGTTCAAAAGGGAGTTTGGCCATATCCTTTGAATGAAGAATTCAAATGTTTTTATAAGTTTAAAGATGAACTCTCAATTTTTGATAATCTTATCTTAAAAGGAAGTAGAATTTTGCTACCTTCAAAACTAATAAAGAGAGTCTTGAGAATTGCACATGAAACACATCAAGGAATGACAAGAACCAAACAACTGTTAAGAGAAAAATATTTTTGGATAAACATGGACTTTGACATTGAAAATTTGATTAGAAACTGTCCAATTTGTGTAAGGAATCAACCATTGATAAATGATCAACCATTGCAAATAGTTCCGTTACCATCAAAACCTTGGATGAAACTTGGAATTGACATAGTTGGTCCAATTGGCCATCATTATGTTTTAACAGTGATCGACTACTATTCTTCATATCCTGAAGCAATGATAATAGAAGACATTTCCAGCAAGACAATTATTGAAAAATTAATGGAGATTTTTGCAAGACATGGTTATCCACATGAAGTTGTAACAGATAATGGCTTACAGTTTGTAAGTACATCAATGGAAAGATTTTTAAAAGAATGTGGAATCAGGCACATCAAAGCCTCACCCTATTACCCAAAAAGTAATGGGAAGATAGAAAGATTCCATAGATTTCTAAAGAAACAATTCAATTCAAGTTCTGAAGAAGGGAAAGATTGGAAAGAAGATTTATCCAGAATTTTAATGTCTTACCGAACTACTCCAAACAGATCTACAGGAAAGACTCCAGCATTCCTATTATTTTCAAGAGAAATCAAAACTAAATTAAGCTCACTTGTTAATGATGCAGAAGAAGATGAATCCAACATCAAAGAATTCAATATGGTCTACAAAGAAAAAATGAAAACATATAATGATATAATTCGGAAAGCTAGTCCTCATAATTTTGAAATTGGAAATTTAGTTTATGTGGCAAATCCAAATAATGGAAAACTTGATTCAAATTTCAGATCAGAACATCATGTCATTCTTGAAAACACTTCAATAAATTCTTTTAAATTAGTCAACACTAAAAATGGGAAAATAATTCATAGAAATGCTAAACATTTGAAACATGTTCCTACTCAAGAGACCAATCAAGGCATTTCTGACTTGATTCCAGAAGAGAGCCAGAAAAATCTTAGTTCAGATTCAACAAGAATTGAACACCTCAACTCTTCTGATGTACAAATACCAGATGATAATTCCTCAAACCAAGACAAGGACACTTCTTTAAACCGACCAAGTTCAAGTAGAACAGGGTCTACATTTAACCCAGTTATTTCAGATAGACTTGATGCCGAGGCTCTTCACCAGTTGCCACCAGAGGTTTCTCCACCCTTGCCGACTACCAAGGAACCCGTGATCACCAGGAGTGGAAGAGTCGTCAAGCCATCATCAAGATATAAAGACATGATTCCTTTCATCTAAAGGAAGGAGGGAATGTAGTATTCTGTGTTTAAAATATAGAATATATCATCATCATCATAAACAATAATAATACGATGTATAATGTAAACAACGTGTTGATGTAAAAATATAAATATAAAGTGTAATAAATAATTTGTAATAATAATTTCATCTGGTGAGTAATGTTTAAATAATAACTATACAACAGTAATTGACAGATAATTTCAAACTGTAACTTAAATGCAATGATTTAGTTCATAAGCAAGCGCACAATATATGGCTTTCAGGTTGTTTTCATCGAAGTAAGTGCCACGTCATTGGCACTATATAAAAGAAAAAAATTAAAAATAAAATGAACGAAACGATATACCTCTTGGCGTAGAAAGACGAAAATGTTTTTCAATCCCGGGATTGAGAAAAAAGCAATCCCGAATCCCGGGATTGAAAATATGTACCGGGATTGGAAGCCCTAATTGGGAGTCTCTGCCATCTTAACAGATTTGGAATGGCCACAATACTAGATTTAGGTAATTCAGATTTACTAGAAGACCCTTGCTTTGGGCTATTGCCCTTGTCTCAGTCCAGGTTGGTTTCAAATGGATTAAAATCCAACAGAGAACTGCCAGATTGGCCACAAAGAGATGTTTTTCTGGGAAATTAATCCACAAAGAAGCTGCCCTGTATAGTATAAAGCCTACTATATCGAGTCTCCCATGAATGAACGAAATACTTTATACCAGAGTTTCAGCAGCTCACTTTCACTTTTTTCAAGGAATTCTATTTTTGTAAAGATTATTTGATGGCAAGTTTTGAATGGTCTGATATTTAAAACATGTGGAGCAAGCAGCACATCGATAAAGAAAGGTTTGAATAAAGTACAGTAGAAAAAAACTCCCTGTAAAGGACAACACCTAATTGCAGAGCCAAAGTGTCCTTTAGAGAGAAATGTCCTCTTACCCGAGAGTTGCTTAATAGTAAAAATGGTAATTTTACAAATGAAAACTGTCCTTTGTAGAGAAGGTTCTTTCATGGAGGTTCCTATGTATAAGAAAAGTTTAAGTATATCAATTTTTAAAACTATATTATAAAGCCAACCTACAAAATGGTGTTTTCTATAAAATGTGTACATATAAAACTTATGTAGGTTACATAAATTATAAGTAAAGCACCTACTATGTTTGGGTTGAAATAATCGATCATAACTTGGCCTGACATGAGAGTCTCTGATGAGAGACCAGGGTTTGCCATGTTTTTTTGGGCCTTCTTTCTTGGGAGACTCCTGTACATTCATTTTTAAAAACTTTTATACAGAGTGGAGCTGGTAAATGGGGGAAAAAAAACTTTAATGAAATCTTTAAATAAAATGTATCGCAAGTAAAATTTTTATTTATTCAATGTAGACTCCATAATATTAACTAGGGCAGACTTGTGGAAGCTGAGAGACTTCTTTCCAGCCTGCTGGGATGATGAACCACGCCGTTGGCAAACACGCTGTGGTGGAAATCTCCTATTTCATTACCCTGCTCAGTGGAAGACTGTAACCCAAAAGCAATGATTTAGTTCATAAGCAGGCGCAAAATATATGGCTTTCAGTAAGTGCCATGTCATTGGCACTATATAAAAGAAAAAAATTAAAAATAAAACGAACGAAACGATATACCTCTTGGCGTAGAAAGAAGAAAATGTTTTTCAATCCCGGGATATCCGGGGATCCCGGGATTGAGAAAAAAGCAATCCCAAATGTTTGGTTTTCGACCGCTACGACCCGGGTTCGATTCCCGCATTGGACACTTTTTTTTCTGATGAAAAAAAAAAAATGCTCCAATAGCCTCTGATTCTTGCAAAAGTCCTACCCCACCAACGAGTGCAAGTAACCAAACGGGGCTCTGGCACATTTGTAAGTGCAAAGTCTTAACAGCTTTTCACATGTGTAGACATGTGGTGCACTTACAGTAAAAGCAGTTGCTAACTATCCACCATGATTATCATGGCCTGTACACATAAAATAAAAGGACCCAAAAGCGCGAATGTTTCTTTTATATATAAAACGAACTTCTACTGTCCTTACTGCGATGAAAAAATATATTGGGAGGGCTTGGCTCATCAGTGGTGAACCAGGTTCACCACTGATGAGCCAAGCCCTCCCAATATATTTTTTCATCGCAGTAAGGACAGTAGAAGTTCGTTTTATATATAAAAGAAACATTCGCGCTTTTGGGTCCTTTTATTTTATGTGTATAGATGGCGCGTTATTGCTTTGTGATAATCATGGCCTGTACCACGTGTACTAGGGATAATTTAAAAAATTGACCCTGCTTGGGTGTTTGCTGAGGGCGTGATCCGTCATCTCAGCAGGCTGGAAGGAAGTCTCGGCTACCACAGACTAAAGATGATTGCAGGAAGAAGCACAAAGCCTTAGTGACAATGACCTTGGCAATTTGGGTCATAACCATGTGTGAACTCTATTCATTACAGACTGAATGGTGTTGTGGGGGGTTTTATTGACATCTCTTTCAACAACTCTACATACATAGTAGTTGAAGGGGTTACAGTCTGGAGAGTTGGGGGGGACAGTGTTGTATGTGATCATCTTGTTTATTTATCAATAAAGGAAAAATGTGGTGAATTGAATATATGTAAATTTAATTGTAAAGAATATACAGTTAAACCTGTCTATAGTGCCCCCTCTTGGGACTCACCAAAATAGGGTACTATAGAGAGGGGGTGCTATAGACAGGTCACTTTTAATATAAAATGTTTACATTTTAATGTTTAAAATCGGGCGCTAAAGAGAGGAAGGCACTATTTAGAGGGGGCGCTATAGACAGGTTTAACTGTATTTTTTTTTTAGTAGAATAAGTTATGCGTACTTTGATATGTGTATATATTTATCAGTTGAGAGTGTAATCTAGGAGATAGACATGATGGTGCTCAGATTTATAGAAATATCTTTTCTGTGATATTAATAAATTATTATTTTAGTGAAATGAAATAAAAATTTAAAAAATATTCTTGCTCATATATAAAAACAGATAAATATTCTCTGCACTACAATAGACAGGTATCGGAATTCCAGTGGATTGGGACATTAGGTATCAGCCAAGACTATGTTTTCTTTGTCTTGTAGTCTGAAGTAAAGTCGTAATGGACAAGATAATTCATTCCTATGTCCATCCAAGACTTATTGATAAAACAACTCTTAACCATCATGGAGCAAGATAAAGGTCTCAAGTTTGCCATCTGTCTATTTGTGTTCAATCCATGGATGTCATTACTATGTCCATCCAAGACTTATTGATAAAACAACTCTTAACCATCATGGAGCAAGATAAAGGTCTCAAGTTTGCCATCTGTCTATTTGTGTTCAATCCATGGATGTCATTACTATGTCAATCCAAGGTTTATTGATAAATTAACGCTAAACCATCATGGAGCAAGATAAAGGTCTCCAGCTTGCCAACGGTCCATTTGTGTTCAATCCATGGGTGTCAATACCCGTATGCTTGAATTGCCACATTGATGTGACCCTTTTTCATAAAGAAAGAGGAGATTGTCAAAGGTAATTCTTTTCTTTTGAATGGAAGGATTTTTAGGGTGACTTCCACCAGGGCTGGGCTTTGAGGTGTTCAACATGTCTTCTTCTTCTTTCTTATCTCCACTCAATCACATTAAGGTATCAAGCTTGTAAAGCTTGTTGATGGTGCCTGCCGGGGAAGAGTAGAGCTCATCAATGGATGAATGAATACAGTCAATAATGTGCTTTAGGGTTGCAGGCTGAGAATCAACATGTCTAATTTTGGAGTGACCAACGTGACCTTTAATCCTGGTCAGTTATATCACTACCCAGCATCTGTATGCCTGTGGTGCACGTGGGTGATGACCTGGATGTACTCTACATAGGTACAATGATCAGATGTGTCTGCTTGGCTCTCTTCATCTTCCTTGTCTCCACTCAATCATATTACGGTATCAAGCTTGTAAAGTTGACAACCATCATGAATTGGGTGAAGTAGAATGCATCTGACTTTGTCATTAAGACTGGGAGCACTACTCAGTGGCAGGCCGACTTAACTCCACAGACGCCATGTGCAGCTGCTCCTAACATGGAATACAAACGCTGCTCATCCTGTATCCCTGGATAAGGAGCCCTTACAGGGTACTATCAGCCGGGCCAGCTGAGCCCAGGTTTTTTAATGAGATTGTTACTGCTCCCTCTCCTCTTTTTTCATCCGGGCTTGGGACCGGCAAAGGCGGAGTTTGTTTGGCTCTAAGACCAGCCAGGACCTCCTGGACTTCCAAAAGTAATCCAGTAAAGGACAACAGGACTTGAAGGTCCCTGAATCTTGTTAATGGCTATAGAACAATATTCCTGTAATTTAGAACATGTACTTTCTCATATATTACTCTGATCTTTGAAAACATTTTCAACAACTTGCATCAGTTTGGCTTAGTTTGAATATCTGGTGTTTTTAATCCAGGTGAATTTTGAAAGTCCTCCCCCCTTTTTTTTTCTGCAACTAAAAATATGCAATGTTTTGTGAATTTTCTATTTTCATCGATAATTCTGGACACTTTTATTTTATTCAGTTTCGTCAACATAATCAGGTGTTAGGTACTGGTCTAGAGCTTGAGGCAGGGCTTCAGTTGTATTGTACTGAGACCTTGTATCGGTTGTTGGGCTAAGTTCTCTAAATTAAGGTTGCGCAACGACTGGTAACCTGCAGATGGGGTATAATTCTGAAACTGGTTAATTGCTGGGTAGCGTAGCCTGTAGATTTGGTCTGGGGCAAAGGGGCTTGGTAGTAATCTTCTGCCATGAAGTTAGCCGTATACAGGGTCAAGGTAATAGCCTGAGTGGGAACCTCGTTCTGCTGGGGAGCCTGTTTAGAAACGTCGTTCTGCTGGGAAGCCTGTTTAGAAACGTTCTGCTGAGGAGCCTGTGTAGAAACGCCGTTCTGCTGGGGAGCATGTGTGGGAACGTCGTCCTGCTGGGGAGCCTGTGTTAGAACGTCGTTCTGCTGGGAACCTGTGTTAGAACGTCGTTCTGCTGGGAACCTGTGTTAGAACGTCGTTCTGCTGGGGAGCCTGTGTAAAAACGTCGTTCTGCTGGGGAGCCTGTTTAGAAACGTTCTGCTGAGGAGCCTGTGTAGGAACGTTGTTCTGCTGGGGAGCCTGTGTAGGAACGTTGTTCTGCTGGGGAGCCTGTGTAGGAACGTTGTTCTGCTGGGGAGCCTGTGTAGGAACGTCGTCCTGTTGGGGAGCCTGTGTAGGAACGTCGTTCTGCTGGGGAGCCTGTGTAGAAACGTCGTTCTGCTGGGGAGCCTGTGTAGGAACGTTGTTCTGCTGGGGAGTCTGTGTGGGAACGTTGCCTTGATATGGGTCTGGGACAGAAGTCAATTCCTGTGGATAGGCGGTTGTCTGCAGGAAAGGATTTATGTAGTGGCCTGTACACTGACTTCTGGGGCATTGGTTCGCGGAGTCAACTGGCTCAGCTCCGTTCATAGGGTCATCTTGATGTCTCTGCATCTTCCAGAAATATTAGAAGGTGACCAAACCTATTTTAAGTCCTTTGTATAATATCGCTTTCAGAACTTTGTGTGGCTTAAATAGTTTACGATTTTTAATCTGAATATATATGTATTATGTATCTTCTAGTTTAAGAGATTTACGACGCAACGCTAGTCATTTTTACATACTAATCTTTTAATTAAAAACAAAGCATTTATACAATAAATGATGATGATAAATAAATCTCAATGAATATTGATATCATACATAACAACTCCTCCCCATTAGCCAAAGATAACTTAACTTTCAAAAAACGATGGAGGTTTCCTTATTCTTAAGGATCTCCTCACACAGGCCTTGGGGTTCCTTCTGAAGAATCAGTTTCTTGAACAGCCGGAGGTCTTTCAAAATCAGGTGTCACTTGAGGGGTCGATGATGTAGATGGTAAGGCTTCACTTTCCTCACAACTCCTGACTTGATCTAAATGCCGGTTTACAATTTCTCCGTCATTTGTCTCTACCTTAATAGAAACAGGACCAGTTTTTTTCCCGCACTACACCTGGTAGCCATCTGGGGCCATGGTACCCTCGTGCTATAACTGCCTGTCCTTCATTTACCACTCTATGGGGTTTCCAATTTCTTATGAACTTGTTTTCCTGTCGCATCCTTCCCTCCGACACACCTTCAGGATGAAATTTATTTATGAGACTCTTCAGGTTTCTGTTCATCAACAACTGTGCTGGGGATTTCTGCGTCGTGCTGTTTATAGCTATTCTCATGGATAACAACGATCTAGATAACCTAGTCGTCCAATTTCCCGAGCTGTTCTTTCTTAGCAGATTTTTAAGCGTCTGAATAGCTCTTTCCACCTGCCCATTTGACGCTGCATGATAAGGCGCACACAAGATATGCCTTAAGCCATTTCTTTTTAAGAAAGTCTTGAAAAGTTCCGATGTGAAGGACGTACCATTATCTGAAACTATCACATCCGGGAAACCCGTGGGTCGCGAATATTTCCTTTAGGCAATTGATGGTAGTTTCAGTAGATGTTGTAGATACGATTTTAGCCTCAATCCACTTAGAATAGGCATCTACTACAACAAGCTAAAGTTTTCCTTGAAAGGGACCCGCATGATCAATATGTAGTCTCGACCAAGGTCTTGATGGCCAAATCCAAGGATATACGTCAGTTTTTGGCGGATCGTGACTACACGACAAACAAACCGAACAACTGGATATCATCCGTTCAATATCTCCATCCATCTTGGGCCACCAGCACAATCCTCGAGCTAACGCTTTTGTCCCCACTATGCCAATGTGAGTATCATGTAAAAGATTTAAAATATCCTTTCTTAATCTTTCAGGTATAATCACCCTGCTCCCCCACAATAAACAGTCTTTATGAACTGATATTTCACTAGATTTGGAGACAAAATCCCTAAATTTATCATCAACTTTCCTTTCAGGCCACCCATTCATTGCCCAGAATTTAACCTTAGAAAGGATTGGATCTTTATTAGTTAGTTTTGCCACTTCCGAAGAATTAATATTGCAGCCTGTTCCGATTCTATAAAGAACACCTCTGAAGGGTTCGGAACTACACTTGGACATTCATTTAAAGGAAGTCTACTTAGTGCATCGGCATTACAATTCACTTTTCCCGGTTTATACTCTATACTATAAGTATACGCGGCCAGAGTCAAACACCATCTCAACATGCGCGGTGATAGCACTTGAGGTATCGGCTTTTTGGGGTTGAATATTCCAACTAGGGGTTTATGATCCGTCAAAATTTTAAATTTTCTCCCTAGAAGATACTGTGAAAACTTTGATACACCAAAAATGACTGCTAATGCCTCTTTATCAATTACTGCATATCTTCTCTCAGTTTTATTTAAAGTTCGGGAGGCAAACACAACTGGTCTTTCAACACCATGGTCTATTTGCGACAAAATGGCTCCAACACCATACTCCGACGCATCACAGTTGACCAAGATAGGCAAATCTTCATTAAAATGTGCAAAAACAGACTTAGAGCTAATCAAGTTTTTAACCTCTGCAAAAGATCTTTGATGTTCTTTATTCCATTTCCATGGACTATTACTGTCCAACAGTCTATGGAGAGGTTCAGCTACTGTGGCTTTATTATTAAAAAACCTCTCATAATAATTAAGAAGTCCAAGAAAAGACATCAATTCCCTTTTATTAGATGGTGGTCTGGCATCTTTAATTGCTCTCAACTTTTCTTCGGATGGATGAATTCCTTTATGATCAATAATCATTCCTAGAAATTCAATTTCTGGAACATAAAAATGGCATTTTTCTTTTTTTAGACGAAGTCCAGATTCTCTGAAGCGTAGCAGTACCTTTTCAGTTTTTATTTTAAGATCATCACAATCTCTTCCTGAAATTAGTACATCATCTAAATACACTGCAACTCCATCAATTCCACTCAGAAGAGTATCCATGAATCTCTGGAATGTTCCCACGGCTGAATTTAAGCCAAAAGGAAGACGCTTCACCTTATATAAACCTCTAGGTGTATTAATAGCGAGAATCTCTGCAGATGTTTCATCCACTTTCAACTGCTGATATGCTTGAGCCATGTCCAACTTAGTAAACACTCTGCCACCTCTCAATCTATCCAAAAGTTGCGGAATTGTGGGCAGTGGGTATTTATCAGGATTACTATACAAATTTACTGTACTTTTATAATCGTGGCATATTCTTATAGTGCCGTCATTCTTTAGGACCGTCACAATTGGTGATGCCCATTTCGTAAATTTAACAGGTTCAACAACCCCTTGCTCTTCCAGTGATTTTAATTTTTTATCTACTAGTTCTCTCAGAGCAAATGGCACGGTTCTGGCCTTTACAAATTTGGGTTCTGCATTCTCAGGAATGTCAATATGGATCAAAGGTCCATTATAGGCATCAATTTCCTGTTTAAATACTTCTTCAAATTCAGAAGAAAAAGGATTTGTTTCGATATGATTCAAAAAATTTATCCTCAGGCGAAACGCTTCAAACCACTGCCTTCCCAGAATGTTAGGACCCAGACCATCAGCCACTAAGATTGATAATTTTTTAAAACCATTTGTTACTTTTGCTTTAACAAAAAGCTTTCCCAAAATCTTGACGTTACTTGACGACCATGTCTTCAATAGCACTTCAGATTTCTCAAGTTGGGTTACTCTCCAATACTTTAAAAATGTTTCTTTGTTTAGTAATGAGTATGCACTTCCTGAATCTATAAGCATTGCTACGTCATGATTATCTAATTTAACCATTATGTAAAAAGGATTACTTAAACTTTCAGTTCCAATACAGTGTAGGTATGTATCACTATTACTTCTATTCAAGTATTCAAATTTCTTTACTCTAGTCAGGCATGCCTTCTGCAGATGACCAATTTTGCCACATTTAAAACATTTTGCATTTCTGAATTTACAAACATTTGGCATATGATTTCCTTTACAACGTATGCAAATTATTTTATTATTCATTTTCTTGAATTCCTTAAAATGAACTTTGCCCGATTTAAATTTAGGCGGTTCAGCCCTGCTAGCTTTCCTTAATATATTTACATCAGGAGTCGTCTCCATCAAAACACTAGCATTTGCACTTGCCGACTCATCACATAGTGCTATATCTATGGCTTTTTCAAAGGTCAAGTCTTTTTCAGACAATAGTCTCTTCACAAGTGACTCTTTTTTTAAGCCACACACTAATCTGTCTCTTAAACGATCATCCAGATCAACAAACTCACAGTTCTCACTTAATCTTCTTAATTCTGCTATATAAGTAGCAATTGGTTCATTACCTTGATTATGTTTGTTAAAATGGTATCGCTGGACTATCACATTGGGCTTGGGGCAAAAATGTCCAGTCAGGATAGTAAGCATCTCTTCATAATTTACATGAGCTAAATCTTTTGGCGCGGCCAACGACCTTGCCAATGCATAAGTTTCAGGGCCTATTAAAGTGAGAAAAATAGCTTTTTTCTGCGTGATCTTTTCAATTCCATTTGCAAGGAAAAAGAATATCATTCTCTCCACGTACGTTGTCCATTTCTCTGGCTTAGAAGGATCAAAATTCTCAATATTTCCGAAACTAGCCATCTTTAAAAAAATTAAAGTTTCGTTTAAAATTAATTTAAAAATTAGCTCAAAGTTACTTTACCTTAAAAAAAAACTTTTTTCTCGTCGCCAATTTATTATGTATCTTCTAGTTTAAGAGATTTACGACGCAACGCTAGTCATTTTTACATACTAATCTTTTAATTAAAAACAAAGCATTTATACAATAAATGATGATGATAAATAAATCTCAATGAATATTGATATCATACATAACAATATGCAAATATAGATTGTTCCTGTTGTATATATTGAAGTTATAATGATTAATTACGCGATTGCGTCATGTTTAGATTTGTAAAATGGGATAAAACTAAAGTATTTATCCACACAGGCAAACGATTTGACAAAGAGATTCTAAATGAACAATTATATGATCTATATATATATGTGACAATATAGTGGTAAATGTGTTGAGGAGAGAAATAATCACACGACGAGTTGTTAGAGCAATCATCCAGCCAGCCAGCCGAGAGAGCGAGTGAGACGTTATCTGCTGAACGACTGTTTTCCCTGTGTACACAACCGGGGGCTAATCAGCAAAGTCGCCAGGTGGTGACGCCCCCCTCAGGAATGTGGCCAAAAAAATGGTCGTTAGTTAGTTGTCTAAAGTGTCTCGCTTTAGCGGCCCATTTCTCTCTCGTTGGCTGTTGGTTTGTTTTATTAATCCTGGAAGAGCATATATTATGACATATGGCCCCCGTTGAAGAAGGCTGAACATAGTTTAAGTATATTTAAAGCTGGTGAAGCCAGGAATAGAGAAAATAATTTTACAGTTAAAATTAGTTAAGGTAATGGTGACATAGTTTTATGTAAATAAAATATTGTATAGTACACAAGTAAATATTATTTACAAGCAGTTTTACAACACCGGGTAGTTTGACATTTAAGGAAATCTTTGAAAATATCAAGGTTATAAAAGGTTATATACAACAAAATCTAATGTACTATAAGGGAAGTGATATGGAGGAGTGTGAACAACGAGAAGAAGAGTCACATACATATGGTGAAATTCTGAAGATCATTAAGACTGGGGAACTCTACACTTTAAGATATTTTTCAGGCGGACATGGCAAGGGGAAACTTGTCATGGGCTTTCTATGCTATAAGTGTAGAGTACGAGAAATGAGGTTGAGGTAGGCAATTGTGTGAGCTCAGGACTGAGGTAAATATCGAAACTACATACAATGTTAGAATTTCGGCGAACAGAGCGAGGGGGAGACTTGCCCTGGGCCAATCTAACTTATCTATGTAGTTACTGGTGTAGCGAGTCCGAGGGGAAAAGTTCCGTGTGTAGGTGAGGAAGTCGACTGGACTTATATTTAATTTGCGGAAAGTCTGCGCGCACAGTGCCAAAAATTGGGACGAGGACTGCGTTGTCCGTTACAAGTGACAAGCTGCTCGGACACGAGGTGTTTGAACCGTCGTGGGAGCTTGTGCAAGGCGATGATTTCGCGGTGGGTTGAAAGTAAGACCCATGTCTGCGCGAAATGATGACGGACCGGACAGGATCAGCGACGATGTTTAATGTACCTCCGTGGGAAATATTGGAGGTAGGCTATATCGTGCTGGTTTGGACAATGGACAAACATAGATTTGAAGACAGGGTCCGTGTGGCGAACGTGTGGCGCGAGAAGAAGAAGCAAACTGTGTCGCTCGATGCAGATTGTTCAAGTGCGAACAAAAAGGGGTTGATAAATATCTAGCAGTTAGTCAATCTGCACCCTGTGACGAACACACCATTGGCTAGATGGTGTGGGTCGGTGGATAGGCTAGAGATGAACTACGAAATAAATTATCATAAATGAAGGGCGAAGGTTAGGATTTTGAAATGACAATATAGAAGTTCGATAATTGATTAATCAATAATTCTCTATAAAGGTCCTGAGCTGGTATAAAGTTAACAAAGTTGTAAGAATGAGAGAGGCATTCAGGGGAAGATAGATAAGAGTCACCAAGGGTTGGTTGTAAGCAAGGCTCACGTGGTGGTTGGAATTCTTCGACGCCTGAATTACAGGGTGAATTTTGAATCGATTAGGGAAAGAAATTATTTTTCGTGAGCCGTGCTTACAAGTAGGAGAGGTCTATACAAATAGACATACAAAATTTTAGGTGCTGGAGGCATATTTTTATAAATAAATTTTTCCGTTCTCCATTACTCTTCATGTTTCACCTTTCCATACCTCATCCTCAAAGTTAGAAATGTCGCTATTTCTCTTTGAAAATAAATTTCGATTTTTAAAAGAAACATTTGCGGTATAATTTTAATTTTCGTTTTACAATCATCAGCCGCGTTATATTGTATTTTAAATGTTACTTTAAATATAAGTTATGAACGGAAAAATACGTCCAGGGTAGCCGAGTGGACAAGGCACCTGCCCGGTAAGCAGAAGGGTGTGGGTTCGATTCCCGCCCCTGGACACTTTTTATTTTTCCGTTCTCCATTACTCTTCATGTTTCACCTTTCCATACCTCATCCTCAAAGTTAGAAATGTCGCTATTTCTCTTTGAAAATAAATTTCGATTTTTAAAAGAAACATTTGCGGTATAATTTTAATTTTCGTTTTACAATCATCAGCCGCGTTATATTGTATTTTAAATGTTACTTTAAATATAAGTTATGAACGGAAAAATACGTCCAGGGTAGCCGAGTGGACAAGGCACCTGCCCGGTAAGCAGAAGGGTGTGGGTTCGATTCCCGCCCCTGGACACTTTTTATTTTTCCGTTCTCCATTACTCTTCATGTTTCACCTTTCCATACCTCATCCTCAAAGTTAGAAATGTCGCTATTTCTCTTTGAAAATAAATTTCGATTTTTAAAAGAAACATTTGCGGTATAATTTTAATTTTCGTTTATAAATAAATTGATTATGCAAAATATATTGTTAATAGTAAAAATCGTAAAGCGTTAATAGGTAGAATTCCAATTTTTTTTTTTAAGAGTTTTTTTTTTTTTTAAAGAGTTACGTTAAAAATGGAAATTATTTAATTAAAATAACGATTGTTAAATTCTACTGGTAAGGTAACTAATTAAATGAGTTACAAATATCTAGATAAATAGTATGGAGCATAAAATTATTGTTAATAGGCATGGAGAGAATAAATGGAGCTAATTTTGTAAATATTGGGACAATTTACAAGGAATGACTTATTTAAAGAATGAATGGAAGGGGTAAAACAATTTCACTTACAGGTTATGCTGGTTTAGAGAGCAGGTAAGTTCATTGAGATTCGGGAGAGTTCTGTCTGTGACATTGAGCGTACCAGTGTTGTACATCACAGTAGCGGCAGGGATATGGCGGAGTCTTGTCCATGATGATGGAAGGTGTCCTGCTCTGGCACGGTGGTCGTTCTTGGGTAGATCTAGTGCTGGAAGAAGTGTGTGGCAGCTCCATCTCCGTCGTAGGTGAATACTTCTTCGGGATCACGGTTCAAAGGTTGGCGAAGAAGGGGTTGAGGGCTCGAAGAGGAGTGGTTACAGTTGAGTTGGGTTTGGCCGATCATCGTGGCTTGGCTTCTTGTTCTTCATACTCCGGTATATGAGGGATTTGCTTCCCGGCCAAGTCTTATCCTGTCGACTTTTCAATGTGACAATATAGTGGTAAATGTGTTGAGGAGAGAAATAATCACACGACGAGTTGTTAGAGCAATCATCCAGCCAGCCAGCCGAGAGAGCGAGTGAGACGTTATCTGCTGAACGACTGTTTTCCCTGTGTACACAACCGGGGGCTAATCAGCAAAGTCGCCAGGTGGTGACGCCCCCCTCAGGAATGTGGCCAAAAAAATGGTCGTTAGTTAGTTGTCTAAAGTGTCTCGCTTTAGCGGCCCATTTCTCTCTCGTTGGCTGTTGGTTTGTTTTATTAATCCTGGAAGAGCATATATTATGACATATATATATAAATTTGTATTTTATGAAGTTTTTTTGCTTCTATATTTGCATAGATCTTTTTTTTTTGTGTGTTTTGCATTTCTCATCGTGTCTGTTATGATTGATCGGGCAACACTGCCGACTCGACTTGTAAACACTCTTAGATATATAACCATGTTGTAAAAATAGATGTTAATAAATAAATTCTTAGTTCAGTTGCATTCTGCGTGATCAAATAGGCACAAGAACAACATAAACAACATGGTGGCAGCGGAAAAGTGAGTACTTTTTCAAATAAATATATTATTGAAAAATATTAGTGAAAAAAAGAAAACATGGACTTTGTTAGGCCTAGCGAACTCGCCCTGCACGGAAATGTAGCGGAAAATTGGCGAAGGTTCAAACAGCGATTAATGCTTTATCTTGAAGCAACAGAAAAAGCCACAAAGCCTGATAAACCGAAAGTTGCCATTTTATTAAATTTTATTGGCGAAGAAGCCTTGGAAGTCTTCAACACATTTCATTTAAAAGAAGATGAAGCAGAAAATTTCGATCTTGTAATAAACAAATTTGATGATTTTTGCGAGCCTAAAAAGAACGTCATTTTTGAAAGATTCAAATTTTTTCAGCGACCCAGAAGGATGGTGAATCCATTGATAGTTTTATAACAGAACTAAAAGGATTATCCACATCATGTGAATTTGAATCACAAAAGGATAGTTTAATTAGGGATCGCATTGTGTATGGAATACAAGACAAGGCTTTGCAGGAACGCCTCTTAAGAGAGCCCAATTTAACTCTTATAAAAGCCATTGAAATGTGCAAAACAGATGAAATAAGCAAGCAACAGATCAAGATCATGCAGAACATTTGTCAAATAAGAAAATATGAAAAGAAACACAGTCCAAAACAAAATCAAGAATCTGAAAAAGAATTCAAATGCCAAAGGTGTGGAAAGTCTCACAGAGCAAAAAATTGTCCTGCATGGGGTAAAGGATGCTCCAAATGCAAAAAGATGAATCATTTTGCAGCTTTCTGTAAAGGTTCAGCTATCAGAAGTCTGAATGATGAAACAGAAGAAACTGTATGGTCAATACATGAAGCAAAAGTAGTCCATACTTTGGAATGGAAAAAGTCCATCATAGTGAATGGAAAGGAAATATGTTTCAAGTTGGACTCTGGAGCAGAAGTAAATGTTTTGCCATACACATTCACCAGACAAATGAAAGGTTTGGAAATATTTCAGACTAACCGAAAGCTAACATCATATACAGGACATGAAATCAAGATAAAAGGAATTGCCACACTAAATTGCAAAACTAAAAATAAGACGGAAAGTCTAGAATTTTTCATTGCTGATGGATACTATCAACCAATTTTAGGAATAGAAGCTATTGAAAAGCTTTCACTAATTAAGAAATGTGATGCTGTCCTAACAGAGCAGAACAATTCAGCAAAAGAAATTTTGAACAGCCACAAAAATATATTTGAAGGCATAGGAAGACTGCCAATTGAACACAAGATTAGACTAAATGAAAATACAACTCCAGTTATTGCTCCAAGCAGAAAAATTCCTTTTTCCATTAGAGAAAAAGTTAAAGCAGAATTGGAACGGATGGAAAAACTTGACATTATTGAAAAAGTTGAAGAACCAAGCGAATGGACACACCCTATTGTAGTGGTACAAAAACCTTCTGGAGATGTCAGAATTTGCATGGACCCCAGGGAACTGAACAAATATGTTCAGAGAGAGCGCTATATTCTGCCAACAGCTGAAACAATATTTTCTGAATTGAAAGGTGCTACAGTTTTCTCTGTATTTGATGCATCATCAGCTTTCTGGCAAGTCCCATTAGACAAAGAAAGCACCAACCTGTGCACTATTGCGACTCCCTTTGGAAGATTCCGGTTCAAGCGACTTCCCTATGGATTGAACAGTGCATCGGAGGTATTCCAGCGATGCATAAACAATATTCTTTCAGGTCTCCAGGGAACTCCTTGCTATATGGATGACATCTTGATCTATGGAAGCACAATGGAAGAGCACAACCGAAACCTTGAAACAGTTCTTCGAAGGTTGGAAGAAAATAATGTCAAGCTCAATGCTAAGAAGCAGCAGATAGCTGTCGAAAAGGTAAATTTCTTAGGCCATATAATCAGTCGAGATGGAATAGCCATTCAAGCTTCAAGAGCAGAGGCAATACAAAAGTTGAAAAGACCTGAGAACAAGACTGAAGTCCAAAGATTCTTAGGTATGGTAACGTACCTTGGCAAATTCATTCCTAATCTTTCTGACAAGACTGCACCTCTAAGGAAATTGATAAGCAACAAGAGTGAATGGAAATTTGGAGGCGAAGAAATTGATTGTTTTGAAAAACTCAAGGATATGGTTTCGAATGCTCCAATATTGACATTTTTTGACCCAACCAAGCCAATCACCATTTCATCTGATGCAAGCCAATATGGTATTGGTACAGTGCTCATGCAAGGGGGACATGCAATTGAGTATGCGTCCTTCAGCCTGAATGCAACTCAAAGAAAATACGCACAGATAGAGAAAGAACTTTTGGCTATAGTCTTTGGATGTGAACGCTTCCAGTATTATATTTGGGGAAATGATGTTATTGTGGAAACTGACCACAAACCTCTCCTGAGTATTGTTAAGAAACCTTTAGAAAAGCTTTCCCCAAGACTGCAAAGAATGGTCTTACGTCTCATGAGATTTCAAATATCTTTGAAGTTTACACCAGGGAAAAACATGTTTGTAGCTGACCATCTGTCTAGAGATCCATTAAAAGATGAGGTGGACACAAGCTATTTAGAAGGTCAAACTGAATCAGTGCACATGTTGCTGGTTACCACAGATGAAAAAATAAAGAGACTACAAAAGGAAACTCATGGGGACCACACCTTGATACAACTAATAGAGTATGCGAAGAATGGATGGCCGAAATATAAAACTAAGGTCTGCAATGAAGCAAAACCCTACTGGCAATTTCAAGATGAAATTCATGTGAGTGACGGAATTGTTTACAAAGGAAATTGCATCATGGTGCCATCGACTCTTCGAAAAGAAATCCTGCAGGTTGTTCATTCATCACACCAGGGCATAGCAGCTTCCAAAGAAAAAGCAAGATCAGCATTTTACTGGCCCGGCATGATAACACAAGTAGAAAATGAAGTGGAAAAGTGCAGAACATGTCAGGAATATTCAAGAAAGAATCCTGAGGAGTCAAGAATAGCTCATGAAATCCCTGAATTTCCATGGGAAAAAATTGCTGTAGATTTCATGGAGGTGAGTGGAACCAGTTCCATCTTGGTTGTCGATTACCACTCAAAGTTTGTTGAAATCCGGAAATTATCAAGCAAAAGAGAAACCGAAACCATCATGCAGTTGAAAACCATTTTCAGGACTCATGGAATTCCAAGAACTCTAGTTTCGGATAATGGACCCCCTTTTAACTCTACTGGATTCAAAAATTTTGCTCAGAAATATGAATTCAAACACCAAACCTCCAGTCCCAAATATCCAAGATCTAATGGACAAGTTGAGAGGACAATTCAAACCATCAAAGGACTGATAATTAAAGCTGTGAAGTCAGGAAGAGATCCCAATCTGGCTTTGATGGAGTTCAACAACACACCTAAGTATGACTTGCCATCTCCGACCCAAATGCTTATGGGAAGATCTGTGAGAACTCTTTCGACATACACCCGACAACAGTTGAAACCACTGTTTGACACAACAAAGAATTACCAAAAATTGAGAGACCATCAACAAAAGTATGCAGGAAGTCCAAAGAGAATTTTGAGACCTTTGGAAGTAGGAGACAACATCATGTTGCAGGAAAGGCATAGAAAATGGGTTCCGGCAACAGTGACCGCAAAGCATGAAACTCCACGCTCATATATGGTGAAAACACCAAGTGGTTCTGAATACCGCAGGAACAGGTCTCACCTTAGACCGAGAAAGTTCAGTGTAGAAGACTCTGCCCCAACAAGTCAAAGTCCAAGCATTCCTGGATCTCAAGCAGGGACAGCCATGGATGACAACATACAAGATCACGGAAGACCCACTTCTGAAAACAGAAGAGCATATGATCCAAGGGAGAACGTTGCCAAGAAAGGTGAAGAATCATCTACTTCTCCTAGTGTGCGAACCCGCAGTGGTAGAACAGTGAGAAAACCTTTGCGTTATAGAGACTAGGAGAACTGCAATCCTTTTTATTTTTGTTTAAAGGAAACATGTTATGATTGATCGGGCAACACTGCCGACTCGACTTGTAAACACTCTTAGATATATAACCATGTTGTAAAAATAGATGTTAATAAATAAATTCTTAGTTCAGTTGCATTCTGCGTGATCAAATAGGCACAAGAACAACATAAACAACAGTGTCCTTTGTTTAGATAAGTAGATTATAAATCTCTAATATAACTACCAAAAATCATATAACGCCCCAACTATTTTTTTTTATCATCCATTTATACGTTCAAGATAACTGATAAATGGCTTACCCGAAAGGTTTCTTTGATCTGGGGAATAAAAAAGAGTTACGGGGACGTTATAAGATTTTTTTCAACTTGGTTAAAATCAGCAATCCTCTAATATAAGGTTGTCCCAAAAGTTCGTGTTTTTCTTCAAAATTTGTTTTTCTTTTTACATGGGGAATAATATTATTACAGCGAATACATAATAATAATACATAATTTAATCACTTTATATATAATACAAATATATTATACATAACGGCAAATAATTTTGGTATTTCAATTTTTTGTAAGTGTTTACGAACTTTTGGGACAACCTTGTATAAAAATAAATGTGAAAATATCTTCCTTTGATTCCCTTAGGAGCACTTTTAAAAGAGGCCCACACAAATAAATATTAAAATAAATTCACTGATTTTATCAGGTGTTTATAGAATTTTAGGCATCTGGTATCCCTCAAATAATGCACCTAAGGGCATCTGATGAACCTAGAATATCTCTCTTTCAAATAATTGTTTTGATGCCTCTTCATAAAAAAATAATAATAAATAAAATAATAATAATAATAAAATAAATAAATATTAATAATACAAAGTTGTCTCAAAAGTTAGCAAACACTTGCAAAAAATTGAAATACCAATATTATTCGCCGTTATGTATAATGTCTTTGTATTATGTATAAAGTAATTGAATTATGTATTCGCCTTAATAATATTATTCGCCAAGTAATGAGAAAAACAACGTATTAAGAAAAACACAAACTTTTGGGACAACCTTATATAAATTAATAAAATTAGTTTTGAAAGCTTTTATTTAATGCAAATATTTCAGGTATCGTCATTTAACAATCAGATTTCTATGAGTCATAAGCGGCGAGGGCATGTTTGTGTGTTTACACCAAATCTTTTACAGAAGAACCTGCTGGTTGATAATATACTTAGTATTCACTTCAGTGTTAAGTGAGCAACACTAAGTTGGTTTCTACTCATTTTTAAAGTTTAATTTGAATGTTTGCAGTGATGGCTTCATTAGGTTGTGCTAATCTAAAGTTAAAATAACTAAGCAATAAAGCAAAACTAAGGATTAAATTGTACAACTGCCAACAATCAGCAACGTGGGGAGATAGGTTTTACCACGAAAGCCTTAGTGAAGACATTTTCAAATCATTTCAAATTTGATTTTAGAAAGGTGGGAGACACTTGTATGCTCTGTTTAAAAACTTGCATAATTGCATTCAACAATTCTCCTTTACTAAATTCATTTCAATATGAAATATTATAGGTACGCCATGTTTGTGTGGGATAAAGAAGAGGTTTGAGAGTGATGAAGTGCTTTTCAACTATGTCAGGAACAGAATTATTAGAAAGGACCTCAATAAATGATTTCAACAAGCTTTTAACTTCTATGAAAAATCAGAAAATCTTGAAAACAACATTCAAAGAAGCCTGTAATTATAAACAATAAACAAAGAGAAGAAAACCAAAGACAAAGCAACTCTTATATCAATTGAGAACAAACGTAGACAAGTGGAAAAAACGAAAGAAAAAAACATGTAGCTAGAAAAAATAAACGAGGATAGCAGTCTATCTTAGAAGAGAGAACATTCTGAATTCAAGATCCCGCACAACGCTCTAACCATGTAAATATGTAAATACACTGTGATGTACATATTATCTACTGTAAATAACATAAGATAGGTTGGTCTTTTTGAGCGGTACCTAATAAAGTTATTTTGGAACTGGTTATCAAATATATTGAGTGAATAGGTAACTTTGCTGAAATACTCATGAAAAAAAAAAAAAACCCTTGCTAACAATTTTTTTTTATCTAAATAAAATAAGTGGTCAAAATATAAATTCGAAATATATATTTTATGTCAATTTAGATTTATTGAGATAACGCTTTAAAATTGGTTTTCGGTCAGGATTCGAAGGTTATGTTCAAATTAATAATATTCACACAGAATAGATTAAAATATATTTATTGATAATTATAGAGCGTCAAATATACATGCTATTAGGAATCTATACAAATTTAGAAGTCGAATTTTTAGCAAAAAAATATTGATGATTTTAAAATATTAAAATTATCTCGCAGAATAATATAGGAGTAAAAGTTTGGAAATAATCAAGTAAGTTTGTACTTCTCATCTTTGTCTTCACGAGGCAGGGTTGTTGTGCGTAAAACAGAAATATCTATAGTGTTTAGTAAACATGGTCAAACAGGAATTTTCATTGGTAAATCTCATATTTATGTTCGGATTGATATTATTTTTATCTTCAATTTTTTTGGTTAAAGATTTAAAAACTCTATGAACTGCTTGCAAATTAGTTTCAGGGACAAATTTACCAAAACCTTCCTCATTTAGCCTATATCTGTAATCATCTGAAGGTACTTCGAATTCGGTAAAGTATGTCTGGTCATTTATTGTCGCACGGGACAATCCAAAGTCGATTAGTGTCGCCTTGTAGCCGTTTAGAGGAATTCTGTAGACAGTACCTTTTATAACAGCGTCTGTATATTTCTCTTTAGTGGGCAACAATAGAATGTTGGATCTGTGTATGTCACGGTGTTCCAATTTGCAAGCTTCTTCGCCTACAGCAAGTGCAAATCCTACCTGCGCCATAACGCTTACCACATTTTCATATGTTTTGATAACTTTTTGCATCGATCTTAAGGTTTCCCCACAATAATCTAGCTCCTGAACAATATACAATTCGTTCTTCAAATCTTCTTCGGAGTTCTTCAACTTTTCTATATCACCATCCCGTATGAGCCAACAATTCATTAATATAGGGAAACATTCGGTTCTGTTTTCTTTTGTGTTTTTTCTCAGCGATGACAACTTCTTAGTAATGAGAAGTTCTGAGAATGCATCATCGATATAATCTTCGGGTATTAGTGAAACTTTGTAGACACTATTACCTAACTTGAAACATCTTCCATAACCTCCTTTTCCAATGAGCTTTAAATCTTTTAACCGATCGCTAAATATATCAGTGAATTTTAAAAGTAGTTTCTGCCCGAGTTCTTCAAGTATTTTTTTCATGTATTTCTTAAATTTTGAATCATTAACATTATCAACCTTTTGGGAATTTTCCATTCCTTGTTGCTTCGCCATTTCAGAAGTTAGATGTGTAGTGGGCGTCTTTGAGCTTGCCATATTTTCCTCTACAATATATGTTGAATAGATATATATTGAATTTTGTAACGATATAAAATGCTATTGTGGAGGAATACTTTTGTTGTACGGAACACACACACTAGAACGAGTGATCACGCTTTTTTTTTAGCTCCGCCGTCTTTCACCTTTGGCGTATGTAAGAATGCAGGAATGTGCGGTACCGGCTGAAAGCACTGGAAGAGCTACACGTATGCCTGAAAGACCCAGATAAGAAATCCAAGCCAGTGCAGAAATATCTATGAAATTTGATTTATAAGAAAAATATTCTAATAATATAAAGAAATTCTAAACTATGTAAATTCGCCTCCAAGCGAAAGAGATGCAAATTTTGCCCTGGTGGACGGAATCGCGACAAAGTCGCCTCCAAGCGAAAGAGATGCAAATTTTGCCCTGGTGGACGGAATCGCGACAAAGTCGCCTCCAAATAGCGCTGGAAAAGCCCAAAAGATCTGGGCTGATATAAGGAGGAAGAGGAGGAAGAAAGCGAGGATGGCTACACCGCGGAGAAGAGGCGCCGTGACTCGGTGAGAGCTAGCAACTCAACGGCGAATTTTAACAGCACCAACACCGGCGTAAGATGAACGACTGGGATGTCGTCGCCGAAAATCCAGGAGGTTGTGGTGTGTCGATTTATTAAGTCCAGCGATGGCCCAGAAAAGTATTTCAAAGTTAGTGCTTATTGGTATTACTTATTAGCTACATTTTTTTAAATAGGAAGTTGATAAAGGAAGACAAAAGGACAACACCCTAGAATGTATATTGGGTTCTGATTTTTCTCAGCCAACTTGCCGCGCCACGCCGAGGTGGTCATCTCCTATTTCATGGCCCCGCTTGCATGTTTGCCGCGGTCTGTCATACCAGCAGGCTGGAAGGAAGTCTTTCGGTTCTCATAAGGTCAAGGCCACATGTGCGCACATCGCGGACGCCAGGCGTCTCCCACCCAGGAGCAGTGCGTATATATCGAGCACTTCACGACATACCAGTACCTCCAGGCTGTAAATAAAGTAGTCGGAGGGTCCAAGAACATCATTCAGCTGACCGGGATGAAAATGCCTAAAGTGGACGCCCTTCACGCGCGGCCTCTCCCTTGTCGGGCGATCTAGGGCCGCCCTGGTGCTCTCCACCTACACGCGAAACTGCCCAATGCTACGACCATCTCCAAGTTTCAGAGCTGTCTGGCGAGATTTATATAGGCCCGACCACACGGCGTGGCTTCCTGCTGGCATCCTTGCGAGCCACGTGGTCACGGGGGCTTCGGCCTAATGGATATAGGCACAAAGTTCCATTTTTCATGCCTCAAGGGTGTCCAGGTCGCGCTCCGCGGAGGTAAAAATGGCTATTCCTGGCTAGAGTGCCAAGGGACGCCTGGTTGCGACCTCCACCCGACGGCACCAGACTCCAGCCCCGGTGCCTCCGACTGCTGAGACTTTGGGAGGAGGTCTCAAACTTCCTGGACCTCAACCACTGGGTGGTTCCCACGACACAGCTGCTGGATATTCCCATCATCGGCGGCTGCCGGTACTTCCGTCCCCCTAACCTCCTGGTCCCCTTGCGCTGGGTCGGCGCCCGAGTTCGGGACCTGAGCAACATCTTAATCCTCCACCCTACGCGATCTGTTCTCTCTGACGCCGCGGCCCTCGCCGCCTTCTGCCAGAGGGTGGTAGCGGAGAACCTACAGGCGAGCCTCCGGGAGTCCAGCCTGGCCCGGGCGGGACAGCCACGCCGTTGGTCAGAATCACCACCCGCTCAGCTCATCGCGCCTTGAGGCCCCGCCGATCACCCGGTTCCTGGAGAGATAGGTGTCTGTCGTCGACGTTCCGGTCAGGGTTGACTGATCCTCGCTACGGAGCTGCGACTTCTCTGGTCACAATGCAGACGTCATCCTCAGACCGTGCCGCACCCGGACCATCAGCCGGTCCGTACTGCCCTGGCGCCATATTGGCTGCAATCTTACACACAGCTCTTTGTTTTCTACTCTCATTTCCTCGATACAAACTTTTAAGGGCCGATCTTGATACTTTTGCTTAACCTTGAATCTAATGCTTGATTCTCTCCATATTCTCGCGTTAATGTATTTGCGTATAACTTCACTATTATATATTTTGTGGGTTTTATTCTCGCTTTTATTTTTAAATAATATTGTCACGCTCTTATGAAATACAAATCTCAGAATGACACGGCAATTTACTTTAGTTCAAAACAAAACATGAAAAATATAGAACAATGACCAATTCAAAGAATGGGTCTACAATCACAGACATCCCTAATTCTTATTAAAGTTTTGCTTCAATAAAGAATTAGTATTAATACAAAGCAATAACGCGTCATCTATATATAACGAATGAAAACATTAATACGCGAATGTTACTTTTACAAATACAGTATTAGAGCTCTAAAGAGGCGGTTTGGTAGATAAAGTTGGCGAGGCCGCTGGGAGGGTTCAACATTGTTGATACAGGATGAGCAGCATTTGTACTCCATGTTAGGAGCACCCATGGCGTCTGTTCCTCATGTCAGAGGTGGCCATTTCTTTTGGAGCTAAGTCGGCCTGCCACTGAGTAGTGCTCCCAGTCTTAATGACAGAGGCAGACACATTCTACTTCCCCCAGTACCCTAATATGATTGAGTGAAGATAAGAAAGAAGAAAAAGAGTGGTTGTTATTTGACAAGAGTTAATTCCTCAATTCCTCATCTAAATAAAGTGATGGGATTATATTTATCATGACTGTCCGTACCTGTCACTGATGGCAGAAAGGGGAAGAAATGACTCAAGAGTTGCCTGCAGTACATTACATGGGAGACTAATTAATTTTAAAAAAGACATATATTGTATCAAAAATAATTTATTTGCCAATATTTCAGTTGGCTGAATGCCAACCTTTTTCAAGGTGAGTTTGTTGTTGACACATAAATATATTATAATACCTTGAAAAAGGTTGGCATTTAGCCAAATGAAATTTTTTTTTTGCTTATCCCTAGTACACGTGGTACAGGCCATGATAATCATGGTGGGTAGTTAGCGACTGCTTTTACTATAAGTGCACCACTGTGTTTACTCATGTGAAAAGCAGTTCGACTTTGCACTTATAAATTTTACTGTATTTGAATTTCTTCAAATTGAACAAAAGTTGGCTTGTGGAATGTATTATTTATACAAATATACCTCTAAAAAAATATATTTTAAAAAAGAAAACGACAAAAAAAATTTTAGCTTGAGAAAAAAAATGGCAGTTATAAAGATTGGCTCTTTATGTATTAGTGAATAATTTAAAATATGTCTGTAAATCAAAATTTGAAACTATTTTAAAAGCGTTTAATCTACCATACTGCTGTTATATTGCATTTTTGGAACTTCCTTTTATAGTGATACTGTTATTAGACTCTTGGAATGGGTATTTTAGATGAACTATGGACATAAATGTCTGTAAATGCAACAGAGAGAAAGAGACTTGAAAGATGAAGTACATATTAAAATGAATTTATAGTAAAACTTTTAGAAAATTCAATGATAGTTATGAATCATTGATATTAAACATTGTTAGGCTGAATTATAAAAGGAATGTTTTCACAAATATCTCATGTATGGGCAAACTATAGTGAATAGATATAGAGGAAGGTACAATATGTGGATTATAGATTAGAAACATAAGATAACAAGACCACATACAAATAGAAACAAAACTTTAGAAAGAATCCCTTGAAATAAGGTTATTCAATGCTACACAGTTGAGTTACAGTCCATATGTACTCCTGTAGACAATGACAATTAAACAACTTTATCTCGTCAATCTTTACACTCAAAGGGAGTTATAAGGTAATAATAATGGTAGGAATTAAGAGAGATATATACAATCGACGTAGCCCTCTCCGAGGGCACGTCCGGATCAGTAGCTTAAAGCTGCCTTGAATCTAGACAGATCCCTGCCATTTGGGGAGTTTTCATGTTCGGAACATGTTTGATGATAATGTCGAAGAATTTGTCGAGAAGAATCTGTACTCCTGTAGAAGGACAGAGATGCCTAAAAGCTTGAGATTACATTTAATAAAGATATTGAAACTCATCTCCAGAAACTGTAGCATTTCTTTTAATTAATATCCAGGATGTTTAAATCAATTCATAATAACTTTATTAGGTATTGCTCAGCAAGAGCATCTTAGTTCATAAATGTACAATCAATAGTTATGTGGCGACCACACTTTGCTTCAGCGAGCGCGAACTGGGACATAGCTCCACTACACACACGGGCAGTGTGACAGCCTCGGCAACCGCGAGCGACAACCTGAATACGCATGCGCGAGCATCCGAGACACTCTGGCCACTCACGCGGTAAACAAGAAGGCTTGATCCCAACAGTGTTACAACCGCCGTTACTTCTTTTCTCTTTATATATTTCTGGCTTTAAATAAATTAATTTTAATTATAATTTTATCAGCGGCTTTTCCACAAGTCACACCAACACATCACGCAACCATGTTATGTACAGGGGTTCATCATATATACAGTTAAACCTGTCTATAGCGCCCCCTCTCTATAGCGCCCGATTTTAAATACGTAGTACGATGCGATTTCCATTAAAAGTGACCTGTTTATAGCACCCCCTCTCTATAGCGCCATATTTTGGTGAGTCCCAAGAGGTGGCGCTATAGACAGGTTTAACTGTATATCCAAATAGATAAACTGTTTGTGATGCTTTGGTAACAACCCTGAAGCATTAAAACAGAAATTTATTTGGATGTGGTCTTGTTACCTTATGTTTCTAATTTATTTAGAGGAACTTAATCATTTCAGATATAAAGTTTTAAAATGCAGTTGTTATGTACCCCTCCCCCTAAATAAAGGTTTCTTGTTTATTTAGAGCTTGCACAGAAAGTATGTTTGAAAGTTTTGCGACAAATGCTAAGTCAGAACTGATTGGATTACCAACCTCAGGTATTCACATGTTGAGTTTGCAGAAGCTATCTTGATAGAAGCCTTGAAGATCCTTGACAAAGCTATCCTTGTGTTTGTGGAGCAGGCGTTTAAAGATGTTGAGGGTGGAGACACTCTTCTGACATAGGAGGTTGGTGATACAGAGGAAGATAGGGGAGCGCATGTTGAGGATCTTGAAGGCATCGTAGGCCTCTTCGGCATTGGTGGAGTTGACATACATCCTCAGCCTCATCTCAGCTCTGTCCAGGAGATCTTTGTCTATCATCCAGTAGTCTGCTGTGAAGATGAGGTCTAGGAGGTCGTCAAAGTTGTCTGGGATGATGCAGGCATCCCCACAGCCACAGAGGTAGTGGAGGATGGAAACTACAGCCCTGGAGTTCACATGGCACAGCCGCACTGTGGGAGCCTCCAGTTCCATAAAGTGGCCGCGAAGCAGGTTATGGAAGTAAGTTGAGGATCGCTGCAGGACCTCTCCTGGAGCTTGGACCTCAGACCCATCATCCAGAACCAGGGTGACATCGGGAGCTGCCTCATCAAAGTGACAGGGAGCTTTGTTTTGTTGAAGAAGCCTACATGTCGCTAGCTGTATCTGAAACCTCATTGCTATCTCAATCAGAGATTCTATCAGAGGTTCATGGCTCGGTGCAAAGTTGTCATCCATCAGGAAGTGACAGATGTGGCTGATGACATTGTTCCGGGCCAACAGGTTGTGCAGGAATCCTGGCTCACTGGAAACACAGGCTTACCTTTCAAATAACATTTCTCAACTACTTCTCCATTCATAGGATTTACATTGAGGAACGCAACTTTTCTGTGGGCATACAAACATGTTTCTAATACAACTTTATGAGCTTTTCTTAAACAGTGCTATATTTTCAACTCTCTATCCCATCTAAACAATCAAACAAGCTTCAAAATAAAATTCAACATCAATTAGCCATAAACAGCAACAATTAATTCAAAGCTAGAGTTAATTTATCAAGTTGTAGTTTAACTAGTTCTAAAACAGAATTATAAATATTAGTTTAGGTCTAATCACCAAAACTCTTAATAATGGAGTCCCCAAATAAACGATGATTTAATTATTGGATTTTCTATTTTTACTTCTACTAATCTAAATTTTTATCAATACTACAAATTATTGGGACCGCTTGTTCTAGATTACTTGCAATACAAGTTTATGCCAAGCCCTTTCTTTATTCTTTCCTCCTATTTGACACATTGTAAAAAACATTGCTGATTATTAATTGGTCTATTGTGATACATTTGGTGAAATTGTATCACAAGCAGCTTGTATCACAATAGGCCAATTATAAATAAAAGCTCTAAATTCACTTAATTGCTGATTATTGTTATATTACTGTTATTTCTCTGTATCTTCTACTCTGGGAATCTGTATGAGACCAAAATGTTTTAATAAAAATTTTTGTTGTTGTACTTTTCAAACTGATGAAGGGCTTGACTAAATGCTTCTAGAAATTATTTTGTGGCATTACAGATGCAAGAAATTAAGACCTAATCCAAATAAATTAATAGTGTGTGACATTTTGGTAACAGCGTTGTTACCATCATCAGACAAAAGTCGTATTGTCTTGTATCTATAATCTATAATCCAAATTGTGCTTTATCATTCGTGGCATTACCTTTTACCCATTTTTTAATTTCAGACCTGCAATCCATGAAGACTGCTTATTTGTTATCCACTCTCTCTCTCTACTTCAGCTTCAGAACACATTTTGGCTTGCATTAGATGCACTAAACTGGACCTTTGGGAGAGGCCGCTGCTTATCATAAAACAGCTCGAGGAGCATGAACTCATGGAATTTGTGTAATCTTCACACAAGGGGATAAGAAACAACAACAACAACTAAAAAAAGGTAGGTGTGAAAAACTGCTAGGCTGTGGTACTTACATGACTAGATGAGGGAGTGAGATGAGAACTTGGATGAAGTCCTGGTGCCTTGTGTTCTGCACAGCCGAGGTGACAAACTCCCTGTTCTGCTTGGACACAGTCCAGGTCTCCCGGAGCAGCTGGAGCAGGATGTTCTGGCATCTGTTACAGGTGGAGTGCTGCAGGGACTCGCTGTTGATCTTGTAGGGCACTCCGCTCTGCAGAAGCTGGGGTAGTAGATGCGGAGTGGAGAAGACCTTCTTGAGGATCTCAAAAGCCGGTGTGTGGTCCTCTCTTGTGAGTACCCAGCTCAGGAGGTCTTCCACCACCTTGTTGGTGAAGAAGTCCGCCCTGTGGACAGGCTCTTTAGCAACAGCTGTAAGGATGTGGAAGATGGGGTTTGAGTCGAACATTGTGCTGGGGATGTCCAGCTTGGGTTTCTTGCTGGGGCGGGTGCAGGAGTGCTGAGTCTTAGGGTTGACTTTACCAGCAACCTCTCTTAGCTTCTTGGAGAGGAATTGAGTGAAGTGGATACGTGAGAAGTAGGCCCAGTGTTTGGGGAAAGTGCGGGTGAAGTTGGATAAGACAGCTATCACTTTGGGGTGCAGCTTGACAAGATGGGGGTTGGCTAGCAAGGCCAGCAGTACTGGCAACCCATCCACCAGAAGAATCAGGGTCGGGGGCAGTCTCCCTGCCAGTCCCAGTAGCTGGTTGAACCCTGGCCACATCACACCACTGTTTATACATAGGGCACATCATCATCTATATACAGTAGCCAGCATCTCTGTAAAATCTTGAAGATAGAGGTTGCCTGGCTGGTATTCATTATTCTTGGCCAAAGTGTCTCTTATTTCAAGAATCTCTATAAATGACTATCTAGTTAAAGAGCCAAAGCGTCCTTTAGGGAGAGGTGTTCTTTTACTGGAAAGTCACTAGATAATAAAAATGTTAATTTTATTGGTAAAAACTATCCTTTGTAGAGAGATTCCCTCTAATGGGAGTGTCCTCTCATAAAGATTCTACTGTACAAGATGGGGGGTCGGTGGAAGGCTGGTTAAACCGTTTGGTTTTTGACCACGACGACCCGGGTTCAATCCCCGCATTGGACGCTTTTTTCTGTTAAAAAAAAAAAAAAAAGCTTCAATGGCCCCCGATTCTTGCAAAAGTCCAACCCCACCAGCGAGTGCAAGTAACCAAACGGGGCTCTGGCACATTTGTAAGTGCAAAGTCGAACTGCTTTTCACATGTGTAGACATGTGGTGCGCTTACAGTAAAAAGCAGTCGCTAACTACCGACCATGATTATCATGGCCTGTACCACGTGTACTAGGGATAATTAAAAAAATAAAACACTTCCCGGTTTGTGAGTTATCTGCAGAAGGGCAATGTTCAACACAGCTATATATTCCCATTGTCTACTAAACTGTCCATAGATTTGTTGAGAATACCAAGAGTTTTCTTCAAGTACCAGATATAGAAGTACAGTAGAACTACCTCCCTGTAAAATAAACCTAATTGAAAAGCTAAAGTGTCCTTTAGAGAGAGGTGTCCTCTTACCGGAGAGTTATTAAATAGCAAAAATTGGTAATTTTTCAAAAGAAAACTGTCCTTTATAGAGAGGTGTCCTCTAGTGCGAGTGTCCTCTCACGGAGGTTCTACTGTATATAAATAAAAGGTGGAATGATTGATCAAACCAGTAAATCTGCTGGGAGGGTTCACCACTAATGAGCTAAGCCCTTCCATTATTTCTTCAATTGCAGAAATATTTACAAAATAATAATAATATATAATAATTGTGCTGAATTATTTATTTGTTGTACATGTTTCTCAACTTGTATTTACAGTGTAAACCACATGTCTCTCAGAAAGACACCTCTCCTCTCATTTAAAAAAAAATGATACATTCAAACAATATATGTAATAATCTGTATATAGGATTATGTAACCCCACCACAATCTATGTATAATGTATCGTCTAAAGGTTTAATAAAAGTTGGCCTCGCGAGGTGGGAAAGAAACAAAGTACAGGATTGCATCATCCAGGAAGTAAAGGTCACTGCCCTGGACCCATAAAACTTAAGTTCAGAGGCCTTCTTCTTCCTGGAGGATTGCAATCATGGCGGTAATGGAGGTACTGAGCCAATCACCTTTAAGCATGACAAATTAATAGCGAGTCACCAGAGAGCACGTGTAAGGATCTAAACCATGAGAAGTCGAAAGAGTTGATGAGGATTATATCGTACAAGAAAAAGGATGGAAGGTAGGTGACCGTGCTACGAGCTAGGTATGCTCAACATAGGCTCCAACCAAGGTAGTGTACGCTCCATCATGTGAAAAGCCAGCCACCTCCGCCAAACTTTCTCCCTATCGCAGGTCCTATTCTACACCATCCAAGTGTGTTCGTTCTTCCCTTGTGGAACCCTTGTCACCTGACCAAGACTGCGCCACCACAACCACCAACCCACCAATCCATCAACCATCCACCCAATTTGACAGTGAGTCAACACAATTCGACATATATCTATAATAAGGTACACCAATACCTCGCTTTGTTTTGCATTTTTTTCAAAGTTGCGTCGCTACTTAATTTTTACTGATTTTCACTGTGCGTCGTTAGATTTTCGAAGTTGCGTTGTTTTGGATTCGAGTCTTTAATTTTTTCTTTTGAATTTTTTTTTCCTAAAATATGGCTATACCTTTGTTTTTGATTGCGCCTTCACATATTTTCAATTTGCCTCGTGTTTTTTTTAAACGTAACCCCGACGCAAAGCGAGGTATGGGTGTATACACAATTTGGATTATTCTATATACAGTTACGAGCGTCATTCCTCATCGGCCTCTGTCATGGTTTGCAGGGGGAGCAGTAACAAGCTCACTAAAAAACCGGGGCTCAGCTGGCTCGGCTGATAGTACTCTGTAAGGGCTCCTAATCCAGGGATACAGGATGAGCAGCGTTTGTACTCCATGTTAGGAGCAGCTGCACGTGGCGTCTATTCCTCATGTCAGAGTCGGCCATTTATTTTGAAGCTTAGTCGGTCTACCACTGAGTAGTGCTCCCAGTCTTAATGACAAAGGCAGACGCATTCTACTTCACCCAGTCATGATGGTTGTCAAACTCATCCATTGATAAGCTCTACTCTTCCCCAGCAGACACCATCAAAAGTCTCAAGCTTTACAAGCTTGATACCCTGATATGATTGAGTTGAGATAAGAAAGAAGAAGAAGTAAATAAAAATAGTTGCGTCATTTTATGATTTTTGTAATAAGCAGAATTGTCTAATATAATAGTAGAGCTCTAAGAAGTTGTATGGTTGATTGAAATGGCAAAATCGCTGAGAGGGTTCCAGCCAAGCCCTTCCAATATATATTTTTTCATTGTATGGTCAACACAACAACAACAGAAGCTTTATTAAGACCCTTTAGTCTTATACAGATTCTCCAAGCAGAAATATAGGATACATGCAGGGAAAACAGTGATAGAACTTTATGGTAACATAAAATTTATATACAGAGAAAATTATATAAAGACAATCAAGCTAAAGATTAATCTGGGCAAATTGGAGGCAAAGAAAGTTGCTATACATGGATTTACCACGTTGTGTTAGGTCTTGTGGAGTTATTTGGTAGCAACTCTGAGACTTTTCTTAGCTATGAAGAACTTTTCCTAGTCATCTTCCCCGCCCTTGGCATTGTAAGGTCAGTAGGAAGTTTACTTTATTTAAAAAAGAAAAAATGTATTACTTAATAAATTCATTTTATACACAGTAGAACCTCTATGAGAGGACACTCACTAAAGTACACCTCTCTATAGAAACTCCTTGGTAAGAAGACATTTCTCCCTGAAGAACACTTTCCTTCTGCAACTAGGTGTTGTCCTTTAAAGAGAGGTAGTAGCTGCTTTTCACATGTGTAGACATGTGGTGCACTTACAGTAAAAGCAGTTGCTAACTACCCACCATGATTATCATGGCCTGTACCACATGTACTAGGAATAAGCAAAAAAAGGTATTGTCCTTTACAGAGAGGTAGTTCTACTGTTTATATAGATTATGGTGTTTAATGCTGAAACAATGCTGGGTATCAAAATTCAAAACTATTTTAAAGGTGTAAGATTCTTTTTGATATTAAACAATTTCTACTGCCCTTACTGCAATGGAAAAATTAATGAGAGGGCCTGGTTCATCAGTGGTGAACCCTCTCAGCATTTTTTTTTTTTTTACATTAAATTTTTAATTAAACTGGCGAAACCGCTGAGAGGGTTCACCACTGATGAGCCAGGCCCTCTCATTAATTTTTCTATTGCAGTAAGGGCAGTAGAAATTGTTTAATATCAAAAAGAATCTTACGCCTTTAAAATAGTTTTGAATTTTGATAACAGATGGCGCGCTAGTGCATCATATTATAAATGCTGGGTATCTTGCCTTAGTTTTTTCCTTTTATCTTAGTTATCTAAACCAGACTGGTGTAAGCTATCTACCTGAGGGAACGGAGGGCGGCCTCTCTGTGGTTAGCATCCTCCGGCTTGGACTGGAGGAAGGTGATGCAGGCCTGGAGGCCATTCAGGACCAAGATCTGTTCGGCCATGTCAGGCCATTGGGCCAGGTTTCCCAGAGCTCTACAGCCCCGGGCTTGGATACTGGGATTATGGACCATCTCAAGGATTTTGACTGCACACATCTCACTGTAGTCCACACACATACTTTCACTGTCAAACTGAGGAGCTCAATGGAAGGGTGGTCTAAACCATTGGTTTTTGACTGCTATGACCCAGGATCAAATTCTGCATTGGGCACTTTTTTCTGATTAAAAAAATGCTTCAATGGCCCTCGATTCTTGCAAAATTCCAACCCCACCAGAGATTGCAAGTAACCAAACGGGGCTCTAGCATATTTGTAAGTGCAAAAGTCGAACTGCTTTTCACATGTGTAGACATGTGCTGCACTTACAGTAAAAGCAGTCACTAACTGCCCACCATGATTATTATGGCCTGTATCACATGTTACTAGGGATAGGGTCCTCAGTTCAGTGACTGAACCCTTTCAGTTTTATCAAATATAAATCCAGAGAATCAACCCCCTCAGGCGCAGTATGAACTGATATCCATGGATGGAATTGTTGCAGGCTCTCTGATCCTGAGTTTCTCACTACAGATTCTTGTGTGTGGTCTTTTTTTACCCCATAATATGACAGAAGGTACAATTGGTATTATAGAATATAAATATAAGGTAACAACACCACATTCGTAGATCCATTGAAGTATTAATTTTATAAATTCAATTGTCATCTATCGATTAAATTTGTTACAATTAAATTTACTGGCAATATGTTTCTTTTCAAAAATTACATATCATTGATGTTAATTATTGAAAAGAAACATATTGCCATTGAAGTATACCAAAATGATACAGTACAATTTGTATTATAGAATAGAAAGATAAGGTAACAGCATCACATCCAAATATATATATTTTTGCTTATCCCTAGTACATGTGGTACAGGTCATGATAATCATGGTGGGTAGAAGTAGGTGACTACTTTTACTGTAAGTGCACCACATGTTTACACGCGTGAAAAGCAGTTCGATTTTTGCACTTACAAAATGTACCAGAGCCCCGTTTTGTTACTTGCACTCGCTGGTGGAGTTGGACTTTTGCAAGAATCGGGGGACATTGAGGCTTTTTTTTTTTTAATCAGAAAAAAGTGCCCAATGCGGGAATCGAACCCGGGTCGTAGCAGTTGAAAACCAACAGTTTAGACCATCCTTCCACCGACCCCCTATCCAAATAAATAAATTTAGTATGACATCTTGGTAACAGACTTCAACATGCCTGATGATGTTCAGTAATCTGAAGATGGTAATAACAAAATTTATTTACAGTTAAACCTGTCTATAACGCCCATTCTAAATAGCGCCTTCTCTATAGTGCCCGAATTTAAATACATAGTACGATGCGATTTACATTAAAAGTGACCTGTCTATAGCACCCCCTCTAAATAGCGCCTCCCTCTTTATAGCACCCAATTTTAAATACATAGTACGATGCGATTTACATTAAAGGTGACCTGTCTATAGCACCCCCTCTCTATAACACCCTGGTGAGTCCCAAGAGGGGGCGCTATAGACAGGTTTAACTGTATATGGATGCCATCTTGTTACTATACTGTGCGATTCACGACAGTACATACGTATCTGTTGTATGGGGCAGATACAACAACTCCCAATAAGAGTACAGTTTAAAATTGAGGTAGGTAGGGATCTATTACTTACTTATAAAGTAACTCCTTTATTTTGTTTTACCTGGGACACACACAGAGATAGGAGGGTTACAACTTTGGAATACTTCAATGACAAAATACATGCAAAGTATACTCTTTTACATACATTGATAATGATAAGGCACAATTTGGATTATAGATTATAAACACAAGGTAATAAGACCAAATCCAAATAATTAAAAAGTGTGTGACATTTCGGTAACAGTGTTGTTACCATCTTTTTTTTTCCAAAGCGCTATATCCCCGCAAGGGATACTTGCGCCAAACAAGGAGAAAAGTTTATTTACATAAGTTATTTACATTATTCAACGCATGAAAACATTAGAGATCCATATTTTGTAGAAAGTTTAGAATGTATTTACAAAATGAATTGAACTTTAAATATGATTTTTTATCGGAAATCAAATCGTTAATTTCACAAACAACTAGTTCATTCTTCATTCTATAATCTTCAGACAAAATTACATTGATAATTATAATGCAATAACACACCATATATATATATAGAGTAGAACCTCCCTTTAACAGACACCCTGCTAGTGGACACCTCTCTACAAAGGACAGTTTTCATTTGCAAAATTACCATTATTACTATTTAGCAACTCTCCGGTAAGAGGACATATCTCCCTAAAGGACACTTTGGCTCTGCAATTAGGTGTCCTTTACAGGGAGGTATTTCTACTGTACTAGATTTTTTTATGATGACTCACTTTTAATCTATTCGAGGGAGAGAAATCCAACTGACAACTTTTTTTGACTGCTAGTCAATTAAATTGGTGCAAATTTTGCACATATGATTATAGGAATATACATAAATGGGATGATGATAAAGACATTTAAATACATGCTATGTACATGGAAAACCAGAAGGTCTTCAGTTATACCATGAATTTTGTGATCCACAAAAAAAAACATAGATATTGTGTATAGACATAAGAATTGCTATAAATTATTAAATAAAAACAAACGATAGAGGTTTGTTTCTTCACATAAGGAAATCCATATTTTTTGGACCAAAATTCAAATTTTTTATTGTGTTTTTTGGAGATGTTGATATCTTGTGTCCGGATAGCATTTGTTTTTATTTAATAGATATTGTGTGTTTCGCTGCTGAGGTGGTTGAATGTTTCTTAAGACCCAATGCAATGAGAAAGAAAATATAGTGATAAAATTTGTCGGCTTTGTTTTTAAAATAACATTGGAACATGTGTTAAAGATCTGTGATATTCAAATATTAACATATAAATAGAATCATCTGACTCCCCCACCCCATGTTTACCAAAAATGTGAAACCTAAAAACAAAATGAGCAGCTACAATCAGTGATCTAAACAATGAGAAGTAGACTGAAGTTTGATCCAAACTTTTAATATTTATAGTCAGTCAAATTTACCATTTCATTGAAAAAATATGAATATTACGAGGCACTAGCGCGCCATCTGTTATCAAATTACAAAACTATTTTAGACGCGTAATATTCTTTTTAAAATAAAATAATTACTACCGCCCTTACTGCAATGGAAACATTAAAGGGAGGGCCTGGCTCATCAGTGGTGAACCCTCCCAGCGGTTTCGCCAGTTTTCTCTACCATACCGCAGTTATATTGCATTTTTGGAACTTCCTTTTATAGTGATACTGTTGGTAGACTCTTGGAATTGAGTATCTTAGAAGAATTATGGACATAAGCTTTGATATTTGATGATTCTTCTAAAATACCCATTCCAAGAGTCTACCAACAGTATCACTATAAAAGGAAGTTCCAAAAATGCAATATAACAGCGGTATGGTAGATTAAACTGGCAAAACTGCTGGGAGGGTTCACCACTGATGAGCCAGGCCCTCCCTTTAATTTTTCCATTGCAGTAAGGGCAGTAGAAATTGTTTTATTTTAAAAAGAATATTATGCGTCTAAAATAGTTTTGTAATTTGATAAAAGATGAATATGTTGTACCTTGATAAAATGGAATGCTGTAAAGTTGAGCTATTATATTTTAATAAGGCCACAGTTTTAATTTTTGGGTCAAAATAAAGATATTTTACACAACTAAAAAATGAGTATTTTGATTATATGTTTGATTGTGTGTGTGTCAACCAGATATATTGCGATTGTGGTATTGATTTTTTTAAACTTTATTTGGTAATTGGCGATTTCTTTTTGACATTGGGGCTTACCTTTTCTTTTACATCTTTGTATTGACAACAGGAGGCTAGGATACTCATGGATAAATCTAAATATTTGGCCGTATTGATTAAGTTTAGAATTTTTTCAATTCCATTTTGATCAGAAAAATGCTTTACATATTCAATCTTTATTATATAACTAGCGGACGTACCCGGCTTCGCCCGAGGTTTTACCCGAGTAAAGGTTTGTCTAACGAACAATTGTTAAAACAATTCTCTATAAACTTATAAAAAAAAGATATATTTTGATAATTTGAAACTCGTAAATTTGAATATAAAGTATAGATAAAGTGAACATTTGTTCCCGGTCCCTGTGTGCCGTGTCATCCTGAATTTTGTCTTTCATAATTTTCTACATTACAAAATCATCGTTTTATCTAGTGAACATATTTTCCCGGTCCCTTGAAAAATACTCGATAAGTTGAATAAAGTCATGGTCGTGAATCTCTCGATAAAGTGATTATTATTTCCCGGTCCCCGTGTGCCGTGTCATCCTGAATTTTGTCTTTCCTAATTTTCTACATTGAAAAATCATCGTTTAATCTAGTGAACATATTTTCCCGGTCCCTTGAAAAATACTCGATAAGTTGAATAAAATCATGGTCGTTTATGGAAGATGGACGTAGTTCCCGGAGGTCACCCGCCCCCCGCGCGCCAGGACCTCTTGATCACTCTGATTGGCCGGCGGCCGGACGGGGGGGGGGGGGGGGGAGGGGGGAGGGGGCTCTTGATCCCTCTGATTGGTCGGTGGGAACTTGGACTGTCCAACCAACTGGCCAGCGGGCGGCCGGGGGGGAGGGGCAGATCTCCGTTGCAAGATGGCGTTGCTTGCGAGTTAAAGCTACAAATCTGCAAATAACTCTAAGGATATTAAAGATTTTCAAGAAATTATTTTTCGTAAACCTTTCCGGAGATACACCTAATAATATCCCAAAATTTCACGGCGATTGGATGTATGGTTTTTGAATCCATAGAGGACACACACACAGACACACAGACATTCAATTTTATATATATAGATTTCGTAACTTGTTCAACGATACTAAAACAAGTTCGGAATTATTATCATTTAAGCGTGCTATATTCCGTGAAATCGATTTACATATTTCGATATCCATTTTATAAATAAATTTATTTTATTTAAAAAAAAATAAAAAAATCATATGTATAACTTAGAATAATATTTACAAAATCGTTACGTTGAAAAGTTACATTTGCAAGATGATGATAATATATTGTCATTGAGCAGACGATTTTTTTAAAGGGTCGGTAGTGTCATCTTTAAATAATTACCCCAGGTAGTTGGCATTCTGCACTACTTAATATCATGGACATCCACACATCCATTTTAAATAAAACCAAAAATACTTAAGTCTGACTGATAACACGAATAATTATAAACATATTTTAAACCCCTAAGAAACCTTTATAGATGACCTTAATAAGAAACATATATATATTTTTTATTTAAAACATATATATTCCAACATATATATTTGGATTTAATATAGATGTAAATATTGAAGTAATAATTCCTTCACCAAACTTTAAGAATGAAATACTTTATGAGGAAAGAGTTTCTTTATTAATAATAAAGAAACTCTTTCCTCATAAAGTATTTCATTCTTAAAATAGATGTAAATAGACAAAAGAATTGCTATAAATTATTAAATAAAAACAAACGATAGCAATGCGTCTCTTTATATAAAGAGACGCATTGCTATCGTTTGTTTTTATTTAATTAATATAGATGTGTATATTGAAATATTTTGGTGAGATTTCCTGTATATTTAAAGTTTTGATTCTAAATTTCATAATTTTTTTCATGACTAAAAACTAAATAAATAATTAAAAAATAAAATACATTTTAAAAGCCTTTTATTTGAATGCACTAAAAGGAAAAAGAAAATATTTCAGCTGCTATACCATTGAGAAAGTAGATTTATAGAGTGAAAATAAAAGCAGAGGGAGATGATCATATATTGAGAGAAGAGGCAAAAAAAATTGTGAGCAGATATAAAAATATCGCCAATTAATTACTCCATATCAAATCAATTAAGTTCGAAATGCATGATATTTATCCCCCGCCACTTTTATTTTTCCCCATATAAATATAATTTCTCAATGACCGAGGATAAAATATTTCATTTTCCTTTTTAGTACATATAAATTGAAGATATTTTTTAAAGGAATTTTTTATTTATATTAACTAGCGGAAGTACCCGGCTTCGCCCGGGTTTTCCGAGTAAAGGTTTGTCTAACGAACATTTGTTAAAACAATTCTCTATAAACTTATATAAAAAAAAATAATAGATATATTTTGATAATTTGAAACTCGTAAATTTGAATCTCTCGATAAAGTGAACATTTTTTCCCGGTCCCTGTGTGCCGTGTCATCCTGAATTTTGTCTTTCCTAATTTTCTACTTTATAAAATCATCATTTTATCTAGTGAACATTTTTTCCCGGTCCCTTGAAAAATACTCGATAAGTTGAATAAAATCAATATTAATCGGTTCCCTCGGTAATTGTGTTGGGACACCTCGTGACCATAATATGCCAAAGTAACCCAGAACCCCACCTAACCTAACCATATCCCACCTATGTCCATCTAAGCCACAAACCTCGGGTGATTGCGAGGTGTCGAGATGGAGCCTGAAGCCACCTTTAGCATTGGCAGCACTGAGCCAGAGACCGAGATCCTCTTCCTGTGGTCAAGTCACCTGACCTGTGGTGGATGACCTGCCCCCCCAACATCAAGCTAGTCTGAGATGGACTCAGACACCCCTTCCTGGTGGTCGAGCCACATGTCCAATGGTGGCTGACTTGACCACAAGCCAGTCCAAGATGGACACAGACACCCCTTCCCTGTAGTCAAGCCACCGACCTCTGGTGCTTGACCTGACTCCACCATCTTCATGCAGAACACCAGCTCCACCACGAGCCCTGAACCTTTCCCAAGCTGACCCCAAGATGCCCAGAATCAACAATAATAAATAAACCCCCTTGGGGGGTGAGTTCAACAACACTGGAAAAAGGGGAAGCGGGATATTTACATTCTTGGATAGGGGACAATTTTTTGATATTGACATTAAAAGATTGACATTAAATTTTTTCTTAACAAAAATTTTATTTTTATTTTTTCCTGAGAAGCAAAAAAGACTTGGAGTTGCGGAGGGCGGAGGCCGCTGGCTGCGGCCTTGGCTGCCCCTTTTCAAATCGTGGACATGGGTGGCTGGGATGAAGAGGTAGGTCGGGGATAATCTTGGGATAATGGCATAATAGGCCTTTTTTTTGTGTGTTTACATTTTTATGTATATTAAACTCCTCCCAATTTTAGACTTATATAGTTTTTTTTAATCCTTTTCCATGAAATCTTATATGTGCGTGATATTATTCAAGTATTTTTTCTTTGTTTTATCTATATTTGTAGTACATTGAAAATTTATTTTATCAGAATAAAAAAAATATGTTTAGCCAAAAATTGATTGGTTATTTCCCTTTTAACATTAACTGCTAGCCAGCACAGCTTTAGGTCTCTACATGTGCCATAGATGAATAAATTTGTGGTCTGCTTTTCTGCAGCCACTGGCGCCCTAACATTTGGACATGTAGAGATCAGGAAATAGTAAAGGTATAAAAATCATCACGATTTAAACAATGACGCCCAGAGCAGGGCATAATTATGTATATAATTTTCTTCTTCCATTATACCTAAAAAAATATATGAAATGCTCTCGATTCCTTAACATTGTTGGGACACCTCGTGACCATAATATGCCAAAGTAACCCAGAACCCCACCTAACCTAACCATATCCCACCTATGTCCATCTAAGCCACAAACCTCTGGTGATTGCGAAGTGTCGAGATGGAGCCTGAAGCCACCTCTAGCCTTGGCAGCACTGAGCCAGAGACCGAGATCCCCTTCCTGGTGGTCAAGCCACCTGACCTGTGGTGGATGACCTGGCCCCACCGACACCAAGCTAGTCTGAGATGGACTCAGACACCCCTTCCTGGTGGTCGAGCCACATGACCGATGGTGGCTGACTTGACCACAAGCCAGTCCAAGATGGACTCAGACACCCCTTCCCTGTAGTCAAGCCACCGACCTATGGTGCTTGACCTAGCTCCACCATCTTCATGCAGAGCATCAGCTCCACCACGAGCCCTGAACCTTTTCCAAGCTGACCCCAAGATGCCCAGAATCAACAATAATAATTATATTTTTTAAATCATTTTTTAATTCAATATTTTCATAATAATAATTATTATTTTTTTGTGAATTTTTATCATTTTTTTAAGATGCCTTTTTAATTTTTTATTTTCATAGAGAGAAGAGTGATGATAGCCTTGGGGGGTGAGTTCAGCAACACTGGGGAAAAGGAAGCGGGATATTTACATTCTTGGATATGGGACAATTTTGATATTTACATTTTTGAGATATTGACATTTTTTTTCAAACAAGAATTTGATTTTTTTTCCTGAGAAGCAAAAAACAAAAAGACTTGGAGTTGCGGAGGGGTGAGGCCGCTGGCTGCGGCCTTAGCTGCCCTTTTTTTCAATGATGGACACTGGGTGGCTGGATGACTAGGTAGGTTGGGGATAATGGGACTTTGGCATGTTACGCCTTTTGTAAAAAGTATATATAAAGTTTAAAACTCCTCCCTTTTAACCATATAGTTTTTTAAATACCTTTTTTTAATCTTATATATATATGTGTGATGTACATTGAAATATTTTATTAGTCTTAATAAAAATTTGTCTAACCAAAAAAAAATTGATTGGTTAATTTCCCTTTTAACATTTATTGCTAGCCGGCACAGCTTTAGGTCTCTACATGTGCCATAGATGAATAAATTTGTGGTCTGCTTTTCTGCAGCCACTGGCGCCCTAATATTTGGACATGTAGAGATCAGGAAATAGTTAGTAAAAGTATAAAATCATCACGATATTTAACAATGTCGCCCAAAGTAGAGGGCATAATTATGTTTATAATTTTCTTCTTCCATTATACCTAAAAAATATATGAAATGCTCTCGATTCTACAACATAACGAATAGTATTTGAAAATCAAAATAATATAATTTTCGAATATCGTTGTGAAAATTTACATTTTTATTTTTATATTTTAAAAACACACAAAATTTGGAGCGGGACGTTTCACAAAAGTGACATCCACGACGCCAATTTATAATTGTAAAGAATAGTATTTGAATAAAAACATTTAATCGGGTAAAACCTGGGCGTTGCCTGGGTCATTCAGTTAGTTCACTATAATAAAATTGAGGGGTGTAAAAAGGAGTTTTATTATTTCAATTTAAATATATACTATAGTAAATTCAATAAAGAGGCAAAAATTATCGAAAGTTGTCAGTCATTTGACTTATTTCGAAACATCTTTGAAAAAGTTACTAAAAAGAAACCTAACTTGGGCTCGAAGATTTACATTACCAAATTACTGGGCTCGGCCTCAGAGACCATCTGGTTAGTCGCAAAATTTTGTTCAAGCAAAATGTAAAGTTTGAAAAAAAAACAATTCTATTAAGCTACTTATAGAAATTGAGGAAAAATGACCTGTTTAAAGTATTTAAAATATTTTTTTAAAATTTCCCAAACCCTCAAAATAAAAGTTCTTCAATTAAAAACATTTGAAAAGAAAACATATTACTATTAATATGCAAATGAAATTAAAAATATTGTTTAAAGATGAAAATGTTAGTATTAAATTTTAAAATGTTGTCTTAAAAGTGTAAAACCTATATTTTAACAGAGTAACATTTTTCTGAACATATAAGTATTTTGCAACTCTGGAAAACCATGTGGTTGAAATGTTTATACTGGGTCATAACAGAAAAAGAAAGCAATAATTTTCTTGACATTTAATAGAAATATTAATTGGTATATTAGTTCATAAGCCTTTTTCATTTATTTCGCAGATTTCTCCATTATGGTAATATATACATTTATATGACTTTCATTGCAAATTTGACCAAATTTACACATTTAAAGTCGTGCACACATTTTTGAATAAATATATTATCTTTTTTTAAAGCACCTTATATATATTTAATTTTTTTAAACGTAATTTTGAAACTATTTCACAAATTAACACACATAACTAAATCAAAGTGTGTGTTCTTAAAAAAATAAAAAGCACAAGATAATACGATTTATGTAATCATCACACATTCATGCTCAAAAAGTTTATTTAAAACAAAAATATACAACTGATGGAAGTCCAGTAGATTTGTACAAAATGTAATAGTACCTAAAATGTTTTATTATTCTGCAACTTTTGACCAGAAAATTTATTCAGATTGATTTTAATTGATCTAGAATAGTAGCTATTTAAATATTGCAGAGAGAAAGATGTTTCAGCAGATACAAATGGTCAGACACATATATTTTAACCCAGATATGATTGCTTATTTAAAATCAACTTTTGGAGGGTCTGGAGAGATATTTGGCCATATATGAACTCATTAGGAATTTATTATAAAATAAATAAAGCTTCCAGGGCTAAGTTTCTTGTTCAACTTTTTATTTTCAAGCTTTCAGACTTGTCAGTCCTTCAACAGGATTATCACATTAATAAATTGATGATAAATACTATTTTTATATACGAAATATTATTTACATATTTTAAATACATATGATATTGAGAAACAATATATTACATTCTTTGTGATAAGGCACAATTTGGATTATAGATTATAAACACAAGGTAATAAGACCAAATCCAAATAAATAAATAGTGTGTGATGTTTCGGTAGCAGCATTGTTACCATCTTCAGACAAAAGTACTGAATGAGAAATTTTATCACAGTACAACAGTAACTATTTAAACCATGCTTTGGTAAAATTTCTCTTTCACTACTTTTGTCTGAAGATGGTAACAACGCTGTTACCGAAACGTCACACACTATTTATTTATTTGGATTTGGTCTTATTACCATGTGTTTACATTCTTTGTTTGTGAAAAACAACTTTTTAAAAATATACAGTGCATGTGTGGTGGATGATACGTGCTGGTTGAACGATATCTCGAGACTTCAAATTAAATTTTATAAATTTGTAAACTTTAATTACTACTTCATCTTATTCTTTCTTATCTCCACTCAATCATATTAGGGTGTCAAGATTGTAAAGTTTGAGACCTTTGATGGTGTCTGCCGGGAAGAGTAGAGCTCATCAATGGTCATGACTGGGTGAAGTAGAATGCATCTGCCTTTGTCATTAAGTCTGGGAGCGCTACTCAGTGGCAGGCCGACTTATCTCCAATTGGAAATGGCCGCCTCTGACATGAGGAACAGACACCATGTGCAGCCGCTCCTAACATGGAGTACAGACTCATCCTGTATCCCTGGAGCCCTTACAGGGTACTATCAGCCGGGCCAGCTGAGCCCAAATTTTTTAGTGAGCTTGTTACTGCTTCTCCTTTTTCATCTGGGCTTGGGACCAGCAAAGGCGGAGTAGTTCCCTTACATTGCTACTTCATTAGGTATTTAAATCATTTTATTCACAATTGAATGTTTTGGCCCACTGTATGTATTACATCCCAAACACAATGCAACACCAGCTATCTCTGTCTTGAACTTGATCTACTATCTCGGCGACCGTTAAGCCAGTATTCATTAGGTACTTTTTAGAATTTGTACAAAAATCTCTTCAAATTTTCCACTGGCCCTATTCTCTTCTTCTTCTTCTTCTTTCTTATCTCCACTCAATCACACTAAGGTATCAAGCTTGTAAAGCTTGAGATTTTTGATGGTGTCTGCTGGGGAAGAGTAGAGCTCATCAATGGATGAGTCAATACAGTCAATAATATGTCTTGGGGTTGCAGGCTGAGAATTGCACTTAGTACATAATGGGAAAATCTTGCAACCATTCTGGAAAGTCATTGTCCGTAGATGACCAGACTTAAGTCTGGAAATCAAAGACTGTTGTTCTCTTTTGAGGACAGAACCTGTGCTTGTCCCTCCTGCTCTGTACAAGTCATGTGCAGCATCAGATTTCTATTCCTGCAGGCATTGGGTGGCCCTATTCTAATTAATGTCACCCTTTACCAGAAGTGTCCTTTTCTGGGAGCCAGGTAAAATAGAGGGAAAATGGCCCTTGACTGTTTAAAACTGTGTTGGGTTCAATGTGACATGTTTATTAAAATCTGGTACTCCTCCCCTTGTTTATAATACACATTCATTACTGCAGGGTGTCAGCATTTTGTCTTGGCCTAGAGGGACCTTTTGGCTAAATTTAAACAAACATCATCATGTATAATTTTCACTCCACTTTTTTAATTTTTCATTACCTCAACACAGTTGGCCAGATGGAAATCTGGTCACCTGCGCCCTCTAGTCTATAAAGAGGAAGCCAAAAGCTTCCCCATGTGTACTAGGTGCAAAATCAAAGAGGCCACTCTCCAACATATACTAAATTTGTTTTGAAAATATACTAAATTGTATTGGAAAGGACAAAGGATCCATGTACAGAGAACCAAGAAGAGTTCTTGAACTTCTTTATGAGCACGACCTCCAAGATCTTGTCTAATTTAGACTAATAAAAGGATAAGAAAAAAAAAATTTTTTTTTCATTACAGAGATAGTAGACAAAATGGTCATGGGAAAAAAAAATGGTCTTAGGAACATAAAAATGGTCATAAGAACAAAAACAGACATAGTCCAACAAAACATGGATACTAGCTACACCTCTACACCCCATAGCTTGAGGAGCATGAACTCTTGGAATTCATGTAATCTTTATACAAGGTGATAAGAAACAACAACAACAAACATGGATACTTCTGAGTTTGGGTTAGAGATTGAAATAACCCTTTTTACAGCTTCATAAGTGGTCTCTCAGGGAGATAGTTTGGAGGTTTTACTTCCATAGCAATCTGGCTCTCACACAATGTGTGGTATACTACTATCTATTGATGGTCACTAGATTTGATGCACTACCTATTGTCTTTAGGATCCTCCAGATGTCCTTAAAGACCTCCCAAAAGTCCTTCAAGACTCCCCAGAAGACCTTCAAGATCCTCCAGAAGTCCTTCAAGATCCTCCAGAACTACTTCAAGATCCTTCAGATGTCCTTCAAGAACTTCCAGAAGTCATCCAAGTCCCCCCAGAAATCCTCCAAGACTCTCCAGAAGTCCTTCAAATCTCCCCAGAAGTCATTCAAGACTCCCCAGAAGTCATCCAAGTCTCCCCAGAAGTCCTTCAAGAGGTCATCCAAGATCCTCCAGATCCACGTCAAAGCATCTCATCCAATCCCGAAGACTCTGCAGAACAGAAGAGTGATCCAGACCTCACTCTTGCTGATGCTGGGAGCATCGACAGAAAGGTAAACTGAACATTTAGCCAATTGTCAAATTTGAAGTTTTCTTCTTACTTATCTCCACTCAATCATATCAGAGTATAAAGCCTGTAGAGCTTGTTTCCTATTTGTACAGTGTGTTGATCTTTTGGTTACCTTGTTGTGCTGCTGTGTTGCAGGAAACTGAATCCTCAGAATCTTCCTCCGATTCCGACTCCTGGTAAATTTGACCAACTTTGTTCCCTCTCTATCACACACACAAACACCTGTCTCTTAGATAACTGTTGTCTTGATTGATCATTTGACATCTCGTTTTATCTTTGTCAGTTTATTTGTGCAATATAGACAACATAATAGATCCCCTGTGCTCAATTATATACCTCCTCCTCCTTCAATGCCTTCCTCTATTGAGGGTGGACCACATGGTCTCTCCATATCTCCTCCTTCAATGCCTTCCTCTATTGAGGGTGGACCACATGGTCTCTCCATATCTCCCTCCTTCAGTATTTTCCTCTACTGAGGGTTGGCCACATGGTCTCTCCATATCTCCTCCTTCAATGCCTTCCTCTACTGAGGGTGGGCCACATGGTCTCTCCATATCTCCCTCCTTCAATGTCTTCTTCTACTGAGGGTGGGCCACATGGTCTCTCCATACTTCCTCCGCCATCCACTTCATCTCCTCGTAGGGGTGTCATCCAGTCTTTTACATTCTCTCCAAAGACCATGTCTGGAGCTGATACTGTGTACCAAGAACCTGCCAGTCTTTAGTCCACCCCGGGTATTTCCACAGTACCACCCATTTTTTGGAGACATTCCCCTATCCGCCAACTGGGAAGGCACCCGATGGGGGGAACTAGCAAACCCCGGGTCATTTATATATACTCATGGACAAATAATACAATATAATACACTGCGGCTTGTGATTGTAAAAATCATTACTCTTCATAATTCATCCTTTCATACCTCATCCAAAAAGGTTATAAATCGTCGATATTTCAACTTGAAATAACAAAATTGATTTTTCGTTTAAAAGAAACTCATGCGGTGTAACTTCAAGTGTCGTTTTACTCATGGACAAAACTTACGAAATGGAAAGTCTTTGATGTCGCTAATTATCTGTTTTTGTGAAGGAGACAGTGGCAATTTTATCAGTAGAGAGAGGTGTCTTCTTAACGGAGAGAATGTATATATAGTCTCCATGACATAGTATAATGATAAATGGGATAATATTTTTTAAAATGTATCCAGTAGAACTACATCTCTGTAAAGGACATCTAATTGAAGAGCCAAAGTGTCCTTTAGAAATGTGTCCTCTTACTGGAGATTTGCTAAATAGTAAAAATGATATTTTGCAAATGAAAACTGTCCTTTGTAGAGAACTGTCCTCTAGCGCGAGTGTCCTTTCATGGAGGTTCTACTGTATTCCTGAATGGATCTTCATTTTATTAGATGACTATATCTTTTAAAACTGCAATGCAAGAAAAAGTGAACGCGCAATCGACAAATAGCATATTTAAAATACTTTTGAGGTAACCAAAAAAACACTTAACTTTTCAATCAATTTACATACTGTTTATTGGGAATATTTTTGTCTATTTACATACTGTTTATTGGGAATATTTTTGTCTTCCCAGTAAGTCCTAATTGATAAGCATTATCTGGTACAGTAAGAACCTCCCTGTAAAGGATACCTAATTTCAGAGCCAAAGTGTTCTTTAAAGAGAGGTGTCCTCTTACCCAAGAGTTTCTAAATAGTAACAATTGGTAATTTTTTCAAATGAAAACTGTCCTTTATAGAGAGGTGTCCTCTAGCGTGAGTGTCCTTTCATGGAGGTTCTACTGTATTAATGTTTTTCTCTTATGTTTATAGTGAAGGGGAGCCTCCTCGGGAGATGATAACCAAGGAACACAAGCCAGACCAAGAGGTGAGCAACAAGGCTTTAACTCTATGAAAGACTATGGTATTCATATTTTGACACTTGGGGGGGATTGAAGTAATTCAGTCATAGGAATTGTGACCAAGGTCCTCATTGATGGTTCTTACAATTGTCATAGTCCATGTATTGTCCATATATATTTTCTTTTTTGCTTATCCCTAGTATACGTGGTACAGGCCATGATAACCATGGTGGGTAGAAGTAGGCGACTGCTTTTACTGTAAGTGCACCACATGTCTACACATGTGAAAAGAAGTTCGACTTTGCACTTACAAATGTGCCAGAGCCCTGTTTGGTTACTTGCACTCGCTGGTGGGGTTTGGACTTCTGCAAGAATCGGGGGTCATTGGAGCATTTTTTTTTTTTTTTTTTTTTTTTCAGAAAAAAATGCTCAATGCGGGAATCGAACTTGGGTCGTAGTAGTCGTAAACCAACGGTTTAGACCATCCTTCCACCGAACCCTATATATATTTTCACAATACAGTGGAGTGGATCCAGGAGGAGCTCTGAACCTCAGACAGCATCAAACAACACTAAAAAGATTTAGAACAGGCCATCTCAAGCCATTGAAGATAGAAAATAATAATAAAATCTACCCCACTTGCCCAAAATGTAGCTTGGCATTTGCAGCTCTAGAATACATCTTGGCTTGCATTAGATGCACTAAACAGGACCTTTGGGAGAGGCCGCTGCTTAAAGCAGCCCAAGGAACATCTCATGGAATTCGTGTAATCTTTGCACAAGGGGATAAGAAACAACAACACAATTGTCATAGAGCCAAAATCCATTTCCTTGACTATGGCCCTAATGCACTTCCCAGGGTTTCCATCATTCTTTTCCTTGATATTTTTGACAAATTCTTGGCTTCTTACCTTCTCTGACCAATGCCATTGCTTTTTGCTAACAGTCATTCTCTCTTTGTTACTATCGGCCCTATCAAAGTGCTTCTTGACACAATAAACAATGGTTTTGAGCAACTTAAGAAAGTCCACTATCTCTTTGGGTCTCCTTCCAGCAAGCAGAGCAATGGTGATGGCTGCTTAATTTTCAAATTCTTCTTCTTTCTTATCTCCACACTGGGTGAAGTAGAATGCGTCCGCCTTTGTCATTAAGACTGGGAGCACTACACAGTGGAAGACCGACTTAGCTCTGAAATAAATGGCCACCTCTGACATGAGGAACAGATGCCATGTGCAGCCACTCCTAACATGGAGTACAAACGCTGCTCATCCTGTATTCTTGGATCAGGAGACCTTACAGGGTACTATCAGCCGGGCCAGCTGAGCCCAGGTTTTTTAGCGAGCTTGTTACTGCTCCCCCTCCTCCTATTTCATCCGAGCTTGGGACCGGCAAAGGCGGAGTTTCAAATTCTTGATTATTTTTTATCATTACACACTGCACACACACACATGTTATATATATTTTACATTTATATAGCAGGGGGTCGGTGGAAGGGTGGTTTAAATCATTGGTTTTCAACCACTATGACCCGGGTTCGAATCTCGCATTGGGAACTTTTTATTAATTAAAAAAAATGCTAAAGTGGCCCCCGATTCTTGCAAAAGTCCAACCCCACCAGCAAGTGCAAATAATCAAATGGGGCTTTGACATATTTGTAAGTGCAAAGTCGAACTGCTTTTCACATGTATAGACATGTGGTGTATTTACAGTAAAAGCAGTCGCTAACTACCCACCATGATTATCATGGCCTGTAACATGTGTACTAGGAATAATAATTTAAAAAAACATTAATATAGCAATGGAATGAAAAAAGTGAATTTTTTAAATTCAAAGAGTAGTATTTGTCATAATTATATGCCCAAGTTATCCCCAATCTAACTGATACATCCTGTATTGGTCAAGCAATGATGTGGTGTTGCAGAATGCACCAGAATTTGAGTGGGACTCGGACTTCCATCAGAGTTCAGAGTAAGTAGTCCTCAGCTCTGGGATCCTCACTCAGTCAACAATTTGACACGTCTTTCATAATTCCTGACATGACCCACACAACTTTGGGACAAACACATCTGAAGAAACATATCCTGTTTATTTAGCAATAATGAGCCATCTATATATAGAGCAAATTTTTTTTTTACATTTTTTTAAATTTTATTTATTTACATTATTACAAAAGCGAAAAATGCTCCAATGTCCCCCTATTCTTGCAAAAGACCAACCCCACCAGCGAGTGCATGTAACCAAACGGGGCTCTGGCCAATTTATTTGTAAGTACAAAGTCGAACATGCTTTTCACATATGTAGACATGTGGGGCGCTTACAGTAAAAAGCAGTCATCTTCTACCCACCATGATTATCATGGTCTTTACCACGTGTACTAGGGATAAGCAAAAAAAAAAATTACAAAAGCACGAAGTCTATCAGACTATTGTGCTATATTAGAATTATTTACATCTTTAATTATTTACACGATGAATTAGTAGTGATTTATAAATCTATGTACAAATAGCTCTAAACTTGCCAAAGTGTTCATAAGATTGAGTATATACAGAAAGATGGCATTATGTCAAAGTAAGCAAGTACAATTTGGTTAGTCAGAGGGCAAGCCAACAAAAGATGGTGTTTCAACATCTAGACAGCATTCACATGTTGGATCATTTATAACTCTCAAGTCAAAGAGAAAACTTTAAAAGGGTCCTTTGCCTGTGAAGAACAAAGTAGTGTATTTATCAGGAGTAATGAAGCTTGGTACATCTTTCAGAAAAAAATATATATATTGCAAATGAAAACATTAAGATGCAAATGTTACTTAATACATAAATCAAACTTCTACTGTCCTTACTGCGATGAAAAAATATTGAGAGGGCTTGGCTCATCAGTGGCAAAATCACTGGGAGAATTCACTGATGAACCAAGCCTCTCAATATTTTTTCATTGCAGTAAGGACAGTAGAAGTTTGATTTATATGTGAAAGTAACATTTGCATCTTTATGTTTTCATTTACACAAGGTAATTGTGCCTCATCAATTCTATGTTTTCATTTGTTATATTCTGATTATGCAACTTTCTGGAGATGCAATATAATTTCAAGCAATGATTGAGTTAACAAGTATAGTAAAAACCTTGAGAGGACACTCTCGCTAGGAGACACCACTCTATAAAGGACAGCATTTATCAACAAAATTACCAACATTACAATTTTATCTTATTGTACAGAAAAATATGTATGTGTGCATCTGGCCTACTGACAAAAGTTACTATTACAGGTTATCACACAAAAATCAATAAACTAGGGTCTACAGTAAGAGTAACTTGAACACAGAAAAAGGTACACTCAAGAGTACAACACTAACAACAAAAAGGAGATAAAAACAACTCACGATTTGTTAAATAAAATAAAACAGTACTTAGCTTTATTGTAGCGTTGGCAGGAATCGGACTCGGGTGACACAGGGATGCGAAGAGAACAGCCCGACACGGAAAAACCACGTAGAAAAACACTTTAAGTGGCTCCACACCAATTCTCCACGCTCTGGGCCCCCTCGCATTCACTTAGTCCCCTCTTATATACAGACATGGCCACATTCGTCCAATGAGAAGGTGTGAGAGATTGGTTCACTAACAAACGAAGACAACATTCTCCCCTCTAAAACCAGATCAGAAAAAAAAAAAAATGGTTGCCTGTAAAGTCGGTTTTACGGGCGAAGATTTTACGTGACAACGGTAGAATATTTATTGATATGAATATAATTAAATTGCACAATAGGAACAAGGAATTGAATGAAAATAAGAATTGCACAAATTTTAACTATAGAAATATATTTTGTTTACTAAAACATTGTACATGTAAACTTAAACTTAACTAATTCCTATTTGAGTGATTTTGTTGAGGATAGGACGATGATAGGAGAAATATGAAATGAAAGGAAGTGTTTCTGCTGTAATGTGTCTTGCGAAAGTCAAGTCGATAGTTCCTTTTAACGTAGTTGACTTAGAAACGTTTGATACGCAATCAAGATTATACGTATTTTTCATGAAATTAAGAAACGAGTTGTCAGGCTTTACGTTTTTGTTAAAATCATCACACAGAAGAATCCGTATACTAGAATCAATTTGCACGAACGGTGGCACGTACTGGCTGTTGTGAATGTACGGACCGAGTCCTTGCCATAGTAACATTCCAATATCCTGCATACTAGCTCCTGGATGAATATATACAGCACCGAGTATAAACTTGAAGCTAGTATTAGCGGCGAAGCAAGTAACTTCAGTCATGCACATGTCACCCTTGGTTTTAATGACACGAGTTACGTCTGTAATCGCAACTTGGAACACTTCCGCCGTAGATGTCGATGATAATTTACGATAGATCGCCACTCCACCAGCCGCGTTGGTATCTGAGTTAGGTCGATTATTTTCCCTGGATACGCACTCATAACCCTTGATTGGAGTTGGTTCACAAGTGTCGCGCATCCACGTTTCAGTCAATACTAAATAGTCTGATCGTGGTATCACTGTATCTGTTTCAATGTCCGCGGCATGGGCACTTAAACTTTGACAGTTGATGTTCGTTACAATAAGTTGTCCAGCGTCGGTTGCGTCGTCACAGAATTTTACGGCTTGTTTGGTAATTGTGTCTAGAGTGTGTGCACGAAGTCGTAAGTATTCATTGCGAATATCTCGAGTAGTCTGTGAGTCGTTTCCATCTCGGCCATGTTTGAAAACCAATGGAGAGTCCTTTTCTGTTATGATGTACAATCCGTCGATACTTGTGACGCGGCTCATGGCTACATATACCAATTGCTGTGGTTGGTTTGAGGAGTACTTGTAAACAATTGTAGTAAACGTCCCACCCTGGGCCTTGTGGATCGTAATTGCACAAGCAGGCACGCAAGGAAATTGTTTTCGCTTGCACTTCACTGTTTTTGTCAACGAAATGTTTACCACTTTCTTGTGCACTGGCACCCAATAGACGGATAAGGTGTTTGGTTTGCTGTGCACATGTGGTCGACATTTGATTTTTGCTTTGGTACCCGTATTTTTGTCTTCAAACTGGAACCATAGAGTGGCGATTTCATCTTCAGCTGGCGGCAAACTTGTGCTGGTCGATGGTCCTCCTGGAGCAGAACGGTCATCTGCATTGGCTGGCTGACGTTCGATGTATAGCAAAACTCCAATAGCCCCATTTACCAATCCATCGGCGACGTCTATGTTAGATGTAATCATGTACGGATATCCTACTGCTAATGGCAACATGTATGGCAATCCGTCGGTTTCTGCAACCGACATCTTGTGAAGTTTCCCTTGCCCCCGGCTCTTTTCAGAATTGCTGGAATACCCAAGCATAATATCAGTGGCGATACAGTTGTGTGCGTTTTGAATTGCGTTTCGATTGTATGAATCTACTTCATGGTTGCTGTAATACAATCTGACAGCGTTGGGTACGTTCTCTTTGCACCAGACTTCAGATTTGTGCCTGGACTCAATAAGTGCGATATTATTGACACTTAGTTTGAGTCCATCTCCAATTTTGGTGAGAATCGTCGAAAACAGCTCGTCAGTTTGTCGGACAACATGGACTAATGGGAAGTAGTTGATGCTTTGCCAGAGTACAGGTCCTCCGAGTTGGTTGTGTGGTACTGTGTAACACGGACTAGCGCGCACAGGTGGCAGCTGTCTGAAATCGCCGCATAAGATCATGTGAATGCCTCCGAATGGTTGATCGTAAATACCGGTAATCTGCTGTAGTCGATAATTGATTTTTCCAAGTATAGCTGCACTCAACATGCTGATTTCATCAATGAAAACAACTTTCACGCCGACAAACATGTTTCTGTAGGCTTGCAAGTTCTCAGCAGAAAGAAGTTTTGTCACTCGAGAATTTGTGAGACGAAACGCTGAGTGAACTGTCGTTCCGCCAATAGGGACAGCTGCTTTGCCTGTGCTTGCACAAGCAACGTATGCATTGTTCAGTGAGTTGTGTTCCTGTGTGTAACGATTGTACGTCTCCATCAGGCACTTAACTGAATAAGTTTTCCCACAGCCGGCCGGTCCTGTGAAGAAAACTTGTAGTGTGACGACGACCTCATCTCCACAGCCATGTAAACGATGTATGACCTCATGAATCAGCTCACGTTGTTCAGGGTTCGTCGTTCGTATCAGCTCACAAAATTGCTGTTTTGGCATCACGTTGCTACGTTTTTTTACGACCGATAATAAGCCTTGTCGCGGGACGATTTGATTGACATCATCGTTGTTCTCGGAACCTTCTCCTCCTAACACCTGCTCGACAAACACTCTCCTTTCCTCAATTTCTGGTGGTTCTCTGCTGTCTGAATTTTGTAGAATCATCATAGCTTCAAGCTCTTGCATCACACTGTCGATGTTGAGATTGTTTTCGAACAGCTGGCGGCGTTCCATGATGGTATCCTTGTTAGCATTGAACAGTTGTAGAAATTTATTGCTATCAACAATGTCAGCTATTTCATTGCGGAAAGGCAAGAACAGCAATACCATTTCACGTTGATAATTAACAGTTTCATCTACTTCGTAGCGTCTGTATCGTATTATTCGTCCAATTTTTCGTCTGCGGTGTTCATTTGATGTCGTCCTTCCCACAGTTGTCCTTTCCTCGGTCACCGGTTCTTCAATTTCGTCTTCTTGCACATCTACGTCATCTTCATTGTCGATGAAATCATGAAAATCAGCGTAATACGAGGCAAACTCGGCCAAATATGAAGATTCCAGAGAGGGAGGTCGCTCTTCATATCGCTGAATGATGTTCTTGGTAAATACATCTGTACTGTCTGCTTCGATGTTTTCGCGATCCATTTGTTTCCAACGTTTGCGACAGCGTTGTCTTTCCGATGGCCAAACTGTTGGTATGTACATAATTTGACGGCTCGTTTCGCTCATCGGTTGCCGTAGTAAATACCATGCTGCTTCTTGAGCTGACATTTCAACTGCATTAAGAAGTTTGACACTCAATGCTTTCAATTGGCCCGTGTAGTCCCGGTCAGGATGCTCTTCCATCATCTTAGTCAGCTCACGATTCAAGTTACCCATTCCACGAGCTGATTTGTTCACATATTCCACGACATACTGTGCGCAGCTGTATTCATCCAAGATAAACTGGATATCGATGTTGGATTTGATTTCACCAGCGAGGTAAGGGTTGAATGTGTTCGTCATAAGTTGGTCGAAGTTGCGTTTGAACAACATAGATGGCCTGCGCAAAGTTGAACGCACTACGTCAAGATATGCATCGAATGTCAAACTATGCTCCCTAAGAAAGTCGTCCATGCTAGCGTATGTACGTTCGCTGAGACAGTTGCGTAGCTCCTTGGCCTTTTTTCGGAATGCTATGCGGCGTCCATCAATTTGAGGCATTGGGATCAATACACGGGTAGTGAGCATTGGCCAGTACGGGATCCCAAATCTACAAGTCGTTTCGCCTCGCTTCGTGCAGGTGAAAGTGTGCTTGTGGATTTGATTGGCGTAGATGGTATCGTTGGGCACATCTTCTTTGGCGACGGAACTCAGCTTCTCCACGAGCTCGATGGTCTTCGGCATATTTTCTGACACAGTCTCATGTGGATCATCGTGTAACCACAGTAAAATGTGAGCGTGCGGACTTCCTCTATGTTGAAACTCAATGCGAAGGAAATAATCCTCCACGTAGTACTGGCCAAACGGATTGTATGACTGTTTTGATTTCAGCATTTTCATCAATGTACCAACGAGTTTGTGGAAATATATGCAACATGTAATTGGATCGTCACTCACCAAGTTGCACCGCTCTTATGTGTTGAGATCTTCGGCGACTTTGCCAGGATATTTGTTGCTCAACTTGAGCAGTAAATTCAGCAATACTAACCAGCGTACCTCGTTTGCACTAAGAGTGAGAAAGATGGTCGGTTTACCAAGTTGACGGAGCATAGCGAAGAGATCTCGTTTACGAGAGGCCCAGTACTGGACAGAGTTTGGCACCGACTTCATAAAAGCGAGATTCTGCACAACGAATTCTTTGAGAAACTCCGGATCCTCTAACATGCGTCGAGTTACGCTCTCTGTGATCGAAACACTTCGGAATGTGCTGTAAATCCCATCGACCATTCGCAGACGTAGAATCTTCATTGCATCGTATAAGACTTTTTGAGGCGTGGCTCCACGCCTGTCACTCCGTCGTATTTCACTGGTCGCCATCATGTACGGTGTCACTGAAATGTTCATGTTGAAACGGCGGGGCTCTCCGAAGTATATCGCAGGAAATGATAGTTCTTCTGCATGACGGTCATAAATGATGTTAAGAGGCGTTGCTCGATGTCCTGGTGCGATGTCAAGACAATCCTCTTCATTCCACAGTAGTGTGTGCTGTCTCGCAGCAAGAACTTCAGACTCGGGCGTATATTCGGCGGAGATTGCTTCGATCCGATTAGCAGGATCATCTTGAAGGCCTTCATCTGATGGCAATGCAGGCTGCAGTCTTGACAAATCTATTTTGATATCGTACAAACGATATAGACTTGAATTTTGAAGTACATCTAACCATTCTTTGACCGTACGCTTAGACATGTACCCGCTGATGTAATTTGTTCTGTGTGCAAGATTCCTTTTGATGTTAACGTTGATAACATCGTCCTCTTCTAGATGGCGAGGCAAGCATTTTACCATGTCTTGTACGTTGACTGGGACGTTTATCACTTGTCCAATAATTCCATAAGAGAAATCATGACGCAGTCGACGCACTTGCATAAATGGAAGGCGCGGTGAGACCAAACGTTCACTGATAGGATCCAGAGGCGGTAGACCTGGAGGTATGTCAGGATATGAGAAGCCGTTGACCTTTGCGAGAGTAGGAAGCTTACGCTTATTCAGTGATTGTCTACAGGTGTTGCAAGACTTTGTATAATCCTCCTTGCGTAGCTGCCGATTTTCCTTAACGTACCAATCCGAGATTACCTTCAGTTGTAGTGCAGTGATGGTTTTAAGGTCATTCTTGAACCACAATCTGTCACAAACCGAGCAAGCATGGCCAAAATCGTTGTCCAGGAAAGTAGATTGAAATCTCTGTATTGACGATGACCATTTGGTATACCAGGTGGATTGTTCCAGTTGTATTGCTGTTTGGCTTGAAGAAGTAGTCGGTTGTACATCAGTCCGAGAAGATGCTGCTCTACGTTGTCGGAATGCACGTTGCCGTTGAGCGTTAGTTAGGGGAACGCTCGTTCTCTCCGCCACGACAGGAACGCTTGTTCTCTCCACCACAGAACAAGACGTTGAAGCAGGTGACTCTGACGTACCGCTGGTGAGGGCTATGTTAGCAGATTTACGTAGCTTGAACCTGCGTTGCCTCTCCGCAGCCGCTTTTGCAAAGGCTCTTACTTGTTCAGGAGTTCTGGTCAATGCTTTTCGTAGTCTGTACTCACGTTGTCGCTGAGCATTCGTTCTGGCGGTAGAGGTGGTGTGTGGAACAACGAAAGGTACTGCAGACGTTGACGGCACGATATCCTCCGTCTCCATTGAAGTACTGGAAGTTGAAGGCACCGTTTCCATTGTTTTGAGAGTGGTGATTCCTGTTGAACAATTGAAATTGAATGGATGAATTTTTAATTTTAAAGAATCAATTTGAATATATCTGCCACTTTTTCTTAATATTTGTAATTTTAAATAATCAATTCGAAAATCAAAACATTTATTCAGATCGAAGGTTCAAATTTTGCTAAATAAATTTGAAACTATTTAAAATTTGTAAAATAATAATTAATTAATTAATTTATTTTAAACTAATAATTTACTTAACACTATCAACATTTATCAATAGTATGACATAACCTATAAACTCAGTTTCTCAACTTTTGTGTCAATCTAACAATTAATCAATCAATCATAGTTTACGATAATGAAATATCAGTGTACAATTATTTACCTTTATTGTTGTAGTTGTTGTAAATGACGAATCTAAGCACTCCACATTTTCACTACAGACACAGCTGACGATACTTTAACCACACGTGTGAACTTGTATTATGACGCTTTCTTGTTTTTCCAACGCCAAGAACGTTCGAGAAAGACAAAGACAGAGACAAGCATGCGCCGATTCAATGCGCCTAATTCTCTAGCGCTGCGCGCGCAGCTGCGCGTGCAGCACTCTCGTTCGGTGACTCATCGTAACGTTACCGGGCGTTACACTTTTTCATAAGTGACTCCCAGCCGCAACCTAATTTAAGACGTTGTCACGTCAAAACTGAAAATGTTTGTCAATATAATTTGACACTACATTGTTTGTAAGCCACCCTATGGAACATACTAGATTGTAACATGGTATCAGTGAGTCTATAACTGCATTGCATATTGTTCACTATAGTAATCATACTACAATTAACCCTCTTTGACAGAGGTAATGAATGATTAATTTTAAAATAACTATTACTGTAATTAAATTAACGAGTGTCAAAAATGAATAGAAGACAAATTCCTCCCCAAGTTGCCTCAGCATGATAGGGAGGTGAACCTGGGCAGAAAAAGGCAAAGTATGTCAGGAGTCTTGTACTCCTGATACCCTAGACATGAAGGCTGTTCTACTAAGCCCAGATAAATGTTAACAGGCAAAGTCTCATTCCTAACTTTGTATGCCTCAGATATTCCCACCAACATAAAAATGCACCCAATTATTTGTATGAATTCTACTCTTTTTTTCTGTGAAGAAGAATAGAATTCATACGGAGTAATTGGGTGCATTTTTATGTTGATGGGAATATCCAAGGAAAAAGCACCACAGTTTGAGAACATGATGTCTCCACAAAAACTAAGGATAACCACTGATCACCAGAATTCAAAAAGGGACTGTTGTTACTCTTCTTACTATCGGAACAAGAGTGGACTTGTAGATATGGTTAAATATATAAGCTCCACTACCATTTGAGAACATATCTCCCACACACAGGATACCATGGGGTGTTGTTACTCATCTCACTACTAGAGAAGAGTGGACTTCTAGACATGGTCTAAGGATATAATCACCACTACTACATTTTGAGAACATCATGTCTAAGGATAACCACTGATCACAAGGATACCAAGGGGTGTTGCAACTCATCTCACTACTAGAGAAGAGTGGACTTCTAGACATGGTCTAAGGATATAAGCACCACAGTTAGAGAACATCTCATATCGCCACAAACACTAAGGATAACCACTGATCACAAGGATACCATGGGTGTTGCTACTCATCTCACTACTAGAGAAGAGTGGACTTCTAGACATGGTCTAAGGATATAAGCACCACAGTTAGAGAACATCTCATATCGCCACAAACACTAAGGATAACCACTGATCACAAGGATACCATGGGTGTTGCAACTCATCTCACTACTAGAGAAGAGTGGACTTCTAGACATGGTCTAAGGATATAAGCACCACAGTTAGAGAACATCTCATATCGCCACAAACACTAAGGATAACCACTGATCACAAGGATACCATGGGTGTTGCTACTCATCTCACTACTAGAGAAGAGTGGACTTCTAGACATGGTCTAAGGATATAAGCACCACAGTTAGAGAACATCTCATATCGCCACAAACACTAAGGATAACCACTGATCACAAGGATACCATGGGTGTTGCAACTCATCTCACTACTAGAGAAGAGTGGACTTCTAGACATGGTCTAAGGATATAAGCACCACAGTTAGAGAACATCTCATATCGCCACAAACACTAAGGATAACCACTGATCACAAGGATACCATGGGTGTTGCAACTCATCTCACTACTAGAGAAGAGTGGACTTCTAGACATGGTCTAAGGATATAAGCACCACAGTTAGAGAACATCTCATATCGCCACAAACACTAAGGATAACCACTGATCACAAGGATACCATGGGTGTTGCAACTCATCTCACTACTAGAGAAGAGTGGACTTCTAGACATGGTCTAAGGATATAAGCACCACAGTTAGAGAACATCTCATATCGCCACAAACACTAAGGATAACCACTGATCACAAGGATACCATGGGTGTTGCTACTCATCTCACTACTAGAGAAGAGTTCTAGACATGGTCTAAGGATATAAGCACCACAGTTTGATAACATCTCATATCGCCACAAACACTAAGGATAACCACTGATCACAAGGATACCATGGGGTGTTGCTACTCTTCTCACTACTAGAGAAGAGTGGACTTCTAGACCTGGTCTAAGGATATAAGCACCACAGTTTGATAACATCTCATGTCTCCACAAAAACTAAGGATAACCACTGATCACAAGGATACCATGGGGTGTTGCTACTCTTCTCACTACTAGAGAAGAGTGGACTTCTAGAACTGGTCTAAGGATATAAGCACCACAGTTTGATAACATCTCATGTCTCCACAAAAACTAAGGATAACCACTGATCACAAGGATACCATGGGTGTTGCTACTCATCTCACTACTAGAGAAGAGTGGACTTCTAGACATGGTCTAAGGATATAAGCACCACAGTTTGATAACATCTCATGTCTCCACAAACACTAAGGATAACCACTGATCACAAGGATACCATGGGTGTTGCTACTCATCTCACTACTAGAGAAGAGTGGACTTCTAGACCTGGTCTAAGGATATAAGCACCACAGTTTGATAACATCTCATGTCTCCACAAACACTAAGGATAACCACTGATCACAAGGATACCATGGGTGTTGCTACTCATCTCACTACTAGAGAAGAGTTCTAGACATGGTCTAAGGATATAAGCACCACAGTTTGAGAACATCTCATGTCTCCACAAACACTAAGGATAACCACTGATCACAAGGATACCATGGGGTGTTGCTACTCATCTCACTACTAGAGAAGAGTTCTAGACATGGTCTAAGGATATAAGCATCACAGTTTGAGAACATCATGTCTCCACAAACACTAAGGATAACCACTGATCACAAGGATACCATGGGGTGTTGCTACTCTTCTCATAACTAGAGAAGAGTTCTAGACATGGTCTAAGGATATAAGCATCACAGTCTGAGAACATGATGTCTCCACAAAAACTAAAGATAACCACTGATCACAAGGATTCCATGGGGTGTTGCTACTCTTCTCATAACTAGAGAAGAGTGGATTTCTAGACATGTTCTAAGGATATAAGCACCACAGTTAAAAACATTTCTCTACAAAAACTAAGGATAACCACTGATCACCAAAATACTAAGGGGTGTTGCTACTCTTCTCATAACTAGAGAAAAGTGGATTTCTAGACATGATCTAAGGTGATATATCATCACTACTACATTTTGAGAACATCATGTGTCCACAAACACTAAGGATAACCACTGATCACAAGGATACCATGGGGTGTTGCTACTCTTCTCACTACTAGAGAAGAGTGGACTTCTAGACATGTTGTTGTTGTTGTCGTGTCCAAAGAAGAGCCTCAGATGTCTCCATACATCTCCATCAAAGCAGCAGCAATGTCCACTATCTCTTCATTGGAAAATGGGTGCCGTTGCCACATTAGTCACCTTGGAACGAACCAGAATTTGGTCAAATATTCCAAGGGTCCAGGGGGGACTGCAGGGAGGTGTGGTCGGATTTCTCCCCCCCACTTCTAGACATGGTCTAAGGATATAAGCACCACAGTTAGAGAACATCTTGTCTCCACAAAAACTAAGGATCACCACTGATCACCAAGATACTAAGGGTTGTTGTTTGTGTTGCTCAGTGATGAAGAGGAGGAGATCATAGCTAAGAAAGACAGTCAAAAAAAGAAGCATCTCTTCATGGACCTCCGGGACTACTACTGCACCAGCGTAAGTCTCCATAACATTCTTCTTGTTTTTTACCTTTCTCTTTAAAAAAAAAATCCATTATAACCTTCTTCTCTCAAACATGTTGCCTCTTTGTAAATAAATTCCAAAATTCCTACCAATCAGCTAGCACTTCTCTGTTATTTTTCTATATGATACACACTCATGGACAAAACTTAAGGAAGTTGAAAATCTTTGATGTCACCAGTTGTATTTTTTTTTTAAAGGAGACAGTCAATTTTGTTCACACTTGGTTATCTTGTGTGTCTTCAATAAAGTTTACTGTAATATCTTTGTCTTCTGTAAGTGCAAAGTCGAACTGCTTTTCACATGTGTAGACATATGGTGCACTTACAGTAAAAGCAGTCGCCTACTTCTACCCACCATGATTATTATGGCCTGTACCACGTGTACTGGGGATAAGCAAAAAAAAAAATCTTTGTCTGAATCCCGATATACGTTCTAAAAGTTAAAACTTCCTTATGTTTTGTCCATGAGTGAAAATATAATATTTAGGAATTAAAAGAAATAGTTTAAATTGCCCCCAACTCTTGCACAAATTGCCGATGAATTCAAGTTACTAGACACAGGGTTATGGCGCCTTGTAACTGGAAAAGTTGAACTGCTTCTACCTGTGTAGACATTTGAGGTGAACTTGAATTACAAACTGGGGCCTTGTTGGATGATATAAGCCACTTTGTTAGCTGTGAGTCTCCCTTGAGGAAACAGCCCTCTGACAGAAGCTATTGTCCCCAGAAACTGCCCAAAGTCTCCAAGTACGAGGGTCCCCCAGTTGACACAAAGGACTTGGAGCAGATTGGGAAGTGTCAGGAAATGTGGACATCATAGGTAAGTAGCAGCGCAAGGAGAAGACGTTCCCCACCTGCTGTGTTGTTCTCAGTGAAGGTACTGGCTCTGCGCAACAAGAAACAGTTGGACCTGGACTCCTGGCTGTTCAGGATAGATGGCTCTTCACTAGGACAGGTGAGTTCTTGTAGCCACTGTGGTTATAGTGGGCAGGTTTCTGTAGCCACTGTGGTTATAGTGGGCAGGTTCCTGTAGACACTGTGGTTATAGTGGGCAGGTTCCTGTAGCCACTGTGGTTTATAGTGGCAGGTTCCTGTAGCCACTGTGGTTATAGTGGGCAGGTTCCTGTAGCCACTGTGGTTATAGTGGGCAGGTTCCTGGAGCCACT
>CP092872.1:7083709-7106138 GCA_030710605.1 Cordylochernes scorpioides
AATCATGCTGCCTCAACCACAGCTCGTCTGGAAAACACATTGTAGATTAAAGTAAGAACATCTTGGAGATGTTATTAGGTAACATTTCATCCTTTTACTTGAAACCTAGGGTTCGGTGGATCTAGTTGTCTAAACAATTGGCTTTCAACTGCTACAACCCGAGATCAAATCCTGCATTGGACACTTTTTTCTAATTTAATTTTTTTTAGGATTGCTCCAATGGCCCCTGATTCTTGCAAAAGTCTGATCCCACCAGGAAGTGCAAATAACCAAAGAGGGCTCTGGAAAACTTGTAAGTGCAAAAGTTGAACTGCTTTTCACCTTTGGAACATGAGATGCACTTATAGTAAAAGCAGTCACCAACTTCTACCCACCATGGCCTGTACCACATGTACTAGGAATAATTTTTTAAAAAGCTTAAAACCTTTTTTTTTTACCGACAGAACTTTTTCTCAAGAACCTTGCAAAACCTATACACCAACTATTCCCAGCCAATAGCTGTCACAGTACAATGACTTCAGGGGATTCCTGGTAATGAACTGGAAGGCTCTTTGACCAAATCTGAAGCTCTTGGCCACCCTGAAGCCAGACACTACTACTAGATGATCTCCACCATCCCATCAATGTCATCAGCTACGGCTGTGACCCATAACTGCTAGAGAGCAGAGGGATCAAGTCTATCCTCACAAAAAGCCAGCAGTCCTTGATTCAATCTTCCCCGATTGGCTTTCTCACTTCACTGCAGCCACAAGAGCACAAGAAATAAAGCTCCAAATGGACCTCATTGACTTCCTGAAAGATGTAATGCCTCATAAAGAAAGAAAATGTTTTGAAAGCCAAGGCTTTTTTTTTTTCTCAAATTATCTACCTATATAATTGCCTTATTCTGTCTGTGTGAAGCTCACGGATAGAATGCGCGCCCATTGGCTGCCGGCGAACACGTGTCCTCCCTGCCCCCCTCTAGACAACCCTGTTATCAGCTGTGTGATACATACACCTGTCTGTAGCGGCCATTCTAGACAACCCTGTTATCAGCAGTGTGTTACATCCACCTGTCTATACAGACCACCCTGTCTATAGCGGTCACTTTAGGCAACCCTGTAATCAGCAGTGTGTTACATCCACCTGTCTATACAGACCACTCTGTCTATAGCGGCCACTCTAGACAACCCTGTTATCAGCTGTGTGATACATACACCTGTCTATACAGACCACCCTGTCTATAGCGACCACTCTAGACAACCCTGTTATCAGCTGTGTGATACATCCACCTGTCTATACAGACCACCCTGTATATAGCGGCCATTCTAGATAACCCTGTTATCAGCTGTGTGATACATACACCTGTCTATAGCGGCCACCCTAGACAACCCTGTTATCAGCTGTGTGATACATCCACCTGTCTATACAGACCACCCTGTCTATAGCGGTCACTTTAGGCAACCCTGTTATCAGCAGTGTGATACATACACCTGTCTATACAGACCACCCTGTCTATAGCGACCACTCTAGACAACCCTGTTATCAGCTGTGTGATACATCCACCTGTCTATACAGACCACCCTGTCTATAGCGGCCACTCTAGGCAACCCTGTTATCAGCTGTGTGATACATCCACCTGTCTATACAGACCACCCTGTCTATAGCGGCCACTCTAGGCAACCCTAGGAAGCAAGATGTATACAAGGTGTATACAAGATGAAGATCTACTTATATAATTATATATAGCTAAAACATTTAAAAAACACACAGTTTGGAACGGGACGTTTCACAAGAGTGACATCCATGGCGCCAATTTATAATTGTAACGAATAGTATTTTAATTAAAACATTTTAAAAACACACAGTTTGGAACGGGACGTTTCACAAGAGTGACATCGATGGCGCCAATTTATAATTGTAACGAATAGTATTTGAATTAAAACGTTTTTTTAAAACTGCTGATAATTGGGGTTACTGGCTATTAAAACTGCTGATAATTGGGCTTACTGGTGATTAAAACTGCTGATAATTAGGGTTACTGGTGATTAAAACTGCTGATAATTGGAGTTACTGGTGATTAAAACTGCTGATAATTGGAGTTACTTATAATTATGATTAACTCCACCTTTGCCGGTCCCAAGCCCGATGAAAAAGGAGGAGGGGGAGCAGCAACAAGCTCATTAAAAAACCTGGGTTCAGCTGGCTCGGCTGATAGTACCCTGTAAGGGCTCCTAATCCAGGGATACAGGATGAGCAGCATTTTTACTCCATGTTAGGAGCAGCTGTACATGGCGTCTGTTCCTCATGTCAGAAGCGGCCATTTCTTTTGGAGCTAAGTCGGCCTGCCACTGAGTAGTGCTCCAAGTCTTAATGACAAGGGCAGACGCATTCTACTTCACCCAGTCATGATGGTTGTCAAACAGACACCATCAAGGGTCACAACTTGATATCCTAATATGATTGGGTGGAGATAAGAAAGAAAGAAAAAAGATAATTAAGACTGCTGATAATTGAGGTTACTAAGACTGATGATAATTGGGACTATTGTGATAATTGGGTTGTTTATTATTGACACGTCTCCAATTAACAAGAAGTGACGCCAGCATAAATCACTAATCAAAGGCTAGCAGAGGCATTGAAGAAATTTGGGATTAGGCCTATTTTTGTAGGCTCTCGATCCATCGGCCAAATAGTCAGACATCCAATTACGAAATCTCAGGTTAAGACAGAACCGAGTGACCAACAAAATGCAGTTTATTCATTATCTTGCCAACAATGTACCGCTTCTTACGTGGGGGAAACCGGCCGAACAGTCGGCACCAGAGTTAAAGAACATATCAGGAACGTAAGGAACCAAGATAGCAGATATCTTATTTATCAACATGAGGATTCTACTGGCCATCATTTTAACCTACAAGATGCTAAGTGTTACTTCCGGAATATATTCTCTAAATATAATAGACTTATTCTTGAATCCTTGATTTCGAAAGATAAAAAGAGCATTAATAGAAGGATCGATATACCACAGCAGTACCTTCATATATCCCATAGCTAAATTCATGGTTTCTCACCCGGAGAGTTGGAATAGAATTATGTTAGTTGTATAAATACATAGTCGGTTTATTTAATTTTGCCTTATTGTAATTGCCAAGACTTATTTTAGTCCTTTTTATGCAATTTTAGCGTATCTCAAATTTCATAGTTTTAGAATTTATTTTTAATTTAAAGTTTTCGGCATATTTGCATGTATCGTTGTATACAATATATTTTATTACAATTTGTTTAATTTACTTCCGGTAGGATTAGTTCTACACCTTATATATAGTTTAGATTTTGTGTTATTTGTATATATATTTTTTGCGAAATCGGCCTGAAGATAGGCTAATGCCTGAAAGCTCGCCAACATTCAGAATAAAGAAACTCGTTGCAATTTTTTCTTCCTTTCATTCATTGAATATCTAATTGCAATTATTTAGGATTTTATTGTGTATTATAAAATTTTCTAGTTAGGATTTCAAAGTGATAAGTTTCAATCTCCTGTGAAAAGATGGGAATAGATGAAATTTAAAAATGACCAGATCTCTCAGTATACTGGGCAAGCTGACATGAACAGATAACGACATCCAACAGGACGGACTGACAGAAGGACCTACCAATGATGTCTCCTCGAAGTTCCGGGTGGTTGAGGAGGAAGTGCATGGAATACTGCACACAGAGAGTCCGCACTCGGACTCCTTCGTCATTGAAGAGGCACAGGAACCACTTCCACAGCCGGTTGTTCTGTGTGGCCAGGTCAGAGTCCTTGTCAGAGAACATTCGAGCCAACAGCTTGGTGACATCCAGCCTCTCCTTCTCCTGGTTGCTCTGTTACATGCATGCCATTGATAAGTAAGTTTTTTTTTAGCCAAAATGTTAACCACATTTTTTAACTAGAACATTAGCCCATTAGATGAATGGAGGGGGGGGGGGTCTAGAACAACAGCCAAAAGCAGCCATTTATGCTCTTAAAAACTGTTACCATAGCCACGACGCCCTGCGTAAAAATATGGCAAAAGCTATGAATGACCTCAATCCTGAAAGCTCCATAACCTTCCAATGGAACCCATCACATGTGGGAGTACCTGGCAATGAAAGGGCTGACTCACTGGCTAAAGCAGGAGCATCTAAAGAAAATAACCCAAAAATATCCTCAACCCTTCCAACAGCAAATGATCACTCTAACAGACTGAAAATCAAATTTAATCAAAATTGGCAAAATAACATCAAACACCGCTGGTTCGATGGGAAAACTCCCTTCCTAAAAACCAACTCACAACTTAACAGATCAGACTTCACCATGCCGTCTTAGAACAGGCCATCTACGTCTAATGATTTTCACAAGTGGATCCAAAACCTTTCCGAATTGCACCAAATGTCAGGATTCTCCAGTGAGCCCAGAACACATCACATCGGGCATTGCCGAACAGACATCTACACCGTCCCAGCTGTGGTCATCGAGGTGATAAAGAGGCCTTCAGGATCTGGTCTACATTGAAGTCCAGACCTGGGAGAAGGAAAAAAAAAGAACAACAGCCAAAGTTTTACATAAATATATGTCATAATATTTGGAAATACAGTAGAACCTCCCTTTAGCAGACACCCTGCTAGCGGACACCTCTCCACAAAGGACAGTTTTTATTTGCAAAATTACCATTTTTACTATTTAGAAACTCTCCGATAAGAGGACACATCTCCCTAAAGAACACTTTGGCTCTGCAATTAGGTGTCCTTTACAAGGAGGTTCTACTGTATATAAATAAAATTGCTTGTGTGGGAGTACAAGGAAAAAAGGGTAGTTAGCCGGGTTAAAACAACCTCCTTGGTAAACAAGTGTCAAGTCTTCACCCCCCCCCCCCCCCTAGGGGATTTATCTGACTCAAAGCGGCTTAAAACGGCTGGATGTGATGATCAAATGACAGTTCACACCGAGGTAACACCAGTTGTTCTAGGGGTTGTCCTCAGACCTTCTCTCTCTCCTCCCCCATCTACTCCCCACAGGTTTTTGCTTCTGTCTCCTGTGTGTGTCCTTACCACTCATCACACAACTACCACGACTGCTTTACAAATCACCACATATCTATACAAGGTGTGTCCAATAAATAATGAGACTGGTCAAAAATAAAGAAAAAATAGAATATAGATAAAGAATTCTTCCTGGATTTAATTTAGACGATAAAAAACATGGCGAAGGAAGACGAGTTTCTTTTATTGGTGCATTAGCATTAGCTGAACAGCATCAATAGAAAAATAGAACTTCCAGAAGCTTATCATCCTCTCCTGTCCTTTATCTAAACTTCCCTCATGTTTTTCAACCGTAAAATTGACCTCCCCGACGCATATCAAGCTCTCCTGGCCTTTATGTAAATTTTTTTCTCTTTTATATACTTAATACTCCATTTCAGACATATATTATGCTTCATTAATATTTCTTTCCTTCAGCTATTGTTTTGCATATCTTGAATTATCCTCTATGATTTTTATTTTTTACAAATAGTTAAATTGCCCATTTGCATGCTTTTTTCTATATTTATGTAAATTAATATGTGTATGTATATATTCACTACAGCCATTGGTATCGCTCATAGTGTCGTTTTAATATTGCCTGTCGAAGGGCTTTTGCCCGAAAGCTTGCCCTAATGCACCAATAAAAGAAACTCATCTTCCTTCGCCATGTTTTTTATCGTCTAAAAAATAGAATGATTAAAAAAAATTTTATTAGTATTTTTCAAAATAGTCCCCTCCCGCATCTATACATAATTTCCATCTCTTCTCCAATGATTTAAAACATTTAGAAAAGGCATCTTTCGGGATGTTCTTCAAGACCTTTTTCGAATCCGCTATGATGGACTCTCTAGTGTCAAATCTCCTTCCTTTTAGAGCCATTTTGAGTTTTGGAAAGAGAAAAAAAATCATTTGGAGCTAGATCTGGGGATTAGGGATGTTGTTGAAGTATTTGGATGGCGTGTTTAGCCAAATAAGTCAGTACAGATGTAGCGGTGTGTGGTGGTGCATTATCATGATGGATAATCCAATTTTTGGAACTCCACATTTCACTTCTTTTCAGACGAATTGATTCACGTACACGTCTCATAATCTACTTATATATTTGCCTTATTCTGTCTGAAGCTTTGTCTGAAGCTCACGGATAGAATGCGCGCTCATTGGCTGTAGATACGATGTACTAGAGCGCCATCTGTTATCAAATTATAAAACTATTTTAGAGGCGTAATATTCTTTTTATTTTTTATTTATTTATTTATTTATTTATATTTATTTTTTTTATTTTTTTATTTTTTTTTTTATTTTTTTTTTTAATTTTTTTTATTTTTTTTTTATTTTTTTATTTTTTTTATTTTTTTATTTTTATTTTTATTTTTTTTTATTTTATTTTATTTATTTTTTTATTTTTTTATTTTTTTTGTGTAAGTTTGCCTCTCTCATAAACCTGTCTATACAGACCACCCTGACTATAGCGACCACTCTAGACAACCCTGTTATCAGCTGCCTGTCTATACAGACTACCCTGTCTATAGCGGTCACCTTAGGCAACCCTGTTATCAGCAGTGTGATACATCCACCTGTCTATACAGACCACCCTGTCTATAGCGACCACTCTAGACAACCCTGTTATCAGCTGTGTGATACATCCACCTGTCTATACAGACCACCCTGTTAATAGCGACCACCCAAGTCAACGTTTTTAAAATATATTCGCACTCGGGTAAACCCCGGGCGTTGCCCGGGCCATTCGTCTAGTGTTTAAATAAGACTCCTTATTGATTGTTTGACCTTCCTCTAGATATTCATAATCCACAATTCCCTTTATGTCAAAGAACGTGACCAATACGACTTTTGTTTTTTGACTTGCAAAGTCGGGATTGGCGTTTTGTTTCCGTGTCATACCCGTAAACCCATGTCTCGTCTCCAGTTATTACTTTTTCCTTCCAATTAGGGTTTTTTTCCACCATTTCAAGCATTTTTTGGCAACTTCAATGTGATTCTCCTTTTGTTGGATTGTGAGCATTTTAGGGACAAATTTTGAAGGTGTCTTCTTTAATTATCGATCCAACTAATGATTTTGATATCCCTGTTTCTTCCTCAATGTCCCGTAACCCTATTCGGGGTATTTTCTTTTATCAAATTTGAAATTTGGCTCACCTTTTCAGGGTTCCTGTGCAAAATTGGATGTCCAACACGCTTCTCATCTTTCACTGATTCCATTCCATTTTTAAATCGTGAAAACCATCTGAATGTGATGGGCTTATTTACATTTTCATTTCCAAATGCCAATTTCAACAAATCTAAAGTTTCTGAAGTCGATTTCCCAATTTTGTAGCAAAATTTAATACAAATTCGTTGTTGGAATTTTCTATCCATTACAAATTAGAAGTTGTTATGCAAGGCGCTCTTTTTACAAGCTTACAATTTATCGACTGCGCGTGCAATCACGTGATGTGATATACCGCAGTGAAGCTGAAGTTTTCTATTTTTTAAATAGACTTTTAAAAAAAAAATTATCATTTCATTTTTTCTTTGTTTTTGACCGGTCTCATTATTTATTGGACACACCTTGTATATACCTAAGTTGTCACAAACTATCAATTTATTTGGATTTGATCTTATTATCTTATAGTTTGGGGTATAACAATTCTAAATCTTCAAAAGATGTTGCTATAATGAGATTCAACTATAATTCACTTTACATTTATAGTCAAATTTATGGGTAGAGTAGAACCTCCCTGTAAAGGACAACACCTAATTACAGAGCCAAATGTTCTTTTAGGGAGAGTGTCCTCTTACCAGAGAGTTGCTAAATAGTAAAAAAATGGTCATTTTGCAAATAAAAACTGGCTTTTGTAGAGAGGTGTCCTCTAATGGGAGGTTTTACTGTAATAAACATGGTGTTTTAGGTAGGTAAAAAAGGGCCAGTGATAACAGAGGACAAGAAAGTACAGTAGTTATCCCAAACTTCAAGATCCAGTTTGGTGTCATAGTTACCTTGAGTTTGAACTCGAGCTGAGGCAACACAGTGGACATGATGGTGGTGGGACAGAGGAAATTGAGCTCGTAGACCAGGTCGTAGACACGGGGCGTCAGGGGACTTATGGTGCCCTTGTTTAAAATGAGGATGTTGCTGAAGAACTGCACACAGTCGGCTGTTATCATTCACCCATCTGTCAATCATGTCCCTACATGGACTTTACCAATGTCCTCAAAATTAAATGCCTAGTGGAGATATGATTGAGAGGAGAACCAATAGCTTGTCGGATTGGATGACAAGAAAGAGAATGGAATTCTTGGACAATTTCTGAAGACCCTATTATACCATTAAAAGAAGAGCCATTGAAAGGAAGCAGGAATACTGCCAGCCAGGAGAAATATAATGATCTAACCCAACTACCTTCAATGAGAGACCATCTCCAATGAGAGACCATCTCCAATGAGAAACTATGAGATCAATGAAGACCAGACAGATTCCTATTGGAATCTTAAAATTAAATAAAGGAAAAATTGAAATATGGGAGGTTGTATTTCAATGGCTTGTCATAAACATTATAAAAATATAATCCCTTTAAAATAGCTTCTTTTATATAAGCAAACACACAGATGTTTTAACACATAAATGTTTTAACAGTGGCCATAAAAACAAGTTGGGGTCATAACAACATAAAATCTTGGTGCTATATTGTTAAATCAAGGCTGTTCCAACCCCACCAGCGAGTGCAAGTAACCAAACGGGGCTCTGGCACATTTGTAAGTGCAAAGTCAAACTGCTTTTCACATGTGTAGACATGTGGTGCGCTTACAGTAAAAGCAGTCGCTAACTACCCACCATGATTATCATGGCCTGTACCACGTGTACTAGGGATAAGCAAAAAATAAATAAAAAATCAAGGCTGTATAAGATCTTATTCAAACTTTGTGGCATTCATCTTCAACCCCAAACCACATCATTGACTGTATTGGCTTATCTAATGATGAGCTCTACTCATCCCCAGCAGACACCATCTCAAGCTCTACAGGCTTGATACCCTAATATGATTGAGTGGAGATAAGAAAGAAGAAGATGGCATTTTGTAAGTGCCACAGAGAGCAATCAACTTGAAAGAAACTGCTAAAAACTAGATTGGAGAACTCGTATCAGGTATATTCTGTAATTGTATACAAAGAAATGATTTATAATGATAGGGGGCTTTAATTCCAACACCTCCCTTTGATTGCACCACGCTGATGAGGGCCAACAGCCCGAAACGCGTCCATGGTTAGCTTTTCTTGATTAATCAAGAATGGGTATTTGGCCAATTCTGGAATAATTAAAAATCAACGAGAATAGTTGATATTTATTCCGATAGATGGCGCAAGCCATCAGCAACTTTCATTTTAACGATAAGGAGATGCCTTTTTCTTAATTTATGCACCTTATCCCAGTACAATGTCACATTTGTACTATTTTTTCACCTCCCTTTGGTGTTGAAGACAAAACGTCCACTAGCAGTGAATGCTGCGATCAATTAATAATCATGATAAAGCACAATTTGGATTATAGACACAAGAAAATAAGACCTAATCCAAATAATTTAATATTGTGCAACTTTTCGGTAACAGCATTGTTACCATCATCAGACAAAAGAATAAAATTATGTTATTATAAATTTTATTATTTTGTCTGCTGATGGTAACAATGCTGTTACCGAAACACGTCACACACTATTATTTGGATTAGATCTTATTTTATTGTATAATTAATAGATAAGGCACAATTTTGATTATAGATTATAAAACAAGGTAATAAGACCAAATCCAAATAAATATATAGTGTGTGACATTTTGGTAACAACGCTGTAACTTGCTAAATAATCAACAGAAGATTCTGATTGCTTTTGAGAGGTGAAATTAAAGAACTTGGAATGAATATATGATAAGCCAATTTTTTTTTTGCTTATCCCTAGTACACGTGGTACAGGCTATGATAATCATGGTGGGTAGAAGAAGGTGACTGCTTTTACTGTAAGTGCACCACATGTCTACACATGTGAAAAGCAGTTTGACTTTGCACTTACAAATATACCAAAGCCCCGTTTAGTTACTTGCATTCGCTGGTAGGGTTGGATTTTTGCAAGAATCGGGGGCCAATGGAGCATTTTTTTTTTTTAATTATAAAAAAGTGCCCAATGCGGGAATCAAACCCGGGTCGTAGCAGTCAAAAACCAATGGTTTAGACCATCCTTCCACCGACCCCCCCCCCCCCCCCCCCCCCCCCGAATTATTTCTGAGTTCAGGGAATACCCTGAGAAAGATTGTTACAAGATATTTGCAAGATTAAGGATGTGAATTGAAGGGGGATACTCACAGCATCGATGTAAGGCTCTAGGTTGGAGGCTCCCCTCTTGATGAGGTCGCGCGCCAGGATATACGCATGCTTGTTCTGTGTCTTGCGCGGCTCAATGATCTGGATGAGCACTAAGTCAAGCAGCTCCTGGGAGATGACGTCAGCCTCTGCAATCAGGGGAGAGAGCAGGTCCAACATGAAGGCCTTCACCTGTGAGGCATGGTCGTCACTGGGACATCCACACCATCTTTTAACCTCTACATTGTATATCACCTATTGTATACCACAGAGAAATGAATGAGTGTACTTTGACCAAGGACCATATCTCCCACATGGTCTAATGGCTAGGATACCTGGCTCTCACCCAGGAGACCCAGGTTCGATTCCCGACGTGGGAATATTTTTCCACGGATCACCACCCTGCCCCCCCCCCCCCCCCCCCTCTACATTCCAGCTCTCCTGGCCTCACCCAGTGATGAACTCCTGGCCTCCTATCCCCCTCCAACAGTGCAATGTATATATTCTGCTTTATGCGTCCGTCGGGGTTCAAAAATCATCCATTCTGGTTAGCAGCCCCGTAAATAAAGATATTTACAACCAAGAACCACATCTTTGCTTGGTCACCCTTTTTTATTTATTTTATGGGATTGGATTTTTTATTTTTTGATGCACTATAGCGCGCCATCTGTTATCAAAATTCAAAACTATTCTAAAGGCGTAAGATTCTTTTTGATATTAATTGTTACCGAAACATCACACACTATTTATTTATTTGGATTTGGTCTTATTACCTTGTGTTTATAATCATTCAGTACTTTTGTCTGAAGATGGTAACAACGATGTTACCGAAACATCACTATCAAAAAGAATCTTACGCCTTTAGAATAGTTTTGAATTTTTTTTTTTTTTTTTTTTTTTTTAGAGAGAAGAGACTTAGGATATCAGCCAGAGAATCAAGACCGGGAAACAAACCCCAAGTCAAGCTGGATGTATACCCAACCTGACTCAAGGACCTAATGGATCCTGCGACAAATAAATCCTTCATTTTGATTATTCCAGATGCCTTAGAGAGTACATTTGACAATGAAAACGGTATGAAGAGATGTCCTCTCATGAAGGTTGTTCTATACCAGGGGTTGGTAACCTGCGGCTCGTGAGCCACATGCTGCTCTTTGGATGTGAAGCTGAGAGTAGTACTTGTATAAATAAAGTTTTAACTTGTTGTTGTTTCTTATCCCCTTGTGTATAGACTAGACGAATGGCCCGGGCAACGCCCGGGTTTTACCCGAGTGCGAATATATTTTAAAAACGTTTTAATCTTCATCTTGTCTACACCTTGTATACATCTTGCTTCCTAGGGTTGCCTAGAGTGGCCGCTATAGACAGGGTGGTCTGTATAGACAGGTGGATGTATCACACAGCTGATAACAGGGTTGCCTAGAGTGGCCGCTATAGACAGGGTGGTCTGTATAGACAGGTGGATGTATCACACAGCTGATAACAGGGTTGTCTAGAGTGGTCGCTATAGACAGGGTGGTCTGTATAGACAGGTGTATGTATCACACTGCTGATAACAGGGTTGCCTAAAGTGACCGCTATAGACAGGGTGGTCTGTATAGACAGGTGGATGTATCACACAGCTGATAACAGGGTTGTCTAGAGTGGCCGCTATAGACAGGTGTATGTATCACACACCTGATAACAGGGTTATCTAGAATGGCCGCTATATACAGGGTGGTCTGTATAGACAGGGTGGTCTGTATAGACAGGTGTATGTATCACACAGCTGATAACAGGGTTGTCTAGAGTGGCCGCTATAGACAGGGTGGTCTGTATAGACAGGTGTATGTATCACACTGCTGATAACAGGGTTGCCTAAAGTAACCGCTATAGACAGGGTGGTCTGTATAGACAGGTGAATGTAACACACTGATGATAACAGGGTTGTCTAGAGTGGCCGCTATAGACAGGGTGGTCTGTATAGACAGGTGGATGTATCACACAGCTGATAACAGGGTTGTCTAGAGTGGCCGCTATAGACAGGTGTATGTATCACAAAGCTGATAACAGGGTTATCTAGAATGGCCGCTATATACAGGGTGGTCTGTATAGACAGGTGGATGTATCACACAGCTGATAACAGGGTTGTCTAGAGTGGTCGCTATAGACAGGGTGGTCTGTATAGACAGGTGTATGTATCACACAGCTGATAACAGGGTTGTCTAGAGTGGCCGCTATAGACAGAGTGGTCTGTATAGACAGGTGGATGTAACACACTGCTGATTACAGGGTTGCCTAAAGTGACCGCTATAGACAGGGTGGTCTGTATAGACAGGTGGATGTAACACACTGCTGATAACAGGGTTGTCTAGAATGGCCGCTATAGACAGGTGTATGTATCACACAGCTGATAACAGGGGAGGGGGGCAGGGAGATCACGTGTTCGCCGGCAGCCAATGGGCGCGCATTCTATCCGTGAGCTTCAGACAGACAAAATAAGGCAATTATATAAGTAGATTACACGAATTCCATGAGTTCATGCTCCTCGAGCTGTTTTATGATAATGTTTTAACTTTATAAACTAGTAGAGCCTCTTAACTTTATAAACTTAAGTAAAAAAACTTTATGCAAGTACACCTATCCCCCGATTTACACGGTAGATACGTTCCTGAGAAAAACGTGTAAATCAAAAATTAAAATTTTTTAAAAATTAGAAATACAGACACAGTGTGTGTGTGCAGCAAGTAAGCACATAAGCTCGGGATTCCTCGCGAGATGTGTACGCAGTGCATGTGTTCAATCACAGTAGCATTTAGTATAATGTGATAAAAACAAAAAAAAACTTATTTGGAAAACCATGTAAAAGCGAAAACGTGTAAAACAAGTACCGTGTAAATCGGGGGATAGGTGTACTGTATTTTATTGGCAAGAAAAAAATGTTATAGCTCTTTAAAAAAAAAACTTTGAAATTTTGTGAATCGTAAAATTTTCCGACTTGTAAGGTTGCTAACCCACACTGCTCACCTGATAATGCCGAAGATGAGGTTGTAGAGCTGGCAGATGATCTGCTGGTTCTCCTCCAGCTCCAGGCAGAGGTTGAAGGACTTCACCCACGAGAGGTTCTGCAAACACATCAGCCTGGTGCTTCCATCCATTCATCCACACATCTATTCCTTACATCCAGCAGGTAGAAGTACCACTTGAAGATGGGACTCTTGGGGTCTTCCAGGCCTTGGAGTTGCTCCACAAAGAATAAAAAGATGCTCTGCGGCAGGACAAGAAGGCACAATCAATCTCCACCGTCAGTACACAGTATGCCAACACTTGCTATGGCTTCAAGTAGAGAAGAATGATAAGGCAAAATTTAGGCGTTGCCCGGGTCATTCGGCTAGTAGATTATAAACACAAGGTAATAAGACCAAATCCAAATAAATAGTTTGTGATGTTTCGGTAACAACGTTGTGCCGAAACATCACACACTATTTATTTATTTGGATTTGGTCTTATTACCTTGTGTTTATAATCATTCAGTACTTTTGTCTGAAGATGGTAACAACGCTGTTACCGAAACGTCACACACTATTAATTTATTTAGATTAGGACTTATTACCCTGTGTTCACAATTTGGATTGTAGATTAGAAACACAAGGTAATAAGATCTAATCCAAATAAATAGTTTGTGATGTTTTGGTAACACACACACAAAAACCTTTATTAAGACACACAGGTCTTACAGAGGATTCTCCTTGGGGTTACAAGACGGAGAAACCTATGAAAGTGGGAAATATACAAAGGGGTAAAAATGGAGAAAGATTATATACACATATACAGATTATTATTTGAATAATCCTATGGAAAATAGGAATATGGATTTGGAAAAAAAAAAATTATGTTTTGGTAACAGCGTTGTTGCCCAAACATCACACACTATTAATTTATTTAGATTAGGACTTATTTTCTGGTAGCTATAATCTATAATCCAAATTGTGCTTTATCAAGTAGAGAAGAATGATAAGGCACAATCTGGATTGTAGATTAGAAACACAAAGTATAATAAGATCAAATCCAAATAAATAGTGTGTGACATTTCGGTAACAGCGTACTTACCATCATCAGAAAGACTAACAAAAGACATTTATTCTTTTGTCTGATGATGGTAACAATTATATTACCGTGATAAGGCAAAATTTGGATTATAAATTTAAACACAAGGTAATAAGACAAAATCCAAATAAATAAATAGTGTGTATACATATTAAACACACTCTTTAATTTATTTATTTGGATTTGGTCTTATTACCTTGTGTTTAACGCTATTACAGAAATGTCACACGATATTTGGATTTGGTCTTATTACCTTGTGTTTCTAAGTAGAGAATAAATCCATCATCCTGACACAAAGCCCTACTTACTTTCTACCATACCAGAGTACTGATAGTGGCCCCATTCTAAACTGATAACCTATTTCAAAACTTGATATTTAATTAAAAAGACATATATTGGATCAAAATATCATTTATTTTACCAACATTTCAGTTGGCTGAACGCTAACCTTTATCAAGGTATTTATAACATATTAAAACTATAATACCTTTAAAGTTATAATACCTTGATAAAGGTTGGCATTCAGCCAAATGAAATATTGGTAAAATAAATGATATTTTGATCCAATATATGCCTTTTTATTTAAAGATTTATTTATGGATTGCTCTATTTTCGAAACAAAACTTAATATATACGCTAAATCTCAAAAGTAATGAGAATATGAATGTTAATCTCTCCAAACATAAATAAAATAAGATTTTGATTGAAACAAATACAGTAGAACCTCTCTGTAAAAGACAACACCTATTTGCAGAACCAAATTGTCCTTTAGGGAGAGGTGTCCTCTTAGCAAAAGAGTTGCTAAATAGTAAAAATGATAATTTTGCAAATAAAAACTGTCCTTTGTAGAGACGTGTCCTCTAGCACGAGTGTCCTCTAATGGAGTTTCTACTGTATCATCATCATCAAAAAGTTTTGCTTTTAATATTTTGTCATCCAATTGGTAAAAACATTAAAGCTTGAACAAGTGTAACATATAAAAGCAGAATGATCCAATACAGTATTAGAGCTCTGAGAAGCGGTCTGGTGGATTAAATTGGCGAAACCGCTGGGAGGGTTCACCACTGATGAGCCAAGCCCAATATATTTTTTCATCGCAGTAAGGACAGCAGAAGTTCGTTTTATGTATAAAAGAAACATTCGCGCTTTTAAATCCTTTTATTTTATATGTATAGATGGCACGTTATTGCTTTGTGTTAAAGATTTCAACGTAGAGTTTTTTTTTTTTTTTGTGAGGGGAACTAAAAATACAGATTTTTTTTTGCTTTAGTTACAATAAACATTTGAGGATCAAATATTTTGATCCCTAAATAAAGACAGCTAATCTTATCTGATATCTCTGGCATCGTCTTATCAGGTGACCTACTAGAGTGCTCGGAAGCCATACAAACAAAACATTGTTATGTCACATAGCCTTTACTTCCAACATCCTCTGACAAAAAGGTAGGGGATCGGTGGTAGGATGGTCTAAACTGTTGGTTTTCGACCGCTATGACCCAGGTTCGATTCCTGCATTGGGCACTTTTTTTCTGATTTAAACAAAAAAAATGCTCCAATGGCCCCCAATTCTTGCAAAAGTCCAACCCCACCAGCGAATGCCAGTAACCAAACGGGGCTTTGGCACATTTGTAAGTGCAAACTCGAACTGCTTTTCACATGTGTAGACATGTGGTGCACTTACAGTAAAAGCAGTCGCCAACTTCTACCCACCATGATCATCATGGCCTGTACCCATGTGTACTAGGAATAAGCAAAATAAATAAAAATGAAAGAAAGGAGAGAAAGACTTTAGCCCCTAGTAGAGTATCACCCTTTTACATCCTGGACATTACCTGCCAACACCAAGATAGAGAGAATAGAAAATCTCCAGAATTTTGATTATAGGCAGACAGTCATGCTATCAGACTGCCAATACCGCCAGAGTGGGCCAGGACCTGACCTCTGCTCCTCAAATGACTCATCTTTCTCCAACTAACAATAACAAATCTTGGTCCTTGAGCATCATTCTGCAGGTCATCTCCACTTTACACCAACCTCCCAAAATACAGATCAGTTTTAACTAACTCTGTAAAAAAAGAGGGAGGGAGAGAAGGTTGGTTACCTTAAGGATATCCATGTCCTTGTAGGGGGGCACGGGAGCGAAGACTCTGAAGATGTCTGCGATGCAGCAGGCCACCAGGAGGCGCACATCCTTGTTAGGGTGCTCCAGGAAGAAGGGGGTTGCCAGATAGAGGGAGAGAGGGACAATGAAGGAGTTTTCTTCATCCTGGCTCAGGTTCTTAAAGGCCTGCGCACATTCCTGCACAGAAACTCTGGCTTTAGCACTTAGTTAAAACATAGGATGCTAATACAGTAGAATCTCCATGAGAGAACACTCACGCTAAAGGACACCTCTCTATAAAGGACAGTTTTCATTTGCATAATCACCATTTTTACTATTTAGCAACTCTGGTTAGAGGACACCTCTCTCTAAAAGACAGTTTAGCTCTGCAATTAGGTGTTGTCCTTTACAGGGAGGTTCTACTGTATTGGTATATATTTTTTTAAGAAATGCTTTGCTTGTCACAATTATCCTTTAAATTTTGAATGTCATTTATGACAACCAGGACAAGGAATCAAAAACCCCAATGAAGGGTGTAATAATAGTCTATCATATCAACAAATATTGATAATCTCAACAGGAAGCTTAAGAAACCAGACCAGAACTCTGGCACCTTGTATAGGAGGAAAAGTCTTACTGCATCCTACATTATGTGTGTATGTAGACATCTTAACAGTAAAAGCAATCACAAACCCCTATCCACCCTCTTCTTTCTTATCTCCACTCAATCACACTAAGGTATCAAGCTTATAAAGCTTGAGATTTTTGATGGTGTCTGCCGGGGAAGAGTAGAGCTCATCAATGGATGAGTCAATACAGTCAATAATATGTCTTGGGGTTGCAGGCTGAGAATTGCACTTAGTACATACACCATGATTATCATAATCTTTCATAAGGGAACAGCAGTCCTTGATTTCTAGACTTTAGTCTGGTTATCTACATACAATGACTTTCCAGGTTTTTTTTTTTTTTTTTGCAAGTTTTTCATACTATGTACTAAGTACAATTCTTAACCTGCAACCTCAAATCACATTATTGACTCATCCAGTGATGAGTTCTATTCATCCCCAGCAGAAACCATCTCAAGCCCTACAGACTTGATACCCTGATATAAATTGAGTGGAGATAGGAAAGGGAAGATTATCATGAATTGTACTATTAAAAATAAAGAAGGCATATCCTGACTACAAGCACATGTGTTTTTAGATGGCAGAGCGCCATCTAGTGGAACAGAAATCAACTAAACGTTGATTTAACCTGTTCCCTGATATTTAGCCAACCCAATTTCTTGATAAATCAAGAAAAGCCATCCACGAACGTGTTTCGCTCTGTTGGCGCTCATCAGTGTGGAGCAGGCTGTACCACTGCGACCAAAAAGATTTTTGGTCCCAGAGGCTTCTTGAGAAACCAAGAAATGGGTATTTAAGGACAAACTTGCGTAAATACGCTTAACACATGAATTGTACTATATTGTACTTGGGAAAACTACTTAGAGGTGCAGCACAACAACAAAGAATATAGATTGAGGGACTTACCTTGAGTCTGCGAACCAACTCATAATTGCTAAGGTCTTCATTGAGTTCCTTAACCCCAGGTGGGTAGATTATCTTGTGCTGGCTGGGAGGACTCATCTGTACACATTCATCCATCACAGCAAGACACAGATGGATTACAATTGGGAGCAATGATGTTAGAGTCTAAAAGTAACAACAACATATAAACACAAGCTAATAAGACCAAATCCAAATAAATAAATAGGATGTGATGCTTTGGTAACAGCATTGTTAGCATCATCAGACAAAAGTACTGAATGATAGTTTATGATTCAGTACTTTTGTTTGATGATGGTAACAATGCTGTTACCGAAACATCACATACTACAGTAGAACCTTCCTTTAGGGAACACCCTGCTAGTGGACACCTCTCCACAAAGGACAGTTTTCATTTAAAAAATTACCCACTTTACAATTTAGCAACTCTCCGGTAAGAGGACACCTCTCCCTAAAGGACACTTTGGCTCTGTAATTAGGTGTTGTCCTTTACAGGGAGGTAGTTCTACCGTATTCTTTATTTAAATTTGGTCTTATTACCCTCTGTTTATAGTCTACTAGCCGAATGACCCGGGCAACGCCCGTGTTTTACCCGATTGAATGTTTAGATTCAAATACTATTTGTTACAATTATAAATTGGCGCCTTAATTAATTGCATATGTTAGTTAATAACTATAGCCTATGTGCTTTATCTGTCTATGTACTGTTGGCTTTCGTAGGCGTCTCTTACTGGGAAAAAGAAAGAGAAGATTCCATTTGGTTATTATCTAATATATGCATTTATTTAAGGAGCGACCCGCTCCAACACAATAGTTACATAAATAGCGAGTGGGGGGGGGGGGGCAAAGGTGGCGTGACCGTAGCCAACCAATAGGAGGGCGCCATTCCAAAAAAAAGCAAACGGTGACAGAAAGAGATGACTGATTAGGAGATGAGGAAAGACGCTCGTAACTGTATATAGAATAATCTAAATTGTGTACCGCCTTATCATAAACAACCTAGGGTACACTATGACACAGGTACTGGTAGAAGCTGATGTGTACCACGTCCTTGTTAGACAAATACAATTTTAAACTGGAGGTTGGTTCACACAGCAATGGAAAATATTGGGGAGAAGTCTGACTTCTTGTCAATAATAAACCTTCCCGGTATGGGTTCCCCATCAGTTTAAACTGTCCCTTAACAATGGAATAACTTAAAAGTGTGTGACTGATAAGGCACAATTTGGATTATAGATTATAAATTTGGATTATGGATTATTAATTTAAGAGACAATTTAAAGAAGCATTTTTCATTCAAAAGAAATGTGCTACAATTAACAGAATGGAAGTAAGAGGAAATATAAATGATATTTATAGATATGCTTTTAATTATATTTGAAAAAAAAAAACAATTTTCAATTCTAACAATAATATTTTGTGTTTCTCAGATAAATATCTTCTTCTTATCTGTTATCTTGTTTACACACTTGATAACAGGAACTATTTAAAAACATGCTGTGGTAAAATTTCTCATTCAGTACTTTTGTCTGAAGATGGTAACAACGCTGTTGCCGAAACGTCACACACTATTTATTTATTTGGATTTGGTCTTATTACAAAGTGTGTGACATTTCAATAACAGCGTTGCGGCGATGGTCAATAGATGGTGTCTAGTTTTGACGTTTATTTTTACTGGTGAGGTGCCCTATGCTTTTTTAGATCAATTTCCTCCCAGACAATTTTTCCATCTATATATATAGACACTAGAGGAGTTGGCTTGAGAAGATGGCTGTTGAATGGTTGCAGCTGATCTCCATACCAGAGATTGTCTTTTAGCTGAACATGGAAGGTTTTTAAACAGGGTCTGACTGTCTTAAGACTTTTCTTGGAGACGCCTGTGGGTTGATTGGTCACCCCCATGGAGCCAGACCATAATGGTGGGCGTGAGGGGCCAAACAATGGCCGCTCTGTGCATGGAGAATGCATCATTCCTTTTGGTACAATGGCCATATTAGCAGCATAGGTGCATGCTTCGCATGCAGGCTTGTGGACCTTCGAGGTCTGGGTGGCCACTACTCCTAGGATGTCTTAAGACTTTTTGGTATGAAGGCAGTATAAAACCTGTTTTTTTGGAGTTTTCCTGTCATGGAAATCAACTTTTTAGTGGGGTAACAATTTATTTTACTTAGTTTTTTAAAGCACATTTATAACACCTATCAAACTGTTTCACTTCTAAATTTTGTAAGCCCATATAAAAATATAGTGTGTGATGTTTTGGTAACAATGCTGTTACCGAAACATCACATACTACAGTAGAACCTTCCTTTAGCGAACACCCTGCTAGTGGACACCTCTCCACAAAGGTTCTACTGTAGTATGTGATGTTTCGGTAACAGCATTGTTACCATCATCAGACAAAAGTACTGAATCATACAACTATCATTCAGTACTTTTGTCTGATGATGTTAACAATGCTGTTACCAAAACATCACACACTATTTATTTATTTGGATTTGGTCTTATTAATATCAATTAAATTGGTATAAGAAGTTATCTCTCCAGTAAGATGACACCTCTCTTTAAAGGACACTTTGACTCAGCAATTAGGTGTCCTTTACAGGGAGGTAGTTCTATTGTATTACCAATTTTAGTCAACCTGGGAGTCTACCTGCCTTGTGAGTGCAATTTTTGCTCAGAACTAAATGGAAACTAAATATCAGGGCAGGTTTTACTACTGCAGTGTGAGTAACTATTTTTTTTTTTTTTGCTTATCCCTAGTACACGTGGTACAGGCCATGATAATCATGGTGGGTAGAAGTAGGCGACTGTTTTTACTGTAAGTGCACCACATGTCTACACATGTGAAAAGCAGTTCGACTTTGCACTTACAAATGTGCCAGAGCCCCGTTTGGTTACTTGCACTCGCTGATGGGGTTGGACTTTTGCAAGAATCGGGGGCCATTGGAGCATTTATTTTTTTTTTTTAAACATGAAAAAGTGCCCAATGTGGGAATCGAACCCGGGTCGTAGTGGTCGAAAACCAACGGTTTAACCAGCCTTCCACTGACCCCTGTGAGTAACTATGATGTAACATGCTAAACACAAGATAATAAGAACAAATCCAAATAAATAGTGTGTGACATTTCGGTAACAGCGTTGTTACTGAAATATCACGCACTATTTATTTGGATTTGTTCTTATTACTTTGTGCTTATATTATAAAAAAGAATTAAAAGAGTTAAAAATAGAGTACACTTGAGGATACCTCTCTATAAAGGACAGTTTGGCTCTGCAACTAGATTGTCCTTTACAGGGAGGTAGTTCTACTGAATATGTTGATAAATTTTCATAATCTTCTTCTTTCTTATATCCACACTGGGTGAAGTAGAATGTGTCTGCCTTTGTCATTAAGACTGGGAGCACTACTCTACTTCATTATAATTTGTATAATTTTGAAAAATCTCAGGAACCTCTGGGATTGAATTTGCAAGGATTCTGGAAGAGAAGGAGAGGATAAGAAGGAGAACTAGCAGCAGTTAAAGCAGTCAGCCAGGTTGTAAATTTATTTTGGATTTATTTGGATTTGGTCTTATTACCTTGTGTTTATAATCTATAATCTTAATTGTACCTAATCCCTATTTATTTATTTAAACTTTATCTTATTACCTTGGGTTTAAAAACAATTACCTACTGCCCATATACTGGTGAGTAAAAAAAGTGTGGGGAGGGCTCAAAACCAATGATAGCAATATTTGTGATTTTAATACAGAGATCTGGTGTAAAGAGAGAGGCATGGGGAAAAGTCCTATTAGAGTCCTTCACAAGTCTAGAGGACAACAACATAAAAAATTATAAGAAAAAATGTCCTCCCAAGAGAACAACAGTCTTTGATTTCCAGACTAAAGTCTGGTCATCTACGGACAATGACTTTCCAGAATGGTTGCAAGGTTTTCCCACTATGTACTAAGTGTCAACCTGCAACCCCAAACCACATCATTGACTCATCCATTGATGAGCTCTACTCATTCCCAGCACAGACACCATCAACAAGTTCTACAAGCTTGATACCCTGATATGATTGAGTGGAGATATGAAAGATGAAGACCAACAATGGTATCACATTTTAAAACAACAAAACATTTTTATTGATTTTACTTTTAAAAGTATTCATGTACTTTTTGACGTGACAACGTCTTAAATTAGGTTGCGGCTGGGAGTCACTTATGAAAAAGTGTAACGCCCGGTAACGTTACGATGAGTCATCGAACGAGAGTGCATTTACAAATATGCAAAAGCCCCGTTTTGTTACTTACACTCACTAGTGGGGTTGTACTTTGCAAG
>CP092872.1:7106238-7135832 GCA_030710605.1 Cordylochernes scorpioides
TCAATTCAACTTTAACTCCCAGGGGGATTTGGTGTTAAAGTAGGTTTAGATTTATTTTTGCTTGGATTATAAAGAGGTAATATACACTCATGAACAAAACTTAAGGAAGTTGTATACCTTCTAGCATGTATATCGGAATTCTGACAATAACTCTGAAAGATATTACAGTGACCTTTATTGAAGACACTCAAGATAATCAATATACACTCATGGACAAAACTTAAGGAAGTTGTACCTTTTAGCATGTATATCGGGATTCTGACAATAACTCTGAAAGATATTACAGTGACCTTTATTGAAGACACACAAGATAACCAATATACACTCATAAAAGGACAAATATATCATTCTTAAAATTAATCCTATTAGATCCCTACAATCACAAATATGTAAGCAAAGACTGACCTACTTTGGACCCATAATGAGAGCAGATGGTTTGGAAAAGATGTTGATGTTGGGAAAAATTGAAGGAAGAGAGGAAGACTACCAATGAATTGGCTAGAAGGAGTCAAGAAAACTACCAAAAGGTCACTGATATGCGCCAACAGATCACAAATTGGAAAATATTTGTCCATATAGTCAACTGAAGTCGAACTTGACATTTTTTGACAAGAAGATATTGATAATGTTTGGATAAAGATGTTGTAGAAGGTGTAGCATATTGTGTATGGATTGGTCAGTGTGTGCCTGTGCAGAAGTCAAGACTGGAAGTTGAAATGTACCTCAACAGCAAAGCCGCTGCGGCTGCCAGCTCAGCCACATCCACAAACACCACCACCCAGGAGAATGGGGACCATCCACCACCACCCTCCAGGTACCTCCCCTGACATCTCCATGATTTATTTAACACCCCTTCCTTGTTGGTTTCTGACCTGAATATCTGTAGGGGGGTCTAAACCATTGGTTTTCGACCGCTATGACCCGGGTTCGATTCCCTCATTGGACACTTTTTCTGATTTAAAAAAAAAAAATGCTCCAATGGCCCCCGATTCTTGCAAAAGTCCAACCCTACCAGCGAGTGCAAGTAACCAAACGGGGGCACTGACACATTTGTAAGTGCAAAGTCGAACTGCTTTTCACATGTGTAGACATGTGGTGCGCTTACAGTAAAAGCAGTCGCTAACTACCTTCCATGATTATCATGGCCTGTACCACGTGTATTAGGGATAAGCAAAAAAAAAAAGTTAAATTTGGGGCACACTTGACTTCCTTTTGTTGTTGTTGTTTCTTATCCCCTTGTGCAAAGATAACACAAATTCCATGAGTCCATGCTCCTCGAGCTTGATCTCATGGAATAAGGTGTAGCTTTCGTTGATCATGGCAAAGAGGTAGGTCTTGATAGGACTGGATTGATGATCACATTAAAGATTTAACACTCCTGAAGACAATGTACCTGGTATGAATATTAATTAGGAATAATGAGATCGAAATTGGATTTAACGAGGAAATATCTGGTTCTCCGACTTTGTTTTATATCAAGAATCGCTGATAAATAAAAACTTATTACCTGGGCTAACTTGGAGATGACACATCAGCTCTAATAGGTGGAGGAGTGGTGTAAACTGATGATTTTAAACTCCCGCGACCCAGGATTGAACCCCACATTGGGTACATTTTCCTTAAGCTCCATGCTCCTTGAGCTAGGTACCACGTGTAGTTATTAGTGTTTCTTATCCCCTTGTGCAAAGATTCCATGAGTCCATGCTCCTCGAGCTATGTACCTTGTGTACCTAGGATTGGCATATAATGTGGGAGGGACTAAGTGCTATGGTGGTGGTGTGCAGTGAAGAGGTGCTGCGACAACAGTCCAAGCTGAGGGAGATGATGGAGATCAGGGAGCGCACCCAGCAGCCCTCCACCTCCACAGCTGCCCCTCCAGCCAAGAAGCCCCGTCTAGCCACCACCGCCCCTGCTCCCCCACAGCAGCAGCAGCCGGAGGAAGAGAGGTCGGTGGAACCTCCCCCAGTAGCCCCAACCCCCTGCCCCGCCCCCCCCACTAACCTTAGGAGAAGCACAAGAAAGAAAGTCCTTTAAATGGCTGCTTGGTGTAAGTTTTCTTTTTTGTTTTCTTTTCGTTCTTTTTTTACTTTCTCTGGCTTGGCTCTCTGTTTCTAGCATGTTGTGCTTTTCTTGCATGCCTCACCCACCAGCTCCTTTATTCATTTCTTCAGTTTTATTTTATGGAACTTTTGTTTATTTCCCTCTCCCCTCCCCATCTGCCATAATCCCACCGCCCCCCCAAACCTCTCACACACTGGTTTTGTTCTAATTGCACATTTTCCTTGCCACTGAATTGGTTTTGTTGCAATCACTTTATTGAAGTCCTTAGGGAGGGTTCCTTCCCCTCCATGGGTAATTCAAGAAGTCCTTGGAGGTGATCATTTGTGTCACCTTAGTGTAGAAATCAGTGTTGGATAAAATTTAATTACTGGTAGAAATTCTGTTCCCAAAATGTTTTATGCTGTGTTAGATTTTATACACAGTTTTCCTACCTCTCTGTAAAGGACAACACCTAGTTACAGAGACTAAGAGAGAGAGATCATCTTAAACAAAGATTTTCTAAAAATGGTAATTATGACAATGGAAATTGCCCTCTCTTGTGAGTATGTCTTCTCAGAGAAGTTTTACTGTATGTACTCCTCATGGACAAAACCTAAGGAACTTTTTAGCATATATATCGGTATTCTGACAATAACTCTGAAATATATTTGATACACAGTGTCCTTTATTGAAGACACATGAGATAACCAAGTTTGAACAAAATTGTCTCTGTCTCCTTAAAAAAAAAAGACAAGCAGTGACATCAAAGACTTCCTTAAGTTTAGTTCCATGAGTGTAAAACATTTGTTCACCATATTGGTGTCCAAAAAGAAAGTTTTCAAATGTGGCATAATTCAATGAAGTGTCATTTCTAGGAGTATCATGTTGTTTTAAGCCAAGTGTATATAACCTACAATGTGTGTGTGTGGAAGTTTTCCTGACTTTAGCAATTTGTTGGTTGTGTCCTGCAAGTGTTTGTGTATGATTTATCAAGAAATTGGGTTGGCCAAATATCAAGGAACAGGCTAAATCAATGTTTAGTTGATTTCTGTTCCACCAGATGGCGCTCTGCCTTCTGTAAAGCACATGTGCTCCTGGTCAGGATATGCCATTTTTAATCAAATGGAAGGGTGCAACCGTTATGCATACATTCCCAAGAATTAGTTCCAGTCAAGTGAGCAGCGACGTGCCGTAGCATTCGCCCAAGATGTCTGACACATTTATTTTTGTATAGTTTTTATAGATGGATGAATTTGCATATTTACATTTTAACACAAGCTTAACATATTTACATACTTATTTTGGCGAAAAGATATTATACATCTTTGATATTATACAAATTATGACATATATATATATATATATATATATATATATATATATACAGTTAAACCTGTCTATAGCACCCCCTCTTTGGACTCACCAAAATAGGGTACTATAGAGGGGGGTGCTATTGACAGGTCACTTTTAATGTAAATCGCATTGTAATACATATTTAAAATCGGGCGCTATAGAGAGGAAGGCGTTATTTAGAGGGGGCTCTATAGACAGGTTTAACTGTATATATATATATGTGAAAAAACAATAAAAAAATATAAAAATTTATGCAAATTTGGCTTTAAATACCCATTTCTTGAAGACAAGAACTCAATGGATACAAAATTGGTGATCTGTTCCTCCCTCCCCCCTATTGTTGGTTAGCAGGCCTGAGCTGCCAACTGTGGGACTGTAAGTATCAATTGTAGCCTGCGATGCATGGTTGTACTGTGTTTGGTGAAGTCTGGAGGATACTTGGTGGAGGTCTGTGGAAGGATTGTCTAAACCCTTGGTTTCCGACCTCTACGACCTGAGTTCGATTCCTGCATTGGGCACTTTTTTTCTGATTAAAAAATCCTCAAATGGCCCCCGATTCTTGCAAAAGTTCAACCCCACCAGCGAGTGCAAGTAACCAAATGGGGCTCTGGCACATCTGTAAGTGTAAAGTCGAACTGCTTTTCACATGTGAGGACATGTGGTGCACTTACAGTAAAAGTAGTCGCCTACCTCTACTCACCTTGATTATCATGGCCTGTACCACGTGTACTATGGATAAGGGGAAAAAAAATGATATGCCTGCTTAGAATTGTCCGGAGGAACCCTTCCCTGGGTATTAGACCAGTTCTTGTTGTTGCTTATTCTCTACAGAGAGACGAATGATGCAACATGGGGTGAGACAGAAGAAATCTTCATGGAGAAGGAAAAGAAGGATGTTGTTGGTCTGGGAACCTGGAAGTATTGCTCAATAGCAGCGGGCCACCACTCCTAATGTGGAATACAGACATCCTTTGTAGCCACTCCTCTGGAGAAGAAACACTACCAATTTGTAAAATTGAAAGATATAATCCTCTGAAATATAAATTGTAACAACACATTGTCTACGAGAAGACAAGACACTTATCCTCAGAGGCAGTGTGTTGTTACAATCACTACCAATCTGTACCTTCCTGCCTGGTGTATAGCAAAGCCTAGGGTGGCCTTACCAGGACATACTGTGCTACCTGTTTCACTCCACCGCCACGATGAGGCGCTGTAGGATAGGATTCTGGGAGAGGGTTTACTCGTTGTTGTTTCTTATCCCCGTGTGTAAAGATTACACGAATTCCATGAGTTCATGCTCCTCTAGCTGTTTTATGATAAGCAGCGGCCTCTCCCAAAGGCCTGTTTAGTACCTCTAATGCAAGCCAAAATGTGTTCTGGAGCTGCAGGTGCCAAACAACATTTTGGGCAAGTGGGATAGATTTTATTATTTTCTATCTTCAATGGTTTGAGATGGCCTGTTCTAAATCTTGTTTGTTTGATGCTTTCTATTTCTGATGTTCAGAGCTCCTCCTGGGTAGACTCCACTGTACCAACTGTGCTTAGGTGGGATCCTCCAGTTGGATCCTCTTAATTGGTGATGGTAGTGTTTAAAATTGTTACCAGAGGGAGCCACGTATCCTGTTGATACCTAGGTAGCATACCACTTTGTCTGTTAGCATCTAGATGGGCATAGTCTTCATTCCTTGGGTTGGTTACCTGAGGTACAATACTTGGCCCATCCTGCTGAGGCAGCTAACATGAAAATCTGAAAATAATAACTGTTGAAATGATAGGGCACAATTTGGATTATAGATTATAAACACAAGGTAATAAGACCAAATCTAAATAGTGTATGACATTCATTCAGTACTTTTGTCTGAAGATGGTAACAACGCTGCTACCGAAACATCACACACTATTTATTTATTTGGATTTGGTCTTATTACCTTGTGTTTAAGAACTGTTGAAGTAATTAGAAAATATTAAGGATAGTGCAACACAGTATAGAGTTGTTGTTTCTTATCCCCTTGTGTAAAGATTACACAAATTCCATGAGTTCATGCTCTTCGAACTGTTTGATGATAAGTAGTGGCCTCCCCCAAAGGTCCTGTTTAGTTCAGCTAATACAAGTTAAAAGCTGCACCCTACACCCCATTCCATGATACAGTATAGAGTGGAACCTATTATAAAATTGTGTTTTTAAAAAAAACTTTTACTTGCAATTTGTGGATGAGTAATGTTCAAAGCATATTATATATATTTAGCATTATATGTATTTTTACTGTCCTCAAAGCTCATCTCCATAGTTCATTTAAAATACCCTTTCCAAGAGTCTAGCTTCAGTATCAGAATAAAAGGAAACCCGAAAAATGCAATATTACAGCGGTATGTGGTAGATTAAACTGGTGAAATTTCTGGAAGGGTTTACCTCTGATGAACCAAGCTCTCCCACTTTTTTTTTAATCATTGCAGTAAGGTCAGTATAGAAAATTTATTTCTATGTAAAAGAATCATATGCGTCAAAAATAGTTTAAATTTCTTATAATGGACTCAACAACTTATAAATAAAGTATAAACAAATATATTAATTACAGGCTTTTAACCAAGTTGAAAAATTATAATACACATGTTCCCAATATATATGGTGCTCCAAAGGTCCACAAGCCTAACTGTCCATTACGCCCAATAATAAACAATAGACCTTCACCAACAACTTATAACTTTATATAAAGCTCCAATAGTGGTGTTTATAACAACATGACCAAATCTTTGTCCTAAAGGATGTTGTTATACCAAGGGCTGATTGACATTTGTATTCACAGCTTGTTGGGTGTTTCCATATTTTTCATGCTAAAACATTAACCCGTGGCAATGGTGAAATACACTCATGGTCAAAACTTAAGGAAGTTGTATATTTGGCACATATAAATTTTAAAATTAAAAATTATTTTCTCACAATGAGTTTCTTTTTATTTAAAAACACTAACTTTCAAGCAATAATCGCTCTTCAACGGGCTTAAAAAACAATATCGACTATATCTTACAATTTTAAAACGTTTTTCACAATTTTATCATGAATAAGACATAAATTTATTATTATATTTTATTATATATATACAGTAGAACCTACCTGTAAAGGACAACACCTAATTGCAGAGCCAAAGTGTCCTTTAGGGAGATGTGTCCTCTCATGGAGGTTCTACTGTATATACAGTGTCTATAGCGCCCCCTCTTGGGACTCACCAAAATAGGGTGCTATAGGACAGGTCACTTTTAATGTAAATGTTTACATTTTAATGTTTAAAATCAGGCACTATAGAGAGGAAGGCGCTATTTAGAGGGGGCATTATAGACAAATTTAACTGTATATATATATATATATATATATATTTTTTTTTTTTTTTGAAGGAGAATGTTCAAATCTACATATATGGGAAATCCACCGTTATATAAGTAAATAAAGTGTGATTTATGCTTGAAATATCAAATTTCCTAAAGTTTTGTCCCCATGAGTGTAGAAGCCTGCATGTCCCTATGGTGTTGTTACTATGGAGTTGGAGACTGACACCTTAGGAAACATTTAGAAATTCAATTGCCATCTATCGATGAAATTTGTAACAATTAAATTTATTGGCAATGTGTTTCTTTTTTACACATATCATCATCAAATATTATCTCTACAAGGTAATAAGACCAAATCAATAGTGTGTGACATTTGTTAACAGTGTTGTTACCATCATCAGACAACACTGTTACCGAAACGTCACACGCTATTGATTTGGTCTTATTACCTTGGGTTTCTCACCTATAAGCCATATTGTGCCTTATCACTACAAAGGTTTATTCTTTTGTCTGATGATGGTAACAAGGCTGTTACTGAAATGTCATACTATTTATTTATTTGTGGATTTGGTCTTATTACCTTGTGTTTATAATCAAAATTGTGCCTTATCACTACAAAGGTTTATTCTTTTGTCTGATGATGGTAGCAAGGCTGTTACCGAAATGTCATACTATTTATTTATTTGTGGATTTGGTCTTATTACCTTGTGTTTATAATCCAAATTGTGCCTTATCACTACAAAGGTTTATTCTTTTGTCTGATGATGGTAACAAGGCTGTTACCGAAACGTCCATACTATTTATTTATTTGTGGATTTGGTCTTACTTCTTTGTATCACTATATAATGTCGTAGAATTTCTCTAAGAGACAACACTCATTGGCTGAGTCTCTACAGATCTTACTTGTCTTTAACCTTTAACAGATCTTACTGCAATGATAAAAGTTATTGAATGAGAGGGCTCAGCTCATCATTGACTCATCTCCTCTATATAAGAAAAACCATTCCTCAATACAATAGTAGAGCGGTCTGGTGATTAATCTCTCATCAATTTCACCACAGATAAGCCAAGCCCTCTCATTCAATAACTTTTATCATTGCAGTAAGATCTCTGTAGAGAGAATATTTGATGATGATGATGATGTGTGCAAAGAAAACACATTGCCAAAAAAATATATATCTCAAATTATATTTTTTTATATTATGATGCATTAGTGCGCCATCTGTTATGAAAATTCGAAACTATTATAGACACGTATGTTTCTTTTACAAAATAAACAATTTCTACTGCTCTTACTGCAATGGAATAATATTTGAGAGGACCTGGCTCATCTGTAGTGAACCCTCCCAGTGGTTTCACCAGTAAAAATAGTTTAATTTGTAAAAGAAACATTGTTGTTGTTTCTTATCCCCTTGGGTAAAGATTACACAAATTCCATGAGTTCATGCTCCTTTATTTTCATATTTTTTATATCTTGGCTCTTCCTAGATAGTAACAACTAAACTTTGTAGGAATGGGTTTTTCCTTGAAAAGGGCCATCGCAGGTCGCTGAAATATCGGAAATAAAAATAAAGGAAGGGGGAATTATTAATAAAATATGATAATATTTGATGATATGTGTAAAAAGAAACACATTACCAAAACATAACTGTTACAAATTTTACCATAGAAACCAATAATAAGGTACAATTTGGATTATAGATTAGAAACACAAAGTAATGAGACCAAAATCCAAATTAATAAATAGTGTGTGACATGTCTGTAACAGCATTGTTATCAAAGATGATGGTAACAATTCTGTTACTGAAACATCACACACTTATTTTTTTACCTTTGATTTGGTCTTTTTTTACCTTTTGTACCATAGGAACCAGTTAAGGCACATGTCCGCACACAGGAGTCTAAGAGGATGCTGTGGTTGCAGTGGTGGACGTCCCAAGACACCCACTACCACGGAGCCTGTTGTAAGTTTGGTTCATGTTTTACCTTGTTTTTTTTTTTTTAATCTCTGATGTTGCCTGATATGTTTTCATCTTAATATTCACAAGGTAATAATACCAAATCCAAATAAATAAATAGTGTGTGACGTTTCGGTTACAGCGTTGTTATCATCTCCAGACAAAAGTTCTGAATGAGAGTCTTTTGTCAGTTGTCTGAAGATGGTAACAATGCTGTTACCGAAACGTCACACACTATATATTTAGATTTGGTCTTATTACCTTGTGTTTATTATTATAATCCAAATTGTGTCTTATCAGCTTAATATTGTAACAAGGGAATATATTGAATTGAATTGTAAAATAACCTTGTTGTGTCCCCAGATCATTCGCATGTCCTTGCGGAAGAAGACATGAGCTCCAATGTGATACTGCCATCTTGTTCCCCACATGTACATAATTTCTTTATATTTTATTTTTGTAATTGGTCTCTCTCTTTCTCAGCTCTTTTTTTCTTTTTTATATATATAAATGTCTCCTTCCTTCCTTCTATCTGTATCATATTCCACACACAAAGGTTTGTTTGTCCTTTCATTATTAGGACATTTGTTCCGAGCTATATCTTTTTAGTTTGGGAGTATACATCAAAGTAAATATATGATAAACTTCTCTCTATATCACAAAAATATAAAATATATTACCATCAGAAAATATGTTGGTAGTTTATTAAACAACACTTATTATTATTATTAGATTTTGTTGGTTTCACTCTGGCAAAAGTTCTGTTGGCCACCCCCACCCATGTTTACTGATGACTGCATGGAATATATGTAAATAAGTAATCACCATCTCTCTATGCAACTTTTCCTTTTTTTTTTTTTTTTCGATTATGATCATATCATCGAATAAATTATTAATTTTATCTGGTCTCTCTTTTTGGTTTTTTATTTTTTCTATTTAGTGACACAAATTTGGTAAATTGAAAGAAGATATACAGTTAAACTAACATGAAAGGATACTTGTGAAAGAGGACACCTCTCTATAAAGGACAGTTTTAATTTGCAAAATTTTCATTTTTACTATTTAGAAACTCTCTGGTAAGAGGATACCTCTCTTTAAAGGACACTGACTTTGCAATTAAGTTTCCTTTTTTTTTTTGCTTATCCCTAGTACACTTACAGGCCATGATAATCATGGTGGGTAGAAGATGGCAACTGATTTTACTGTAAGTGCACCACATGTCTACACATGTGAAAAGCAGTTCGACTTTGCACTTACAAATGTGTCAGTGCCCCGTTTGGTTACTTGCACTCGCTGGTAGGGTTGGACTTTTGCAAGAATCGGGGGCCATTGGAGCATTTTTTAATCAGAAAAAAAGTGCTCAATGCGTGAATCGAACCCGGGTCGTAGTGGTCGAAAACCAATGGTTTAGACCATCCTTCCACCGACCCCCCAGGTTTCCTTTACAGAGAGGTAGTTCTATTGTATATACCTAAATATTGATGAAAATTTTGCTGGGAGTAAATATTGTCACTTAGGAAAGACAAACCAAAAATTAATTCAGCAATTTATTTGTAAAATTGGAAGAATCCTCTGAAATTTAAATTACAATAAAACACAAGGTAATAAGACCAAATAAATAAATAGTGTGTGACGTTTCGGTAACAGCGTTGTTACCATCTTCAGACAAAAGTACTGAATGAGAAATTTTACAACAGTAACTATTTAAACCATGCTGTGGTAAACTTTCTCATTCATTTCAGTCAACGCTGTTACTGAAACGTCACACACTATTTATTTATATAGATTTGGTCTTATTACCTTGTGTTTATAATCCAAATTGTACCATATCATTATTTTAATAAATAAAGGGTTCACAGTACCTGAAAGCTTTAGAGAACATTTAATAAAATCTTATCCTTGAAGACTGCGTTCTATTGTAAAGCAATTTATTACATATAAAACAACATTGTATGGATCATGATCAACAAAAGCTACACCCCATTCCATGAGATCATGAACTCATGGAATTTGTTTAATCTTTACACAAGGGGATAAGAAACAACAAAACAATATTATTAGTTATTTCTGTATCTTTTATCACATGGTTTAATACATCCATAATTGTGGGTATAGGGATTGAAGTAAACACGTATTCAACATCTAAAGATATATCTCTTTGATATCCATTTAGCTTCATGTATTTGTCATCTTTGAATTCATACCTAAATCAAAGAAATTTTATATCTAGATATTGAATCCATGTTTACTTCTATCCCTATACATTTTAAAACTCTTTATTCAGACATTAACTACATAGCATTATTTACATAGTATTTACATAAGAAATATCCATGGCTATATACATGTAGTAAAGTCAGTTTTATATGAGTCAAAGTGTTAGTTTAACAAGTAATGATGAATATAGAGACATTGAGAGAGTATATATTTACACCAATATATTGGGGGTCGGTGGAAGGCTGGTTAAACCGTTTGGTTTTTGACCACTACGATCCGGGTTTGATTCCTGCATTGGACACTTTTTTTCTGATAAAAAAAAAAAAAAAAATGCTCCAATGGCCCCCGATTCTTGAAAAAGTCCAACCCCACCAGCGAGTGCAAGTAACCAAACGGGGCTCTGGCACATTTGTAAGTGCAAAGTCGAACTGCTTTTCATGTGTGTAGACATGTGGTATACTTACAGTAAAAGCAGTAGCTAACTACCCACCATGATTATCATGGCCTGTACCACGTGTACTAGGGATAATAATTTAAAAAAAAATAGACCCTGTTTGGGTAAACACAAGGTAATAAGACCAAATCCAAATAAATAAATAGTGTGTGACGTTTCGGTAACAGCGTTGTTACCATCTTCAGACAAAAGTACTGAATGAGAGAATTTTACCACAGCATGCTTTTAAATAGTTCCTGTTATCAAGTGTGTAAACAAGATAACAGGAACTATTTAAAAGCATGCTGTGGTAAAATTCTCTCATTCAGTACTTTTGTCTGAAGATGGTAACAACGCTGTTACCGAAACGTCACACACTATTTATTTATTTGGATTTGGTCTTATTACTTTGTGTTTATAATCTACAATCCAAATTGTGCCTCATCAACCCTGTTTGGGTGTTTGTCGATGGCGTGATCCGCCATCTCAGCAGGCTGGAAGGAAGTCTCTCGGCTTCCACAGCCTAAAGATGAGTGCAGGAAGAAGCAAAAAACCTTAGTGACAATAACCTTGGCAATTTGGGTCATAACCATGTGAATTCTATCCATTACAGACTGAATGGTGTGTTGTGGGGAATTTTATTGACATCTCTCTCAACAACTCCCCATGCATGGTAGTTGAAGATGTCTGGAGAGTTAGGGGGACAGTCTTGTATGTGATCATCTTGTTCATTGATAAAGGAAAAATGTGGTGAATTGAATATATGTAAATTTAATTGTAAAGAATATACAGTTAAACCTGTCTAAAACGCCCCCTCTTGGGACTCACCAAAATAGGGTGCTATAGAGAGGGGGTGCTATAGACAGGTCACTTTTAATGTAAAATGTTTACATTTTAATGCTTAAAATCGGGCGCTATAGAGAGGAAGCCGCTATTTAGAGGGGGAGCTAAAGACAGGTTTAACTGTATTTTTTTTTTTAGTAGAATAAGTTATGCATACTTTGATATGTGTATATATTTATCAGTTGAGAGTGTAATCTAGGAGATGGGGTTCAGATTTATAGAAATATATTTTCTGTGATATTAATAAATTAATATTTTTGTGAAATGAAAAAAAATATATATATATATATTCTTGCTCATATATAAAAACAGATAAATATTCTCTGCACTACAATAGACAGGTATCGGAATTCCAGTGGATTGGGACGTTAGGTATCAGCCAAGACTATGTTTTCTTTGTCTTGTAGTCTGAAGTCTTAATGGACAACATAATTCCTTCCTATGGCCACCATGTCCATCCAAGACTTATTGATAAAACAACTCTTAACCATCATGGAGCAAGATGAAGGTCACAAGCTTGCCATCTGTCCATTTGTGTTCAATCCATGGATGTCATTACCTGTATTCTCATATTGTCACATTGATGTGGCCCTTTTTCATAAAGAAAGAAGAGATTGTCAAAGGTAATTCTTTTCTTTTGAATGGAAGGATCTTCAGGGTGACTTCCACCAGGGCCAGACTTTGAGGTTTTCAAAATCTTCTTCTTCTTTCTTATACCACTCAATCATATTAAGGTGTCAAGCTTGAGACTTTTGATAATGTCTGCCGGAGAAGAGTAGAGCTCATCAATGGATGAGTCAATACAGTCAATAATGTTTTTTAGGGTTGCAGGTTGAGAATCAACATGTCTAATGTTGGAGTGACCAACTTGACCTTTAATCCTGGTCAGTTATATCACTGCCCAGCATCTGTATGTCTGTGGTGCACGTGGGTGATGACCTGGATGCACTCTACATAGGCACAATGGTCAGATGTGTCTGCTTGGCTCTCTTCTTCTTTCTTGTCTCCACTCAATCATATTACACTTAAAGCTTGTAAAGTTGACAACCATCATGATTGGGTGAAGTAGAATGCATCTGACTTTGTCATTAAGACTGGGAGCACTACTCAGTGGCAGGCCGACTTAACTCCACAGACGCCATGTGCAGCCGCTCCTAACATGGAGTACAAATGCTGCTCATCCTGTATCCCTGGATAAGGAGCCCTTACAGGGTACTATCAGCCGGGCCAGCTGAACCCAGGTTTTTTAATGAGCTTGTTACTGCTCCCCCTCCTCTTTTTTCATCCGGGCTTGGGACCGGCAAAGGCGGAGTTTGCTTGGCTCTAAGACCATCCAGGACCTCCTGGACTTCCAAAAGTAATCCAGTGAAGGACAACAGGACTTGAAGGTCCCTGAATCTTGTTAATGGCTATAGAACAATATTCCTGTAATTTAGGAGCATGTGCTTTCTCATATATTACTCTGATCTTTAAAAACATTTTCAACAACTTGCATCAGTTTGGCTTAGTTTGAATATCTGGTGTTTTTAATCAAGGTGAATTTTGAAAGTCCTCCCCCCCCCCCCCCTTTTTTTTTTTCTGTAACAAAAAATATGCAAGGTTTTGTGAATTTTTTATTTTCATCGATAATTCTGGACGCTTTTATTTTATTCAGTTTCGTCAACATAATCAGGTGTTAGGTACTGGTCTAGAGCTTGAGGCAGGGCTTCAGTTGTATTGTACTGAGACCTTGTATCGGTTGTTGGGCTAAGTTCTCTAGATTGAGGTTGCGCAATGACTGGTGGGTTGTAACCCGCAGATGTGGTATAATTCTGAAACTGGTTAATTGATGGGTAGGGTAGCCTGTAGATTTGGTCTGGGGCAAAGGGACTTGGTAGTAATCTTCTGTCATGAAGTTCCGTATACAGGGTCAAGGTAATAGCCTGAGTGGGAACCTCGTTCTGCTGGGGAGCCTGTTTTGAAACGTCGTCCTGCTGGGAAGCCTGTTTAGAAACGTTGTTCTGATGGGGAGCCTGTGTGTGGGAACCTCGTTCTGCTGGGAAGCCTGTTTAGAAACGTTGTTCTGCTGGGGAGCCTGTGTGGGAACCTCGTTCTGCTGGGGGGCCTGTGTGGGAACCTCGTTCTGCTGGGAAGCCTGTTTAGAAACGTTGTTCTGCTGGGGAGCCTGTTTAGAAACGTTGTTCTGCTGGGGAGCCTGTGTGGGAACCTCGTTCTGCTGGGGAGCCTGTTTAGAAACGTTGTTCTGCTGGGGAGCCTGTGTAGAAACGTCGTCCTGTTGGGGAGCCTGTGTAGGAACGTCGTTCTGCTGGGGAGCCTGTTTAGAAACGTTCTGCTGAGGAGTCTGTGTAGGAACGTCGTTCTGCTGGGGAGCCTGTGTAAGAACGTCGTTCTGCTGGGGAGCCTGTGTAGGAACGTCGTTCTGCTGGGGAGCCTGTGTAGGAACGTCGTTCTGCTGGGGAGCCTGTTTAGAAACGTTGTTATGCTGGGGAGCCTGTGTAGAAACGTCGTTCTGCTGGGGAGCCTGTGTAGGAACGTCGTTCTGCTGGGGAGCCTGTTTAGAAACGTTGTTATGCTGGGGAGCCTGTGTAGGAACGTCGTTCTGCTGGGGAGCCTGTGTAGAAACGTCGTTCTGCTGGGGAGCCTGTGTAGGAACGTCGTTCTGCTGGGGAGCCTGTGTAGGAACGTCGTTCTGCTGGGGAGCCTGTTTAGAAACGTTCTGCTGAGGAGCCTGTGTAGGAACGTCGTTCTGCTGGGGAGCCTGTTTATAAACGTTCTGCTGAGGAGCCTGTGTAGGAACGTCGTTCTGCTGGGGAGCCTGTGTAGAAACGTCGTTGTGCTGGGGAGCCTGTGTAGGAACGTCGTTCTGCTGGGGAGCCTGTTTAGAAACGTTGTTATGCTGGGGAGCCTGTGTAGGAACGTCGTTCTGCTGAGGAGCCTGTGTAGGAACGTCGTTCTGCTGGGGAGCCTGTGTAGAAACGTCGTTGTGCTGGGGAGCCTGTGTAGGAACGTCGTTCTGCTGGGGAGTCTGTGTGGGAACGTTGCCTTGATATGGGTCTGGGACAGAAGTCAATTCCTGTGGATAGGCGGTTGTCTGCAGGAAAGGATTTATGTAGTGGCCTGTACACTGAGAGACTTCTGGGGCATTGGTTCGCGGAGTCAACTGGCTCAGCTCCGTTCATAGGGTCATCTTGATGTCTCTTCCAGAAATATTAGAAGGTGACCAAACAATTTCTTTTAAGTTCTTTGTATAATATCGCTTTCAGAACTTTGTGTGGTTTAAATAGTTTACGATTTTTAATCTGAATATATATGCAAATATAGATTGTTCCTGTTGTATATATTGAAGTTATAATGATTAATTACGCGATTGCGTCATGTTTAGATTTGTAAAATGGGATAAAACTAAAGTATTTATCCACACAGACAAACGATTTGACAAAGAGATTCTAAATGAACAATTATATGATCTATATATATGTAATATTATAAAGAATATTGTCTAATAAATAATTATGTACCATGTTGGATATAATGTATTCTGTATGGATTCAAATAAAGATGGCAGTCAAAGGACGTGGAGATGGAAGAAGTAGAAGAGAAAAGAACGACAGATCCAAGTCGTGTATCTAGGTCACTTAGAACAAAGAGGCCCTCATATTCCAGAGTTGAATGTCCTGAGAGATTGGGATGTTAGGTAAAGCTTCTTCCCGACCAAATTCACCATCATGGCCGACAGAGACAGGGACCAATCAAAGGTCAAGCAGGGTCCCACATGACCCAAGCCGGGGGGTGGGGCAACCGCAGTTCGGTCGGTTGTAACGTGTGTGTCAAGACGTGTGTGTGCATCTTCAAAAAGTAGTGCCTCGAGGTCCAAGATGTGAGTCATCTCAATCCAATTTAATCGCGAAAATCCTTCCATCTCCTCTCCCGAGCCGCCAATGATTAATATTCCGAGGTGTTTTGTGATTCATTAATCGATATAGTGTGCCGATTTTTCATCCACCGCCATCGATAACGACTGCCCAAACATACAAAACCCCATCCACTCCCGAGGATTCTCAGGACAAAGCACTTTATCACAGTGAAGTCGACAAGCATTTTTTTTATATTATAGAGAGTCGACAAGATTCTCAGGATCCTTTTCCCATATATCACATATATATATAAATTTGTATTTTATGAAGTTTTTTTGCTTCTATATTTGCATAGATCTTTTTTTTTTTGTGTTTTGCATTTCTCATCGTGTCCTTTGTTTAGATAAGTGTTGATTATAAATCTCTAATATAACTACCAAAAATCATATAACGCCCCAACTATTTTTTTTTTGAACATCCATTTATACGTTCAAGATAACTGATAAATGGCTTACCCGAAAGGTTTCTTTGATCCGGGGAATAAAAAAGAGTTACGGAGACGTTATAAGATTTTTTTCAACTTGGTCAAAATCAGCAATCCTCTAATATAAGGTTGTCCCAAAAGTTCGTGTTTTCTTGAAAATTTGTTTTTCTTTTTACATGGGGAATAATATTATTACAGCGAATACATAATAATAATACATAATTTAATCACTTTATATATAATACAAATATATTATACATAACGGCAAATAATTTTGGTATTTCAATTTTTTGTAAGTGTTTACGAACTTTTGGAACAACCTTGTTCCCGTCGATTGGTTGCTAATGGCTTGCACTCATGCCGTCCGCTAAGAAGACTGCCATTGACCCCACCGAATAGGCGCCAACGTTTGGAATGGTGCCGGGCTAGATCGACGTGGATGACGGAATGGCACAGGGTCGTGTTCTCAGATGAGTCGCGTTTCTGCTTGTCCAGTGATAGTCGCCGTGTACGCGTGTGGCGTCGACGTGGAGAAAGGTCCAATCCGGCAGCAATTGTGGAACGCCCCACCGTGCGACAACGTGGAATCATGGTTTGGGGCGCAATCGCGTATGATTCCAGGTCACCTTTACTTCGTATTCAGGGCACTATGACGGCCCAACGATACGTTGATGATGTGCTGCGACCGGTGACACTCCCCTACCTTCAGGGGGTACCCAATGCCCTTTATCAGCAGGATAACGCCCGACCGCACACTGCTCGCATTAGCCAACAAGCTCTGCAAGATGTACAGATGCTTCCCTGGCCACCGTACTCTCCTGATCTCTCACCAATCGAGCACGTCTGGGACATCATTGGACGCCGTTTGCATGCCTTGCCACAGCCGCGTTCAGAAGACGAACTGTGGCAAATGGTTGAGAGGGAATGGAGACCCATCCCTCAGGACGCCATCCGTACTCTGATTGACTCTCTACCTAGACGTGTTGCTGCGTGCATCGCCGTCCGCGGTGGTCCTACTTGCCACTAAGCCGACGCCGTTCTCGCTCTGTATTATGACTATCATTTTGAAATAAAGATCACTTATTGTTCGTCCCTGTCTCTCTCTGTCTGCCGAGTTTCATCACTTTCTGGCCACTATTTCTTGGTGTTCCATTTTCAATGTCACGCAGTGTATAAAGTAATTGTATTATGTATTTGCCGTAATATTATTATTCGCCGTTATGTATAATGTCTTTGTATTATGTATAAAGTAATTGAATTATGTATTTGCCGTGATAATATTATTCGCCAAGTAATAAGAAAAACAACGTATTAAGAAAAACACAAACTTTTAGGACAAAACCTTATATAAATTAATAAAATTAGTTTTGAAAGCTTTTATTTGATTCAATAAAACGAAAAATATTTCAGGTATCGTCATTTAACAATCAGATTTCTATGAGTCCTAAGCGGCGAGGGCATGCTTGTGTGTTTACACCAAATCTTTTACAGAAGAACCTGTTGGTTGATAAAATACTTAGTATCCACTTCAGTGTTAAGTGAACAACACTAAGTTGGTTTCTACTCATTTTTAAAATTTAATTTGAATGTTTGCAGTGATGGCTTCATTAGGTTGTGCTAATCTAAAGTTAAAATAACTAAGCAATAAAGAAAAACTAAGGATTAAATTGTACAACTGCCAACAATTAGCAACGTAGGGAGATATGTTTTACCACCAAAGCTTTAGCCTTAGTGAAGACATTTTCAAATCATTTCAAATTTGATTTTAGAAAGGTGAGAGACACTTGTATGCTCCGTTTAAAAGCTTGCATAATTGCATTCAACAATTCTCCTTTACTAAATTCACTTCAATATGAAATATTGTAGATACGCCATGTTTGTGTGTGATAAAGAAGAGGTTTTAGAGTGATGAAGTGCTTTTCAACTATGTCAGGAACAGAATTATTAGAAAGGACCTCAATAAATGATTTCAACAAGCTTTTAACTTCTATGAAAAAAATCAGAAAATCTTGAAAACAATATTCAAATGAGCCTGTAATTATAAACAAGAAACAATGAGAATAAAATCCAAGACAAAGTAACTCTTATATCAATTGAGAACAAACGTAGACAGGTGGGAAAAAAAACGAAAGAAAAAAACATGTAGCTAGAAAAATAAACGAGGATAAAAGTCTATCTTAGAAGAGAGAACATTCTGAATTCAAGATCCCGCACAAGGCTCCATCCATGTAAATATGTAAATACACTGTGATGTACATATTATCTACTGTAAATAACATAAGATAGGTTGGTCTTTTTGAGCGGTACCTAATAAAGTTATTTTGGAACTGGTTATCAAATATATTGAGTGAATATAAACTTTGCTGAAATACTCATGAAAAAAAAACCTTGCTAACCATTTTTTTTATCTAAATAAATAAGTGGTCAAAATATAAATTCGAAATATATATTTTATGTCAATTTAGATTTATTGAGATAGCGCTTTAAAATTGGTTTTCGGTCAGGATTCGAAGGGTATGTTCAAATTAATAATATTCACACAGAATAGATTAAAATATATTTATTGATAATTATAGAGCGTTAAATATATATGCTATTAGGAATCTATACAAATTTAGAAGTCGAATTTTTAGCAAAAAATATTGATGATTTTAAAATATTAAAAATTATCTCGCAGAATAATATAGGAGTAAAAGTTTGGAAATAATCAAGTAAGTTTGTACTTCTCATCTTTGTCTTCACAAGGCAGGGTTGTGCGTAAAACAGAAATATCTATAGTGTTTAGTAAACATGGTCAAACAGGAATTTTCATTGGTAAATCTCATATTTATGTTCGGATTGATATTATTTTTATCTTCAATTTTTTTGGTTAAAGATTTAAAAACTCTATGAACTGCTTGCAAATTAGTTTCAGGGACAAATTTATCAAAACCGTCCTCATTTAGCCTATGTCTGTAGTCATCTGAAGGTACTTCGAATTCGGTAAAGTATGTGTGGTCATTTATTGTCGCACGGGACAATCCAAAGTCGATTAGTGTCGCCTTGTAGCCGTTTAGAGGAATTCTGTAGACAGTACCTTTTATAACAGCGTCTGTATATTTCTCTTTAGTGGGCAACAATAGAATGTTGGATCTGTGTATGTCACGATGTTCCAATTTGCAAACTTCTTCGCCTACAGCAAGTGCAAATCCTACCTGCGCCATAACGCTTACCACATTTTCATATGTTTTGATAACTTTTTGCATCGATCTTAAGGTTTCCCCACAATAATCTAGCTCCTGAACAATATACAATTCGTTCTTCAAATCTTCTTCGGAGTTCTTCAACTTTTCTATATCACCATCCCATATGAGCCAACATTTCAGTAATATAGGGAAACATTCGGTTCTGTTTTCTTCTGTGTTTTTTCTCAGCGATGACAACTTCTTAGTAATGAGAAGTTCTGAGAATGCATCATCGATATAATCTTCGGGTATTAGTGAAACTTTGTAGACACTATTACCTAACTTGAAACATCTTCCATAACCTCCTTTTCCAATGAGCTTTAAATCTTTTAACCGATCGCTAAATATATCAGTGAATTTTAAAAGTAGTTTCTGCCCGAGTTCTTCAAGTATTTTTTTCATGTATTTCTTAAATTTTGAATCATTAATATTATCAACTTTTTGGGAATTTTCCATTCCTTGTTGCTTCGCCATTTCAGAAGTTAGATGTGTAGTGGGCGTCTTTGAGCTTGCCATATTTTCCTCTACAATATATGTTGAATAGATATATATTGAATTTTGTAACGATATAAAATGCTATTGTGGAGGAATACTTTTGTTGTACGGAACACACACACTAGAACGAGTGATCACGCTTTTTTTTAGCTCCGCCGTCTTTCACCTTTGGCGTATGTAAGAATGCAGGAATGTGCGGTACCGGCTGAAAGCACTGGAAGAGCTACACGTATGCCTGAAAGACCCAGATAAGAAATCCAAGCCAGTGCAGAAATATCTATGAAATTTGATTTATAAGAAAAATCTTCTAATAATATAAAGAAATTCTAAACTATGTAAATTCGCCTCCAAGCGAAAGAGATGCAAATTTTGCCCTGGTGGACGTAATCGCGACAAAGACGCCTCCAAATAGCGCTGGAAAAGCCCAAAAGATCTGGGCTGATATAAGGAGGAAGAGGAGGAAGAAAGCGAGGATGGCTACACCGCGGAGAAGAGGCGCCGTGACTCGGTGAGAGCTAGCAACTCAACGGCGAATTTTAACAGCACCAACACCGGCGTAACTCCGCGAAGATGAACGACTGGGATGTCGTCGCCGAAAATCCAGGAGTTTGTAGTGTGTCGATTTATTAAGTCCAGCGATGGCCCAGAAAAGTATTTCAAAGTTAGTGCTTATTGGTATTACTTATTAGCTACATTTTTTTAATAGGAAGTTGATAAAGGAAGACAAAAGGACAACACCCTAGAATGTATATTGGGTTCTGATTTTTCTCAGCCAACCTGCCGCGCCACGCCGAGGTGGTCATCTCCTATTTCATGGCCCCGCTTGCATGTTTGCCGCGGTCTGTCATACCAGCAGGCTGGAAGGAAGTCTTTCGGTTCTCATAAGGTCAAGGCCACATGTGCGCACATCGCGGACGCCAGGCGTCTCCCACCCAGGAGCAGTGCGTATATATCAAGCACTTCACGACATACCAGTACCTCCAGGCTGTAAAAAAGTAGTCGGAGGGTCCAAGAACATCATTCAGCTGACCGGGATGAAAATGCCTAAAGTTGACGCCCTTCACGCGCGGCCTCTCCCTTGTCGGGCGAGCTAGGGCCGCCCTGGTGCTCTCCACCTACACGCGAAACTGCCCAATGCTGCGACCATCTCCAAGTTTCAGAGCTGTCTGGCGAGATTTATATAGGCCCGACCACACGGCGTGGCTTCCTGCTGGCATTCTTGCGAGCCACGTGGTCACGGGGGCTTCGGCCTAATGGATATAGGCACAAAGTTCCATTTTTCATGCCTCAAGGGTGTCACGGTCGCGCTCCGCGGAGGTAAAAATAGTTATTCCTGGCTAGTGCCAAGGGACGCCTGGTTGCGACCTCCACCCGACGGCACCAGACTCCAGCCCCGGTGCCTCCGACTGCTGAGACTTTGGGAGGAGGTCTCAAACTTCCTGGACCTCAACCACCGGGTGGTTCCCACGACACAGCTGCTGGATATTCCCATCATCGGCGGCTGCCGGTACTTCCGTCCCCCTAACCTCCTGGTCCCCTTGCGCTGGGTCGGCGCCCGAGTTCGGGACCTGAGCAACATCTTCATCCTCCACCCTACGCGATCTGTTCTCTCTGACGCCGCGGCCCTCGCCGCCTTCTGCCAGAGGGTGGTAGCGGAGAACCTACAGGCGAGCCTCCGGGAGTCCAGCCTGGCCCGGGCTGTTGTCCTGGGCGGGACAGCCACGCCGTTGGTCAGAATCACCACCCGCTCAGCTCATCGCGCCTTGAGGCCCCGCCGATCACCCGGTTCCTGGAGAGATAGGTGTCTGTCGTCGACGTTCCGGTCAGGGTTGACTGATCCTCGCTACGGAGCTGCGACTTCTCTGGTCACAATGCAGACGTCATCCTCAGACCGTGCCGCACCCGGACCATCAGCCGGTCCGTACTGCCCTGGCGCCATATTGGCTGCAATCTTACACACAGCTCTTTGTTTTCTACTCTCATTTCCTCGCTACAAACTTTTAAGGGCCGATCTTGATACTTTTGCTTAACCTTGAATCTAATGCTTGATCCTCTCCATATTCTCGCGTTAATGTCTTTGCGTATAACTTCACTATTATATATTTTGTGGGATTTATTCTCGCTTTTATTTTTAAATAATATTGTCACGCTCTTATGAAATAAAAATCTCAGAATGACACGGCAATTTACTTTATTTTAAAACAAAAAATGAAAAATATAGAACAATGACCGATTCAAAGAATGGGTCTACAATCACAGCCATCCCTAAGTCTTATTAAAGTTTTGCTTTAATAAAGAATTAGTATTAATACAAAGAAATAACGCGTCATCTATATATAACTAATGAAAACATTAATACGCGAATGTTACTTTTACAAATACAGTATTAGAGCTCTAAAGAGGCGGTTTGGTAGATTAAGTTGGCGAGGCCGCTGGGAGAGTTAAACACTGATGAGCCAAGCTCTCCCAATATATTTTTTTTTATCGCAGTAAGGACAGTAGAAGTTTGATTTATTTGAAAAAGAAACATTCGTGTATTAATACCTTCATTCGTTAAAGAATTAGTATGCTCAAGAGAGACTACATGTTTTTACTAATAAATTTAGAGAACACTACCAATTATAAGATAATGTTTGTGACTATTTTTTACGACACGATGTGTTTCACTTTATATAAATAATAAAATATTATCTCAACAGACCTTACTGCAATGATAAACGTTATTGAATGAGAAGGCTCATCAGTAGTAAACCCTCTTAGCTGTTTCACCAAATTAATCTCCACACCGCTCTACTATTGTATTGAATTTTTTTTTGGTTCAAATCACATTAATAGGTACCGCTCAGCAAGAGCAACCTAGTTCATGATAATTGAACAATGAATAATATGTGAAGGTTATTCACATATTAAACAAAATGTTAACGTGGGATTCAATCCCGGTTCATGACTGTCGGGAATCGAGGGTGTTACCTACTCGTCCACCGACTTTTATTTTACTATTGTATTGGTTTTCTTATATACCTTGCATTTACTAAGGAAGACAGCTTAGGGGTGTTTAGGGAACCTATGTACATAAGCTTATAGGTATGAAGATATACATACATATAATTTCAATAAATTACATCGAACAAAGCTCTTCACCAAATATAGTTTCATATGAAATCTATATTCGTAAATTACATTCATAAATTCAATTGCCACCTATCGATAAAATTCCTAACAATTATTTTTGGCAGAGTGTTTCTATTTACATAAATTGAATCAAAAAATCATTTATTTTACCAATATTTCAGTTGGCTGAACGCCAACCTTTATCAAGGTATTATAACATTTTAAAGTGTGTCAACAACAAACTCAGCGCCACATAACGTCAACAGCATTATGTTTTTAAAAATATTTTGTTGGCGTTCAGCCAGCTGAAATATTGGTAAAATAAATGATTTTTTGATCCAATATATGCCTTTTGACGTGACAACGTCTTAAATTAGGTTGCGGCTGGGAGTCACTTATGAAAAAGTGTAACGCCCGGTAACGTTACGATGAGTCACCGAACGAGAGTGCTGCGCGCGCAGCGCTAGAGAATTAGGCGCATTGAATCGGCGCATGCTTGTCTCTGTCTTTGTCTTTCTCGAACGTTCTTGGCGTTGGAAAAACAAGAAAGCGTCATAATACAAGTCCACACGTGTGGTTAAAGTATCGTCAGCTGTGTCTGTAGTGAAAATGTGGAGTGCTTAGATTCGTCATTTACAACAACTACAACAATAAAGGTAAATAATTGTACACTGATATTTCATTATCGTAAACTATGATTGATTGATTAATTGTTAGATTGACACAAAAGTTGAGAAACTGAGTTTATAGGTTATGTCATACTATTGATAAATGTTGATAGTGTTAAGTAAATTATTAGTTTAAAATTAATTAATTAATTAATTATTAGACATGATAAGCCACGTTTGGAATATAAAAAGAGATTAAGAGGAACGTGGTAAGTTACTTGCTTAATAAAGAAACTTACCACGTTCCTCTTAATCTCTTTTTATAATTAATTATTATTTTACAAATTTTAAATAGTTTCAAATTTATTTAGCAAAAATTTGAACCTTCGATCTGAATAAATGTTTTGATTTTCGAATTGATTCTTTAAAATTACAAATATTAAGAAAAAGTGCCGCGGACATTGAAACAGATACAGTGATACCACGATCAGACTATTTAGTATTGACTGAAACGTGGATGCGCGACACTTGTGAACCAACTCCAATCAAGGGTTATGAGTGCGTATCCAGGGAAAATAATCGACCTAACTCAGATACCAACGCGGCTGGTGGAGTGGCGATCTATCGTAAATTATCATCGACATCTACGGCGGAAGTGTTCCAAGTTGCGATTACAGACGTAACTCGTGTCATTAAAACCAAGGGTGACATGTGCATGACTGAAGTTACTTGCTTCGCCGCTAATACTAGCTTCAAGTTTATACTCGGTGCTGTATATATTCATCCAGGAGCTAGTATGCAGGATATTGGAATGTTACTATGGCAAGGACTCGGTCCGTACATTCACAACAGCCAGTACGTGCCACCGTTCGTGCAAGTTGATTCTAGTATACCGATTCTTCTGTGTGGTGATTTTAACAAAAACGTAAAGCCTGACAACTCGTTTCTTAATTTCATGAAAAATACGTATAATCTTGATTGCGTATCAAACGTTTCTAAGTCAACTACGTTAAAAGGAACAACTATCGACTTGACTTTCGCAAGACACATTACAGCAGAAACACTTCCTTTCATTTCATATTTCTCCTATCATCGTCCTATCCTCAACAAAATCACTCAAATAGGAATTAGTTAAGTTTAAGTTTACATGTACAATGTTTTAGTAACCAAAAATATATTTCTATAGTTAAAATTTGTGCAATTCTTATTTTCATTCAATTCCTTGTTCCTATTGTGCAATTTAATTATATTCATATCAATAAATATTCTACCGTTGTCACGTAAAATCTTCGCCCGTAAAACCGACTTTACAGGCAACCATTGTTTAATTAAAGATTTATCTATGGATTGCTCTATTTTCAAAATAAATAATATTAAAAATTTAATTCCTTATATATTTTCTTGTTGAGATTAGTAAAAAAATCTGTGAAATGTGTTATTGTAACGTGGATGACAAGGCCAAGATACCAGAGTAAAGTTGGTGAAAGAGGAGTGGACTCTAGCTGCCCCCGCTGCCATGTGGCAGGCGCTAAAAACAGCATTCCTGTGTGGGGGAGGACAGAGTTTGGTTACATCTGCGGTGAGAAGAGGACGTGGCAACTTGTCTCCGGGCGTGTGGATGATCCTACAAGGAGAGACTGACATCGGAGCGGTCTACAAGACGGTGTAGTCCAGGCTGGACGTGTATTGTGTGGAGCGGAACGCTTCACAAGGGGACATCCACAGCGCCAAGGATTCTTCTGAAGGGGATGTTGAAGGCAAGTCCCACTGTTGTATTACTTCTGTTAAGTGAGATACAATAAACCGCTAACTTTAGCTGCAATCCCTTTGAACCCACATGTGTATCTTTGTGGCATCCTGAGTAGACAAATACACGAATAGCGTCTGGGTACGACGTAACATTATGTTTTGACCATGCATCAGGTTGTCCCATAAATAATGGCCGTTTGGAAGCGACCAATTAAATACACCATATCTAAACCAAAAATGAGTTTATTCAAACAAAATAGGCACCATTAGAATCACAGCACTTATGCCAACGTGATGGTAACATTTTTATGCCATTTTCATAAAAGTCTGGTTGTCTTGAGGCCAAAAAATCCAAAAAGGCCTTTAACACATCTATCCAGTTGATCAGCCGTTTTCCTTGAAAAAAAAATTATCTAAATGCTTGAAAAAATGGAAATCGGTAGGGGACATTTCAGGTGAATAAGGAAGATGAGCTAGAACTTCATAACCAATTGATCAATATTTTGTTAGGTCGTAAATGAAGAGTGTGGCCGTGCGTTATCGTGAAGCAGAATAACGCCTTTCCTATTGACCAAACTGGGCATTTTTTCTGACAATTTCAGATGCATGGCTTACAAATCTTGACAATACACTTCTGAATTTATCGTTTTGCCACTATTAAAAAATCTGTAATACATTAATCCAGCATATGACCACCAAACAATGAACATTATCGGCTTTGGATGCAAGCTTGGTTTATATATTTATCTTTGTCTAACCGCTGCCTTGATCGCTTCCTGTTTTTTTGCCAAAAATAACCCACTTTTCATCACATGGATAGAGCTCGGATAGTTGGCGACTTTAGCACGCTCCAAGAATCTTTGTTATCTCAAGAGAGAGAGAGAAATGGAGAAAGACAAAACTTTAAAAGAAGTTTTACTTTTTATCATGTATATCGGGACTATAACTCTGAAAGTGATACAAAATGACCTTTATTGAAGACACACGAGATAACCAAACGTGAAAAAAAAAAAAAAGAATTGCCCGTTTTCTTCAAAAAAAAAAAAAAGTAAAAGAAACATACGACAGAGAATTCAAAAACTTTCCACTTCCCTAATTTTTTTTTACATGAATATATATATATATATATAAAGGTCACCTTTCTTGTCAAAATATACGTCAAAACTAGACGCTATCTATTGACCGTCGCCACAAACTAGCGGCCTCGGGTCGGTGACAAATCCACATCAGCTTCGGCAAACTGAGAACTCTTCACCTTATGGTCGACCGGACTTTCTTGAGATGCACAAGGGATCTAATGGAATCTTCACGGAGGCTTTGTCACCGACCCGAGGCCGCTAGTTTGCCACTACAGTCAATAGATAGCGTCTAGCTTTGATGTCTATTTTGACGGAAGAGGTGATCTTTATATTTCTCGATCAATATCCTCCCTGCAAAATGTCCATATTTTTATATATATATATATATATTTATATCAAACCGTTAGTTTTCGATCGTTACGACCCAGGTTCGATTCCCGCAATGGGCACTTTTTTTCGGATTAAAAAAAAAAAAAAATGCTCCAATGGCTCCCGATTCTTGCAAAAGTCCAACCCCACCAGCGAATGCAAGTAACCAAACGGGGCTCTGGTACATTTGTAAGTGCAAAGTCGAACTGCTTTTCACATGTGTAGACATGTGGTGCACTTACAGTAAAAGCAGTCGTCGCCTACTTGGGTAACCACCATGATTATCATGGCCTGTACCACGTGTACTAGGGATAAGCAATATATATAAATGAATGTATGTGTGTCTGTCTGTCCTTTATGCCTGACCAAACCACTCATTGGAACGCCATGGAACTTTGGGAAGTTATTTAGTATAGTACTGGGAAGGTTTCTAGCAAATAAAATTTTTGAAATAACTTTTCGCCTAAAAATAATCAAGATAAATATTATAATTTATCTGTTATAATTCAACAATCTGCTCTAAATATTATCATGATGATACGATGATTTTGTAATGTAGAAAATTAGGAAAGACAAAATTCAGGATGACACGGCAATTTATTTGAGACAAGAATAATGATACAATTCCAAGGCAAGATACTATTCCTTTAACTTCCAATTACCGAGGGAACCAATTAATATTGATTTTATTCACCTTATCGAGTATTTTTCAAGGGACCGGGGAAAATGTTCACTTTATCGAGAGATTCGTTAGACAAACCTTTACTCGGGTAAAACCCGGGCGAAGCCGGGTACATCCGCTAGTATTTGAATAAAATTCATTTTCAATGGTATTTAACTCTAACCATTTACTAAGTGTTAAATACAAGAAGATATGATATATCTCTATATATATAAAAATGAATGTTTGTATGTTTGTATGTTTGTTTGTATGTCCGGTATACAAATTCGCAGTAGTTCACTAATTCAAACCAAAATTTCCATACATAGGTAAAAAAATACGGGGAAGACGATAGGCTATTTTAAAAAATATATAAATCAATTATTAAAACAATATATTTTTAGTCCGAAAATGATGATGACGATATTGCTGTATCATGTTTGATTATCAGATACAAAATTATATCGGGAAAAATCTCAAAAAGCAGAGACCACGGGTGAAACCAGTTCATTATTTTGTACGCAGGAACAAAATTCTAACAGAAAAACATCCATTCGAACAGAAAACAAAAGCCAGATCATCTTTCTATAAAAATATCGCTTCTCAGACACAAAGTTTGGAGCGGGACATTTCACAAAAGTGACATCCACGGTGCCAATTTATAATTGTAACCAATAGTATTTGAATAAAAACATTTAATCGGGTAAAACCCGGGCGTTGCCCGGGTCATTCGGCTAGTCTATCTATATAAAAATGAATGTTTGTTTGTTTGTATGTATGTCCGGTATACAAATTCGCAGTAGTTCACTAATTCAAACCAAAATTTCCATACATAGGTAAAAAAAATACGGGGAAGACGATAGGCTATTTAAAAAAATATATAAATCAATTATTAAAACTATATATTCAAATTATTCTACTTAGCTCACGAACAGCGCCCTCTATCAAGTACTAAAATGTTATAAATATGTTTGATATCTAAATCTTCTCAATATTTTATTAATAATAGTTCGCTTAATAACACATACGTTTAGAATACTTGATCTAAATCTAAATATCTATAGACGCTCGCTCGATTTGAAGATTTATATATTTTCATTTTTAGATATAACTTTTCTAATTCGCCGTTTAAAATAACTGCTCTAATTCGAAATATTTGGTATGTTTTATTTGTCTTCACTCTATTTTTATTAATTTAAAGTATTATAATTTCCATGTTTCAAAAACCTATACAAATTTGTAGGAGTTCGCCAATTCTAACCAAAATTTTAATACATATGTACAAAAAATACAAGGAAAACGATAGGCAAATTCAAATTATATAAAAGTGGATATTTTTATTTCAGTACAATTTAGATTAAATTATGCTGATGCAAACAAATAGATAATGCTAATAACAAACAATTAAAAAAAAATCTTATCTAAATATATATCACTCGGGTAGATATGCACACGGGTCAATCCCGGGGCGAAGCCCGGGTCACCCGTCTAGTATTCTATATAATATACTCATATATTATTTTATTTAACCTATAAAAGATAGCAACTATCAGGGAAGAGGACATCTTTCTGTAGGGGGACACTTTGAACTAGACTTTGTCCTTCACAGGTAGGTTCTACTGACGGCGCTCAGTTTGAGCTCGTGCCCCTGATCTTCGAAGAGTTCTGCATGGCCTTCAGAGTGGCTGTCAACTTCAGCAAGAGCTGCGGTTCCTGAAAGCACCGGACGGATTCTCCTCTGGGAATCTCCTATACGTCCGAGTCGTTGACCATCCTGGGATGTACGATC
>CP092872.1:7135932-7224647 GCA_030710605.1 Cordylochernes scorpioides
GATCCACAGGTAGCACGCCTCGAGAGAGAATGGTCAGGATGGGGTCGTAGGGCGACATCTGCGTAGAGCTCCGAGTTACGACGCAGGTCAGCCCAGGAGATGGAACGGGGCACATCCACGGTGGTAGCCCAGCGCGCTACAAGCTCTCCAGCAGGATGCTCGCCATGAGCTCTCGCTGCGGAGGCGGGTAATGAACGTTGCTGATCCCCGCAGAGCGATGGTCTCCGCCTCCTGCTCCGCATGATAGCTGGAGCTGGAGTTGGCGTTTTCCTGCAGGACTGGCAGAAGGGTCCAGGTTCTGCGTGTCCAGCCCGCGTTGAGCGCGCTAGAGCAGTCGTTGGTAGCCAGCGCTCGGGAGCCAGCAGGTATTGCGGCCCCAGGGACTTCAGGCTGGCGGGATGCAGAACCCTATGGACCAGCTGAAGGAAGCCTGAGGAGGCTTTCCATAGGCTCAGCAGTATCCTCCTCCTGAGTGAGAGCCAGCGGGGTCAGCCATTCTAAGCTGCGAACAAGCCAAGAGTAGCCGTTGGCGGCGCCGCGCAGTGAGACTTGGACCCCTTTGAGGCAGGCGAGCCGAAGCTGACCGCGATGTCCAGCAGGCCAACCACGGAGCTTGGGTGCGCCGGGAGGCCTCGCGACTCGGCTCGTACCCCACACGAGACGGCTGATGGAGGTGTCAGGTGGAAAGTAGCCGTGGAGGTAGTGCAGAATGGAACCCAGGGCCCATGCTGTAGGCCTCGGGCACGACCCACCAGAGACAGGCCGCGGGTGAAGGGTGGCCACCTCGCGATGGCTCGCTCTAGTAGCCCCATTAGGTGTGAGGCCTGGGAGGCGACGCTTTTCTTGGCAAAGATCGTACATTCCAGGATGGTCAACGACTCGGACGTCCAGGAGATTTCCAGAGGAGAATCCGTCCGGTGCTTTCAGGAACCGCAGCTCTTGCTGAAGTTGACAGCCACTCTGAAGGTCATGCAGAACTCTTTGAAGATCAGGGGAACGAGCTCAAGCTGAGCGCCGTCAGTAGAACCTACCTCTAAAGGACAAAGCCTAGTTCAAAGTGCCCCCCTACAGAAAGATGCTATCTTTTATAGGTTAAAATAAAATAATATATGAATATATTATATAGAATATATATCATATCTTCTTGTATTTAACACTTAGTAAATGGTTATAGTAAACTAGAGTTAAGTACCATTGAAAATGAATTTTATTCAAATACATATAAAAGGGAGAGGTGGCTCTTTTGCTACATATATATTTATTATCTCTAGTACACGTGGTACAGGCCATGATAATCATGGGTAGAAGTAGGTGACTGCTTTTACTGTAAGTGCACCACATGTCTACACATGTGAAAAGCAGTTTGACTTTGCACTTACAAATGTACCAGAGCCCCGTTTGGTTACTTGCATTCGCTGGTGGGGTTTGACTTTTGCAAGAATCGGGAGCCATTGGAGCTTTTTTTTATCAGAAAAAAAGTGCCCAATGCGGGAATCGAACCCGGGTCGTAACGATCGAAAACTAACGGTTTGATATCTCTTCTCTATATATATAAAAATGAATGTTTGTATGTCTGTCTGTATGTCCGGTATACAAATTCGCAGTAGTTCACTAATTCAAACCAAAATTTCCATACATAGGTAAAAAAAATACGGGGAAGACGATAGGCTATTTTAAAAAATATATAAATCAATTATTAAAACTATATTTTTATTCAGAAAATGATGATGACGATATTGCTGTATCATGTTTGATTATCAGATACAAAATTATATCTGGAAAAATTCCAAAAAGCAGAGACCACAGGTGACACCAGTTCATTATTTTGTACGCAGGAACAAAATTCTAACAGAAAAACATTCATTCGAGCAGAAAACAAAAGCTAGATAATCTTTCTATAAAAATATCGCTTCTCAGACACAAAGTTTGGAGCGGGACGTTTCACAAAAGTGACATCCACGGTGCCAATTTATAATTGTAACGAATAGTGTTTGAATAAAAACATTTAATCGGGTAAAACCCGGACGTTGCCCGGGTCATTCGGCTAGTGAATATATATATAAACATGGACATTTTGCCGGGAGGATATTGATCGAGAAATATAAAGATCACCTCTTCCGTCAAAATAGACATCAAAGCTAGACGCTATCTATTGACTGTAGTGGCAAACTAGCGGCCTCGGGTCGGTGACAAAGCCCCCGTGAAGATTCCATTAGATCCCTTGTGCATCTCATGAAAGTCCGGTTGACCATAAGGTGAACAGTTCTCAGTTTGCCGAAGCTGATGTGGATTTGTCACCGACCCGAGACCGCTAGTTTGTGGCGTCTAGTTTTGACGTATATTTTGACAAGAAAGGTGACCTTTATATATATATATATATTCAGGTAAAAAAATATTAGGTAGGTAGAAAGTTTTTGAATTCTCTGTCGTATGTTTCTTTTACTTTTTTTTTTTTAAGAAAACGGGCAATTTTTTTTTTTCACACTTGGTTATCTCGTGTGTCTTCAATAAAGGTCATTTTGTATCACTTTCAGAGTTATAGTCCCGATATACATGATAAAAAGTACAACTTCTTTTTAAGTTTTGTCTCTATCCATCTCTCTCTTGAGGTAACCTAGATTCTTGGAGCGTGCTAAAGTCGCCAACTATCCGGGCTCTATCCATGTGATGAAAAGTGGGTTATTTTTGGCAAAAAAAAACAGGAAGCGATCAAGGCAGCGGTTAGACAAAGATAAATATATAAACCAAGCTTGCATCCAAAGCCGATAATGTTCATTGTTTGGTGGTCATATGCTGGATTAATGTATTACAGATTTTTTAATAGTGGCAAAACGATAAATTCAGAAGTGTATTGTCAAGATTTGTAAGCCATGCATCTGAAATTGTCAGAAAAAATGCCCAGTTTGGTCAATAGGAAAGGCGTTATTCTGCTTCACGATAACGCACGGCCACACTCTTCATTTACGACCTAACAAAATATTGATCAATTGGTTATGAAGTTCTAGCTCATCTTCCTTATTCACCTGAAATGTCCCTACCGATTTCCATTTTTTCAAGCATTTGGATAATTTTTTTTTTCAAGGAAAACGGCTGATCAACTGGATAGATGTGTTAAAGGCCTTTTTGGATTTTTTGGCCTCAAGACAACCAGACTTTTAGAAAATGGCATAAAATGTTACCATCACGTTGGCATAATTTCTGTGATTCTAATGGTGCCTATTTTGTTTAAATAAACTCATTTTTGGCTTAGATATGGTGTATTTAATTGGTCGCTTCCAAACGGCCATTATTTATGGGACAACCTGATACATGGTCAAAATATAATGTTACGTCGTACTCAGACGCTATTCGTGTACTTTGTCTAATCAGTATGCCAAAAAGATACACATGTGAGTTGGAAGGGATTGCAGCTAAAGTTAGCACTTTATTATGTCTCACTTAACAGAAGGAATACAACAGTGGGACTTGCCTTCAACATCCCCTTCAGAAGAATCCTTGGCGCCGTGGATGTCACCTTGTGAAGCGTTCCGCTCCACACAATACACGTCCAGCCTGGACTACACCGTCTTGTAGACCGCTCCGATGTCAGTCTCTCCTTGTAGGATCATCCACACGCCCGGAGACAAGTCGCCACGTCCTCTTCTCACCGCAGATATAACCAGACTCTGTCCTCCCCCACACAGGAATGCTGTTTTTAGCGCCTGCCACATGGCAGCGGGGGCAGCTAGAGTCCACTCCTCTTTCACCAACTTTACTCTGGTATCTTGGCCTTGTCATCCACGTTACAATAACATATTTCACAGATTTGTGTTTACTGATCTCAACAAGAAAATATATAAGGAATTAAATTTTTAATATTATTTATTTTGAAAATAGAGCAATCCATAGATAAATCTTTAATTAAAAAGGCATATATTGGATCAAAAAATCATTTATTTTACCAATATTTCAGCTGGCTGAACGCATACAAAATATTTTTAAAAACATAATGCTGTTGACGTTATGTGGCGCTGAGTTTGTTGTTGACACACTTTAAAATGTTATAACACCTTGATAAAGGTTGGCGTTCAGCCAACTGAAATATTGGTAAAATAAATGATTTTTTGATCCAATTTATGTAAAAAGAAACACTCTGCCAAAAATAATTGTTAGGAATTTTATCGATAGATGGCAGTTGAATTTATGAATGTAATTTACTAATATAGATTTCATATGAAACTATATTTGGTGAAGAGCTTTGTTCGATGTAATTTATTGAAATTATATGTATGTATATCTACATACCTATAAGCTTATGTTCACTAAACACCACTAAGCTGTCTTCCTTAGTAAATGCAAGGTATATAAGAAAACCAATCCAATAATATACAAGTCGGTGGACGAGTAGGTAACACCTTCGATTCCCGACATAAAAAAAAAAAAAATTACGCGAAAAAACCCGAATCATGGAAGACCCCCCAGCACCAGAAGCCCCCAAAACCAATTTTACCAACTCCAGATACCCGGTAGGCACACGAAAATATTCTATCTGGACATTGCCAGAATGCCCGAAAATGAAGAACGAAGAAGACTCCAAAGCTATGAAAAATTTCTGTAGCTCTGTTGAAAGCACCTTCGCTGAGCTAATAAATTTCCTCGACTTCTATGACAGAGAACTAAAACAAATTCGTTCAGAATATGTTGAAAATACAAGCAAAGCTCCTTTGAAGCGCCCGAGAGTAACATCCCCAGAAGCCATAAAAGAATCACATGCCACGCAAAATATTGCCTGGTGTCCCAAACAGACTTCAAGAGTTCCCACAAACTCTAAACCAACATCAAAAAATAAACAGCCAGAAAAACCACAAGCTAAAGAAAACACCGATATGGAAATCGAAGTCACTCCAAATAGGAACTCAAATCCTGAACAGAACCCCAAAAAATCGAACCCGCCCAACAAAGACACGGAAAACCCAGATAAAGGACCTAACAACCCTACCCCTAACCCCAAAATAAGAATACCACCGATCAAAATCAGTGGGGTAACTGAATGGTCTGGACTTAGAGAAGGACTCATAAACTGCACGCAGAAAAAACCTGAATTATCCACATCTGGGCGCCACATAAACGTCCAGACTCATTCGGTGACGGACTACCGCACAGCAACCAGGTGGCTAGAAGAACGTCACTACACATTCCATTTTAAAATACTTGACGAAGAAAAAACCTCAGAATTGTAGTCAGAGGCCTCGACTGCTGCATCACGATTCCCGAAATCCAAGAGGACTTAGACAACAAGGGATTTCATATGACAAAAATTGTCAGACTACGCAGGGCGGGAACAAAGGAAGAGCTCCCACTAATCCAGGTTACTCTCCCCAAAACGCCTAAGAACAAAGATATCTACAACATAACGGATATCTGCGACATGAAGTGCCGAGTCGAGGCCTATAGGGCCCCCAAAGGTCCAGGCCAATGTCACAGATGTCAAAGCTTTGGACACTCAAAGTTTGAATGCAGAGAAACCCCCAAATGTGTCAAGTGCGGAGAGAACCATTTCACCTCCGAATGCTCTAAACAAAAAGAAGTTCTACCAAAATGCGCTAACTGCCAGGGTCAGCACACGGCAAACTGGCGTGGTTGTCCACTCTACAAAAAAATAAATAAGGATATACCCAGTCAAAAGAACCCACGCCCTAATGCACTAAAAGAACCCTCCAAGGTACCCATCAATCCAAAAATCCCTCAAACCACAGGAAATAAGGAGAAAACCTGCGCAAACCAACCTAAAAGTATTCCCCTGAAAACCTCCAAGCAAAGCCCCATCGAGAGCGCCATCGAAAAGGCTCTCAGCGATCCAAAGATCATTGCCACCATAGTGAGGAACGTTCTCGCCACCATCGGTCCTCAATGAACGCAAAAGACAAAAAGAATAAACTCCGAATCATTCATTGGAACGCATGTAGCCTTCGGAATAAAAGGCAACAATTCACTGAATTTCTAAACGACCACGACATAGACATAGCTCTAATCTCCGAAACCTGGCTCAAACCCTGTCACAGGATGAACATCCCCAACTACAACACCGTTCGGAATGACAGAATGTCTGGACAGGGCGGAGGCACAGCAATTTTCATCCATAGGAAATATTACTGTGTTCCCATCCAAAGCACTTGCCTGAATTTGGAAACCACAGGAATAACAATCAAAGACAAAAATGGAACAACATTGAACATATACTCCTGCTACAAGCCCCCAAACACGCCTCTTGACCCAAAGGACATCTACAATATTTTCAAAACCAACACTCCAACAATCCTAGCCGGAGACCTCAACTGCAAAAAACCCAACCTGGGGTTCATTCTCCACCAATCCTAATGGCAAGATCCTACAAAAGGTTGTCGAATGCCTCAACCTGGATTTAAGCTACCCAGATGAACCGACACATGACTCACCACCCGACATCTTGGACATCGCAATCCACAAAAATCTGAGTCAGACCGTTCACTCAAAAGTCCTCCACGAGATGACGTCTGATCACCTCCCAGTCCTTCTAATATTACAAGACTATAATATAACCCGCCTCCGACACAACAATCAAAATCATCGACTGGGCCCTCTTTAAGTACCAAATGGAAAACACCCAACCCCCAGCGCACACCGCAGAAACCCCGCAAGAAATAATCGACTCCATAGCTTCCATTGAGGACCAAATCATTCAAAATCTACAAAAGTCCACAAAATATAAAGAACTAGACCTCGATAGAAAGTATCCAGCCCACATCAAAGAAAAATTACGAAAAACTAACAGACTAAGAAAAAAAATGAAAAAGACCTGCGACCCCAACGACAAAAAAGCGTACATTTCAGCACGAAGAGAATCACAAAAGCTTACTAGAGAACACGACAACACCAGCTGGGACACCTACATAGAAAACCTTGACGTATCCGATCAGACAGTATGGAAGGCCATTAGACGCCTCACAGCCCCAAAGAAAGAAGAAATTATCGTGAAAACCAATAACAATCTGACACTAACAGCCGAGGAGGCAGCTGAAGCACTTGCTGACTCCTATGAAAAGCAGCTCAGCCCAAATCCTCCTACCTCCTCATATTCGAACAATTATCTGAACAAAAGAATCACCGCACACCTCCAAACAAACAACAAAACAGCTCTGGAACCCACTAACATTGGAGAAATCAAAGCAATAATTGACACCTTCCCTAAGAAAAAAGCCCCAGGCATCGACGGAATCACGAACGAAGCGCTAAAACTACTGCCCAACCATATTCTCGAATCACTAACCAGCACTTTTAACGCCTCATTGAAACTCGCATACTTCCCGAACAATTGGAAAACATCGATTATTTGTCCCATACTAAAACAAGGTAAATCAAAATACGACCCAGCAAGTTATAGACCCATTTCCCTCCTACCTGTCACCTCCAAACTATTCGAAAGAATCATTTTAAGAAGAATAAAAAAAGCACTCAGCGACGAACATCCCCTCAGGCCCGAACAATTCGGGTTCCAGCAAAAACACTCAACCCTTCATCAACTTGTGGTCGTCACGGAGAAGATAAGAAAGGCCATGGAATCAAAACAATTAACAGGAGGCATCTTCTTTGACATCTCCAAGGCATTTGACAAAGTTTGGCACGAGGCCCTCTTATATAAAATGGCAAAAAAGAACCTACCTGGAGACATCATCCGAATGACAAAAAGCTTCCTCTGTGACAGAAACCTTAGAGTAAAAGTCAAAGATGTTCTGTCAACCCCAAGGAAAATTCGAGCAGGAGTCCCTCAAGGGTCAGTCATCGGCCCCACCTTCTTCAATATTTTTATCGATGACTACCCTTGCCCTGATGGAATGTCCCTACATCTATACGCAGACGATGCCGCAACTCTAGTCTCAGCCTTCAACCTCGATACCATCTATCTCAAACTTCAAGAAGCACTGGTATTCGTTAATATTTGGTGCGACGAATGGCGGGTTGAATTGAACCCACAAAAAACCGAAGCTATACTCTTCTCAGACAAAAGACTAAAAGTGAAGAAGCCCTTAGAAGATCTAGGCTACCCTGATGAACCCATAAAATGGAAGGACAGCGTCCGCTACCTGGGCGTCATCCTTGATCAACACCTGACCTTCCAAGAACACGTGCAAAACCGAATAAACCTCGCAAAAGCAGCCCAGCACCGACTAGCACTATTTTTAGGGAACAAGAGCAAACTGTCCCTACACTGCAAACGTACCATATACACGTCTATTATAAGACCAATCCTAACCTACGGCCACCCAGTCTTCATAACCGCAAACAAAACTACACTGAAAAAATTCGAAAGTTTCGAAAACCAGGTATTAAAGAAAATAATAGGTGCCCCATGGTTTGTCAGAAGCAGTATCATCAGAAAGGACCTCAATTTAGAAAATATAAATGATTTCATAATAAAACAAGCTTTCAACTTTTACGACAAATCTGAAAATCTCGAAAATATTACATTCAGAGAAGCCTGTAACTACAAACAAGAACTGAAGAGAAGGAAACCAAAGCCAAGGCAACTCCTATATCGATTGAGAACAAATGTAGAAAAATGGAAAAATCTTAAGAAAAAACACGTTAAAGAAAAAAAATATATAATAAAAAATAAAAAATAACAGAACATATTAGAAAAGAGAACACACCGATTTAAAGACCGCGCGCCAGGCTCTAACCTTGTAAATATGTGAATACCCTGTCAATGTGAAGAACGTGTACATATAATTCATTGTTAATATCATAAGCTAGGTTGCTCTTTTTGAGCGACACCTAATAAAGTTATTTTTGAACTGGAACTGGATTCCCGACAGTCATGAACCGGGATTGAATCCCGCGTTAAAATTTTGTTTAATATGTGAATAACCTTCACATATTATTCATTGTTCAATTATCATGAACTAGGTTGCTCTTGCTGAGCGGTACCTATTAATGTGATTTGAACCAAAAAAAAAATTCAATACAATAGTAGAGCGGTCTGGAGATTAATTTGGTGAAACAGCTAAGAGGGTTTACTACTGATGAGCCTTCTCATTCAATAACGTTTATCATTGCAGTAAGGTCTGTTGAGATAATATTTTATTATTTATATAAAGTGAAACACATCGTGTCGTAAAAAATAGTCACAAACATTATCTTATAATTGGTAGTGTTCTCTAAATTTATTAGTAAAAACATGTAGTCTCTCTTGAGCATACTAATTCTTTAACGAATGAAGGTATTAATACACGAATGTTTCTTTTTCAAATAAATCAAACTTCTACTGTCCTTACTGCGATAAAAAAATATATATTGGGAGGGCTTGGCTCAACAATGTTGAACCCTCCCAGCGGCCTCGCCAACTTAATCTACCAAACCGCCTCTTTAGAGCTCTATTACTGTATTTGTAAAAGAAACATTCGCGTCTTAATGTTTTCATTCGTTATATATAGATGACGCGTTATTGCTTTGTATTAATACTAATTCTTTATTAAAGCAAAACTTTTAATAAGACTTAGGAATGGCTGTGATTGTAGACCCATTCTTTGAATAGGTCATTGTTCTATATTTTTCATTTTTTGTTTTGAACTAAAGTAAATTGCTGTGTCATTCTGAGATTTGTATTTCCTAAAAAGAGAGTGACAATATTATTTAAAATAAAAGCGAGGGTAAAGCCCAACTACGCAATAATATGGAGAAAGGATCAAACATTAGATTCAAGGTTAAGTAAAAGGATCAAGATTGGTCCATACAAGTTTTATCGAAAAAATGAGAGTAGAAAACAAAGAGCTGTGTGTAAGATTGCAGCCAATATGCCGCCAGGACAGGACGGACCGATTGATGGTCCGGGTGCGGCACGGTCCGAGGATGACGTCTGCATTGTGACCAGAGAAGTCGCAGCTCCGTAGCGAGGATCAGTCAACCCTGACCGGAACGTCGACGACAGACACCTATCTCTCCAGGAACCGGGTGATCGGCGGGGCCTCAAGGCGCGATGAGCTGAGCGGGTGGTGATTCTGACCAACGGCGTGGCTGTCCCGCCCAGGACAACAGCCCGGGCCAGGCTGGACTCCCGGAGGCTCGCCTGTAGGTTCTCCGCTACCACCCTCTGGCAGAAGGCGGCGAGGGCCGCGGCGTCAGAGAGAACAGATCGCGTAGGGTGGAGGATGAAGATGTTGCTCAGGTCCCGAACTCGGGCGCCGACCCAGCGCAAGGGGACCAGGAGGTTAGGGGGACGGAAGTACCGGCAGCCGCCGATGATGGGAATATCCAGTAGCTGTGTCGTGGGAACCACCCGGTGGTTGAGGTCCAGGAAGTTTGAGACCTCCTCCCAAAGTCTCAGCAGTCGGAGGCACCGGGGCTGGAGTCTGGTGCCGTGGGGTGGAGGTCGCAACCAGGCGTCCCTTGGCACTCTAGCCAGGAATAGCCATTTTTACCTCCGCGGAGCGCGACCTGGACACCCTTGAGGCATGAAAAATGGAACTTTGTTCCTATATCCATTAGGCCGAAGCCCCCGTGACCACGTGGCTCGCAAGGATGCCAGCAGGAAGCCACGCCGTGTGGTCGGGCCTATATAAATCTCGCCAGACAGCTCTGAAACTTGGAGATGGTCGCAGCATTGGGCAGTTTCGCGTGTAGGTGGAGAGCACCAGGGCGGCCCTAGCTCGCCCGACAAGGGAGAGGCCGCGCGTGAAGGGCGTCCACTTTAGGCATTTTCATCCCGGTCAGCTGAATGATGTTCTTGGACCCTCCGACTACTTTATTTACAGCCTGGAGGTACTGGTATGTCGTGAAGTGCTCGATATATACGCACTGCTCCTGGGTGGGAGACGCCTGGCGTCCGCGATGTGCGCACACGTGGCCTTGACCTTATGAGAACCGAAAGACTTCCTTCCAGCCTGCTGGTATGACAGACCGCGGCAAACATGCAAGCGGGGCCATGAAATAGGAGATGACCACCTCGGCGTGGCGCGGCAGATTGGCTGAGAAAAATCAGAACCCAATATACATTCTAGGGTGTTGTCCTTTTGTCTTCCTTTATCAACTTCCTATAAAAAAAAATGTAGCTAATAAGTAATACCAATAAACACTAACTTTGAAATACTTTTCTGGGCCATCGCTGGACTTAATAAATCGACACACCACAACCTCCTGGATTTTCGGCGACGACATCCCAGTCGTTCATCTTACGCCGGTGTTGGTGCTGTTAAAATTCGCCGTTGAGTTGCTAGCTCTCACCGAGTCACGGCGCCTCTTCTCCGCGGTGTAGCCATCCTCGCTTTCTTCCTCCTCTTCCTCCTTATATCAGCCCAGATCTTTTGGGCTTTTCCAGCGCTATTTGGAGGCGACTTTGTCGCGATTCCGTCCACCAGGGCAAAATTTGCATCTCTTTCGCTTGGAGGCGAATTTACATAGTTTAGAATTTCTTTATATTATTAGAATATTTTTCTTATAAATCAAATTTCATAGATATTTCTGCACTGGCTTGGATTTCTTATCTGGGTCTTTCAGGCATACGTGTAGCTCTTCCAGTGCTTTCAGCCGGTACCGCACATTCCTGCATTCTTACATACGCCAAAGGTGAAAGACGGCGGAGCTAAAAAAAAAAGCGTGATCACTCGTTCTAGTGTATGTGTTCCGTATAACAAAAGTATTCCTCCAATAGCATTTTATATCTTTACAAAATTCAATATATATCTATTCAACATATATTGTAGAGGAAAATATGGCAAGCTCAAAGACGCCCACTACACATCTAACTTCTGAAATGGCGAAGCAACAAGGAATGGAAAATTCCCAAAAGGTTGATAATGTTAATGATTCAAAATTTAAGAAATACATGAAAAAAATACTTGAAGAACTCGGGCAGAAACTACTTTTAAAATTCACTGATATATTTAGCGATCGGTTAAAAGATTTAAAGCTCATTGGAAAAGGAGGTTATGGAAGATGTTTCAAGTTAGGTAATAGTGTCTACAAAGTTTCACTAATACCCGAAGATTATATCGATGATGCATTCTCAGAACTTCTCATTACTAAGAAGTTGTCATCGCTGAGAAAAAACACAGAAGAAAACAGAACCGAATGTTTCCCTATATTACTGAAATGTTGGCTCATATGGGATGGTGATATAGAAAAGTTGAAGAACTCCGAAGAAGATTTGAAGAACGAATTGTATATTGTTCAGGAGCTAGATTATTGTGGGGAAACCTTAAGATCGATGCAAAAAGTTATCAAAACATATGAAAATGTGGTAAGCGTTATGGCGCAGGTAGGATTTGCACTTGCTGTAGGCGAAGAAGTTTGCAAATTGGAACATCGTGACATACACAGATCCAACATTCTATTGTTGCCCACTAAAGAGAAATATACAGACGCTGTTATAAAAGGTACTGTCTACAGAATTCCTCTAAACGGCTACAAGGCGACACTAATCGACTTTGGATTGTCCCGTGCGACAATAAATGACCAGACATACTTTACCGAATTCGAAGTACCTTCAGATGACTACAGACATAGGCTAAATGAGGATGGTTTTGATAAATTTGTCCCTGAAACTAATTTGCAAGCAGTTCATAGAGTTTTTAAATCTTTAACCAAAAAAATTGAAGATAAAAATAATATCAATCCGAACATAAATATGAGATTTACCAATGAAAATTCCTGTTTGACCATGTTTACTAAACACTATAGATATTTCTGTTTTACGCACAACCCTGCCTTGTGAAGACAAAGATGAGAAGTACAAACTTACTTGATTATTTCCAAACTTTTACTCCTATATTATTCTGCGAGATAATTTTTAATATTTTAAAATCATCAATATTTTTTGCTAAAAATTCGACTTCTAAATTTGTATATATTCCTAATAGCATATATATTTAACGCTCTATAATTATCAATAAATATATTTTAATCTATTCTGTGTGAATATTATTAATTTGAACATACCCTTCGAATCCTGACCGAAAACTAATTTTAAAGCGCTATCTCAATAAATCTAAATTGACATAAAATATATATTTCGAATTTATATTTTGACCACTTATTTATTTAGATAAAAAAAATGGTTAGCAAGGTTTTTTTTTTCATGAGTATTTCAGCAAAGTTTATATTCACTCAATATATTTGATAACCAGTTCCAAAATAACTTTATTAGGTACCGCTCAAAAAGACCAACCTATCTTATGTTATTTACAGTAGATAATATGTACATCACAGTGTATTTACATATTTACATGGATGGAGCCTTGTGCGGGATCTTGAATTCAGAATGTTCTCTCTTCTAAGATAGACTTTTATCCTCGTTTATTTTTTCTAGCTACATGTTTTTTTCTTTCGTTTTTTTCCCACCTGTCTACGTTTGTTCTCAATTGATATAAGAGTTACTTTGTCTTGGATTTTATTCTCATTGTTTCTTGTTTATAATTACAGGCTCATTTGAATATTGTTTTCAAGATTTTCTGATTTTTTTTCATAGAAGTTAAAAGCTTGTTGAAATCATTTATTGAGGTCCTTTCTAATAATTCTGTTACTGACATAGTTGAAAAGCACTTCATCACTCTAAAACCTCTTCTTTATCACACACAAACATGGCGTATCTACAATATTTCATATTGAAGTGAATTTAGTAAAGGAGAATTGTTGAATGCAATTATGCAAGCTTTTAAACGGAGCATACAAGTGTCTCTCACCTTTCTAAAATCAAATTTGAAATGATTTGAAAATGTCTTCACTAAGGCTAAAGCTTTGGTGGTAAAACATATCTCCCTACGTTGCTAATTGTTGGCAGTTGTACAATTTAATCCTTAGTTTTGCTTTATTGCTTAGTTATTTTAACTTTAGATTAGCACAACCTAATGAAGCCATCACTGCAAACATTCAAATTAAACTTTAAAAATGAGTAGAAACCAACTTAGTGTTGTTCACTTAACACTGAAGTGGATAATAAGTATTTTATCAACCAACAGGTTCTTCTGTAAAAGATTTGGTGTAAACACACAAGCATGCCCTCGCCGCTTAGGACTCATAGAAATCTGATTGTTAAATGACGATACCTGAAATATTTTTCGTTTTATTGAATCAAATAAAAGCTTTCAAAACTAATTTTATTAATTTATATAAGGTTGTCCTAAAAGTTTGTGTTTTTCTTAATACGTTGTTTTTCTTATTACTTGGCGAATAATATTATCACGGCAAATACATAATTCAATTACTTTATACATAATACAAAGACATTATACATAACGGCGAATAATAATATTACGGCAAATACATAATACAATTACTTTATACACTGCGTGACATTGAAAATGGAACACCAAGAAATAGTGGCCAGAAAGTGATGAAACTCGGCAGACAGAGAGAGACAGGGACGAACAATAAGTGATCTTTATTTCAAAATGATAGTCATAATACAGAGCGAGAACGGCGTCGGCTTAGTGGCAAGTAGGACCACCGCGGACGGCGATGCACGCAGCAACACGTCTAGGTAGAGAGTCAATCAGAGTACGGATGGCGTCCTGAGGGATGGGTCTCCATTCCCTCTCAACCACTTGCCACAGTTCGTCTTCTGAACGCGGCTGTGGCAAGGCATGCAAACGGCTTCCAATGATGTCCCAGACGTGCTCGATTGGTGAGAGATCAGGAGAGTACGGTGGCCAGGGAAGCATCTGTACATCTTGCAGAGCTTGTTGGCTAATGCGAGCAGTGTGCGGTCGGGCGTTATCCTGCTGATAAAGGGCATTGGGTACCCCCTGAAGGTAGGGGAGTGTCACCCGGTCGCAGCACATCATCAACGTATCGTTGGGCCGTCATAGTGCCCTGAATACGAAGTAAAGGTGACCTGGAATCATACGCGATTGCGCCCCAAACCATGATTCCACGTTGTCGCACGGTGGGGCGTTCCACAATTGCTGCCGGATTGGACCTTTCTCCACGTCGACGCCACACGCGTACACGGCGACTATCACTGGACAAGCAGAAACGCGACTCATCTGAGAACACGACCCTGTGCCATTCCGTCATCCACGTCGATCTAGCCCGGCACCATTCCAAACGTTGGCGCCTATTCGGTGGGGTCAATGGCAGTCTTCTTAGAGGACGGCATGAGTGCAAGCCATTAGCAACCAATCGACGGGAACAAGGTTGTCCCAAAAGTTCGTAAACACTTACAAAAAATTGAAATACCAAAATTATTTGCCGTTATGTATAATATATTTGTATTACAGTGGACCCTCGGTTTACGAGCACCTTGGAGTACGAGCTTTTCGCAGTACGAGCAAAATTTTTTGAAAAATTTTACCTCGGATTACGAGTGAAATTTCGCATTACGAGCAACTCGTGATGGTTGCCCGTAATCGTGATGGATGAAAATTCACTGGGATCCCTCCCTTCAGATCAGATTCGGGAAATATGTAAAATGTGGGAAACTGTGCAATTGTTCGTAGCAAGAAGAATTGCCCGAGTTTCAATATTAAAATTAAGAAATTAGTTTCGCACTACGAGCGTTTTGGAGTACGAGCATAGCTCTGGAACGGATTATGCTCGCAAACCGAGGGTCGACTGTATATATAAAGTGATTAAATTATGTATTATTATTATGTATTCGCTGTAATAATATTATTCCCCATGTAAAAAGAAAAACAAATTTTCAAGAAAAACACGAACTTTTGGGACAACCTTATATTAGAGGATTGCTGATTTTGACCAAGTTGAAAAAAATCTTATAACGTCCCCGTAACTCTTTTTTATTCCCCGGATCAAAGAAACCTTTCGGGTAAGCCATTTATCAGTTATCTTGAACGTATAAATGGATGATAAAAAAAAAATAGTTGGGGCGTTATATGATTTTTGGTAGTTATATTAGAGATTTATAATCAATTTATCTAAACAAAGGACACGATGAGAAATGCAAAACACAAAAAAAAAAAAAAAAAAAAAAGATCTATGCAAATATAGAAGCAAAAAAACTTCATAAAATACAAATTTATATATATATATAGATCATATAATTGTTCATTTAGAATCTCTTTGTCAAATCGTTTGTCTGTGTGGATAAATACTTTAGTTTTATCCCATTTTACAAATCTAAACATGACGCAATCGCGTAATTAATCATTATAACTTCAATATATACAACAGGAACAATCTATATTTGCATATATATTCAGATAAAAAATCGTAAACTATTTAAGCCACACAAAGTTCTGAAAGCGATATTATACAAAGGACTTAAAAGAGGTTGTTTGGTCACCTTCTAATATTTCTGGAAGAGACATCAAGATGACCCTATGAACGGAGCTGAGCCAGTTGACTCCGCGAACCAATGCCCCAGAAGTCCGTTTACAGGCCACTACATAAATCCTTTCCTGCAGACAACCGCCTATCCACAGGAATTGACTTCTGTCCCAGACCCATATCAAGGCAACGTTCCTACACAGGCTCCCCAGCAGGACGACGCTCTTACACAGGCTCCCCAGCAGAACGACGTTCCTACACAGGCTCCCCAGCAGAACGACGTTCCTACACAGGCTCCCCAGCAGAACGACGTTTCTACACAGGCTCCCCAGCAGAACGACGTTCCTACACAGGCTCCCCAGCAGAACGACGTTCCTACACAGGCTCCCCAGCAGAACGACGTTTCTACACAGGCTCCCCAGCAGAACGACGTTCCTACACAGGCTCCCCAGCAGAACGACGTTCCTACACAGGCTCCCCAGCAGAACGACGTTCCTACACAGGCTCCCCAGCAGAACGACGTTCCTACACAGGCTCCCAGCAGAACGACGTTTTTACACAGGCTCCCCAGCAGAACGACGTTCCTACACAGGCTCCCCAGCAGAACGACCGTTCCTACACAGGCTCCCCAGCAGAACGACGTTCCTACACAGGCTCCCCAGCAGAACGACGTTCCTACACAGGCTCCCCAGCAGAACAACTTTTCTAAACAGGCTTCCCAGCAGAACGAGGTTCCCACACAGGCTCCCCAGCAGAACAACGTTTCTAAACAGGCTTCCCAGCAGAACGAGGTTCCCACACAGGCTCCCCAGCAGGACGACGTTTCTAAACAGGCTTCCCAGCAGAACGAGGTTCCCACACAGGCTCCCCAGCAGAACGAGGTTCCCACACAGGCTCCCCAGCAGAACAACGTTTCTAAACAGGCTTCCCAGCAGGACCACGTTTCTAAACAGGCTCCCCAGCAGAACGAGGTTCCCACTCAGGCTATTACCTTGACCCTGTATACGGCTAACTTCATGGTAGAAGATTACTACCAAGCCCCTTTGCCCCAGACCCAAATCTACATGCTACCCTACCCAGCAATTAACCAGTTTCAGAATTATACCCCATCTGCGGGTTACCAGTCATTGCGCAACCTCAATCTAGAGAACTTAGCCCAACAACCGATACAAGGTCTCAGTACAATACAACTGAAGCCCTGCCTCAAGCTCTAGACCAGTACCTAACAACTGACTATGTTGACGATACTGAATAAAATAAAAGCGTCCAGAATTATCGATGTAAATAAAAAATTCACAAAACATTGCATATTTTTAGTTACAGAAAAAAAGGGGGAGGGGGGACTTTCAAATTTCACCTTGATTAAAAACACCAGATATTCAAACTGATGCAAGTTGTTGAAAATGTTTTTAAAGATCAGAGTAATATATGAGAAAGCACATGCTCCTAAATTACAGGAATATTTTTCTATAGCCATTAACAAGATTCAGGGACCTTCAAGTCCTGTTGTCCTTCACTGGATTACTTTTGGAAGTCCAGGAGGTCCTGGCTGGTCTTAGAGCCAAACAAACTCCGCCTTTGCCGGTCCCAAGCCCGGATGAAAAAAGAGGAGGGGGAGCAGTAACAAGCTCATTAAAAAACCTGGGTTCAGCTATCCCAGCTGATAGTACCTTGTAAGGGCTTCTTATCCAGGGATACAGGATGAGCAGCGTTTGTACTCCCATGTTAGGAGCGGCGTCTGTGGAGTTAAGTTGGCCTGCCACTGAGTAGTGCTCCCAGTCTTTAATGACAAAGGCAGATGCCTTCTACTTCACCCAATCATGATTGTTGTCAACTTTACAAGCTTGATACCGTAATATGATTGAGTGGAGACAAGAAAGAAGAGAGCCAAGCAGACACATCTGACCATTGTACCTATGTAGAGTACATCCAGGATATCAACCATGTGCACTACATGCAGACAGATACTGGGCAGTGATATAACTGACCAGGATTAAAGGTAAAGTTGGTCACTCCAACATTAGACATGTTGATTCTCAACCTGCAACCCTAAAAAACATTATTGACTGTATTGACTCATCCATTGATGAGCTCTACTCTTCTCCGGCAGACACTATCAAAAGTCTCAAGCTTGACACCTTAATATGATTGAGTGGTATAAGAAAGAAGAAGAAGATTTTGAAAACCTCAAAGTCTGGCCCTGGTGGAAGTCACCCTGAAGATCCTTCCATTCAAAAGAAAAGAATTACCTTTGACAATCTCTTCTTTCTTTATGAAAAAGGGCCACATCAATGTGACAATATGAGAATACAGGTAATGACATCCATGGATTGAACACAAATGGACAGATGGCAAGCTTGTGACCTTCATCTTGCTCCATGATGGTTAAGAGTTGTTTTATCAATAAGTCTTGGATGGACATGGTGGCCATAGGAATGAATTATGTCCTCCATTAAGACTTTACTTCAGACTACAAGACAAAGAAAACATAATCTTGGCTGATACCTAACGTCCCAATCCACTGGAATTCCGATACCTGTCTATTGTAGTGCAGAGAATATTTATCTGTTTTTATATATGAGCAAGAATATATATATATATTTTTTTTTCATTTCACAAAAATATTAATTTATTAATATCACAGAAAATATATTTCTATAAATCTGAACCCCATCTCCTAGATTACACTCTCAACTGATAAATATATACACATATCAAAGTATGCATAACTTATTCTACTAAAAAAAAAATACAGTTAAACCTGTCTTTAGCTCCCCCTCTAAATAGCGGCTTCCTCTCTATAGCGCCCGATTTTAAGCATTAAAATGTAAACATTTTAAATTAAAAGTGACCTGTCTATAGCACCCCCTCTCTATAGCACCCTATTTTGGTGAGTCCCAAGAGGGGGCGTTTTAGACAGGTTTAACTGTATATTCTTTACAATTAAATTTACATATATTCAATTCACCACATTTTTCCTTTATCAATAAACAAGATGATCACATACAAGACTGTCCCCCTAACTCTCCAGACATCTTCAACTACCATGCATGGGGAGTTGTTGAGAGAGATGTCAATAAAATTCCCCACAACACACCATTCAGTCTGTAATGGATAGAGTTCACACATGGTTATGACCCAAATTGCCAAGGTCATTATCACCTGCAGGCTTGGATCTTCGGCGGGTCCGGCCTTGAGGACGACGCCCTTTCCATCCTGGCGTCGGCAAAGTTGCGAATTTATCGCTACTTTGTCCAGGTTGGGCTAGGAGAAGCGGTGGAGGACCCGCTCATCGCCTGGTCCGGGACCCTCCAGCGCCGAGATTTTCTTCCTTCATCATCTTGTAATATATATGTTTCATATATGTATATATTTTCTTTCTTTCTTCCTTGCTATATGTAATATATTTCTCTCTCTCTTTTTGATTGAAATTGTGTAAAATTGTCTAGAAGACAATAAATAATTTTTAATTGTCAAAAATTGTCAAGGTCATTATCACTAAGGTTTTTTGCTTCTTCCTGCACTCATCTTTAGTCTTTGGAAGCCGAGAGACTTCCTTCCAGCCTGCTGAGATGGCGGATCACGCCATCGACAAACACCCAAACAGGGTCTTTTTTTTTTTTTAATTATTATCCCTAGTACACGTGGTACAGGCCATGATAATCATGGTGGGTAGTTAGCTACTGCTTTTACTGTAAGTATACCACATGTCTACACACATGAAAAGCAGTTCGACTTTGCACTTACAAATGTGCCAGAGCCCAGTTTGGTTACTTGCACTCGCTGGTGGGGTTGGACTTTTGCAAGAATCGGGGACCATTGGAGCATTTTTTTTTTTTTAATCAGAAAAAAAGTGTCCAATGCGGGAATCAAACCTGGGTCGTAGCGGTAGAAAACCAAATGGTTTAACCAGTCTTCCACTGAGCAGGGTCATGAAATAGGAGATTTCCACCACAGCGTGTTTGCCAACGGCGAAGTCCATCATCCCAGCAGGCTGGAAAGAAGTCTCTCAGCTCACACAAGTCTGCCATAGTTAATATTTTGGAGTCTACAATGAATAAATAAAAATTTTAACTGCGATATATTTTTTTGAAGGTTTCATTAAAAAAAAATTCCCATTTACCAGCTCCTCTATGTATAAAAGTTTTTAAAAATGAATGTACAGGAGTCTCCCAAGAAAGATTGTACAAAAAACATGGCAACCCCTGGTCTCTTACAACGGATAGCCACACCAAGAAAGGTAGCCTTTGCCTTTTTTGGTGCCTAAATTGCAATAAGATACAGTAGAACCTCTATGTAAAGGACATTTAATTGCAGAGTCAAAGTGTCCTTTAGAGAGAGGTGTCCTCTTAACGGATTGTTGCTAAATAGTAAACATGGTAATTTTGGTGAGGAAAACTGTCCTTTGTAGAGAGGTGTCCTCTAATGAGTGTCCTCTCATGGAGGTTCTACTGTATTTATTATTTTTTGAACAGATTTTTACAATTTTAGCCATTAGATTTCACTACTCTTTAAACTTCTCTTTTACCTCTCTGGCTATTCAGCCTACAAGACAAAGAAAACATAGTCTTGGCTGATACTTAACGTCCCAAGACACTGGAGTTCGGATACCTGTCCCCCTAACTCTCCAGACTGAAACCCCTTCAACTACTATGTATGGGGAGTTGTTGAAAGAGATGTCAACAAAACTCCCCACAACACCACAGTCTGTAATGGATAGAGTTCACACAGTTATGACCCAAATTAAACAGACCCTCCAACTAAACAGAAGGGAATCGACACAGTTGGCCAGATGGAAATCTGGTCACCTGCGCCCTCTAGTCTATAAAGAGGGAGCCAAAAGCTTCCCCATGTGTACTAGGTGCAACACCGAAGAGGCCACTCCCCAACATTTACTAAATTGCATTGGAAAGGACAAAAGATCCCTGTACAGAGAACCAAGAAGAGTTCTTGAGCTTCTTTACGAGTAGACCTCCAAGATCTTGTCTAATTTAGACTTTTAAAGGATAAGTAAAAAAAAAATTACCCAAATTGTCATGGTCATTGTCATTAAAGCTTTGTGCTTCTTCCTGCACTCATCTTTAGTCTGTGGGAGCCCAGAGACTTCCTTCCAGCCTGCTGAGATTACGATTATTTTATAAAAAAACAATGTTAGTATAGGGGTAGATATATAATGCTGTAAATATATACTCTCTCAATGTCTCTATATTCATCTTTACTTGCTGAACTGACACTTTGACTCATAAAACTGACTTTACTATGTGTATATTGTTGTTTTCCTATGTAAATACTACTATGTAATTAATGCTATGTAGTTAATGTCTGAATAAAGAGTTTTAAAATGTATAGGGATAGAAGTAAACATAGATTCAATATCTAAAGATATAAAGATTCTTTGATTTCCATTTAGCTATGAATTCGAAGATATTATTAACATGAAGCTAAATGGAAATCAAGTAATCTATGTTTACTTCTATCCCTATACCCACAATTATGGATGCATTTAACCATGTGATAAAAGATACAGAAATAAATAACAATGTTTCTTTTCCCCTTGTGTAAAGATTAAACAAATTCCATGAGTTCATGGCACCATACAATGTTCTTTTACATCAAATAAATTGCTTTATAATAGAACGTCTCCAAAGATATGTTTTTTATTTTATTAAATGTTCTCTCAAGCTTTCAGGTACTGTAAACTCTTCGTTTAATAAAATAAGAAACATATCCTCAGAGACTGTGTTTTATTGTAATTTAAATTTCAGAGGATTCTTCTAATTTTACAAATAAATTGCTGAATTTATCTTTAGTTTGTCTTTCCTACGTGAAAAATATTTACTCTCAGCAAAATTTTCATCAATATTTAGATATTGTTACATGGATGACAAGACCAAGATACCAGAGTAAAGTTGGGGAAAGAGAGGTGGACTCTAGCTGCTTCCATTACCATGTGGCAGGCGCTAAAAAACAGCATTCCTGTGTGGGGGAGGACAGAGTCTGGTTACATCAGCGGCAAGGAGAAGACGTGGCGACTTGTCTCCGGGCGAGTGGATGATCCTACAAGACGGTGCCAGGAGAGACTGACATCGGAGCGGTCTACAAGGCGGTGTAGTCCAGGCTGGACTTGAATAGTGTGGAGCGGGAAGCTTCACAAGAGTGACATCCGCGATGCCAAGGATACTTCTGACGGGGCGGTTGAAGGAAAGTCCAACTCATTGTATTCCTTCTGTTAAGTGAGAGATAATAAAGCGCTAACTTTAGCTGTATCCCTTTGAACCCACGCTTATATCTTTGTGGCATCCTGAATAGCCAAAGTACACGAATAGCATCTAGGTACGATGTAATAATATATACAGTAAAACTACCTCTCTGTAAAGGAAACTTAATTGCAAAGCCAAATTGTCCTTTAAAGAGAGGTGTCCTCTTACCAAAGAGTTTCTAAATAGTAAAAATGAAAATTTTGCAAATTAAAACTATCCTTTATAGAGAGGTGTCCTCTTTCACGAGTATACTTTCATGTTAGTTTAACTGTATATCTTCTTTCAATTTACCAAATTTGTATCACTAAATAGAAAAAATAAAAAACCAAAAAGAGAGACCAGATAAAATTAATAATTTATTCGATGATATGATCATAATCGAAAAAAAAAAAAAAAAAGGAAAGTTGCATAGAGAGATGGTGATTACTTATTTACATATATTCCATGCAGTCATCAGTAAACATGGGTGGGGTGGCCAACAGAACTTTTGCCAGAGTGAAACCAACAAAATCTAATAATAATAATAAGTGTTGTGTAATACACTACCAACATATTTTCTGATGGTAATATATTTTATATTTTGTGATATAGAGAGAAGTTTATCATATATTTACTTTGATGTATACTCCCAAACTAAAAAAGATATAGCTCGGAACAAATGTCCTAATAATGAAAGGACAAACAAACCTTTGTGTGTGGAATATGATACAGATAGAAGGAAGGAAGGAGACATTTATATATATAAAAAAGGAAAAAAAAAGAGTTGAGATAGAGAAAGAGAGAGACCAATTACAAAAATAAAATATAAAGAAATTATGTACATGTGGGGAACAAGATGGCAGTATCACATTGGAGCTCATGTCTTCTTACGCAAGGACATGCGAATGATCTGGGGACACAACAAGGTTATTTTACTATTCAATTCAATATATTCCCTTGTTACAATAATAAGATGATAAGACACAATTTGGATTATAGATTATAGACACAAGGTAATAAGACCAAATCCAAATATATAAATAGTGTGTGACGTTTCGGTAACAGCATTGTTACCATCTTCAGACAACTGACAAGAGACTCTCATTCAGAACTTTTGTCTGGAGATGATAACAACGCTGTAACCGAAATGTCACACACTATTTATTTATTTGGATTTGGTATTATTACCTTGTGAATATTAAGATGAAAATATCAGGCAACATCAGAGATTTAAAAAACCAAGGTAAAACATGAACCAAACTTACAACAGGCTCCGTGGTAGTGGGTGTCTTGGGACGTCCACCACTGCAACCACAGCATCCTCTTAGACTCATGTGTGCGGACATGGGCCTTAACTGGTTCCTATGGTACAAAAGGTAAAAAAAGACCAAATCAAAGGTAAAAAAATAAGTGTGTGATGTTTCAGTAACAGAATTGTTGCCATCATCTTTGATAACAATGCTGTTACAGACATGTCACACACTATTTATTAATTTGGATTTTGGTCTCATTACTTTGTGTTTCTAATCTATAATCCAAATTGTACCTTATTATTGGTTTCTATGGTAAAATTTGTAACAGTTATGTTTTGGCAATGTGTTTCTTTTTACACATATCATCAAATATTATCATATTTTATTAATAATTCCCCCCCTTCCTTTATTTTTATTTCCGATATTTCAGCGACCTGCGATGGCCCTTTTCAAGGAAAACCCATTCCTACAAAGTTTAGTTGTTACTATCTAGGAAGAGCCAAGATATAAAAAATATGAAAATAAAGGAGCATGAACTCATGGAATTTGTGTAATCTTTATCCAAGGGGATAAGAAACAACAACAACGTTTCTTTTACAAATTAAACTATTTTTACTGGTGAAACCACTGGGAGGGTTCACTACAGATGAGCCAGGTCCTCTCAAATATTATTCCATTGCAGTAAGGACAGTATAGAAATTGTTTATTTTGTAAAAGAAACATACGTGTCTATAATAGTTTCAATTTTTCATAACAGATGGCGCACTAATGCTTCATAATATAAAAAATATAATTTGAGATTTTTTTTTTTTTTTGGCAATGTGTTTCTTTGCACACATCATCATCATCATCAAATATTCTCTCTACAGAGATCTTACTGCAATGATAAAAGTTATTGAATGAGAGGGCTTGGCTCATCTGTGGTGAAATTGATGAGAGATTAATCACCAGACCGCTCTACTATTGTATTGAGGAATGGTTTTTCTTATATAGAGGAGATGAGTCAATGATGAGCTGAGCCCTCTCATTCAATAACTTTTATCATTGCAGTAAGATCTGTTAAAGGTTAAAGACAAGTAAGATCTGTAGAGACTCAGCCAATGAGTGTTGTCTCTTAGAGAAATTCTATGACATTATGTAGTGATACAAAGAAGACCAAATCCACAAATAAATAAATAGTATGACGTTTCGGTAACAGCCTTGCTACCATCATCAGACAAAAGAATAAACCTTTGTAGTGATAAGGCACAATTTGGATTATAAACACAAGGTAATAAGACCAAATCCACAAATAAATAAATAGTATGACATTTCGGTAACAGCCTTGTTACCATCATCAGACAAAAGAATAAACCTTTGTAGTGATAAGGCACAATATGGCTTATAGGTGAGAAACCCAAGGTAATAAGACCAAATCAATAGTGTGTGACGTTTCGGTAACAGTGTTGTCTGATGATGGTAACAACATTGTTAACAAATGTCACACACTATTGATTTGGTCTTATTACCTTGTAGAGATAATATTTGATGATGATATGTGTAAAAAAGAAACACATTGCCAATAAATTTAATTGTTACAAATTTCATGGATAGATGACAATTGAATTTCTAAATGTTTCCCTAAGGTGTCAGTCTCCAACTCCATAGTAACAACACCATAGGGACATGCAGGCTTCTACAAAACTTTAGGGACAAAACTTTAGGAAATTTGATATTTCAAGCATAAATCACACCTTATTTGCTTATATAACGGTGGATTTCCCATATATGTAGATTTGAACATTCTCCTTCAAAAAAAAAACCTGTCTATAATGCCCCCTCTAAATAGTGCCTTCCTCTCTATAGCGCCAGATTTTAAACATTAAAATGTAAACATTTTACATCAAAAGTGACCTGTCTATATCACCCTATTTTGGCGAGTCCCAAGAGGGGGCGCGCGCTATAGACAGGTTTAACTATATATACAGTAGAACCTCCATGAGAGGACACCTCTCTCCCTAAAGGACACTTTGGCTCTGCAATTAGGTGTCTTTTACAGGTAGGTTCTACTGTATATATATAATAATAAATTTATGTCTTTATTCATGATAAAATTGTGAAAAAACGTTTTAAAATTGTAAGATATAGTCGATATTGTTTTTTAAGCCCGTTGAAGAGCGATTATCACTTGAAAGTTAGTGTTTTTAAATAAAAAGAAACTCCTTGTGAGAAAATATTTTTTAATTTTAAAATTTATATGTGCCACAAATATACAACTTCCTTAAGTTTTGTCCATGAGTGTATTTCACCATTGCCACGGGTTAATGTTTTAGCATGAAAAATATGGAAACACCCAACAAGCTGTGAATACAAATGTCAATCAACCCTCGGTATAACAACATCCTTTAGGACAAAGATTTGTTCATGTTGTTATAAACACCACTATTGGAGCTTTATATAAAGTTATAAGTTGTTGGTGAAGGTCTATTGTTTATTATTGGGCGTAATGGACAGTTAGGCTTGTGGACTTTGGAGCACCATATATACAGTGGTACCTCGACATACGAATTTAATTCGTTCCGCAACCTTGCTCGTATCTTGAATTACTCGTATCTCGAAGCAAATTTCCCCATACAAAATTTCCCATTTTAAATCACAGATTAATATCTTCAACACTACCGAACCGAACTCGTATCTCGAATTTCGCTCGTAACTCAAAGCAAAAAATCACTTGCTCGTCGGCTCGTATCTCGAAAAACTCGTATGTTGGGGCGCTCGTATGTCGAGGTACCACTGTATTGGGAACATGTGTATCATAATTTTTCAACTTGGTTAAAAGCCTGTAATTAATATATTTGTTTATACTTTATTTATAAGTTGTTGAGTCCATTATAAGAAATTTTAACTATTTTTGATGCATATGATTCTTTTACATAGAAATAAATTTTCTATACTGACCTTACTGCAATGATTAAAAAAAAAGTGGGAGAGCTTGGTTCATCAGAGGTAAACCCTTCCAGAAATTTCGCCAGTTTAATCTACCACATACCGCTGTAATATTGCATTTTTCGGGTTTTCTTTTATTCTGATACTGAAGCTAGACTCTTGGAAAGGGTATTTTAAATGAACTATGGAGATGAGCTTTGAGGACAGTAAAAATACATATAATGCTAAATATATATAATATGCTTTGAACATTACTCATCCACAAATTGCAAGTAAAAGTTTTTTTTAAAAACACAATTTTATAATGAGGTTCCACTCTATACTGTATCAAGAATGGGGTTTAGGGTGCAGCTTTTAACTTGTATTAGCTGAACTAAACAGGACCTTTGGGGGAGGCCACTACTTATCATCAAACAGTTCGAAGAGCATGAACTCATGGAATTTGTGTAATCTTTACACAAGGGGATAAGAAACAACAACTCTATACTGTGTTGCACTATCCTTAATATTTTCTAATTACTTCAACAGTTCTTAAACACAAGGTAATAAGACCAAATCCAAATAAATAAATAGTGTGTGATGTTTCGGTAGCAGCGTTGTTACCATCTTCAGACAAAAGTACTGAATGAATGTCATACACTATTTAGATTTGGTCTTATTACCTTGTGTTTATAATCTATAATCCAAATTGTGCCCTATCATTTCAACAGTTCTTATTTTCAGATTTTCATGTTAGCTGCCTCAGCAGGATGGGCCAAGTATTGTACCTCAGGTAACCCAAGGAATGAAGACTATGTCCATCTAGATCAGTGATTCTCAACCAATGTGCCGCGGTAATTTTGTGTGCCGCGAAATTCTAAAAATGTGCCGCTGAATTTTAGTCATATGATTATGTTCACGTTTGTATTGGTTTTTCTTTTTTCTTTTTCATTTTTTTACTTTTTAAAATAACGAAATTAGCAAATTGAATGTTAGAGATGTATATTACTTATATTTTGCATAGAAACATTGATACATAATTTGAATTTTCTTGCATTCAAGTTAGCAAAAGTGTGCCGCGAAATTCTAAAATTGTGCCGCCAAATTTTCAAATCTTTAAAATAATGCCGCAACAAAAAAAAAAGGTTGAGAATCACTGATCTAGATGCTAACAGACAAAGTGGTATGCTACCTAGGTTGTGTGTATCAGATGGTTTCATCAACAGGATACGTGGCTCCCTCTGGTAACAATTTTAAACACTACCATCACCACAACTAAGAGGATCCAACTGGAGGATCCCACCTAAGCACAGTTGGTACAGTGGAGTCTACCCAGGAGGAGCTCTGAACATCAGAAATAGAAAGCATCAAACAAACAAGATTTAGAACAGGCCATCTCAAGCCATTGAAGATAGAAAATAATAAAATCTATCCCACTTGCCCAAAATGTTGTTTGGCACCTGCAGCTCCAGAACACATTTTAGCTTGCATTAGAGGTACTAAACAGGCCTTTGGGAGAGGCCGCTGCTTATCATAAAACAGCTAGAGGAGCATAAACTCATGGAATTCGTGTAATCTTTACACACGGGGATAAGAAACAACAACGAGTAAACCCTCTCCCAGAATCCTATCCTACAGCGCCTCATCATGGCAGTGGAGTGAAACAGGTAGCACAGTATGTCCTGGTAAGGCCACCCTAGGCTTTGCTATACACCAGGCAGGAAGGTACAGATTGGTAGTGATTGTAACAACACACTGCTTCTGAGGATAAGTGTCTCGTCTCCTCGTAGACAATGTGTTGTTACAATTTATATTTCAGAGGATTATATCTTTCAATTTTACAAATTGGTAGTGTTTGTTCTCCAGAGGAGTGGCTACAAAGGATGTCTGTATTCCACATTAGGAGTGGTGGCCCGCTGCTATTGAGCAATACTTCCAGGTTCCCAGACCAACAACATCCTTCTTTTCCTTCTCCATGAAGATTTCTTCTGTCTCACCCCATGTTGCATCATTCGTCTCTCTGTAGAGAATAAGCAACAACAAGAACTGGTCTAATACCCAGGGAAGGGTTCTCCAGACAATTCTAAGCAGGCATATCATTTTTTTTTCCCTTATCCATAGTACACGTGGTACAGGCCATGATAATCAAGGTGAGTAGAGGTAGGCGACTACTTTTACTGTAAGTGCACCACATGTCCACACATGTGAAAAGCAGTTCGACTTTATACTTACAAATGTGCCAGAGCCCCATTTGGTTACTTGCACTCGCTAGTGGGGTTGAACTTTTGCAAGAATCGGGGGCCATTTGAGGATTTTTTAATCAGAAAAAAAGTGCCCAATGCAGGAATCGAACTCAGGTCGTAGAGGTCGGAAACCAACGGTTTAGACCAGGGGTGGCGAACCTTTTTATATTAGAAGGCCAATTTTCATTTTACCATTTTTGAGAAGGCCGCATATTTATATATATATATATATATTGTTGTTGTTGTTTCTTATCCCCTTGTGTAAAGATTACACGAATTCCATGAGTTCATGCTCCTCGAGCTGTTTTATGATGAGCAGCGGCCTCTCCCAAAGGTCCTGTTTAGTGCATCTAATGCAAGCCAAAATGTGTTCTGGAGCTGCAGGTGACAAGCTACATTTTGGGCAAGTGGGATAAATTTTGTTATTATTTTCTATTTTCAATGGCTTGAGATGGCCTGTTCTAAATCTTGTTAGTGTTGTTTGATGCTGTCTATTTCTGATGTTTAGAGCTCCTCCTGGGTTCACTCCACTGTACCAGCTGTGCTTAGGTGGGATCCTCCAGTTCTTGTTTATTTTTGTTTTGGCTACTGTTTCTATTTCTTTAAAAGTAAGTTTATTTTTCTGTGGCAAGGGTTCTTTTGTGCCCTTTTTTCGCTAGCACATCAGCAGCTTCATTGCCTTCAATTCCAACATGTGAGGGTATCCATTGAAGGTAAATTTTTGAGGTTTTTGAGAGTTTTTTGGAGATAACCAATTATGTTCCTGCTTACTTTGTCTCTGAGTTCCCCTGTGTGACTCAAGTGTTGTATGGCACTTCTACTATCAGTAAGAATCCAGATATCTTGATAATTAGTATTTCTGATGGATTTTAAGGCTTCATAGATGGCTATAAGTTCTGATCTGAAGACTGAGCAAAAATCTGGATTTCTTCTGTTCATTTTCTCAATGCCATTTGTAGTTTTGATGAGACAGCCACTGCCAGTGTGTCCCAAAAATTATAGTTTTGAATTTAAGAAAAGGCCACAACTTGGGCAAGAAAAGGCCGCACGTTCGCCACCCCTGGTTTAGACCATCCTTCCACAGACCTCCACCAAGTATCCCCCAGGCTGACTTCACCAAACACACCGCAGGCTACAATTGATACAGTTGGCAGCTCAGGCCTGCTAACCAACAATAGGGGGGAGGGAGGAACACATCACCAATTTTGTATCCATTACTATTGAGTTCTTGTCTTTAAGAAATGGGTATTTAAGGCCAAATTTGCATAAATTTTTATATTTTTAATTGTTTTTTCACATATATATATAGTTAAACCTGTCTATAGAGCCCCCTCTAAATATCGCCCGATTTTAAATATGTAGTATAATGCGATTTACATTTAAAAGTGACCTGTCTATAGTACCCCCCTCTCTATAGCACCCTATTTTGGTGAGTCCCAAGAGGGGGCGCTATAGACAGGTTTAACTGTATATATATATGGTAATTTAAACCAACAACCCCATATTGTATAATACTTATAACAAGATTGTCATGTTGTATGTAGAAACACATCTGTAAATGGTTATATGCATGATTGACATGTGCCATTATATCATCATATGTAATGTACTTTGTACAAACTGAGGATAATAAATAAAACTCTGTAATAGATTAAGAGTTGAGCTAAAGAGGATAGAACCACAAGAACGTCTAAATTCGAGATAGATGTAAATCACAAAGCAACTTCTAAAGATAGATTGGAAACCATCAGGTCGGCGCCAGTGTCCAGTTTCGCGCCAGATGATCGAGCCCTCACATGTACTGTAATGCAATACTTCTTTGTCGGAGGCGATATATAAAGACACCCCCGGCTTAGCAAAACACACAGTCACTTCACCGTCGGCGCCAGCCCTTATCGGTCTCAGCCAGGACCACCTCATCGCCATGTAAATCAGTAAGATCTCTTCTAACTCCATCTTACTCTTAGCTCGACTTTTATCTGTGTTCATGGAACCTTCCTACTACAACTGTGTCTCTTCGTTTTTTGTGTGTGGACATTCCCAAGCTTTCCACTCTGCCTCGACCATGACTGCCTGTACTCTGTGAGAACTGTTAAAGGTCTTCCAAGGTGCAGAGAGGTACTGGAAAACTCTCCACGCCCTGACTGTCCCTCTCGGCTACTACAGGTTTGACTCTCGGTTACCACATTTATATATATGTCATAATTAGTATAATATCAAAGATGTATAATTTATTTTCGCCAAAATAAGTATGTAAATATATTAAGCTTGTGTTAAAATGTAAAAATGCAAATTCATCCATCTATAAAAACTGTACAAAAATAAACGTGGCAGACATTGCGAGCGAATGCTACGGCACGTCGCTGCTCACTTGGCTGGAACTAATTCTAAGGAATGCATGCATAACGGTTGTGCCCTTCCATTTGATCATGACATATATATATATTAAAAATGGCATATCCTGACCAGGAGCACATGTGCTTTACAGAAGGCAGAGCGCCATCTGGTGGAACAGAAATCAACTAAACATTGATTTAGCCTGTTCCTTGATATTTGGCCAACCCAATTTCTTGATAAATCATACACAAACACTTGCAGGACACAACCAACAAATTGCTAAAGTCAGGAAAACTTCCACACACACACATTGTAGGTTATATACACTTGGCTTAAAACAACATGATACTCCTAGAAATGACACTTCATTGAATTATGCCACATTTGAAAACTTTCTTTTTGGACACCAATATGGTGAACAAATGTTTTACACTCATGGAACTAAACTTAAGGAAGTCTTTGATGTCACTGCTTGTCATTTTTTTTTAAGGAGACAGAGACAATTTTGTTCAAACTTGGTTATCTCATGTGTCTTCAATAAAGGACACTGTGTATCAAATATATTTCAGAGTTATTGTCAGAATACCGATATATATGCTAAAAAGTTCCTTAGGTTTTGTCCATGAGGAGTACATACAGTAAAACTTCTCTGAGAAGACATACTCACAATAGAGGGCAATTTCCATTGTCATAATTACCATTTTTAGCAAATCTTTGTTTAAGATGATATCTCTCTCTTAGTCTCTGTAACTAGGTGTTGTCCTTTACAGAGAGGTAGGAAAACTGTGTATAAAATCTAACACAGCGTAAAACATTTTGGGAACAGAATTTCTACCAGTAATTAAATTTTATCCAACACTGATTTCTACACTAAGGTGACACAAATGACCACTTCCATGGACTACTTGATCTACCCATGGAGGGGAAGGAACCCTCCCTAAAGACTTCAATAAAGTGATTGCAACAAAACCAATTCAGTGGCGAGGAAAATGTGCAATTAGAACAAAACCAGTGTGTGAGAGGTTTGGGGGGGGGGTGGGATTATGGCAGATGGGGAGGGGAGAGGGAAATAAACAAAAGTTCCATAAAATAAAACTGAAGAAATGAATAAAGGAGCTGGTGGGTGAGGCATGCAAGAAAAGCACAACATGCTAGAAACAGAGAGCCAAGCCAGAGAAAGTAAAAAAGAACGAAAAGAAAACAAAAAAGAAAACTTACACCAAGCAGCCATTTAAAGGACTTTCTTTCTTGTGCTTCTCCTAAGGTTAGTGGGGGGGGCGGGGCAGGGGGTTGGGGCTACTGGGGGAGGTTCCACCGACCTCTCTTCCTCCGGCTGCTGCTGCTGCGGGGGAGCAGGGGCGGTGGTGGCTAGACGGGGCTTCTTGGCTGGAGGGGCAGCTGTGGAGGTGGAGGGCTGCTGGGTGCGCTCCCTGATCTCCATCATCTCCCTCAGCTTGACTGTTGTCGCAGCACCTCTTCACTGCAACACCACCACCATAGCACTTAGTCCCTCCCACATTATATGCCAATCCTAGGTACACAAGGTACATAGCTCGAGGAGCATGAACTCATGGAATCTTTGCACAAGGGTATAAGAACACTAATAACTACACGTGGTACCTAGCTCAAGGAGCATGGAGCTTAAGGAAAATGTACCCAATGTGGGTTCAATCCTGGGTCGCGGGAGTTTAAAATCATCAGTTTACACCACTCCTCCACCTATTAGAGCTGATGTGTCATCTCCAAGTTAGCCCAGGTAATAAGTTTTTATTTATCAGCGATTCTTGATATAAAACAAAGTCGGAGAACCAGATATTTCCTCGTTAAATCCAATTTCGATCTCATTATTCCTAATTAATATTCATACCAGGTACATTGTCTTCAGGAGTGTTAAATCTTTAATGTGATCATCAATCCAGTCCTATCAAGACCTACCTCTTTGCCATGATCAACGAAAGCTACACCTTATTCCATGAGATCAAGCTCGAGGAGCATGGACTCATGGGATTTGTGTTATCTTTGCACAAGGGGATAAGAAACAACAACAACAGAAGGAAGTCAAGTGTGCCCCAAATTTAACTTTTTTTTGCTTATCCCTAGTACACGTGGTACAGGCCATGATAATCATGGTAGGTAGTTAGCGACTGCTTTTACTGTAAGCGCACCACATGTCTACACATGTGAAAAGCAGTTCGACTTTGCACTTACAAATGTGTCAGTGCCCCGTTTGGTTACTTGCACTCGCTGGTAGGGTTGGACTTTTGCAAGAATCGGGGGCCATTGGAACATTTTTTTTTTTTTTTAATCAGAAAGTGTCCCAATGCGGGAATCGAACCCGGGTCATAGCGGTCTAAAACCAATGGTTTAGACCCCCCTACAGATATTCAGGTCAGAAACCAACAAGGAAGGGGTGTTAAAGAAATCATGGAGATGTCAGGGGAGGTACCTGGAGGGTGGTGATGGATGGTCCCCATTCTCCTGGGTGGTGGTGTTTGTGGATGTGGCTGAGCTGGCAGCCGCAGCGGCTTTGCTGTTGAGGTACATTTCAACTTCCAGTCTTGACTTCTGCACAGGCACACACTGACCATTCCATACACAATATGCTATACACTCTCTACAACATCTTTATCCAAACATCAATATCTTCTTGTCAAAGAGAGTTCTTCGACTGCTGACTATATGTATTGCTGACTATATAGACAAATATTCTCCAATTGATCTGTTGGCGCATATCAGTGACCTTTGGTAGTTTTCTTGACTCCTAGCCAGTTCATTGGTAGTCTTCCTCTCTTCCTTAAATTTTTCCCAACATCAACATCTTTTCCAAACCATCTGCTCTCATTATGGGTCCAAAGTAGGTCAGTCTTTGCTTACATATTTGTGATTGTAGGGATCTAATAGGATTAATTTTAAGAATGATATATTTGTCCTTTTATGAGTGTATATTGGTTATCTTGTGTGTCTTCAATAAAGGTCACTGTAATATCTTTCAGAGTTATTGTCAGAATCCTGATATACATGCTAAAAGGTACAACTTCCTTAAGTTTTGTCCATGAGTGTATATTGGTTATCTTGTGTGTCTTCAATAAAGGTCACTGTAATATCTTTCAGAGTTATTGTCTGAATCACGATATACATGCTAGAAGGTACAACTTCCCTAAGTTTTGTCCATGAGTGTATATTACCTCATTATAATTCAAGCAAAAATAAATCTAAACCTACTTTAACCCCACATCCCCTGGGAGTTAAAGTTGAATTGAGATCAATAGCTAATGTTGCAAGCTCTTCTAATGGCTTCATAGTCCAAGAAAGTATATTAGATAATCAAGAGCACACATATCTATTTGAATCGATTTGAAGTCTCACAACAATTTGAACGCTCAACAACTTTCCAGTAACAATTGGTGGGGTGTTACTTGTCTTCACACCAGTTCTTGGAGGTTGTGAAAAGCTAGCTTTCTCAAGACCTCTTTATCAGGACAATATATTTTTCTTATGATGCATCAGCATGCCATTTGTTATGAAAATTTGGAACTATTATAGACGCGTATGATTCTTTTGAAAATTAAACAATTTCTACTGCCTTTACTGCAGTATGATAAATTAAACTAGCGAAACCACTGGGAGGGTCCACCACTGATGAGCCAGGCCCTCCCTTTAATTTTTCCATTGCAGTAAGGGCAGTAGAAATTGTTTAAATTTTCAAAAGAATCATACGCGTCTATAATAGTCCGAATATTCATATCTTTTTCTGTTTGTTATGATGTATTCTAGGATGTACTATAGTGGCAAGGCTGGGTTTGGCAAGTAATGGTTTAGTTTGTACTGAGGCAAAGGGAAGAAAACTTGAACCTCAAACTTCTTGAAAGGGTTTCAACGGGACTGAGAACTTTAACATGAACCAATTAGGACAGGCACGTACCTTGGGCAGGGTGGAGATCAGTTCTGGCGGCAGGTAGGACTTGTTGTTGAGGACTGACCTGTACAGCACCACAGTGAGAGGATAGGTTAACTCAACCTTCAGTGGAGACCCAGGGAGGTGAGATCTCTCTTGCCAGGAATGCCAGTCATTCAAGACTTCACTACAAGGTAATAAGACCAAATCCAAATAAATAAATAGTGTGTTACGTTTCGGTAACAGCGTTGTTACCATCTTCAGACAAAAGTACTGAATGAAAATTTGTCAAAGATGGTAACAATACTGTTACTGAAACGTCACACACTATTTATTTATTTGGATTTGGTCTTATTACCTTGTGTTTATGATCTATAATCCAAATTGTGCCTTATCAAAACTTCACTAAGTCACCAATGTGGGACCTCTGGAGGAACTATTATTTTACATAGGAATTTATTTGAAGATTCAGAGACTCAAGATTAGAAAAAAAATAGGCTTTATCAAAAGAATAACTTACAAGATGAAGAAAAAAATGCTTTCCCTTTATTTCAAAATGGCATAATGAATAAGCTTAATAGAGGAGAACCTCTTTAGTTCTCTCAACACGGAGAGAGAATTCAAACAACTACAGTAGAACCTCCCTGTAAAGGACAACACTTAGTTGCAGAGCCAAAGTGTCCTTTAGAGAGAGGTGTCCTCTTACTGGAGAAGTTGCTAAATTGTAAAAATGATTATTTTGCAAATGAAAACTGTTCTTGGTAGAGAGGTGTCTTCTAGCATGAGTGTCCTCTCATGGAGGTTCTACTGTATATAATTCAGCACAGACTTTAATTTAACCGACTATAAATTCAACCATTTTTTTTTCCAAATCCCAATCAGCTTATTTACTTTAATTTAACCAGTAATAATTAAACACTTGCTTTAATTCAACAGCCCCTTAAAGAGTTGGCAACAAAACGTGTGATGGATTGATAATTAACCTAACCAACTATAATTCAAAACAGACAAACAGAATTCCACCTAAAATTCTGGCCTTATGAAGGGGGTAGTATGGCGGAATTGAAGAAGATGGAATGTATACAGGTAGGGAGGGATAAAATTTTTACGTGAGGGGATAACAATGAAAAATATATTGCATTGAGGTATATTCACATCAATTATGGAATATTCGGTTATGGGATGGAACTCCCATGGAAATAAACACCCTGCCATGTTCCTGTAGCCACTCCAACCACCCACTTGGGTCTTACCTTGTCAGGTTCAGTGAAGAGCTTTGTGGGCACCACAGGTTCCACTGGGAAGTCCTTGTAGACAAAGTTGGTGGTCTTGGAGAGGATGAGCCCTAGCGCGAGGTCACAGACAGCGTACAGCTTCTGCACACCTTGGAGTCCTTAGTCCAACTTCCACATAGGGCAGGTAACATTCACATAGTGTGAGACTCTCTGGTAAAGGCTGGAGCCTACCTGAAGCCAGAGAATCTACCACCCAACTAGAGGAAAGAGACCTCCTCCGTATCATCAAAACCCAATGCCTGCAGGAATGGAAATCTGATGCTGCACATGACTGGTACAGAGCAGGAGGGACAAGCACCGGTTCTGTCCTCCCAAGAGAACAACAGTCTTTGATTTCCAGACTTAAGTCTGGTCATCTACGGACAATGACTTTCCAGAATGGTTGCAAGGTTTTTCCACTATGTACTAGGTGACAACCTGCAACCCCAAAATACATGATTGACTGTATTGACTCATCCATTGATGAGCTCTACTCTTCCCCAGCAGACACCATCAAAAGTCTCAAGCTTTACAAGCTTGATACCTTAATATGATTGAGTGGAAATAAGAAAGAAGAAGAAGAAGACATAGTGTGAGTGGTGGTATCACATTACTATATTTTAATCTTCTTATCTCCACTCAATCACATTAGGGTATCAAGCTTGTACAACGTGACAACCATCATGACTGGGTGAAGTAGAATGCCTTTGTCATTAAGACTGGGATAACTACTCAGCAGCAGGCTGACTTAGCTCCAATATGAAATGGCCACCTCTGACATGAGGAACAGGCGCCATGTTAACAGACACCATGTCTTTTATTTATTAAGGGACTGTGTGGTGGAAGAGTGACATTACACTGTCGCTTTTCAAAAGTGACAACCCAGGATCAAATCCTGACATGTTTTTCTTAAGAATAAAAATTGCTTCAATAACCCTGCCCATTCTAGCAAACCCATCTGTGATTGCAAGTAATTAAACAGAGCTCTGACATATCATCAGACAAAGGTTGTGATTGAGAAAAAATATCACAGCATGTTTTTAAATATTTTGTTAACAGTTGCGTCAACAAGATAATAGATAAGAATAAAACGTTATCTATATATAAAAAGCCTAAAATATTATTCTTAGAATTAGAAGTGAAAAAAAAATCTCATTTTGATATATAACATTATTTCTACTTCTAATTCCAAAAATAGTATTTTTCCAGATATATAAAAAATAACAAGGACTAGCAAGAAGGGCTTCTTGAGCAGGATTTCTTGATATGAGGCAATCTCATTTTGGTGAAAAGAGGGAAAGCCAGTTAAATTGTCTTTTTTGTAAATAAAAATTACAAGCTTTCCAAGTTATGTACTCACATTATTGGCCACAACGTCATCCGGGTTCTGGCGGTCCTTGCTCTGTTTAATGTTCTCAATGAGTTTCTTGAAGAAGCTGAAGCTGTAGTTGTCGTTCTTGGTGATGAGGGGCTCCAGGATAAACCACAGGCAGTCCTTGAGTTTCATGAGGGGCTCGACGTCATCGTGCTGACGCAGACTGGGGTGGTGCGCCAGGAGGTGGATCATGTAGGGGACCACGTAGTCTGGTAGGGTGTTGTACAGCTTGGCTGCTCAAACAGTACCATTCATTCATCCACCATCACACATGTATTGTTGTTGTTTCTTATCTCCTTGTGTAAAGATTACACAAATTCCATGAATGTATTTATATAATTTGAATGTAATTCTACTGTCCTATAAGCTTATGTCCATAGTCTTCTTAAAAACCATTTCTGAGATTCCACCCTTCAGCGCTGCGTATATAAGCAGAATCGTCCAATACAGTATTAGAGCTCTGAGAAGCGGTCTGGTGGATTAAATTGGCGAAACCGCTGGGAGGGTTCACCACTGATGAGCCAAGCCCTCCCGATATATTTTTTCATCGCAGTAAGAACAGTAGAAGTTTGTATTATGTATAAAAGAAACATTTTAAATCCTTTCATTTTATACAAATTCCATGAGTTCATGCTCCTCGAGCTGTTTGATGATAAACAACTGCCTCTCCCAAAGTACATCTAATGCAAGCCAAAATGTGTTCTGGAGCTGCAGGTGCCAAGCTACATTTTGGGCAAATGGGGTAGATTTTGTTGTTATTTTCTATCTTCAATGGCTTATGATAGCCTGTTCTAAATCTTGTTAGTGTTGTTGATGTTGTCTGAGGTTCAGAGCTCCTCCTTGGTCCACTCCACTGTACCAGCTGTGCTTAGGTGGGATCCTCCAGTTCTTGTTTATTTTTGTTTATTGGAACTATATTTTGGCAATATAGTTCCAGAACACATTTTGGCTTGCATTAGATGCACTAAACAGGACTTTTGGGAGAGGCCGCTGCTTTTCAAAAAAACATTTCGAGGAACATGAACTAATGGAATTTGTGTAATCTTTACACAAGGGGATAAGAAACAACAATATTAGAGCGATAGGGTTTATTTAAACTGGCCAAACACCGCTGGGAGGATTCATCAACGATGAGCCAGGACTCTCCCTATTTTTTATTTTTTTTAATGCAGTAAGGACATTAGGAAGTTTTTTTTTACCTGCTTTGTCATTACAATGATCTCACTAATTTACATAGGCTTGTTGTTGTTGTTTCTTATCCCCTGTTGTGTAAAGATTACACAAATTCCATGAGTTCATGCTCCTCGAGCTGTTACATAGGCTTTGTTATGATAAGGTACAATTTGGATTATAGATTAGAAACACAAGGTGAGATAAGACCAAATTTTTGTAATATTTACACAAGGGGTTATAAAACAAACAATAAAACCAACAATGAGACCAAATCATTCAGTACTTTTGTCTGAAGGTGGTAACAACGCTATTACTGAAACGTCGCAAACCATTTATTTGGATTTGGTCTTATTACCTTGTGAAAGGTTTTGTCAATTAGTAGTACATAAAAATAAGAATGTGTGGATTACCCTGCGTGAGAGGTGCAGTGTGCTGCTTGATGAAGTCCTTGCGCCGGTTGATGTTGGCCAGGAGGTAATGTTTGAGCTGGCCTTTCAGGTCCCTGGCCTTTTCCAGGGCCCCCAGTGCCAGGATGGCCATGAACTCCAGGGGGCAGGCGGAGAGACACCAGGTGTTTGTGGAGCTTGGCCCCGAACTTCTGCCGCACCTCGTAGCACTCATCCTGCACAACACTCACTCTAGTTGAGGCTCCATACACAGACTTCTAATACAAAAATAAACAAGAACTGGAGGATCCCACCTAAGCCCAGCTGGTACATCCCTGGAGCAGTAATGGCTACCCAGACCTCGAAGGTCCGCAAGCCCAGCTGGTACAGTAGAATGGATCCAGGATAAGCTCTCAACCTCAGAAATAGACAGCACCAAACAACACTAACAAGATTTAGAACAGGTCATCTCAAACCATTGGAGATTAAAAAAAAAAAAAATCTGCCCCCTTTTGCCCGAAATGTAACTTGGCACCTGCAGCTCCAGAACACATTTTAGCTTGTATTAGATTCAATAAACAGGACCTTTGGGAGAGGCCGCTGCTTATCATAAAACAAGCTAGAGGAGCATGAACTAATGGAATTCTTGTAATCTTTAGACAAGGGATAAGATACGACAATACAACGCAATAACGGGCCATCTATACATAGGAAATGATATCATTTAAGAGCCTGATTGTTTCTTTTATACACAAAACAATCATTGCAGTAAGGACGGCAGAAGTTTGTTCTGTGTGTAAAAGACACACTCTGGCTTAAAGGATTTCATTTCCTATACATATATTACGTGTTATTGTTTTGTGTTAATTTATGCCTAACTGGCCTTGTCCTTGTTGTTTGTGGAAGAGAATTGCCGTTGCAAATATTTATATGTAATTCTACTGTTCTAAAAGCTTAAGTCCATAGTTTGCTTGACTCCCATTTCTGGTATTCCAACCTTCAGTATAGCATATATAAGCAGAATCATCTAATACAGTACTAGAGCTCTAAGAAGCGGTCTGGTGGATTAAATTGGTGAAACCGCTGGGAGGATTCACCACTGATGAGCCAAGCCCTCCCAATATCGCAGCAAGGACTGTAGAAGTTTGTTTTGTTTATAAAAGCTTATGTGATTTCTTTTCTATACTGTGTTCTATTCATGCTAAAAGGTACAATTTCCTCAAGTTTTGTCCATAAGTGTAGTGTGAGGTTTCATTATATTGTAGCAAAGTTTCTTCCTTTCTAATGTCTTGTGACCAAAACACAGAATGCTTGACCATTGGACTCATGGAATTCGTGAAATCTTTGCACAAGGGGATAAGAAATTAACAATAAAGTGAAGCTTGCTGAAGACTGCAGGAGGGACTTACATTGAGCACTTGGGCCAGCTGCTGGAACTGGTCTGGGGAGATGATATCCGCATAGCCTGGGTCCTGGCATATCTTCAGCATGGTGAGGGCTGCGGTGAGTCTCAACCATGACTTCTCCATCTCCCTGCACACCCTCTTGTTGGACATTGGATAATATAAGACTGGATCAATTCTTCAATATGGCTTTTAACATTTTCACTGAACACCAGGATGACAATCTAGAAGGAAAACTCACACCAGGCCGATAGGTATAAACTTACACCTGCCAACTTATGAGCTGGAAGATCAATTCCTCAATATACCCCATAAGCTTGTAAAGTTGATTTCTAAGAGGGAAATGGGACAGTCAAAGGAAAACATCTTGCCTTGTGTTTTATAATGGAGAAAATAAGAAGTAATAAAGTTACTATTATTGGAGCTAAGTCAGTGGCCTGCCACTGAGTAGTGCTTAATGTCTTAATGCCAAAGGCATTCTACTTCACCCACACCATCAAAAGTCTTAAAGCTCTACAAGCTCGATACCCTTTTTTTTTATTGCTTATCCCTAGTATACGTGGTACAGGCCATGATAATCATGGTGGATAGAAGTAGGCGACTGCTTTTACTCTAAGTGTACCACATGTCTACACATGTGAAAAGAAGTTCGACTTTGCACTTACAAATATGCCAGAGGTCTGTTTGGTTACTTGCACTCGCTGGTGGGGTTAGACTTTTGCAAGAATCGGGGGCCTTTGGAGCATTTTTTTTTTTTATATCAAAAAAAGTGCCCAATGCGGGAATCAAACCCGGGTCGTAGCGGTCGAAAATCAACGGTTTAGACCATCCTTCCACCGGCCCCCCTTGAATGGAGATAAGAAAGATGAGAGGAAACAAGACATAAATCTGAATAAAACAAGCTAGGTGTGAAGTAAGGAGGCTTCTCTTGTTACTTCCTAAATGTTAACAAAGTTGGACTAACAAATTTCTATGAAAAATAAGGATAATTTTCCTTTAACCCTTAGATGGTAACAGCACTACATTGGGATGAAAACAATAGTAAATAATGGTAATTACAAACATTTATCTGGTGTGTTTTCTCTAAAAACCATAACAATACGTTAAAAATCTATTGTGTGAAAATATCAGGTGCTTCCGGGATAAGTTTCTTATGAAATATTTTAATTCACAAATCTCTAACTTTCTGGAACAAAAGCCCTTCTACGGGAGAAAACAATAATTTGAATCAAAAGACAAGTTTATATAAAAGGACGTACCTGGATCTGTAAAAAAAAAAAAAAGACTATTTTTTCTCAAAATACAGTAGAACTTGGATAATTCGAACTTCTTTAATTCGAAAACCTCTTTAATTCGAATATTTATCTTGGTCCCTAGAATTTCCGTTTTTTATTCGAATTTTTGGATAATTCGAATTTTTTTTATGGTCCCTTGGGGTTCTCGAATTATCCAAGTTCGACTGTATTTTGAGAGATTGCTCCCTCTTTATCAAATTATTCTCTCAAATATTTTGAGAAAAATTGTTTTTGGTTTTTTCTTTACAGATCCAGGTATGCAATTTTATATAGGCTACAATAAATCACCAATAGGACATGAGTTAAAATAAAATGCAGAGGGTGCTTAGTTTTTTTGGATGCCGATTTAACATGTGGGTTCGCTGAACCCATCCCATAACCTCTAGAGAAATCCCCTCTAAATAGAAAATTCAATAAGACCGTGTAGTGGAGGCTCTACTAAGTGTTGTCCTTTATAAGTTCTACTGTACTTTTTTTGTCAAACAATCATTCATCTTTCTTAAACACAAGGTAATAAGACCAAATCCAAATAAATAAATACTATGTGACGTTTCAGCGTTGTTACCGAAACGTCACACACTATTTATTTAGATTTGGTCTTATTACCTTGTGTTTATAATCTATAATCCAAATTGTGCATTATCATCTTTCTTATCTCTACTCAACAATCATATTTAGGGTATCAAGCTTGTAGAGCTTGAGACTTTTGATGGTGTCTGCTGGGGATGAGTAGAGCTTATCAATGGATAAGCCAATAGAGTCACCGATGAGGTTTGGGGTTGCAGGTTGAGATCTTTCTTAATCAATATATCAAATGTCCCCATGTTTATTGTCCTCAAAGATAGGAAGTAATCCATGGCAGAGATATCTATGGAACACAAAGGACTTACGAGACATGGCCCCTCTCCATGAGGTCACCGTGATGGCGTAGGATGGTACACAGCAGGCGCAGCGTGGACAATGCAGAGTTAGTAGCTGTCTTCTGTCCCAGCAGCCACCGAGCCATCAACTTGATTCCCTGGATCTTCACTCTGGTCTCCTCTGGGAGCATGTCTGCTGGACCCCACATGGACTCACTCTCCCTGGGTGAGTCTTGGTCTGCCATCAGTAGGTCCTTCACTATCACCTTGGATACAATGGACTTGATGGTGGAGCCAAAGAGCTCAGGGCAGTGGTAGGCTATGTGTCCAATGGACACCACGGCCGTGCGAAGAACTGGCTGTCCAGGTGGAGGTGCTGCTTCAAGTGCTGCCAACATACCACGTGTCAGCCACCACCAGAAACTACATAGAGGGGGCTGAAAATTATCATTTTTTTGCTTTTCCCTAGTACGCATGGTTACAGGCCATGATAATCATGGTGGGTAGAAGTAGGCAACTGCTTTTACTGTAAGTGCACCACATGTCTACACATGTGAATGGCAGTTGAAAAATTTTTGAATATTTAAATTTTTCTGAATATAGAGCAATCCATAATATATATATTAAAAAAATAAGGCTTATTATGGATTGTAATAAGGCTATTTATTAATCCAATATTTCGATGGACCAATCGTCCATCTTTTACGAGGTTTTTTTTTGTTATGAAGCACACAGCAGGTCGTGTGCTTCAAGTGAGCCACGAACGGCTTGCAAGCTTATTGGACAATTTTATTATTAGATGGTTTATCGCCCAATAAGCTTGCAAGAGATTCGTGGCTCACCTGAAGCACGCGACCTGCTGTGTGCTTCATAACAAAAAAACCTTGTAAAAGATGGACGATTGGTCCATTGAAATATTGGATTAATAAATAATATATCTTATTACAATCCAAAATAAGCCAATATTTTTTAAATTCAATCTTTGTGGAAATGTGAGAACTACTTACATCAAGGACTTGCCCAAACATCCGCTCCTTGTTGGGGGCCACAGCGTTGAGACAGGCCACTGAATGCTTGGCTTGCTTGGTGGTGCCGTTCTCCACAAAGTTCTGGAGGATGGGCAACAGTCGCCTGCCAACACTTACTGTAACTTCCTCATGGCAGCAGAGAGACTTCAGAGATACAGAATACATCTTTAATTAGGCTCTCTTATGATAATCTTACGGTACAATTTGGATTATACAGTAGAACCTCTCTGTAAAGGACATCTAGTTGCACACCTAAAGTGTCCTTTATGAAGGTGTCCTCTTACAGGAGAGTTGTTATTTATAAAAATGGTCATTTTGGAAATGAAAACTGTCCTTTGTAGAAAGGTGTCCTCTCCTGGAGGTTGTACTGTATATTAAAAATTAATGTTGTGGACCCCTCTTTCAACATGATGCTCATTATTTTACTAGATGATTGCTTGATGGTTGGTTGGTGAGGGAAGTGGCCCCTGTTGACAGGTCTGCTCACCAAAACACCATATTCCAGAGTGAAGAAGACCTACATGAGGAGGTTGGGGTGGGATTTCTCCACCACAGAGCCAACAGAGGTCAGGATCTGGATGGTGAGGTCTGCAGCCGTCTCATCCGAGCACTTGAGGAAGTTGACCAGCTCGTTGTACACCTCCTCTCCGCGGAAGGTCTCCGGATAGATGGTGGACAGCACGTGGATGAGCTGGAGGCCGCGCAGGTACGACGGCGTATGGTACAGTCCCAGCCGGACATCCATATCCCCGGATCCTGGGACAACCCACCGTCAGTACAGTAAAACACAATACTGTATTAGAGTTAGGAAGAGAACAAAGGTAAAATTTTTTATTTTTTTTTTTTTGCTTATCCCTAGTACACGTGGTACAGGCCATGATAATCATGGTGGGTAGAAGTAGGCAACTGCTTTTACTGTAAGTACATGTCTACACATGTGAAAAACAGTTCAACTTTGCACTTACAAATGTGCCAGAGCCCCGTTTAGTTACTTGCACTCGCTGGTGGGGTTGGACTTTTGCACAAATCGGGAGCCATTGAAGCATTTTTTTTACTGTAAGTGCACCACATTACAACAAGTCGGTGGAAGAGAGGGTAACACGCTCGATTCCTGACAGTCATGAACCGGGATTGAATCCCGCGTTAAAATTTGTTTAATATGTGAATAACCTTTACATATTATCCATTGTTTCAATTATCATGAACTAGGTTGCCCTTGCTGAGCGGTACCTATTAATGTGATTTGAACCAGAACATTATGGGTGCACCACCACATCATTAAAAGTGATGAGTATTACAGCCTGTTGAAGGACATTATTGTCTGAAAGCTTGCATCTCTTCATTAAGGAAACTTGTCACTTTTACTTTTATTCTCCTCTTAGCAATGATATCCTGCTATTCATCCTATTGTTATAGGGTAGGGTTCAGCAAACTTTTGAGTTGGAAGAGTCAAAAATTACAATTTACAAAATTTCCAAGTATTTTTAAAGAGCCACAAATTTTTTTCTTGGCAACAATAAATAGTACTCGCATAAATAATATTTACATATGGAACTATATAAAGAGCCGCATGTGGCTCGTGAACTTCAGTTTGCCAACCCCTGTCATATGATATTGGAGCTCTATATTTGGTGGATTAAACTGGACTGTGATGTCAAGCCAACCTATGGGCAGTCATTCAACAAAAGAGTGATGAGAGACTACCTCAGAGAGAGACCAGATATAACCATGGCTATGTTCTCAACTGTACTTCAATGTGTATTTCAAACCATGGAGCTGGTGTTCTTCCATGGTACAAGACCTCCAACTCTGCCTTTGCCAGTCCCAAGCCCGGATGAAAAAGGAGGAGGGGGAGCAGTAACAAGCTCACTAAAAAACCTGGGCTCAGCTGGCCCGGCTGATAGTATCCTGTAAGGGCTCCTAATCCAGGGATACAGGATGAGCAGCATTTGTACTCCATGTTAGGAGCGGCTGCACATGGTGTCTGTTCCTTATGTCAGAGGCGGCCATTTCTTTTGGAGCTAAGTCGGCCTTCCACTGAGTAGTACTCCCAGTCTTAAAGACAAAGGCAGACGCATTCTACTTCACCCAGACCCTAGATTGGGTGGAGATAAGAAAGAAGAAGAAGAAGACAAGACCTCCTCCACTCACCCAGCAGGCTGTCCCGAACAAGGGTGAGCAGAAGCCGGATGCCAGCCTCATCCATCATGGCTGGGGCCATCCTCTCAAACAGCTGCTTCAAGGTCATGTAGTAGGTGTTGGTCTGCACCGGGAGGCCCAGTGTCTTCAGCAGCTCCTTCACGCTGCGTTCTATCTCTCCGCAGGATGCCGCACCCATCACCACTACCTCCATGTGGCTCAGTAGCCGCGCATTCTGATCCAGAGAGGAAACAAACCGCCGTGTGTATTCTGCTGTCCGCAAATTCTGCGCCAGGTTCTCTGCAACAATCAGTTCAAGCTGTTTAGGATGGGATCTCGAGTGAGGAGAGACTTGGAGAAACAATGGACAAGATACAAAAACAACAGCGATACAATATCAATAAACTAAAGCAAAGAACCTTCACACAGTGCACAATATGTGCTTCCACAAACATTTTTTTTTTATTATCGAGTGACCTTTTGAATTTTAGAAAGTGTAGTGTGGGGTCCAAAAAATACAATGATTTCTCCCATATAGGGATGATCCCTCCATTGCTGTACATACACAGTTAAACCTGTCTATAGCGCCCCCTCTTGGGACTCACCAAAATAGGGTGCTATAGACAGGTCACTTTTAATGTAAATTGTATCATCCTACGTATTTAAAATCGGGCGCTATAGAGAGGAAGGCGCTATTTAGAGGGGGTGCTATAGACAGGTTCAACTGCATATAGGAATGAACTACTCACTGGAGAGTAGATGGATCTTGAGGTTGATGTTCTTGGAACGTTCCTCAGTCCGGGGCTGCTGCAGGTATTCCACGATGGCACGGAACTGGCTTCGGACCCTGCACACAGGCCAGTTCCCTCATCTCTCTTTCTTCACATGTTACTTTATGGCACAAAGTGTCAACTCCATTAATGCCAGTCCCAAGCCCAGATGAAAAAGGAGGAGAAAGAGCAGTAACAAGCTCACAAAAAAAGCCAAGCTCAGCTAGCCCGGCTGATAGTACCCTGTAAGGGCTCCAGGGATACAGGATGAGTCTGTACTTCATGTTAGGAGCGGTGAGAGGCTGCATATGGCTTATGTACCTCATGTCAGAGGCAGCTATTTCATATTGAAGCCAAGTCGACCCGCTACTGAGTAGTGCTCCCAGACAAAAGCAAACACTTTCTACTTCATCCAATCTCATTATGGATGTCAAATCTCCTTTGATGAGCTCTATTCATCCTCAGAAGGCACCACTACAGGCTTGATACCTTATATGATTGATTGGAGATAAGAAAGAAAAAGAATATATAAAGCCTACCCCCCACTTTGGTAAACACCAAAAAATTACTGATTTTACCCAATGTGTGGGTGAGTATCTCCAGGAGAGACTCTAGACTGACTGACCATCCAGTAGATGCTAAAGCTTAGCGAGTAAAAGATGGGTTAAGGTTCAAATGAAATTAAAATGATGAGAAATCTTGCATCAAGAAGATTTGGTACACATGGAACAGGCCCTGATAATCGAGGGCAGGTAGTTAGCAAATATTTTTATTGCAAGTTCACCACATGTTTTTTTTTTTGCTTATCCCTAGTACACGTGGGACAGGCCATGATAATCATGGTGGGTAGTTAGCGACTGCTTTTACTGTAAGTGCACCACATGTCTACACATGTGAAAAGCAGTTCGACTTTGCACTTACTAATGCCAGAGCCCCGTTTGGTTACTTGCACTCGCTGGTGGGGTTGGACTTTTGCAAGAATCGGGGGCCATTGGAGCATTTTTTTTTCTTTAAACAGAAAAAAGTGTCCAATGCGGGTTCGAACCCGGGTCCTAGTGGTCGAAAACCAAAGGTTTAACCAGCCTTCCACCGACCCCTCACCACATGTACTACACATGTAGAAATAAAATTCGACTTTTGCACTTACAAATGTATCAGAGACTGGTTTGGTTACTTGTACTCATTAATGGGGTTAGACTTTTGCTAGAATTGAGGGCCATTGAGGCAAATTTTCTTCATAAAAAGAGCCCAATGTGGGGTACAATGCCATGTTGCGGCTGTTTAAGATCTCTCAACAGTTTATACCATTCTTCCACCAAACCGTTCCTAATATTGCTGAATCATAATTTATGTGTTTTGTTAAAAGCTACAATTCCAGATATTTCTACGATGGAATACTCTTGTGATTTACATAGTATTTCAGTATTGTCTATGTTAATTGACAGGTCTGTCTATATATCACAGCCATGTTGGATTGTTGGTTGGCTAGTGGTTATTGGATAGGACAGGCCATCTGCTGATGTACATATAATTTGTCCTTCTTTTATTGTTTTATATCTTTAGGTAATAAAGGATCTTTCTCTTCTTCTACGAATCTATATATTTTTTCCCAACACACAAGGTAATAAGACCAAATCCAAATAAACAAATATTGTGTGACGTTTCAGTAACAGCGTTGTTACCATCTTCAGACAAAGTATTGAATGAGAAGATTTACCAATTTAAATAAAATTTCTCATTCAGTACTTTTGTCTGAAGATGGTAACAACGCTGTTACCGAAACGTCACACACTATTTATTTATTTGGATTTGGTCTTATTACCTTGTTTCAGTACTTTTGTCTGAAGATGGTAACAACGTTGTTACCGAAATGTCATACACTATTTATTTATTTGGATTTAGTCTTATTACCTTGTTTCAGTACTTTTGTCTGAAGATGGTAACAACGCTGTTACCGAAACGTCACATACTATTTATTTATTTGGATTTGGTCTTATTACCTTGTGTTTATAATCTAGAATCCAAATTGTGCCTTATCTTTTTCCCAACACATTTATTCTTTCAATCAAATTGTATAAAATTGCTTTATTTTTAATAATAATATATATTTCATTTATCACGTGTATTATATTTCTACAGAATATTATTATCTATTATATTTGACACTCTACTGTGACGACACATCATTTTGAAAGTTGGCGCTAGGATTGGCTAATCGCAGCAGATAGCCATGGACGGGGAAGATTTGGGATCACCAACAACGAGGATGATAGCAAATAAATATAATAACTCATTTTTTCACATTTTATTACGGAAACCCGCTCGGGAAACATCTTCTATATATATAAAAATGAATGTTTGTATGTTTGTTTGTATATATGTCCAGTATACAAATTCGCAGTAGTTCACTAATTCAAACCAAAATTTCCATACATAGGTAAAAAAATACGGGGAAGACGATAGGCTATTTAAAAATATATATAAATCAATTATTAAAACTATATATTTTTAGTCAGAAAATGATGATGACGATATTGCTGTATCATGTTTGATTATCAGATACAAAATTATATCGGGAAAAAATTCCAAAAAGCTGAGACCACGGGTGAAACCAGTTCATTATTTTGTACGCAGGAACAAAATTCTAACAGAAAAACATTCATTCGAGCAGAAAACAAAAGCCAGATCATCTTTCTATAAAAATATCGCTTCTCAGACACAAAGTTTGGAGCAGGGACGTTTCACAAGAGTGACATCCACGGCGCCAATTTATAATTGTAACGAATAGTATTTGAATCAAAACATTTAATAGGGTAAAACCCGGGCGTTGCCCGGGTCATTCGGCTAGTGTAAAGAAAGAAGAAATAAAGGTCGAGGGCCTTACAAAATTGTAACTGGTTGTAACAACATCACATTTGTGATAAGGCACAATTTGGATTATAGATTATAAACACAAGGAAATAAGAACAAATCCAAATAAACAAATAGTGTGCGACGTTTTGGTAACAGCGTTGTTACCATCTTCAGACAAAAGTATTGAATGAGAAGATTTACCAATTTAAATAAAATTTCTCATTCAGTACTTTTGTCTGAAGATGGTAACAACGCTGTTACCGAAACGTCACACACTATTTATTTATTTGGATTTGGTCTTATTACCTTGTGTTTAATATCACATTTACATATTCAAATTGAAATCATCAAGAAGTGGTGTATATGGGAAAATCACATGGACAAAACACCAAGATCTGGACAATGTGGTAGACAGACTTACATGTTCTGGCTCTTGAGCAGCTCAATGAATGCCCTGGACACAAAAAAATGGAAGTTGGTGTTCCAACGTGTAGATGGAAGTGTCTTACTTGACGGCATTGTCATCCACGGTGGCAAAGAGGTGGTAGAGCTTCTGCATGCGCTCCTCCAGAGGGCTCTGGTGAGGGATGAGACAAGTGTGGAGGATCCTTTCTACCAGCATCCTGCACAGCATCATTGTTTAGCATAGTCATCATCCCTGGGGTCCTACGCCCCATCATCATACATCCCCATCACAAAATTTGAAATTAATTGGTGGTATTAAAATTACTTCATTGCCAACCATTCAGAAGTCTGAAATTTTGTCAACTTGCAAGGTCATCATGTTTGAACAAGTTTCAGACTTCTAGATATTCTAAAAATGATCACACAATTCAAAAGAAAAAATTGAAAATAGTCAATTCCCAACCACCCAGAAGTATGAAATTTTGTCCATCTTGCATTGTTACCAGGTTTTTGAACAAGTTTACCAATTTTCAGACTTCTAGGTGCTCTGTAAGGAATAATAAATATTAATGACATAAATTGTGGACAGAAAGAAATGGAAGTAAGAAAAACTTTTAATAAGGGAAGGACAAAGCCTCCTCCTCCAAATGTATTCAATTTATTTCTCTAACACTGCTCTAAATCAAAGAAAGATGTAAGCAATGTTACAATGTAGTGTCATGACAATGCAGGTTATAAACTCAGTTAAAATACTGACATTCCGGGAAGAACACATGTGAATAGTTCCAGTGGCCTCACTAATTTTCAATTGCCATCTACATTAAAATTATTATTCTTACAAAATTTAAAGTTATGTTGATGTTGATTCTTATCCCCTTGTGCAAAGATCACACAAATTCCATGAGTTCATGCTCTTCGATCTGTTTTATGATAAGCAGCAGCCTCTCCCAAAGGTCCTGTTTAGTAAATCTAATGGAAGCCAAAATGTGTTCTGGAGCTGCAGGTGCCAAACTACATTTTGGGCAAGTGGGGTAGATTTTGTTATTATTTTCCATCTTCAATGGCTTGAGATGGCCTGTTCTAAATCTTGTTAGTGTTGTTTGGTTCTGTCTATTTATAAGGTAAAGTATAAATGCTAGGGTACCTGTCTTCCAAAGCTGTCTGATAGTAGACATGGAGGATCTTGTCCTTGATCCAGGAGATACAGTCCCTGGTGGACTCTGGGAGGTCTTTGCTCTCTGCATGCTGCTTGTACAAGTAGGCCAAACCCAGGAGAGCCTCCTTCCTGATCTTGAACTTCTTGTCCAGCGTGCGCTCCTTTACAAAGTTGAGCAGCACATCATTGACTGCGCTGAAGTCCTTTTTGGCTGCGCTGATGATGGCCATCACCACCTCGTAGCGCACGTTCTCTTCAGGATCATGCTGCCTCAACCGCAGCTGGTCTGGAAAACACATTGCAGATTAAAGTAAGAACATCTTGTAGATGTGATTAGGTAACATTGTATCAGTTTACTTGAAACCTAGGGTTCGGTGGACCTAGTTGTCTGAATCATTGGCTTTCAACTGCTACAAACTGCGATCAAATCCCGTATTGGGCACTTTTTCTAATTTATATATATTTTTAATAATGCTCAAATGGCCCATGATTCTTGCAAAAGTCTGATCCCACCAGGAAGTGCAAGTAACCAAAGAGGGCTCTGGAAAACTTGTAAGTGCAAAAGTTGAACAGCTTTTCACCTTTGTAGACATGTGATGCACTTACAGTAAAAGCAGTCACTTCACCAACTTCTACCCACCATAACCTGTACCACATGTACTAGGAATATTTTTTTAAAAAGCTTAAAACATTTTTTTTACCGACAAGAACCTTTTCTCAAGAAAACCTTGCGTAACCTATAAACCAACTATTCCCAGCCAATAGCTGTCACAGTACAATGACTTCAGGGGATTCCTGGTAATGAACTGGCAGTCTCCCTGACCAAATCTGGAGCTCTTGGCCACCCTGATGCCAGACACTACTACTAGATGATTTCCACCATCCCATCAATGTCATCAGCTATGGCTATGACCCATAACTGCTAGAGAGCAGTGGAATCAAGTCACAAGAAGCCAGCAGTCCTTGATTCAACCTTCCCCGAATGGCTTTCTCACTTCACAGCAGCCACAAGGGCACAAGAAATAAAGTTCCAAATGGACCTCTCAAGACAAATTTTCTTCCACAAGGAAGTTTGGTACATTGACTTCATGAAAGATTTAATGCCTCATAAAGAAAGAAAATATTTTGAAAACCAAGGCTTTTTTTCTTCAAATTATTCTCTTAGATAACTAGCATTGGTGTGAAGACTTTTAGGTAGAAAAAATACAAAAAAAAACACAAGGTAATAAGACCAAATCCAAATAAATAAATAGTGTGTGACATTTCAGTACTTTTGTCTGAAGATGGTAACAACGCTGTTACCGGAACGTCACACACTATTTATTTATTTGGATTTGGTCTTATTACCTTGTGTTTATAATCTATAATCCAAATTGTGCCATACCATACCAAAAAAAAGATTATAGAGAGTATTTTAGAAGTTTCAGGAAATATTTCATCCTACACAAGGAACTCCTTATAAACTTTTCACCATTATATGGTTTGTAATTGTTCCAATAGATGGCAGTGTGACATTGCTTGTTTAAGAATACTCCATTACAAGGTTTCTAAGTGAACAGAATTACACAGTTTCTAATTGGGGGATATCTAGGCCTCTTTTTATAGAATTGGAAACAATATTAATTACTGCTGATTGAGGCAAACAATAATTGGGACTTCTGTTATTTGGAAGTACTGATAAACTGAACTGCTGATAATTGGGGTTACTGGTGATTAAAACTGCTGATAATTGGGGTTACTGGTGATCAAAACTGCTGATAATTGGGGTTACTGGTGATTAAAACTGCTGATAATTGGGGTTACTGGTGATTAAAACTGCTGATAATTGGGGTTACTGGTGATCAAAACTGCTGATAATTGGGGTTACTGGTGATTAAAACTGCTGATAATTGGGGTTACTGGTGATTAAAACTGCTGATAATTGGGGTTACTGGTGATTAAAACTGCTGATAATTGGGGTTACTGGTGATTAAAACTGCTGATAATTGGGGTTACTGGTGATTAAGACTAACTCTGCCTTTGCCGGTCCCAAGCCCGGATGAAAAAGGAGATGGGGAAGCAGTAACAAGCTCACTAAAAAACCTGGGCTCAGCTGGCCCGGTTGATAATACCCTGTAAGGGCTCCTAATCCAGGGATACAGGATGAGCAGCATTTTGATGCACAACTTGATATCCTAATATGATTGAGTGGAGATAAGAAAGAAAGAAAAAAGATAATTAAGACTGCTGATAATTGAGGTTACTAAGACTGCTGATAATTGGGACTATTGTGATAATTGGGTCATTTATTATTGACGCGTCTCCAATTAACAAGAAGTGACGCCAGCATAAAATTTTCTAGTTAGGATTTCAAAGTGATAAGTTTCAATCTCCTGTGAAAAGATGGGAATAGATGAAATATAAAAATGACCAGGACAAGTCAAATCTCTCAGTATACTGGGCAGAACAGATGACGACACAGACATCCAACAGTATGGACTGAAGGAAGGACCTACCAATGATGTCTCCTCGAAGTTCCGGGTGGTTGAGGAGGAAGTGCATGGAATACTGCACACAGCGAGTCCGCACTCGGACCCCAATGTCATTGAAGCGGCCCAGGAAACACTTCCACAGCAGGTTGTTCTGCGTGGCCAGGTCAGAGTCTTTGTCAGAGAACATGCGAGCCAACAGCTTGGTGACATCCAGCCTCTCCTTCTCCTGGTTGCTCTGTTACATGCATGCCATTGATAAGTAAGGATTTTTTTTTAGCCAAAATGTTAACCACATTTTTTAACTAGAACATTAGCTCATTAGATGAATGGGTTGAGAACAACAGCCAAAAGCAGCCATTTATGCTCTTAAAAATTGTTACATTAGCCACGACGCCCTGCTTAAAAATATAGCAAAAGCTATGAATGACCTCAATCCTGAAAGCTCCATAACCTTCCAATGGATCCCATCACATGTGGGAGTACCTGGCAATGAAAGGGCTGGCTCACTGGCTAAAGCAGGAGCATCTAAAGAAAATAACCCAAAAATATCCTCAACCCTTCCAACAGCAAATGATCACTCTAACAGACTGAAAATAAAATTTAATCAAGATTGGCAAAATAACATCAAACACCGCTGGTTCGATGGGAAAACTCCCCTCCTGAAAACCAACTCACAACTTAACAGATCAGACTTCACCATGCTTTCCCTTCATAGAACAGGCCATCTACGTCTAGACCTGGGACAAGGAAAAAAAAAAAAGAACAACAGCCAAAGTTTTACATAAATATATGTCATAATATTTAGAAATACAGTAGAACCTCCCTTAAGCAGACACTCTGCTAGCGGACACCTCTCCACAAAGGAAAGTTTTTATTTGCAAAATTACCATTTTTACTATTTAGAAACTCTCCGATAAGAGGACACATCTCCCTAAAGAACACTTTGGCTCTGCAATTAGGTGTCCTTTACAAGGAGGTTCTACTGTATATAAATAAAATTGCTTGTGTGGGAGTACAAGGAAAAAAGGGTAGTTAGCCGGGTTAAAACAACCTCCTTGGTAAACAAGTGTCAAGTCTTCACCCCCCCCCCCCCCCCCCTAGGGGATTTATCTGACTCAAAGCGGCTTAAAAAGGCTGGATGTGATGATCAAATGACAGTTCACACCGAGGTAACACCAGTTGTTCTAGGGGTTGTCCTCAGACCTTCTCTCTCTCCTCCCCGATCTACTCCCCACAGGTTTTTGCTTCTGTCTCCTGTGTGTGTCCTTACCACTCTTCACACAACTACCACGACTGCTTTACAAATCACCACATATCTATATATACCTAAGTTGTCACACACTATCAATTTATTTGGATTTGATCTTATTATCTTGTAGTTTTGGTTATAACAATTCTAAATCTTCAAAAGATGTTGCTATAATGAGATTCAACTATAATTCACTTTACATTTATAATAAAATTTATGGGTAGAGTAGAACCTCCCTGTAAAGGACAACACCTAATTGCAGAGCTAAAGTGTCTTTTAGAGTGAAGTATCCTCTTACCAGAGAGTTGCTAAATAGTAAAAAATGGTCATTTTGCAAATAAAAACTGGCTTTTGTAGAGAGGTGTCCTCTAATGGGAGGTTTTACTGTAATAAACTTGGTGTTTTAGGTAGGTAAAAAAAGGGCCAGTGATAACAGAGGACAAGAAAGTACAGTAGTGTTAGTTATCTCGAAGTCTGTTTCAAGATCCAGTTTGGTGTCATAGTTACCTTGAGTTTGAACTCGAGCTGAGGCAACACAGTGGACATGATGGTGGGACAGAGGAAGTTGAGCTCGTAGACCAGGTCGTAGACACGGGGCGTCAGGGGACTTATGGTGCCCTTGTTTAAAATGAGGATGTTGCTGAAGAACTGCACACAGTCGGCTTCTAGCATTCACCCATCTGTCAATCATGTCCCTACAAAAGTCCCCTGGACTTTACCAATGTCCTCAAAATTAAATGCCTAGTGGAGATATGATTGAAAGGAGAACCAATAGCTTGTCGGATTGGATACTTGAGGAATGGATGACTAGGAAGAAAATGGAATTCTTGGACAATTTCTGAAGAAGACCCTATGATACCATTAAAGGAAGAGCCATAGAAAGGAAGCTCTGAGAGGAATACTGCCAGCCAGGAGAAATATAATGATCTAACCCAACTACCTTCAATGAGAGACCATCTCCGATGAGAGGTCATCTTCAGTGAAAACCAGGCAGATTCTTATTTTTTAGGCTGTCTCATATGGGAGGTTGTATTTCTCTGGCTTGTCATAAACATTATAAAAATATGATCCCGTTAAAATAGCTTCCTTTATATAAGCAAACATGGTTATAACATCATAATTCCATATATATCCATCATAATTCCATAAGTTGTAGATGTTTTAACCGTGGTTGTTTGCACCTAGCTATGCAAATAACTTGTTAGGTTGCATTGTTCTATAATTATGTAAATTTTTCTTTTTTATTTTGATTTATGTTAATATATATATATATATAAAGAGTGAAAGTTATAATAAAGTGAGTCAGTCAGGTAAAACCAGAGAGGCTTCCTTCCTTTATTCAAACAGCTTGCTTCTACATCACATCTAGAGAAGTCTCAGTAGTCAATCCGCAGGTCTGGTTATGAAGTACAGTTAAGCTCTGCCAGGTATCGTCAACATCTAAGACCAGACAAAAGGCAAAGGAGCTAGACGGAAGTCCGAGCTAATATTGTTAGGAACCAAACTCCAACAGTGGTTATAACAACAGGGGTCATAACAAAGTAAGATCTTGGTGCCATGTTGTTAAGCAAGGTTGTATAAGAGATCTGATTCAAACTTTGTGGCATTCATCTTCAACCCCAAACCACATCATTGACTGTATTGGCTTATCTAATAATGAGCTCTACTCATCCCCAGCAGACACCATCTCAAGCTCTACAGGCTTGATACCCTAATATGATTGAGTGGAGATAAGAAAGAAGAAGATGAGATTTTGTAAGTGCCACAGAGAGCAATCAACTTGAAAGAAACAGCTAAAAACTAGATTGGTGAACTCGTATCAGGTATATTCTGTAATTGTATACAAAGAAATTATTTATAATAATAGGGGACTTTAATTCCAACACCTCCCTTTGATTGCACCACGCTGATGAGGGCCAACAGCCCGAAACGCGTCCATGGTTAGCTTTTCTTAATTAATCAAGAATGGGCCAAATCTGGAATAATAAAAATCAACGAGAATAGTTGATATTTATTCCGATAGATGGCGCAAGCCATCAGCAACTTTCAGTTGCACGATAAGGAGATGCCTTTAACTTAATTTATGCACCTTATCACAGTACAATGTAATATTTGTGCTATTTTTTTACCTCCCTTTGGTGTTGAAGACAAAACGTCCACTAGCAGTGAATGTTGCGATCAATTAATAATCATGATAAAGCACAATTTGGATTATAAGAAACAAGAAAATAAGACCTAATCTAAATAATTTAATAGTGTGTGACTTTTTGGTAACAGCATTGTCATCAGACAAAAGAATAAAATGATTTTATTATAAATTTTAATCTTTAGTCTGCTGATGGTAACAATGCTGTTACCGAAACGTCACACACTATTATTTGGATTAGGTCGTATTTTCTCTTGTATAATTAATAATAAATCTTAACTGGCTATAAATCAACAGAAGATTCTGATTGCCTTTGAGAGTTGAAATTAAAGAACTTGGAATGAATATATGTTAAGCCAAATTTTTTTGCTTATCCCTAGTACACGTGGTACAGGCCATGATAATCATGGTGGGTAGAAGTAGGCGACTGCTTTTACTGTAAGTGCACTACACGTATACACATGTGAAAAGCAGTTCGACTTTGCACTTACAAATGTGCCAAAGCCCTGTTTAGTTACTTGCACTCAGTGGTGGGGTTGGACTTTTGCAAGAATCGGGGGCCATTGGAGCTGTTTTTTTTTTTTAATTAGAAAAAAGTGCCCAATGCGGGAATCGAACCCGGGTCATAGCAGTCAAAAACCAACTGTTTAGACCATCCTTCCATTGACCCCCCCTAATTATTTCAGAGTTCAGGGAATACCCTGAGAAAGATTGTTACAAGATATTTGCAGGATTAAAGATAAACTAGAAGTGAAGGGGATTACTCACAGCCTGGATGTAAGGCTCAAGGTTGGAAGCTCCCCTCTTGATGAGGTCGCGCGCCAGGATATACGCATGCTTGTTCTGTGTCTTGCGCGGCTCAATGATCTGGATGAGCACTAAGTCAAGCAGCTCCTGGGAGATGACGTCAGCCTCTGCAATCAGGGGGGAGAGCAGGTCCAACATGAAGGCTTTCACCTTGGAGGCATGGTCGTCACTGGGACATCCACACCATCTTTTAACCTCTACAGCTTGTGCCATCACAACTGGCTGCTATCATGGATTGAGAGACTTGTTATTATTATCCCTAGTACACGTGGTACAGGCTATGATAATCATGGTGGGTACAAGTTGGCGACTGCTTACACATTAGCATTGTAGAGGCAGAGGGTCAGGTAGCTAGAGTATAGACATAGGAGCACATAGCCCTCAGTAGAACAAACTGTGATGGACAACACTTGGTCACAGAGCCAACGTATCCCTTAGGGAGAAATGTCCTCATACAGGAGAGTTGTTAATTAATATTGTTGTATTATAGGCGAAACATGACCTCCCCGTTCAATTTTTTTACCTTTTTTTTTTATTTTATTAATTCCATTCATTATTAATCAGTTGTATACCACAGATATAAATGATATGATGCACTAGCGTGCCATCTGTTATCAAAATTCGAAACTATTTTAAATGTGTAAGATTCTTTTGAAATTAAACAATTTCTACTGCCCTTACTGCAATGGAAAAATTAATGGGGGGGCCTGGCTCATCAGTGGTGAACCCTCCCAGCGGTTTCGCCAGTTTAATCTACCATACCGCTGTTATATTGCATTTTTGGAACTTACTTTTATAGTGATACTGTTGCTAGAATCTTGAAATGGGTATTTTAGAAGAACTTTGGACATAAGCTTTTTAGATATGAATGAGTGTACTTTAACCAAGGACCACATCTCTGATTGATCACCCTTTTTTATTTATTTTATGGGATATCAGCCGGAGAATCAAGACTGGAAAACAAACCCCAAGTCAAGCTGGATGTATACCCAACCTGACCCAAGGACCTAATGGATCCTGCGACAAATAAATCCTTCATTTTGATTATTCTAGATGCCTTAGAGAGTACATTTGACAATGAAAACTGTATGAAGAGATGTCCTCTCATGAAGGTTGTTCTATACCAGGGGTTGGTAACCTGCGGCTCGTGAGCCACATGCTGCTCTTTGGATGTGAAGCTGAGAGTAGTACTTGTAGAAATAAAGTTTTAACTTGTTGTTGTTTCTTATCCCCTTGTGTATAGATTACACAAATTCCATGAGTTCATGCTCCTCGAGCTGTTTTTTGATAATGTTTTAACTTTATAAACTAGTATAGCCTCTTAACATTATAAATAAACACAAGGTAATAAGACCAAATAAATAAATAGTGTGTGACGTTTCGGTAACAGCGTTGTTACCATCTTCAGACAATGAAGACTTTTTCAGTACTTCTTTAGTACTACTTATTCAGTACTTTTATAAACTTAAGTAAAAAAACTTTATGCAAGTACTGTATTTTATTGGCAAGAAAAAAATGTTGTGGCTCTTTAAAAAAAAAAAAACTTTGAAATTTTGTAAATTGTAATTTTTTTATTCTTCCGACTTGTAAGGTTGCAACCCACACTGCTCACCTGATAATGCCGAAGATGAGGTTGAAGAGCTGGCAGAAGATCTGCTGATTCTCCTCCAGCTCCAGGCAGAGGTTGAAGGACTTCACCCACGAGAGGTTCTGCAAACACATCAGCCTGGTGCTTCCATCCATTCATCCACACATCTATTCCTTACCTCCAGCAGGTAGAAGTACCTCTTGAAGATGGGACTCTTGGGGTCTTCCAGGCCTTGGAGTTGCTCCACAAAGAATAAAAAGATGCTCTGCGGCAGGACAAGAAGGCACAATCAATCTCCACCGTCAGACACAATATGCCAACACTTGCTATGGCTTCAAGTAGAGGAGAATGATAAGGCACAATTTGGATTATAGATTATAAACACAAGGTAATAAGACCAAATCCAAATAAATAGTGTGTGATGTTTCGGTAACAACATTGTTTATTTATTTGGATTTGGTCTTATATTACCTTGTGTTTATAATCATTCAGTACTTTTGTCTGAAGATGGTAACAACGCTGTTACCGAAACGTCACACACTATTAATTTATTTAGATTAGGACTTATTACCTTGTGTTCACAATTTGGATTGTAGATTAGAAACACAAGGTAATAAGATCTAATCCAAATAAATAGTTTGTGATGTTTTGGTAACACACACACAAAAACCTTTAAGACACACAGGTCTTACAGAGGATTCTCCTTGGGGTTACAAGACGGAGAAACCTATGAAAGTGGGAAATATACAAAGGGGTAAAAATGGAGAAAGATTATATACACATATACAGATTATTATTTGAATAATCCTATGGAAAATAGGAATATGGATTTGGAAAAAAAAAAAATTTATGTTTTTGGTAACAGCGTTGTTGCCCAAAACGTCACACACTATTAATTTATTTAGATTACGACTTATTTTCTTGTAGCTATAATCTATAATCCAAATTGTGCTTTATCAAGTAGAGAAGAATGATAAGGCACAATCTGGATTGTAGATTAGAAACACAAAGTATAATAAGATCAAATCCAAATAAATAGTTTGTGACATTTCGGTAACAGTGTACTTACCATCATCAGAAAGACTAACAAAAGACATTTATTCTTTTGTCTGATGATGGTAACAATTATATTACTGTGATAAGGCAAAATTTGGATTATAAATTTAAACACAAGGTAATAAGACAAAATCCAAATAAATAAATAGTGTGTATACATATTAAACACAATATTAATTTATTTATTTGTATTTGGTCTTATTACCTTGTGTTTAACGCTATTACAGAAACGTCACACAGTATTTGTATTTGGTCTTATTACCTTGTGTTTAACGCTATTACAGAAACGTCACACACTATTTGGATTTGGTCTTATTACCTTGTGTTTAACGCTATTACAGAAATGTCACACAGTATTTGGATTTGGTCTTATTACCTTGTGTTTAACGCTATTACAGAAACGTCACACAGTATTTGGATTTGGTCTTATTACCTTGTGTTTAACGCTATTACAGAAACGTCACACAGTATTTGGATTTGGTCTTATTACCTTGTGTTTAACGCTATTACAGAAACGTCACACACTATTTGGATTTGGTCTTATTACCTTGTGTTTAACGCTATTACAGAAACGTCACACACTATTTGGATTTGGTCTTATTACCTTGTGTTAATAAGTAGAGAATAAATCCATCATCCTGACACAAAGCCTTACTTACTTTCTACCATACCAGAGTACTGATAGTGGCCCCATTCTAAACTGATAACCTATTTCAAAACTTGATATTTAAATAAAAAGGCATATATTGGATCAAAATATCATTTATTTTACCATTTCAGTTGGCTGAATGCCAACCTTTATCAAGGTGTTATAACATTTTAAAACTATAATACCTTTAAAGTTATAATACCTTGATAAAGGTTGGCATTCAGCCAAATGAAATATTGGTAAAATAAATGATATTTTGATCCAATATATGCCTTTTTATTTAAAGATTTATTTATGGATTGCTCTATTTTCAAAACAAAACTTAATATATACGCTAAATCTCAAAAGTAATGAGAATATGAATGTATATCTCTCCAAATATAAATAAAATAAGATTTTGACTGAAACAAATACAGTAGAACCTCTCTGTAAAAGACAACACCTATTTGCAGAACCAAATTGTCCTTTAGGGAGAGGTGTCCTCTTAGCAAAAGAGTTGCTAAATAGTAAAAATGATAATTTTACAAATGAAAACTGTCCTTTGTAGAGACGTGTCCTCTAGCACGAGTGTCCTCTCATGGAGGTTCTACTGTATCATCATCAAAAAGTTTTGCTTTTAATATTTTGTCATCCAATTGGTAAAAACATTAAAGCTTGAACAAAGATTTCAACGTAAAGTTTTTTTTTTTTGTGAGGGGGACTAAAAATACAGATTTTTTGTATTTATAGTTACAATAAACATTTGAGGGATCAAATATTTTGATCCCTAAATAAAGACAGCTAATCTTATCTGATATCTGTGGCATCGTCTTATCAGGTGACCTACTAGAGTGCTCGGAGGCCATACAAACAAAACATTGTTATGTCACATAGCCTTTACTTCCAACATCCTCTGACAACAAGGTCGGTGGTAGGATGGTCTAAACTGTCGGTTTTCGACTGCTACGACCCAGGTTCGATTCCTGCATTGGGCACTTTTTTTCTGATTAAAAAAAAAAATGCTCCAATGGCCCCCGATTCTTGCAAAAGTCCAACTCCACCAGTGAGTGCAAGTAACCAAATGGGTCTCTGGAATATTTTAAAGTGCAAAGTCGAACTGCTTTTTCACATGTGGTGCTCTTACAGTAAAAAGCAGTCGCCAACTTCTACCTACCATGATTTTCATCATGGTCTGTACCCATGTGTACTAGGAATAAGCAAAATAAATAAAAATGAAAGAAAGGAGAGAAAGACTTTATCCCCAGTAGAGTATCACCCTGTTACATCCTGGACATTACCTGCCAACACCAAGATAGAGAGAATAGAAAATCTCCAGAATTTTGATTATAGGCAGACAGTCATGCTATCAGACTGCCAATACTGCCAGAGTGGCCCAGGACCTGACCTCTGCTCCTCAAATGACTCATCTTTCTCCAACTAACAATAACAAATCTTGGTCCTTGAGCATCATTCTGCAGGTCATCTCCACTTTACACCAACCTCCCAAAATACAGATCAGTTTTAACTAACTCTGTAAAAAAAGAGGGAGGGAGAGAAGGTTGGTTACCTTAAGGATATCCACGTCCTTGTAGGGGGCCTCGGGAGCAAAGACTCTGAAGATGTCTGCGATGCAGCAGGCCACCAGGAGGCGCACATCCTTGTTGGGGTGCTCCAGGAAGAAGGGGGTTGCCAGATAGAGGGAGAGAGGGACAATGAAGGAGTTGTCTTCCTCCTGGCTCAGGTTCTGGAAGGCCTGTGCACATTCCTGCGCAGAAACTCTGGCTTTAGCGCTTAGTTAAAACATAAGTTGCTAATACAGTAGAATCTCCATGAGAGAACACTCACGCTAAAGGACACCTCTCTATAAAGGACAGTTTTCATTTGCAAAATCACCATTTTTACTATTTAGCAACTCTCTGGTTAGAGGACACCTCTCTCTAAAGGACAGTTTAGCTCTGCAATTAGGTGTTGTCCTTTACAGGGAAGTAGTTCTACTGTATTGGTATTTTTTTTTTTAAAGAAATGCTTTGCTTGTTACAATTATTCTTTAAATTTTGAATGTCATTTATGACAACCAGGACATGGAATCAAAACCCGCAATGAAGGGTGTAATAATAATAGTCTATCATATCAACAAATATTGATAATCTCAACAGGAAGCTTAAGAAACCAGACCAGAACTCTGGCACCTTGTATTGGAGGAAAAGTCTTACTGCATCCTACATTATGTGTGTATGTAGACATCTTAACAATAAAAGCAATCACAAACCCCTATCCACCCTCTTCTTTCTTATCTCCACTCAATCACACTAAGGTATCAAGCTTGTAAAGCTTGAGATTTTTGATGGTGTCTGCCGGGGAAGAGTAGAGCTCATCAATGGATGAGTCAATACAGTCAATAATATGTCTTGGGGTTGCAGGCTGAGAATTGCACCTAGTACATCCACCATGATTATCATAATCTTTCATAAGGGAACAGCAGTCCTTGATTTCTAGATTTTAGTCTGGTTATCTACATACAATGACTTTCCAGGTTTTTTTGCAAGTTTTTCGTACTATGTACTAAGTACAAATTCTTAACCTGCAACCTCAAATCACATTATTGACTGTATTGACTCATCCATTGATGAGTTCTATTCATTCCCAGCAGAAACCATCTCAAGCTCTACAGACTTGATACCCTGATATAAATTGAGTGGGAGATAAGAAAGGGAAGATTATCATGAATTATACTATTAAAAATAAAGAAAGCCTATCCTGACCACAAGCACATGTGTTTTTAGATGGCAGAGCGCCATCTAGTGGAACAGAAATCAACTAAACTTTGATTTAACCTGTTTCCTGTTATTTAGCCAACCCAATTTCTTGATAAATCAAGAAAAGTAATCCACGAACGCGTTTCGCACTGTTGGCATTCATTAGCGTGGAACAGGCTGTACCACTGCGACCAAAAAGATTTTTGGTCCCAGAGGCTTCTTGAGAAACCAAGAAATGGGTATTTAAGGCCAAACTTGCGTAAATACGCTTAACACATGAATTGTACTATATTGTACTTGGGAAAACTACTTAGAGGTGCCGCACAACAACAAAGAATATAGATTGAGGGACTTACCTTGAGTCTGCGAACCAACTCATCATTGCTAAGGTCTTCATTGAGTTCCTTCACCCCAGGTGGGTAGATTATCTTGTGCTGGCTGGGAGGACTCATCTGTACACACATTCATCCATCACAGATAGGTTACAATTGGGAGCAATGATGTGAGAGTCTAAAAGTAACAACATAGAAGCACAAGGTAATAAGACCAAATCTAAATAAATAAATAGTATGTGATGTTTTGGTAACAGCATTGTTAGCATCATCAGACAAAAGTACTGAATGATAGTTTATGATTCAGTACTTTTGTCTGATGATGGTAACAATGCTGTTACCGAAACATCACATACTACACTAGAATCTCCCTTTAGCGGACACCCTGCTAGTGAACACCTCTCCACAAAGGACAGTTTTCATTTGTAAAATTACCCACTTTACAATATAGCAACTCTCCGGTAAGAGGATACCTCTCCCTAAAGGACACTTTGGCTCTGCAATTGGGTGTTGTCTTTTACAGGGAGGTAGTTCTACTGTATTCTTTATTTAAATTTGTTCTTATTACCTTCTGTTTATAATCTATAATCTAAATTGTGTGCCGTCTTATCATAGACATCTACGGTACACTATGACACAGGTTCTGGTAGAAGCTGATGTGTACCATGTCCTTGTTAGACAAATACAATTCTAAACTGGAAGTTGGTTCACACAGCAATGGAAAATATTGTGGTGAAGTCTGACTTCTTGTCAATAATAAACCTTCCCGGTATGGGTTCCCCATCAGTTTAAACTGTCCCTTCACAATGGAATAACTTTAAAGTGTGTGACTGATAAGGCACAATTTGGATTATAGATTATAAATTTGGATTATGGATTATTAATTTAAGAGACAATATAAAGAAGCATTTTTCATTCAAAAGAAATGTGCTACAATTAACAGAATGGAAGAAAGAGGAAATATAAATGATATTTATAGATATGCTTTTAATTATATTTGAAAAAAAAAACAATTTTCAATTCTAACAATAATATTCTGTGTTTCTCAGATAAATATCTTCTTCTTATCTGTTATCTTGTTTACACACTTGATAACAGGAACTATTTAAAAACATGCTGTGGTAAAATTTCTCATTCAGTACTTTTGTCTGAAGATGGTAACAACGCTGTTGCCGAAACATCACACGCTATTTATTTATTTGGATTTGGTCTTATTACAAAGTGTGTGACATTTCAATAACAGCGTTGCGGTGATGGTCAATAGATGGTGTCTAGTTTTGATGTTTATTTTTACTGGAGAGGTGCCCTATGCTTTTTTATATCAATTTCCTCCCAGACAATTTTTCCATCTATATATATAGACACTAGAGGAGTTGGCTTGAGAAGATGGCTGTTGAATGGTTGCAGCTGATCTCCATACCAGAGATTGTCTTTTAGCTGAACATGGAAGGTCTTTAGACAGGATCTGACTGTCTTAAAGACTTTTCTCGGAGACGCCTATGGGTTGATTGGTCACCCCCATGGAGCCAGACCATAATGGTGGGCGTGAGGGGCCAAACAATGGCCGCTCTGTGCATGGAGAATGCATCATTCCTTTTGGTACAATGGCCATATTAGCAGCATAGGTGCATGCTTCGCATGCAGGCTTGTGGACCTTCGAGGTCTGGGTGGCCACAACTCCTAGGATGTCTTAAGACTTTTTGGTATGAAGGCAGTATAAAACCTGTTTTTTTGGAGTTTTCCTGTCATAGAAATCAACTTTTTAGTGGGGTAACAATTTATTTTACTTAGTTTTTTAAGCACATTTATAAAACCTATCAAACTGTTTCACTTCTAAATTTTGTAAGCCCATATAAAAATATAGTGTGTTGAACATAACCTATGTTAACATCACAATTAAATTGGTATAAGAAGTTATCTCTCCGGTAAGAGGACACCTCTCTTTAAAGGACACTTTGACTCAGCAATTAGGTTTTCTATTGTATTACCAATTTTAGTCAACCTGGGAGTCTACCTGCCTTGTAAGTGCAATTTTTGCTCAGAACTAAATGGAAACTAAATATCAGGGCAGGTTTTACTACTGCAGTGTGAGTAACTATTTTTTTTTTTTTTGCTTATCCCTAGTACATGTGGTACAGGCCATGATAATCATGGTGAGTAGAAGTAGGCGACTGTTTTTACTGTAAGTGCACCACATGTCTACACATGTGAAAAGCAGTTCGACTTTGCACTTACAAATGTGCCTTAGCCCCGTTTGGTTACTTGCACTCGCTGATGGGGTTGGACTTTTGCAAGAATCGGGGGCCATTGGAGTATTTTTTTTTTTTAAACATAAAAAAAGTGCCCAATGTGGGAATCGAACCCGGGTCGTAGCGGTCGAAAACCAACGGTTTAACCAGCCTTCCACTGACCCCTGTGAGTAACTATGATGTTACATGGTAAACACAAGGTAATAAGAACAAACCCAAATAAATAGTGTGTGACATTTCTGTAACAGCGTTGTTACTGAAATATCACGCACTATTTATTTGGATTTGTTCTTATTACTTTGTGCTTATATTATAAAAAAGAATAAAAAGAGTTAAAAATAGAATACACTCGCGCTCGAGGATACCTCTCTATAAAGGACAGTTTGGCTCTGCAACTAGACTTTACAGGGAGGTAGTTCTGTATATGTTGATAAATTTTCATAATCTTCTTCTTCTTCTTTCTTATCTCCACACTTGGTGAAGTAGAATGTGTCTGCCTTTGTCATTAAGACTGGGAGCACTACTCTACTTCATTATAATTTGTATAATTTTGAAAAATCTCAGGAACCTCTGGGATTGAATTTGCAAGGATTCTGGAAGAGAAGGAGAGAATAAGAAGGTGAGCTAGAACCAGGTAAAGCAGTCAGCCAGGTTGTAAACAAGAGAACAAAGCACCTAAAAATGGCAGAAATATAAGCCTGCTGGTGTTGTGTTGCAGCTATTCCCAGAACCCCTGTCTACCTGCACACCTCCACAGCTAATTATCTCCTAGGTTCAAATGTAACAAAATGTTTACTTTCATCTATTTTGGATTTGTTTCTCTTTAATCTGCCATCTCCTTCACATTAGGTTTTATTTACGATAAGGCACAATTTGGATTATAGATTATCTCTTTATCGTGCAAATGAAAGTAGCTGATGGCTTGCGCCATCTATCGGAATAAATATCAACTATTCTCGTTGATTTTTAATTATTCCAGAATTGGCCAAATACCCATTCTTGATTAATCAAGAAAAGCTAACCACGGATGCGTTTCGGGCTGTTGGCCCTCATCAGCGTGGTGCAAGCTGTACCTCAACTACTAAAAAACTGGTTATTCAGACATCCTGAAAAATTATGAAACGGGTAGTTAAGGCCAGAATTGCGTGAGACCACGACACAATGTGAAGAAATAGTACAAATGTGATATCGTACTGGGATAAGGTGCATAAATTAAAAAAAGGCATCTCCTTATTGTGCAACTGAAAGTGATTATAGATTATAGACACAAGGTGATAAGACCAAATCCAAATATATAGTGTGTGATGTTTCGGTAACAGCATTGTTACCATCTTCATACAATAGTTTTAACTATGATAAGGCACAATTTGAATTATAGATTATAAACACAAGGTGATAAGACCAAATCCAAATAAATAAATAGTGTGCGATGTTTCAGTAACAACACTGTTACCGAAACATCGCACACTATTTATTTATTTGGATTTGGTCTTACCACCTTGTGTTTAGTTTTAACATCTTCGTCTTATCTGCTATCTTGTTTACGCACTTGATAATAGTAACTATTTTAAACAGGGTGTAATATTCTTTTCTCATTCAGCACTTTTGTCTGAATATAGTAACAACCCTGTTACAGAAACGTCACACACTTTTTTAAATTTGTATTTGGTTTATTATCTTTTGTTTATAAAGTTTTATTGGAACTATAGAAGCTTCATGAAATGGCCGATATTTCACACGAAGAAACCTTTTAGAGGAGAGTCCTTGTTTTTCCTTTAGAGGAAAGACTAAGAAACACAAGGTAATAAGACCAAATCCAAATACAGTATAACCTCGTTAATTCGACACTCTACCTTAATTCGACCATATTCTGATGTCCCGACCTCCGGCCTATCAAATAACAAACCGTTAATTCGACAGTATCGATAATACGACAGTTCCGATAGTTCGACCATTTTAAAATTCTAATTTCGACAGTTGAGTGTTTTTTTTTTACATACAACTTTACCGCTAAACGGTATTACGCCGGCGGGGCGCCGATAGGATCGCGCATGCACACTTTTGATTTCTGTTAGTTTAAGTTTCACTTTGCAGTGCCATTGCGCAATGTCGCGAGTGTTATTGTTTGTTTGTTTTTTTACGCTGGAATTTAGGAATCACACGCTAATTAATAATATTATTTTCTTTTTAAATTTCAGCATTGAAATATTTAAGTTATTTTAAAATTTACAAATAATTTCCTTTTAAATAAATAAATCTTCATAAAATGTAGTCACAATGATTATGATAACATTTTATTTCAATATTCCATTTCCATATTATTAAAAAAGATTTAAACACAAAATCAATAACACCTGCAAGCAGCAGTGGATGTCTTTAATACAATAGTTATTTGAAACATTCCAGAGGAAGAAAGACATGCATGCTTTTTTTTAAATAGACCATCTGGAATATATCCAGAATAGGATTTCGGTGCAAAAACAGACATCTATAAAGGAATTTTTAAAAAGATCTTCATGATTATTTTTAAATATTATTTTTAAATTTTCTTTTTATTTTCCATATTTATTTCCTTTCAACTGCTATATTCTTCAATTAGAGTAAAATATTATTTGTAATTATTTCCTGTTTCAAAAATATGTAGTATTGCCATTTTGTCCCTGATACTAAAGTTAATCATGAAAATAAAAAATAATACAAAAAAGGACACACACAATGGTTTCAATTAATATGATCAATTTATATTACTAAGCAATTTTAAAAAATATTATTTTAGCGAGTTAGATGATTAGCTAATCATCTAACCTTAATTCAACACTTCCTTTAATTCAACCGAAAGCTCTGATCCCTTGGGGTGTTGAATTAAAGAGGTTCGACTGTAAATAAATAGTGTGCGACGTTTCTGCAGCGTTGCTATCACCATCAGACAGTACTTTTGTCTGAAGATGATAACAACGCTGTTACCGAAACGTCACACACTATTTGGATATGGTCTTATTACCTTGTGTTTATAATCTATAATCTTAATTGTACCTAATCCCTATTTATTTATTTAAACTTTATCTTATTACCTTGGGTTTAAAAACAATTTCCTACTGCCCATATTCTGGTGAGTAAAAAAAGTTTGGGGGAGGGCTCAAAACCAATGATAGCAATATTTGTGATTTTAATACAGAGATCTGGTGTAAAGAGAGAGGCATGGGGAAAAGTCCTATTAGAGTCCTTCAAAAGTCTAGAGGGCAACAACATAAAAAATTATAAGAAAAAATGTCCTCCCAAGAGAACAACAGTCTTTGATTTCCATACTTAAGTCTGGTCATCTACGGACAATGACTTTCCAGAATGGTTGCAAGGTTTTCCCACTATGTACTAAGTGTCAACCTGCAACCCCAAAACACATTATTGACTGTATTGACTCATCCATTGATGTGCTCTACTCATTCCCAGCACAGACACCATCAACAAGTTCTACAAGCTTGATACCCTGATATGATTGAGTGGAGATATGAAAGATGAAGACCAACAATGGTATCACATGTTACAACAATAAAACAAAACATTTTTATTGATTTTACTTTTAAAAGTATTCATGTACTTTTTTTGTCTACAAGGTCATTTAACATTCAGTGAGTAATTTAAATGAATATTATTATTATATAGGGTGTCTCAGGATGAATCATCAACATTTCTCCCTGTGAGATAGCTTTTGTTTAAGTGAGAGCACATTTTGTTGGCATTAGTTCTTACCATGATACGGCACAATTGGGATTAGAGATTAGAAACACAAGGCATTAAGCCCAAATTCAAATAAATAAATAGTGTGTGATGAAAAGGCACACAATTTGGATTATAGATTATAAACACAAGGTAATAAGACCAAATCCGAATAAATAAATAAATAGTGTGTGACATTTCGGTAACAGCGTTGTTACCATCTTCAGACAAAAGTACTGAATGTGTACTTCAGTGTTTATGTTCAGTAATGTACTTCATTCAGTACTTTTGTCTGAAGATGGTAACAATGCTGTTACCGAAACGTCACACACTATTTATTTATTTGGTCTTATTACCTGTGTGATGTTTCAGTGTTGTTACCATTATCAGACAAAATGGTAATGATGGTAACAATGCAAACACCGAAAGGTCACACACTATTTATTTATTTGGTTCTATTACCTTGTGTTTATAATCTATAATCCAAATTGTGCCTTATCATTTCCAATCCATGTTTACATTCACTGGGTCGGTGGATGAGTGGATCTAAACTGTTGATTTTTGGACGCTACAATCCGGGATCAAATCCTGCATTCTTACAAAATCAAACCCACTTGCGAGTGCAAGTAACCAAACAGGGCTCTGGCATACTTGTAAGTTTTAAAGTAGAACTGCTTTTCATATTATGTAGACATGTGATGCACTTACAGTAAAAGCAGTCGCCAACTACTACCCACCATGATTATCATGGTCTGTACCATGTGTACTAGGGGTAATAATAATTTTTTTAAAAGTTTACATTCAATGCAACATACACAAGTAGAAAGGTTTCTAACTGGTGGACAAACAGTTGTCCAGTACATTGTCCCATTTCTGTGCTTAAGGAAGTGCTTCCCTGGGAGATCTGAATCCTACCAGGCAGGTCATCCCTGAGTGGCAAAAAGGGGAAGAGCCATTAGACAGGGTGGTGGTGAACTGACAATATGTGATAAGAACAGTTCAGTCTGGTCATCTACAGACAATGACTTTCTACAATGGTTGCAAGGTTTTCCTGCTATGTACTGCTATGTAGTAAGTGTCAACCTGCAACCCCAAACCATATCATTGACTGTATTGACTCATCCATTGATGAGCTCTACTTATTCCCAGCAGACACCATCAACAAGCTCTACAAGCTTGATACCCTGATATGATTGAGTGGAGATAAGAAAGAAGATGTAGTACAGCAACCACATCATTGACTGTATTGAATCGTCCATTGATGAGCTCTACTTATCCTCAGCAGACACCATCAACAAGTTATACAAGCTTGATACCTTGATATGATTGAGTGGAGATAAGAAAGAAGAAGATGTAGTACAGCAATCACATCATTGACTGTATTGACTCGTCCATTGATGAGCTCTACTCATCCCCAGCAGACACCATCAACAAGCTCTACAAGCTTGATACCCTGATATGATTGAGTGGAGATAAGAAAGAAGAAGACACATCCCCAGCAGACACCATCAACAAGCTCTACAAGCTTGATACCCTGATATGATTGAGTGAAGATAAGAAAGAAGAAGACACATCCCCAGCAGACACCATCAACAAGCTCTACAAGCTTGATACCCTGATATGATTGAGTGGAGATAAGAAAGAAGAACAGTTCAGGACCAACAGTCAAGTGTGGTGAGCCAGCTAGCCTGAGGTAGGGATAGACTATAAAATGCCACAATGACACCGGGTGAATGGCTAAATTATGAGCTGCCAGTAAAGCTATCATCTACAACAGCTGCATCCATATCAGGTTTGTCAACAAGGGTTCTTTCTCCAAGTTAGAAGCAACCTTCTAAGAAAAACCTTCTTTCCAAAAAAATAAATGCTTCAATGGCCCCCAATTCTTGCAAAGGTTCAACCCCAGCAGCAAGTGCAAGTAACCAAATGGGGCTCTGGCACATTTGTAAGTGCAAAGTCGAATTACTTTTCACGTGTGTAGACATGTGGTGCACTTACAGTAAAAGCAGTTGCTAACTACCCACCATGATTATCATGGCCTTTAACATGTGTACTAGGAATAAGCAAAAAAAAAAGAGAGGCTCTGGTGTCAATAAAATCATCTTCAATCATAGAAAGAATCTCACAAATAAGGCTGGAAGCTCTGACACCACCTGGCCCCAGTTAAACAATGGCCTGATCTAAACAAAGGGCTCAACTCGGGAAGCTAGATGCAGTATTGTACAGCTTGGATGGTTGGTGATCTTATTTGTTGTTATTGAACTACAATGTTGGTATACAATTGTGGATTATGATCAACCAATTCAATCCATACCTTTATTGTAGACACCATCAGTCTTATATGCTGATTCTCTGGAAAGATAGAGCAATGATTGGAGAAAAGGAGAAATCAAATAAATAAAAGTTATATGGGGAATTAAGAACACATCTAGGTGTTATAAAAATCTTGATATAATATTATACAGTTAAACCTGTCTATAGCGCCCCCTCTAAATAGCGCCTCCCTCTCTATAGCACCCGATTTTAAATATGTAGTACGATGCAATTTACATTAAAAGTGACCTGTCTATAGCACCCCCTCTCTATAGCACCTTATTTTGGTGAGTTCCAAGAGGGGGCGCTATAGACAGGTTTAACTGTATATACATAGAGGTTATATAGGTTCCCTTTGCTCTTCTTTTTCTATAGAGATCCCTGTAAGTTATGGAAGAAAGATTAGATACAATTTGGATTATAGATTAGAAACACAAGGCAATAAGACTAAATCTCTATTCATGATAAAATTTGTGAAAAACATTTTAAAATAACAAAATATTTTCACACAATGGGTTTCTTTTTATTTCAAAACATTAACTTTCAAGTGATAATTGGATATTTACAACTGAAAATTTTTAAATTGAAGTGTAATTTAACAATGTTATGGAATATGTCTATTTACATTTTTAGGTATATAGTCAACTAGACGGGTCCCCGGGCTTCGCCCCAGGGTTGACCCGTGTGCATATCTACCCGAGTGATATATATATAGATAAGATTTTTTTTTTATAATTGTTTGTTATTAGCATTATCTATTTGTTTGCATCAGCATAATTTAATCTAATCTTTGATAGAGGGCGCTGTTCGTGAGCTAAGTAGAATAATTTGAATATATAGTTTTAATAATTGATTTATATATTTTTTTAAATAGCCTATCGTCTTCCCCGTATTTTTTTACCTGTGTATGGAAATTTTGGTTTGAATTAGTGAACTACTGCAAATTTGTATACCGGACATACAAACAAACATACAAACATTCATTTTTATATATATAGATATTAAGTCCGTTTAAGAGCGATTATCACTTGAAAGCTAGCGTTTTGAAATAAAAAGAAACTCATTGTGAGGAAATATTTTGTAATTTTAAATAAGACTGATAAGGCACAATTTGGATTATAGATTATAAACATATAAGACCAAATCCAAATAAATAGTGTGTGACGTTTCGGTAACAACATTGTTATCGAAACGTCACACATTATTTTTTATTTATTTGGGATTTGGTCTTATTACCTTATGTTTAAATAAGACTAAATACAAATAAATAAATATTCATTTATTTGGATTTTTGGTCTTATTGCCTTGTGTTTCTAATGGGAAAGAAGGTAAATTTGGATTAAATAAATCAGAATCACTGGATTTTGCAAGACTAAATAAGTAAAATGTGACATTTCAGTAACAACCACACATCTTCAGACCAAAGTACTAAATGGCCACTTTTTGTCTGAAGACTTTTGACTGAAATGTTTCTCTCACTTTTACTTACAGTAAAACCTCTCCATAAGCAGACACTCCCGCTAGCGGACACCTCTTTACAATGGACAGCTTCAATTGTTAAAATTACCATTTTTACCAATAGATGCTTTCCTGTAAGTGAACACCTGTCTCTAAAGGATACTTTGGCTCTGTAACTAGGTGTGGTCCTTTAGAGAGAGGTTTAATTATATTTGGATTTAGTGTTGTTAACCCTGGAATACTTTTTTAGTCACACGTACAAGGACAGGTAACTTGCTGCATATTGTTCTTATATTTTTAAAGAATCTGTGAGATAAGAGGGAGACTTCTAGTGTTGATACACTGTTCTACTCAAGGTAATAAGTATATGATGTTTCAGCATTGTTACCAACAATAATACTATTTATTAATTTAGATTTGGTTTTATCAACTTGTATATGTATATTTATGATCCAAATTGTACCTAATTTAACTCCCCCTTTGCCGGTCTCAAGCCCGGATGAAAAAGGAGGAGGGGAAGCAGTGACAAGCTCGCTAAAAAACCTGGGCTCAGCTGGCCTGGCTGATAGTACCCTGTAAGGACTCCAGGGATACAGGATGAGCAGCGTTTGTACTCCATGTTAGGAGCGGCTGCACATGGCGTCTGTTCTTCATGTCAGAGGCGGCCATTTCTTTTGGAGCTAAGTCGGTCTGCCACTGAGTAGTGCTCCCAGTCTTAATGACAAAGGCAGACGCATTCTACTTCACCCAGTCATGATGGTTGTCAACTTTACAAGCTTGATACCCTTATATGATTGAGAGGAGATAAGAAAGAAAAAGACACCGTTCTTACTGCAAAAGGAGAAATGAATAGAAATTTTGTTTCAATTTGCCAAGATGGTGGTTGATTGATCCAAATTTGCATGTTCTACTCCTAGTAGACAAATAAGTTCCTTTTTATTCAATGCTTTTATTAAAATGATTAGATGGTGCGATAGTGCATCAAATCATTTAACTGTCTATAATTCAACACCAACTTTTGTTTGCTGCCCTGATCCCAGTTGAGAAGTTACTGTATTGGGGTGAGACGCCACGTTTATCAATATGTTAGGGGGGATAGTTTCAGATAGTATTTTGAGAAATTATACCACAGCATGTTTTAATATTTTTTGTCTAAAGTTGGTTAGACAAAAATTATTAAAACACACACACATACAAAGCTTTATTAAGACCATCAGTCTTATACAGATTCACCACAGGAAGAAATAATAGATGGAGCTCTTATACTCCAGGCAGCGCAGCACCCAACAACAGCCTCCTGGTCCGACACATGTCCAGTGGTCACATGTCCCTTTGTGCATACGTCATGGTTAACGAATCACTGAACAGGCGAGTGTGGAATCAGCCGCATTCTAGTCTTCGCTTTCCTCGTCAAAATGGACCACGGCATTCAGCGATTCAATTAATCTCCTCCAAACGATGGCCTTGTAGATTCAGATAGATAAAGTTTCAGATAGATGAAGCTATTGTGAGTAGGCCTAGCACAGAACACACATAATATGGTACATTAGCATGCCATCTGTGAGTCGACCCTCCCATTAATTTTTCATTGCAGTAAGGACAATAGAAATTTGTTTAATTTCTTAAAAGAATCATACGCATCTATAATAGTTTCATATTCATAGAATTGACAGACCTATCCACATATTCTCATGCCCAGCAATGACCGCAGCCTTGCAGAAAATTGACATAGACCCAGAGCAGCAGCTTTACACACCCAAGATAGTGGATATTGCTGCTGCTGTGATAGAGATGCATGGAGACATCTGAGGTTCTTCATTGGACACGACAACAACAACAGAAAATTGACATGGACCCAGAACAGCAGCTTTTCACACTAAAGATAGTGGACATTGCTGTGATAGAGATGCATGGAGACATCTGAGGCTCTTAATTGGACACGACAACAACAGAAAATTGACATGGACCCAGAGCAACAGCTTTACACACCCAAGATAGTGGACATTGCAACTGCTGTGATAGAGATGCATGGAGACATCTGAGGCTATTCATTGGACATGACAACAACAACAGAAAATTGACATGGACCCAGAACAGCAGCTTTACACACCCAAGATAGAGGACATTGCTGTGATAGAGATGCATGGAGACATCTGAGGCTCTTCATTGGACACGACAACAACAGAAAATTGAGAGTAGTTTTCATGCATCTAAAGAAATGAATATATTTGCCTGTATTGGCTATCTTTCATAGAAGACATTGCAACAGATCTTGAAATCTAATGCTGCACATGACCGGTACAGAGCAGGAGGGACAAGCACTGGTTTTGTCTTCCCAAGAGAACAACAGTCTTTGATTTCCAGACTTAAGTCTGGTCATCTACGGACAATGACTTTCCAGAATGGTTGCAAGGTTTACCCACAATGTACTAAGTGCAATTCTCAACCTGCAACCCCAAAATACATTATTGACTGTATTGACTCATCCATTGATGAGCTCTACTCTTCCCCAGCAGACACCATCAACAAGCTTTACAAGCTTGATACCCTGATATGATTGAGTGGAGATAAGAAAGAAGACAGACCTTGAATTTCTATAAAATGTTATGTCTCCAGATGGACACTTCTCAGTTTTCCAAAACCGGTATTGTGGCTTTGTCACTGACCCATGGTTGCAAGGACAATAGATGGTGTCTAGTTGTGACATTTTGAAGGGAGAGGTATCTTTATTCTTATAAAACCTTATATGCATATATACCTCATAGCATCTCAAGACTAGATCCCATGTTGACTAATATATACAGTGTACTCCGCTTATAACAAAGTCGGTTATAGCGAAATTCCGCATATAGCGAATGAAATTGTCTGAACGAAAGAAAAGAAGGGCTTAAACCATTAAAAGAACTCTGGATATTGCGAAGTCGGATATAAAGAATTTTCGCTTATAACGAAGTGATTTGCATGTATAAATTTTTATTTTATCCGTTTATAACGAAGTTTTCTCATTTACCATTATAATTGACTAATATATTATGCATAATATATATCAAATTACAACGTGTGAATGACACAAATTTAATGATACACAACAAATAAGTTAATAATATACAATTTTAAAATATGCAAACATATTATAAGTATTTTTTTTACATTATTTAAACAAAATTAAATTGTTTAATAAACGCTTATATTTTATTAACGTTTACCATGGCAGGAGAACGAAAACAAACAAGAAACTCACTATCTCTGTCAGTCAAGCTGCAAATCCTAAGAGAGATTGAAGTGTACTTATGCTGACGCTGACAATGACGTCGTTACAAATGCCATGTTATCCGATGTAGAAATTGTCGAGAGCATTCTTCAAGCAAAAGAAGAAGAAGAAACGGACCAAGTTGATGAAGAAGTAGACCCAATTGTCCACATTCCGCATCCAAAAGAGGTCTTGGAGAGCATTCAAACTCTGCGATTGTTTCTTCAATGTCAGGATGAGTCCAAGTCTCTTCATAGGCATCTGTCAGACTTGGACAACATCGAAAAGAGTGTTCAGCACTTGTTACTGACTTCTAAATGTCAAAAGAAAATCACAAACTACTTCTCCAAAAACACCTGATGAGGTTGTTATTGATCTTTGTGTTGCTCTTTTGAGTTGAATAGTAAATAAAATTATTGGTACAAAACATTTTTTTTTTCCAACTGCGGATATAACAAAGTGATTGTCATGGATAATGCGACTTCGTTATAAGCGGAGTACACTGTAATCCCATATTGACTAACCTAGCCTTATATAACCTTGTAGTATGTACCATGGTCTATAAAACAGGGACCAAGTCTCGTTACTTTCCACTTTAATGTATAAATACAAATAAAATCACTGTTTTCAAGTTTACTCTATCAATAAATTATCTATAAATATATAACATCAATATTTATATAAAATGAAAAGATTTAAAAGAACGAATGTTTCTTTCATATATAATACAAACTTCAACTGCCCTTACTGTGATGAAAAAATATATTGGGAGGGCTCTTGGCTCATCAGTGGTGAACCCTCCCAGCGGTTTCGCCAATTTAATCCACCAGACCGCTTCTCAGAGCTCTAATACTGTATTGGACGATTCTGCTTATATACGCAGCAATGAAGAATGGAATCTCAGAACAGAGCTCTTAGAAGCATGGCGTCTGTTCCTCATGTCAGAGGCGGCCATTTCTTTTGGAGCTAAGTCGGCCTGCCACTGAGTAGTGCCCCTAGTCTTAATGACAAAGGCAGACGCATTCTACTTCACCCAATTATGATGGTTGTCAAACAGACACAATCAAGGGTCACAACTTGATACCCTAATATGATTGAGTGGAGATAAGAAAGAAGAAGAAGAAGCGGTCTGGTGGATTAAATTGGCGAAACCGCTGGGAGGGTTCACCACTGATGAGCCAAGCCCTCCCAATATATTTTTTCATCGCAGTAAGGGCAGTAGAAGCATGTATTATGTATAAAAGAAACCATTTGTGCTTTTAAATCTTTTCATTTTATATATATAGATGGCGCGTTATTGATTTGTGTTAATCAATATTTATATACTCTTTATATATAGTCATATTATATACCCTTTTATCTTCATTTTTAAACATATTATTGTTTTATTATTCAACCTTGTATGCAACATAAGGTAACATGGCCAAATCAATAATGGTTACCTATGTTTCTGATCTATAATCCGTATTGTACCATATCACTTTATGTGTGTCAGTTTTGACAATTTTGACAATTTATATAAATAGAGGTATATAAAATGCATAGCATGAATAATGTAAAATGCATATTTTTATAGGCTTCTTTTTATATATACGATTTCTATTATTTTTCAAAATCATAACAAAAAGTCATAACAAGGGTTATGGCTATAAAAAATTTTGACTTTATGAAGCAGAAGATGAATGTATGGTTTCTTAATTCGGCTATTTTATACATACCGGAGGCATTTAATTAAATTTAAATATATGTTATATAGAATACCCCTTGTTAGATGTGAATAGGGTTAATGTTTTTAAACCATAACGGCTTTAAAACTATGGCGCGCAAAGCGATAAAACATATAAAAATGTATAGTTTAGCATTTGGCGCGCCCTACCCGTGTATAGGTGATTAAATTTTCGCTAATGATGTTTGGGGATATTATGCAAAAAAAAAAAAAGTAATGTATTTTCAATAAAGAACTCGATAATGCAGAATTTGTGACGAAATAAACGTAATATTACATCTCAAAAACAAACTAGAAAAAAAATGTGTACCAAATTGAGTTCTTTGAAAAAAAATAAACAAAATAATTTCTTACCTTTTATTGACAAAGGTTCATGAATTTAAATACATATAATATTAATTAAATGTTTTTAATTGTTACGAATGATATGCGAATAAGGTCTTTAAAAATAAAAACACCAAAACTTCACATTCAAATTAAATGAAAACAATACATGATGTTTAAAAATTATATTTCATGAAAACGCTTCATAAACTTAACAAAGGGTGGCGCTTATTTCAGGAAATAGTAAAATTAGAAAATATAGTCAAATTGTATTAAATTTGAATTTAAAATTTTGAAAGTCTGAACCCATATAAATATATATTGATTTTATTTTCTGGTAGTTACATCTAATTTTATAGTTATTTATATCTTATACATTTGACAAATTATATGAAAAAATTCTAAAATTCTGTGAGATTTATATAGAAAATGTTCAATGATATAAAGAAAATAAACGTGTTTATTTTCGCGAGAACACCCTTAATACGGCAATTAAATAACAAGAATACGAAATTATAAAGATACTCTAATATATAATATAGTTTTAAAATATATACACAGAGTTTCAAACAAAAATGATATTAATATATTATCAAGTTTAACTAATAAAGAATAAATATAGCATTCTCATTAGAGATTATTTGAAATATAAAAATCTTTAATTTTTCTAACAGCTGCAAAAAAAAAAAACATAAAGGAGAGTACTTTGTTAAACACTTTCCTAAATTTGATTACTTTTTTTTATAGATGATCCTGAGGTGCAGCTTATTTACTTCCCAAATATTTCGTAACACTGGAAACTTATTGACAATGGAAATGTTCTTGATTCTTTATATTTCAATATCAAAATATCTTTACTTTACATAAACAATTAGGAAGCAATATTTGAGTGAAGTAAGAAAAAAAATCAACCATAAAAAAGCTGCCTTTCACTATTGGCAGTGAAAGGGGTAGCAGGAAATAGATTTTTCCTTCTGTCTATGAAATAAAAAATAAACGCTTAATTGCTTGAGCAGTTTTTTATATTGAGAAATGTTTGACTGATAAGAGGTATATTTGATGTGAAAACTTATTATACATAGGAATGACCCTTGCTATAGTTCAAGAATTTCAAGTTAGGCACTTTCTGAGAAATGTTATATCTTTGTTCCAATTTTTAAGAGGCAGTTCTATAAATGCTATCATTTGTCACACAAGTGCCTTGCGGTTGCATGTCTGCAACTGTAGCTTCACCCCATACTGCCCAGTTACACAGCAAGTAGTGTTGCGTTCCCGGTTTGGATAGATGAAAAGGGAGGATACACGATGTGACTTATTAAAGTTTCCTTACTTAAGTATATATATATATAGCAATTTAGGCCAACAACCCATATATATAACCCGCAGCAAGACCTTAATGTTGTATAATAGAAGCACAGCTGTCAATGATGCACTATCGACATATGTCTTTACATCATCACATGTAATGCAATTTGTGCAAACAGGATAAATAAAAAAAAAGGGGGGGAACTCTGTAATTGATTAAGAGTTGAGCTAAAGCAGGGATCGAGCATATAATATTGTCAGAACAAAGGTCTAAAGATGGAAACAGCCACGACACTAGTATACAATTTCATCAGACAACCCATGAAATCGTTATTAAATTGGACAATTTATAAAGACTCCTTCTGGAGGTTTAGCAACCCACTGAAGACGCTGGGAGCTATTTCATAGAGAAAAATTATAGCAACAGATCTCTATAATTTCTACAGATCAACTGTAAATAGATTCATATTAAGGCATTTTTTTATAGCCCAAATAACACAAACAATAGTCAAACATACAAATCTGTTGCATCATGCCGTACCCTCCTAACAGCGTAACAATAGCCCAAGGAATCAGAAAATATGGTATAATGGTAAATATGATGGAATAACGCACTGAAACACAAAAAAGTACAAACATTACTAAAACCTGACAGATAGATACCCTCAAAGTAGCCCTAATAAAGTCGTAATTTGCAACTGTCGCTGTGTCAATATATCACAGCAAAGATATAGTACACAACTCTATTCCAACAGAGTCAGTAGTTCTATATTTAGTACAATTTGTGAAATTAAGGTGTGGGGGGGTAGTACCATAAAGCAAAAGGAATGAAATATGTATGAGGGGAAACAAGAAGATTTCTCTAGATATTTATTTAAATAAATTAAAATTTGGGAACATGTCTATGTCGCGTTCCCTATTTTAGACCTACGAGAACGGAGCATGTAGGGAGTGACTTAGTACAATTTCCTTATTAAAATTTGCGAGCATAACCTTGCGACAACAATGTCAACACCATCCTCGGAATGTATGTTGTGCCTAAAAAAAAATTTTCCTTATTAAGACTGCAAGTGTAACATTTTTGACAGCAACTCCCCTACCACTGTCGCGTTCCCTATTTTAGACCTACGAAAACGGAGCATGTAGACAGTGACTTAGTAAAAGTCTTTTATAAAGAAATCTGTAAGTGTAACGTTTGACAACAGGGCCTCTACCACAATAGGTAAAGTGTTTGATATTGAGATAAACAATGTAGAGCTTGAGCATATAAAACTATAACTTAAAGGATGGAAATGGAATATCAGACAACATACAAGGCACAGAAGGATTTTGAGAAATGCAGCTCCAAGTAAAAAGTTTCCATGTCGGCGTGAGAAGGGCCCCTCAGGGGAGGCCCCGTTGATGGACTCTTCCTGGGATGTATGGGGGCGTCGGGAATAGCGCGGGAACTAACGGTGTCTCAGGAATGTGGGGGTCCAACGTCCATTCTCCCCCCTGCTTCTTCCTCCATGAAAGAGAAAATGGCGGACCCTTCCTCGTTGTCTCAACTTATCCTTTTAAGAAAATCGCCTTCTAACGATTTAGCCACCTACTGAAGACGCTGGTAGCTATTTCATAGGGGAAATTATAGCAACAGATCTCTATAATTTCTACAGATCAATAGATTCACAATAAGGCGTTTATAATCCAAATTACACAGACAATAGTCAAATAATATACCTGATGGAATGCAACCAATACAACAGAATGTATATAGGCGGAACCCGACAGACAAATAATAGATAGGATGGATGGGCGCACCAGATCCAAAAAAGAAAATAGAAATGATAGCAATTAAACGTACACTTCCCCATATCTGATAAAGTAATTCTTGTTTCAATAACCATGTTCCATAGCTAACTCTAATTTCATAAGTTAAATTATTATATAATAAGTTTCCTTAGTTTAGAAATATGTAAATAGTCTATGCTTGGCATATAACAAGATGTTAATAGTTCCTTTATGAAAATTTTTTTTTGTAAAGATGTAAATACATTAGATAAATATGTTGGGGCACGTTTTTTTTGTAACCATACCCCAACAGAAGGCGTATGTATGATCAAATCAAATGGATACATGGCTTCCCTCCACATAGACTTACAGACCATTTTTTTTTTTGCCCAGAAACTTAGACACTTGGTGACACCAGACTTCCATGCCGAAAGCTGATGCCTGGTAAAGAAGAAGACATCCAGAGACATCCGAGCTGGAAACTGTTGTTTCATATGTACATATATTCCCCTCACCAAAAATTTAGGTAAAGGTGACCAGAAAAAAAAAAAAAAGGAGAAAAATGGAGAAGGAAGATCTCTAAAGACTGAAACTTATAAAATATCCTTCCAGAGAAAGGAAAGCATCACATTACAGTCCAGGTAAAAAGGGCCTGGGTCAATTTTAGCCAAGACGGGGGGGCGATATATATACCATCCCGAGAAAAAGGGAGGATTGTATTTCAACCCATGTGGAAAGACGGGGGGAGGGAGTCTGAAATCTTACACTACCGCAGGGGTTGTTTCTCTCTTTAGATTTTTTTGTTTTGGTAATACTATATGTTCTATTTTGAAGGGAAGAGGCCTGGGGCGTCTATGAAATTGATACTGGAGCCGTTGGCCATTTTGATTGGTGTTTCTTTCGGCGAATGAAAATGGAGAATGAGATGATATAAAAGAAGGTTCTTTGCCAAAAGGCAGGATTCGATCGGAGTCGCTCAGTGAAAAGACAGTCTGTAGACAGGAGACCTTTGCCGGCACTTTCGAGAAAGGTAAGCCATTTGTCATTATGACTTAGCGCCCCCCCCCTTTTTTTTGTGTAGTAGCCAACCTAGATTTCGCATGGGCCCTAAAGGGCTATAAAGTAACTTCAGGTCACCTCTATCTAAATTTTACTATGTAAATAGCATATCTCGTCAGTATAGACATGTTCCCAAATTTTAAGATATTTAAATAAATATCTAGAGAAATTTTCTTGTGTTCTCTGTTACCTATTTCATACATAATTTGCTTTATGGTGATATTCCAACTGTTTAAATGAAATGTTGTATGTTTATTACCTATTTGAAGGGAATGTTACTAATAATCAAGTCTCCCATAAATTACCGGCCACATACATTGCCGCGAGTGTCTGTGTTTCAGTGTTTTATAGATTGCCCAATTTAATAACGATTTCATGGGTTGTCTGATAATATTGTATAATAGTGTCGCGGCTGTTTCCATCTTTAGACCATTGTTCTGACAATATTATATGCTCGATCCTTGCTTTAGCTCAACTCTTAATCAATTACAGAGTTTTTCCCCCCTTTTCTTTTTTTATTTATTTTATTTATCCTGTTTGCATAAATTGCATTACATGTGATGATGTAAAGACATATGCCGATAGTGCATCACTGACAGCTGTGCTGCTATTATACAACATTAAGGTCTTGCTGTGGGTTATATACATGGGGTTGTTGGCCTAAATTGCTATATATATATATACTTAAGTAAGGAAACTTTTAATAAGTCACATCGTGTATCCTCCCTTTTCAACTATCCAAACCGGGGAACCCATCAATGTCGCCCGCCGCGGGGCTCGAATTTAGTATATGTTTCTTCCCCTATACTTTAGAAATATATACCTAATGAAAAGCCATACTATTTTTAAGTATTGGTGAAGTAGTCCACGCATCCTGAGATTAACAGTCTATTATAAATCGTGAATTTTAATTTACGCTTTCCGTTTCACTGGCATTTTATCAGGCAATGAAAGTTATGTTGAGGCGGTGTATACCGCATCTCTCGCCGCTGTCTTTTACGATTCACATTGTTTGTGGCAAAAACCTTAATATTATCATTGATTTCTGATATCAAAGTAAAACGTCTATGGGGATGAGTATCTTTTATTCTGGTCTTCTCGAGCTTTCGAGCTTGTCCGCCCTTCTACAGGAGAAACATATACAATATATCAAGAAAATATGACGTCGCCTGATGCTAAAACTATTATGATTCTATGTACATATATATATATACATTAGAAAGTTTTGCATATTATTTGTTTTCTTAAGACATATTTTTTTGGATTAAGGTATTACACATATTCTACTATTGTTTGCTATATTCTATGAATTATCTTATAGGTTAGAAATTCTATTATTTAAGTAGTTTTATAATAGTTATTGGCTATTACATATAAGTTACTTATATTATTGTTGATATTATTAGCTGGTACTAGGATATATTGTGTTATATGTTTCGGGCAAATCTATTTCTATTAATGCTATTGTGTTTTCTGAATAATAGAGAATCAATTATAAGCCTTTGATATTTGCTGTTTATGTTATTGTAATGTATTCTAGGTTCTCCTAATGCGAAAGTGTGACCTGTTCCTTTGCAGTATTGGAAAATTAGAGACCTATTGTCTTGATTAATAACGTTGCGTCTATTGCAACCGACCTTTTTTTTTTTTTTCATGATGCCGCCAACTGCATATGATCTTAAATATCCTATATACACTCTGACAAGGGAAGGTTATCCTGAATTGACAAATGTACAATTTTTGTCTATAGTAGAGATTTCCAAGATTCTATTTCTGAAACATTTTTTTTTTTTTTGGATGAAGACAAATAAAACCATCTTGATAGTATTGAATTTTACAGTAAATACATTTGCCAGCAGAAGGCATGATGAGATTACATGAAATTTAAACCAGTTATATGCTTAGTATGTTCCTTCAGTTGTAATTTGACACCGTCTTGAAATAAAGAAATTGGACGGTGCGCTATATCTTGATGCTGGATATTTCTGTGTCAGAAAGGTGTAGTTATTCTGTTTAATGAGAATTCCAATAATTATCGAAATTTAGCAGATTATCATTGGGGATTTGAACAACTGTCTTGAAAATTTTTGAACAGCCCGAGTAGATAGAAGAGTCCTAGAGTTAGAGTGGAGAATTAGTAGTACAGACTGACCACTCGACGCAGATAACTCTAGGGAACAATTACTGTGTTAATCCGCCGTAGACAAGAAGAACATTGATTCTCAGGATACTCGATAGGCAGAATTTTGAGAATTGATAAAGTCATAGTTAAAGTTTACACAGGCATGTGGGAGTAAAGACAGTGATTTAAAGAGGCAGCCTTGTGTCTTAAACACTTTTAGTGGAAGCAGATGCCACTGCAAATATTCAGGTCTAATAATTTCCAAATTTGAAGTCATGCATGACGGGTTAGCACGGGATTGACGCCTGGACGGGTTTTCACTGGGATTAATCGAGCCTGCGAAAGAACTAGAAGAAGTGTGACATGTCACACCACTGTACTAAGATAATAATTGAGAAGATTTATGTTGAGCCAACTGAAATTAGTAAAGAATTAAGAGATTAAGGTCTTATTCTTTGAGTTTTACACTAATTTCAATTACGCGATATGGACGGCGTTATAAGTTGGGTGGAAATGATTCGGCCGCAATGGGATGGTCTCCTGGAGATTGGTACGATCAAATAATACTTATTGAATGCCGGGCGGGATCGCATAAAGCATTAAATGACATCGAGAAATGCTTAAAGAAACACCCTAGAAGATTGGGGATCGACAAAATGACGACATGGAAAATGCTCAACATTGTACATTGGCAGCAAAATGATATCTTGCTATTGTATGGACGACCACTCCTTCCTGAAATGTGCAGCGGATGTTAGTCCCAGAATTAGGTCCTTTGAGGCGACACTTTCCTTTGCAGATGACATAAAGACGCATGACAAAACAGCACACGAGCATTTAAACTAGCTTCAATTCCTGCCATTAATTAATTTAGTTGACCAATAGCTATAGAACCGCTGGAGACCTCCATACCCTGTGTGAATATTTTAGTGAGAAATGAGCGATTCAATTCCATGAGCCATGAGGTATCCTGTAAGATCAGAGATGTACCCCATTCAATTTTTTTTTTATAGTAGCCAGTGCGAGATATTTCCAGAATGTTTTTTTTTTTTTTTTAACTGTCATATAATTCGGAAACTAGAAAACTACACTATTTTGATACAGTTTACATCTAGCATCCATGTGAACTCAATATGACTATTGAACGTAGATTGAAGATTAATGAGCGAGCCAACCTAAAGAGAACGAGTTTAATAGGCTTACAATCAGTAGTTGAAACAGACTATTCGCACAATTTTGTTATGTTCTCCCTCTAGCTGATCTATGACATTATAGATTTTTTTTTAACAAGGTGACTACCCCGTCGAGTGTATATGAAGGTATAAAGGTTTAAAGGTCATAGGCTATTGGAATAATAATACACTAGTAATAATTATAGTCCATTCTGATGTACAGTAGAGACAGTGAGAACAGCGCCTCTACCATCATGGCTAGTTAGTTTCAATACACCCAGAAAGAGCATTGATCTAAGATTACTATCCACCCACATGGATGAACATGTACCTCTCCCATTTCCTTTCCCTTTTGGGCCATGAACCCATCTTTCACCCCTCGGTTCCCTGCCCCCATTAATACATGAGATTCTCTTCTCCAATCCCCACTACTAATCTGGAATATTTCAGACAGCAGACTGAGAGAGAACCATGCACCCTGGAGATGACCCCTCACCCAGCCAGACGCCGTTGCCGTCTGCGCTATACCATTTGGAGAAGTTTGAGGGAAATGGGCTCATACCATTCGACAAGTTCATCCGGGACTTCGAATTGGTCTACGATGTGAAAGCCCTGGATGATTCTAGGAGAAGGATCCTCCTGGACAATCACCTTCGAGGAGCTGCGAGAGAGTTCGCCCTCCAGGCCTCCCAGATCAAACTGGGATACAACGAATTAAAGGAAAACCTGGAACAGAGATTCTCCAGGAGGGCCCCAAGAGAGAAGCCAGGAAGAAGTTCTTCTCCTGTAGACAAAGGCCCGGAGAAAAGGTTAAGGAATACGCGAACAGAGTGCGGAGCCTTGCCTCAGAAGCCGAGTCAGATGGCCTGAGGATCGACATCACTGAGGTCGCTGATATCTTCCTCACTGGACTCTGTCCAAACCTGTGGCAGAGAGCCCACCAACTCCAGAATGAGTCATGGGAGGTAATTGTGAGCAGTCTCCACCAGATCGAAGAAAGGGATGACGAGTACTCCAGATGCCAAATGGAAGATGAAGAGGGGAGTGCCAGGAAGTTGAGGGAGTTGACGAGCCAGATGGCCCGGCTGGAATCCAAGTTAAAGAACCTGGAGACGGAAAACCAGGACCTGAGGAGGACCCACAGGGAGCAACCCAGGATAAATATGGGAAACAGGTGGGACACCAACCAGGCCAGAGGTTTCCAGCGGAGAGGAGGTTCCGCTCAGAACAACCAGCCCACTATACAAGGGACCAGGCAGGAGAGACCCCAACAGAACCCCAACGGTAGAGCCCCACAAGAACAGCGCAAGGAAGGCCCTCCAGCAACAACCAAGGGAGGAGCGCCAAGGAGGTATGAGGGCCCCGAAGCAACGCGGACACCCATCAGGTGCTTCAGATGCGGGGAGACAGGCCACATGGCAAGAATTTGCACAGCCATGACAAAAAAATAGGTCCGGCTTGCCTCAAAGCAGGGAATGGGGGAACTCTAGCCGGCCTACCTGTAATCACTTGTACATTTGTAGATAAAGGTTGGTCTCTGAGCAATAGGACTATCAGACTAATTATCGATACAGGCTCAGAGGCCAACATTGTAAATATAGATTCCTTGGATATTAGCGCTGAAGGTTTGGGTAAACCCACCTTCCTTAAGGGGATTAGTGGGAGTGAGTTAAGGTCACTGGGGAGTGAGTTAATAGAGGTTAGGGCCTATATCAGGGGAAAACCCATCAGGGAAGTAAAAACAACATTTGAATACTGCCATCTAGGTGGGCTAGGCTTTGATGGAATCCTAGGTATGCCAGGATTCAAGGCTCTAAGACTCACTCTCAACCATGATGGAAGCGTCAGATCAGACTTTGAGCAGGACGAAGAACCGACTAAGTCGGCCTTCCTGTCCTCGTTACAGGCCAGTGAGGTGCCTGTCAGACCACCCAGTATACCTCTACATAAAATCAGGACAGGGGAAGACGTCCTTAGGGCATATAGTCACTGTTCT
>CP092872.1:7224747-7251073 GCA_030710605.1 Cordylochernes scorpioides
GATCAATAGCTAATGTTGCAAGCTCTTCTAATGGCTTCACAGTCCAAATAAGTCTATTAGATAATCAAGAGCACACATATCTATTTGAATTGATTTGAAGTCTCACAACAATTTGAACGCTCAACAACTTTCCAGTAACAATTGGTGGGGTGTTACTTGTCTTCACACCAGTTCTTGGAGGTTGTGAAAAGCTAGCTTTCTCAACACCTCTTCATCAGGACAATATATTTTTCTTATGATGCATCAGCATGCCATATCTGTTATGAATATTTGGAACTATTATAAACACGTATGATTCTTTTGAAAATTAAACAATTTCTACTGCCCTTACTGCGATATGGTAGATTAAATTGGCGAAACCACTGGGAGGGTCCACCACTGATGAGCCAGGCCCTCCCTTTAATTTTTCCATTGCAGTAAGGGCAGTAGAAATTGTTTAAATTTTCAAAAGAATCATACGCGTCTATAATAGTTCCGAATATTCATATCTTTTTCTGTTTGTTATGATGTATTCTAGGATGTACTATAGTGGCAAGGCTGGGTTTGGCAAGTAATGGTTTAGTTTGTACTGAGGCAAAGGGAAGAAAACTTGAACCTCAAACTTCTTGAAAGGGTTTCAACGGGACTGAGAACTTTAACATGAACCAATTAGGACAGGCACGTACCTTGGGCAGGGTGGAGATCAGTTCTGGCGGCAGGTAGGACTTGTTGTTGAGACTGACCTGTACAGCACCACAGACAGATCAGTGAGAGGATAGGTTAACTCAACCTTCAGTGGAGACCCAGGGAGTGAGAACTCTCTTGCCAGGAATGCCAGTCATTCAAGACTTCACTACAAGGTAATGAGACCAAATCCAAATAAATAAATAGTGTGTTACGTTTCGGTAACAGCGTTGTTACCATCTTCAGACAAAAGTACTGAATGAAAATTTGTCAAAGATGGTAACAATACTGTTACCGAAACGTCACACACTATTTATTTATTTGGATTTGGTCTTATTACCTTGTGTTTATGATCTATAATCCAAATTGTGCCTTATCAAAACTTCACTAAGTCACCAATGTGGGACCTCTGGAGGAACATAGGAATTTATTTGAAGATTCAGAGACTCAAGATTAGAAAAAAAATAGGCTTTATCAAAAGAATAACTTACAATGATGAAGAAAAAAATGCTTTCCCTTTATTTCAAAATGGCATAATGAATAAGCTTAATAGAGGAGAACCTCTTTAGTTCTCTCAACACGGAGAGAGAATTCAAACAACTACAGTAGAACCTCCCTGTAAAGGACAACACTTAGTTGCAGAGCCAAAGTGTCCTTTAGAGAGAGGTGTCCTCTTACTGGAGAAGTTGCTAAATTGTAAAAATGATTATTTTGCAAATGAAAACTGTTCTTGGTAGAGAGGTGTCTTCTAGCATGAGTGTCCTCTCATGGAGGTTCTACTGTATATAATTCAGCACAGACTTTAATTTAACCGACTATAAATTCAACCATTTTTTTTCCCAAATCCCAATCAGCTTATTTACTTTAATTTAACCAGTAATAATTAAACACTTGCTTTAATTCAACAGCCCCTTAAAGAGTTGGCAACAAAACGTGTGATGGATTGATAATTAACCTAACCAACTATAATTCAAAACAGACAAACAGAATTCCACCTAAAATTCTGGCCTTATGAAGGGAAGGTAGTATGGCGGAATTGAAGAAGATGGAATGTATACAGGTAGGGAGGGATAAAATTTTACGTGAGGGGATAACAATGAAAAATATATTGCATTGAGGTATATTCACATCAATTATGGAATATTCGGTTATGGGATGGAACTCCCATGGAAATAAACACCCTGCCATGTTCCTGTAGCCACTCCAACCACCCACTTGGGTCTTACCTTGTCAGGTTCAGTGAAGAGCTTTGTGGGCACCACAGGTTCCACTGGGAAGTCCTTGTAGACAAAGTTGGTGGTCTTGGAGAGGATGAGCCCTAGCGCGAGGTCACAGACAGCGTACAGCTTCTGCACACCTTGGAGTCCTTAGTCCAACTTCCAAATAGGGCAGGTAACATTCACATAGTGTGAGACTCTCTGGTAAAGGCTGGAGCCTACCTGAAGCCAGAGAATCTACCACCCAACTAGAGGAAAGAGACCTCCTCCGTATCATCAAAACCCAATGCCTGCAGGAATGGAAATCTGATGCTGCACATGACTGGTACAGAGCAGGAGGGACAAGCACCGGTTCTGTCCTCCCAAGAGAACAACAGTCTTTGATTTCCAGACTTAAGTCTGGTCATCTACGGACAATGACTTTCCAGAATGGTTGCAAGGCTTTTCCACTATGTACTAAGTGACAACCTGCAACCCCAAAATACATGATTGACTGTATTGACTCATCCATTGATGAGCTCTACTCTTCCCCGGCAGACACCATCAAAAGTCTCAAGCTTTACAAGCTTGATACCTTAATATGATTGAGTGGAAATAAGAAAGAAGAAGAAGAAGACATAGTGTGAGTGGTGGTATCACATTACTATATTTTTATCTTCTTATCTCCACTCAATCACATTAGGGTATCAAGCTTGTACAACGTGACAACCATCATGACTGGGTGAAGTAGAATGCCTTTGTCATTAAGACTGGGATAACTACTCAGCAGCAGGCTGACTTAGCTCCTATATGAAATGGCCACCTCTGACATGAGGAACAGGCGTCATGTTAACAGACACCATGTCTTTTATTTATGAAGGGACTGTGTGGTGGAAGAGTGACATTACACTGTCGCTTTTCAAAAGTGACAACCCAGGATCAAATCCTGACATGTTTTTCTTAAGAATAAAAATTGCTTCAATAATTCTAGCAAACCAATCCATGAGTGCAAGTATTTAAATAGAGCTCTGACATATCATCAGACAAAGGTTCTGATTGAGAAAAAATATCACAGCATGTTTTTAAATATTTTGTTAACAGTTGCGTCAACAAGATAATAGATAAGAAGAAAATGTTATCTATATATAAAAAGCCTAAAATATTTTTCTTAGAATTAGAAGTGAAAAAAAATCTCATTTTTAGATATAACATTTTTTATATTTAGCAACTGCTTTTCACATGTGTAGATATGTAGTGACTTACAGTAAAAGCAGTCGCCTTCTTCTACCCAACATGATTATCATGGCCTGTACCACATGTACTAGGGGTAAGCAATATAAAAATTTAAAAAAAGATTTAACATTTTTCAACTTCTAATTCTAAAATAGTATTTAGCCAGATATATAAAAATTACAGGCTTTCCACCTCAAGTTATGTACTCACATTATTGGCCACAACGTCATCCGGGTTCTGGCGGTCCTTGCTCTGTTTAATGTTCTCAATGAGTTTCTTGAAGAAGCTGAAGCTGTAGTTGTCGTTCTTGGTGATGAGGGGCTCCAGGATAAACCACAGGCAGTCCTTGAGTTTCATGAGGGGCTCGACGTCATCGTGCTGACGCAGACTGGGGTGGTGCGCCAGGAGGTGGATCATGTAGGGGACCACGTAGTCTGGTAGGGTGTTGTACAGCTTGGCTGCTCAAACAGTACCATTCATTCATCCACCATCACACATGTATTGTTGTTGTTTCTTATCTCCTTGTGTAAAGATTACACAAATTCCATGAATGTATTTATATAATTTGAATGTAATTCTACTGTCCTATAAGCTTATGTCCATAGTCTTCTTAAAAACCATTTCTGAGATTCCACCCTTCAGCGCTGCGTATATAAGCAGAATCGTCCAATACAGTATTAGAGCTCTGAGAAGCGGTCTGGTGGATTAAATTGGCGAAACCACTGGGAGGGTTCACCACTGATGAGCCAAGCTCTCCCAATATATTTTTCATCGCAGTAAGAACAGTAGAAGTTTGTATTGTGTATAAAAGAAACATTTTAAATCCTTTCATTTTATACAAATTCCATGAGTTCATGCTCCTCGAGCTGTTTGATGATAAACAACTGCCTCTCCCAAAGGCCCTGTTTAGTACATCTAATGCAAGCCAAAATGTGTTCTGGAGCTGCAGGTGCCAAGCTACATTTTGGGCAAATGGGGTAGATTTTGTTGTTATTTTCTATCTTCAATGGCTTATGATAGCCTGTTCTAAATCTTGTTAGTGTTGTTTGATGTTGTCTGAGGTTCAGAGCTCCTCCTTGGTCCACTCCACTGTACCAGCTGTGCTTAGGTGGGATCCTCCAGTTCTTGTTTATTTTTGTTTATTGGAACTATATTTTGGCAATGTAGTTCCAGAACACATTTTGGCTTGCATTAGATGCACTAAACAGGACTTTTGGGAGAGGACGCTGCTTTTCAAAAAAACATTTCGAGGAACATGAACTAATGGAATTTGTGTAATCTTTACACAAGGGGATAAGAAACAACAATATTAGAGCGGTAGGGTTTATTTAAACTGGCCAAACACCGCTGGGAGGATTCATCAACGATGAGCCAGGACTCTCCCTATTTTTTATTTTTTTTAATGCAGTAAGGACATTAGGAAGTTTTTTTTTACCTGCTTTGTCATTACAATGATCTCACTAATTTACATAGGCTTGTTGTTGTTGTTTCTTATCCCCTTGTGTAAAGATTACACAAATTCCATGAGTTCATGCTCCTCGAGCTGTTACATAGGCTTTGTTATGATAAGGTACAATTTGGATTATAGATTAGAAACACAAGGTGAGATAAGACCAAATTTTTGTAATCTTTACACAAGGGGTTATAAAACAAACAATAAAACCAACAATGAGACCAAATCATTCAGTACTTTTGTCTGAAGGTGGTAACAACGCTATTACTGAAACGTCACAAACCATTTATTTGGATTTGGTCTAATTACCTTGTGAAAGGTTTTGTCAATTAGTAGTACATAAAAATAAGAATGTGTGGATTACCCTGCGTGAGAGGTGCAGTGTGCTGCTTGATGAAGTCCTTGCGCCGGTTGATGTTGGCCAGGAGGTAATGTTTGAGCTGGCCTTTCAGGTCCCTGGCCTTCTCCAGGGCCCCCAATGCCAGGATGGCCATGAACTCCAGGGGCAGGCGGAGGGACACCAGGTGTTTGTGGAGCTTGGCCCCGAACTTCTGCCGCACCTCGTAGCACTCATCCTGCACAACACTCACTCTAGTTGAGGCTCCATACACAGACTTCTAATACAAAAATAAACAAGAACTGAGGATCCCACCTAAGCCCAGCTGGTACATCCCTGGAGCAGTAATGGCTACCCAGACCTCGAAGGTCCGCAAGCCCAGCTGGTACAGTAGAATGGATCCAGGATAAGCTCTCAACCTCAGAAATAGACAGCACCAAACAACACTAACAAGATTTAGAACAGGTCATCTCAAACCATTGGAGATAAAAAAAAAAAAAATCTGCCCCCTTTTGCCCGAAATGTAACTTGGCACCTGCAGCTCCAGAACACATTTTAGCTTGTATTAGATTCAATAAACAGGACCTTTGGGAGAGGCCGCTGCTTATCATAAAACAAGCTAGAGGAGCATGAACTAATGGAATTCTTGTAATCTTTAGACAAGGGGATAAGATACGACAATACAACGCAATAACGGGCCATCTATACATAGGAAATGATATCATTTAAGAGCCTGAATGTTTCTTTTATACACAAAACAATCATTGCAGTAAGGACAGCAGAAGTTTGTTCTGTGTGTAAAAGACACCTTCTGGCTTAAATGATTTCATTTCCTATACATATATTACGTGTTATTGTTTTGTGTTAATTTATGCCTAACTGGCCTTGTCCTTGTTGTTTGTGGAAGAGAATTGCCGTTGCAAATATTTATATGTAATTCTACTGTTCTAAAAGCTTAAGTCCATAGTTTGCTTGACTCCCATTTCTGGTATTCCAACCTTCAGTATAGCATATATAAGCAGAATCATCTAATACAGTACTAGAGCTCTAAGAAGCGGTCTGGTGGATTAAATTGGTGAAACCGCTGGGAGGATTCACCACTGATGAGCCAAGCCCTCCCAATATCGCAGCAAGGACTGTAGAAGTTTGTTTTGTTTATAAAAGCTTATGTGATTTCTTTTCTATACTGTGTTCTATTCATGCTAAAAGGTACAATTTCCTCAAGTTTTGTCCATAAGTGTAGTGTGAGGTTTCATTATATTGTAGCAAAGTTTCTTCCTTTCTAATGTCTTGTGACCAAAACACAGAATGCTTGACCATTGGACTCATGGAATTCGTGAAATCTTTGCACAAGGGGATAAGAAATTAACAATAAAGTGAAGCTTGCTGAAGACTGCAGGAGGGACTTACATTGAGCACTTGGGCCAGCTGCTGGAACTGGTCTGGGGAGATGATGTCCGCATAGCCTGGGTCCTGGCAGATCTTCAGCATGGTGAGGGCTGCGGTGAGTCTCAACCATGACTTCTCCATCTCCCTGCACACCCTCTTGTTGGACATTGGATAATATAAGACTGGATCAATTCTTCAATATGGCTTTTATCATTTTCACTGAACACCAGGATGACAATCTAGAAGGAAAACTCACACCAGGCCGATAGGTATAAACTTACACCTGCCAACTTATGAGCTGGAAGATCAATTCCTCAATATACCCCATAAGCTTGTAAAGTTGATTTCTAAGAGGGAAATGGGACAGTCAAAGGAAAACATCTTGCCTTGTGTTTTATAATGGAGAAAATAAGAAGTAATAAAGTTACTATTATTGGAGCTAAGTCAGTGGCCTGCCACTGAGTAGTGCTTAATGTCTTAATGCCAAAGGCATTCTACTTCACCCACACCATCAAAAGTCTTAAAGCTCTACAAGCTCGATACCCTTTTTTTTTTTTGCTTATCCCTAGTATACGTGGTACAGGCCATGATAATCATGGTGGATAGAAGTAGGCGACTGCTTTTACTCTAAGTGTACCACATGTCTACACATGTGAAAAGAAGTTCGACTTTGCACTTACAAATATGCCAAAGGTCTGTTTGGTTACTTGCACTCGCTGGTGGGGTTAGACTTTTGCAAGAATCGGGGGCCTTTGGAGCATTTTTTTTTTTTTTTATATATATCAAAAAAAGTGCCCAATGCGGGAATCAAACCCGGGTCGTAGCGGTCGAAAATCAACGGTTTAGACCATCCTTCCACCGGCCCCCTTGTGAATGGAGATAAGAAAGATGAGAGGAAACAAGACATAAATCTGAATAAAACAAGCTAGGTGTGAAGTAAGGAGGCTTCTCTTGTTACTTCCTAAATGTTAACAAAGTTGGACTAACAAATTTCTATGAAAAATAAGGAAAATTTTCCTTTAACCCTTAGATGGAAACAGCACTACAATGGGATGAAAACAATAGTAAATAATGGTAATTACAAACATTTATCTGGTGTGTTTTCTCTAAAAACCATAACAATACGTTAAAAATCTATTGTGTGAAAATATCAGGTGCTCCCAGGGATAAGTTTCTTATGAAATATTTGAATTCACAACTTTCTGGAACAAAAGTCTCCTTCTACGGGAGAAAACAATAATTTGAATCAAAAGACAAGTTTATATAAAAGGACGTACCTGGATCTGTAAAGAAAAAAAAAAAAAAGACTATTTTTTCTCAAAATACAGTAGAACTTGGATAATTCGAACTTCTTTAATTCGAAAACCTCTTTAATTCGAATATTTATCTTGGTCCCTAGAATTTCCTATAAATAGAATTTCCGTTTTTAATTCGAATTTTTTTTATGGTCCCTTGGGGTTCTCGAATTATCCAAGTTCGACTGTATTTCGAGAGATTGCTCCCTCTTTATCAAATTATTCTCTCAAATATTTTGAGAAAAATTGTTTTTGGTTTTTTCTTTACAGATCCAGGTATGCAATTTTATATAGGCTACAATAAATCACCAATAGGACATGAGTTAAAATAAAATGCAGAGGGTGCTTAGTTTTTTTGAATGCCGATTTAACATGTGTGGGTTCGCTGAACCCATCCCATAACCTCTAGAGAAATCCCCTCTAAATAGAAAATTCAATAAGACCGTGTAGTGGAGGCTCTACTAAGTGTTGTCCTTTATATAAGTTCTACTGTACTTTTTTTGTCAAACAATCATTCATCTTTCTTTCTTAAACACAAGGTAATAAGACCAAATCCAAATAAATAAATAGTGTGTGACGTTTCGGTAACAGCGTTGTTAGTGATATGTCACACACTATTTATTTATTTGGATTTGGTCTTATTACCTTGTGTTTATAATCTATAATCCAAATTGTGACTTATCATATTTCTTTCTTCTTCTTTCTTATCTCTACTCAACAATCATATTTAGGGTATCAAGCTTGTAGAGCTTGAGACTTTCGATGGTGTCTGCTGGGGATGAGTAGAACTTATCAATGGATGAGTCAATACAGTCAATGTTTGAGGTTGCAGGTTGAAATCTTTCTTATTCAATATATCTTAATGATAAGGTACAATTTGGATTATAGGATAAACACAAGGTAATAAGACCAAATACAAATAAATAAATAGTGTGTGACGTTTCTGTAACAGCGCTGTTACCATCTACATCAGTACTTTTGTCTGAAGATGGTAACAACGCTGTTAACGAAACGTCAAACACTATTTATTTATTTGGTCTTATTACCTTGTGAATATATCAAATGTCCCCATGTTTATTGTCCTCAAAGTTGGGAAGTAATCCATGGCAGGTATCTATGGAACACAAAGGACTTACGAGACATGGCCCCTCTCCATGAGGTCACCGTGATGGCGTAGGATGGTACACAGCAGGCGCAGCGTGGACAATGCAGAGTTGGTAGCTGTCTTCTGTCCCAGCAGCCACCGAGCCATCAACTTGATTCCCTGGATCTTCACTCTGGTCTCCTCTGGGAGCATGTCTGCTGGACCCCACATGGACTCACTCTCCCTGGGTGAGTCTTGGTCTGCCATCAGTAGGTCCTTCACTATGACCTTAGACACAATGGACTTGATGGTAGAGCCAAAGAGCTCAGGGCAGTGGTAGGCTATGTGTCCAATGGACACCACGGCCGTGCGGAAGAACTGGCTGTCCAGGTGGAGGTGCTGCTTCAAGTGCTGCCAACATACCACGTGTCAGCCACCACCAGAAACTACATAGAGGGGGCTGAAAATTATTTTTTTGCTTTTCCCTAGTACGCATGGTACAGGCCATGATAATCGTGGTGGGTAGAAGTAGGCAACTGCTTTTACTGTAAGTGTACCACATGTCTACACATGTGAATGGCAGTTGAAAAATTTTTGAATATTTAAATTTTTCTGAATATAGAGCAATCCATAATATATATATATTAAAAAAATAAGGCTTATTTTGGATTGTAATAAGGCTATTTATTAATCCAATATTTCGATGGACCAATCGTCCATCTTTTACGAGGTTTTTTTTTGTTATGAAGCACACAGCAGGTCGTGTGCTTCAAGTGAGCCACGAACGGCTTGCAAGCTTATTGGACAATTTTATTATTAGATGGTTTATCGCCCAATAAGCTTGCAAGAGATTCGTGGCTCACCTGAAGCACGCGACCTGCTGTGTGCTTCATAACAAAAAAACCTTGTAAAAGATGGACGATTGGTCCATTGAAATATTGGATTAATAAATAATCTTATTACAATCCAAAATAAGCCATATTTTTTAAATTCAATCTTTGTGGAAATGTGAGAACTACTTACATCAAGGACTTGCCCAAACATCCGCTCCTTGTTGGGGGCCACAGCGTTGAGACAGGCCACTGAATGCTTGGCTTGCTTGGTGGTGCCGTTCTCCACAAAGTTCTGGAGGATGGGCAACAGTCGCCTGCCAACACTTACTGTAACTTCCTCATGGCAGCAGAGATACAGAATACATCTTTAATTAGGCTCTCTTATGATAATCTTACGGTACAATTTGGATTATACAGTAGAACCTCTCTGTAAAGGACACCTAGTTGCACACCTAAAGTGTCCTTTATGAAGGTGTCCTCTTACAGGAGAGTTGTTATTTATAAAAATGTAAAAATGGTCATTTTGGAAATGAAAACTGTCCTTTGTAGAAAGGTGTCCTCTCCTGGAGGTTGTACTGTATATTAAAAATTAATGTTGTGGACCCCTCTTTCAACATGATGCTCATTATTTTACTAGATGATTGCTTGATGGTTGGTTGGTGAGGGAAGTGGCCCCTGTTGACAGGCTCTGCTCACCAAAACACCAGAGTGAAGAAGACCTACATGAGGAGGTTGGGGTGGGATTTCTCCACCACAGAGCCAACAGAGGTCAGGATCTGGATGGTGAGGTCTGCAGCCGTCTCATCCGAGCACTTGAGGAAGTTGACCAGCTCGTTGTACACCTCCTCTCCGCGGAAGGTCTCCGGATAGATGGTGGACAGCACGTGGATGAGCTGGAGGCCGCGCAGGTACGACGGCGTATGGTACAGTCCCAGCCGGACATCCATATCCCCGGATCCTGGGACAACCCACCGTCAGTACAGTAAAACACAATACTGTATTAGAGTTAGGAAGAGAACAAAGGTAAAATTTTTTTTTTTTTTGCTTATCCCTAGTACACGTGGTACAGGTCATGATAATCATGGTGGGTAGAAGTAGGCAACTGCTTTTACTGTAAGTACATGTCTACATATGTGAAAAACAGTTCAACTTTGCACTTACAAATGTGCCAGAGCCCCGTTTAGTTACTTGCACTCGCTGGTGGGGTTGGACTTTTGCACAAATCGGGAGCCATTGAAGCATTTTTTTTACTGTAAGTGCACCACATTACAACAAGTCGGTGGAAGAGAGGGTAACACGCTCGATTCCTGACAGTCATGAACCGGGATTGAATCCCGCGTTAAAATTTGTTTAATATGTGAATAACCTTTACATATTATTCATTGTTTCAATTATCATGAACTAGGTTGCCCTTGTTGAGCGGTACCTATTAATGTGATTTGAACCAGAACATTATGGGTGCACCACCACATCATTAAAAGTGATGAGTATTACAGCCTGTTGAAGGATGTTACTGTCTGAAAGCTTGCATCTCTTCATTAAGGAAACTTGTCACTTTTATTCTCCTCTTAGCAATGATATCCTGCTATTCATCCTATTGTTATATGATAGAGGTAAGCAAACTTTTGAGTTGGAAGAGTCAAAAAAATTACAATTTACCAAATTTCAAAGGTTTTTAAAGAGCCACAAATTTTTTTCTTGGCAACAATAAATAGTACTCGCATAAATAATATTTGTGTATGGAACTATATAAAGAGCCGCGTGTGACTCGTGAACTTCAGTTTCCCGACCCCTGTCATATGATATTGGAGTTCTATAAATGGTGGATTAAACTGGAAAGACTGTGATGTCAAGCAAACTCATGGGCAGTTGTTCAACAAAAGAGTGATGAGAGACTACCTCAGAGAGAGACCAGGCATTTTTAGCCATGGCTATGTTCTCAACTGTACTTCAATGTGTATTTCAAACCATGGAGCTGGTGTTCTTCCATGGTACAAGACCTCCAACTCCACCTTTGCCGGTCCCAAGCCCGGATGAAAAAGGAGGAGTGGGAGCAGTAACAAGCTCACTAAAAAACCTGGGTTCAGCTGGCCCGGCTGATAGTACCCTGTAAGGGCTCCTAATCCAGGGATACAGGATGAGCAGCGTTTGTACTCCATGTTAGGAGCGGCTGCACATGGTGTCTGTTCCTTATGTCAGAGGCGGCCATTTCTTTTGGAGCTAAGTCGGCCTGCCACTGAGTAGTACTCCCAGTCTTAAAGACAAAGGCAGACGCATTCTACTTCACCCAGACCCTAGATTGGGTGGAGATAAGAAAGAAGAAGAAGAAGACAAGACCTCCTCCACTTACCCAGCAGGCTGTCCCGAACAAGGGTGAGCAGAAGCCGGATGCCAGCCTCATCCATCATGGCTGGGGCCATCCTCTCAAACAGCTGCTTCAAGGTCATGTAGTAGGTGTTGGTCTGCACCGGGAGGCCCAGTGTCTTCAGCAGCTCCTTCACGCTGCGTTCTATCTCTCCGCAGGATGCCGCACCCATCACCACCACCTCCATGTGGCTCAGTAGCCGCGCATTCTGATCCAGAGAGGAAACAAACCGCCGTGTGTATTCTGCTGTCCGCAAATTCTGCGCCAGGTTCTCTGCAACAATCAGTTCAAGCTGTTTAGGATGGGATCTCGAGTGGGGAGAGACTTGGAGAAACAATGGACAAGATACAAAAACAACAGAGATACAATATCAATAAACTAATACAAAGAACCTTCACACAGTGCACAATATGTGCTTCCACAAACATTTTTTTTTTATTATCGAGTGACCTTTTGAATTTTAGAAAGTGTAGTGTGGGGTCCAAAAAATACAATAATTTCTCCCATATAGGGATGATCCCTCCATTGCTGTACATACACAGTTAAACCTGTCTATAGCGCCCCCTCTTGGGACTCACCAAAATAGGGTGCTATAGAGAGGTCATTTTTAATGTAAATTGTATCATCCTACGTATTTAAAATTGGGCGCTATAGAGAGGAAGACGCTATTTAGAGGGGGTGCTATAGACAGGTTCAACTGCATATAGGAATGAACTACTCACTGGAGAGTAGATGGATCTTGAGGTTGATGTTCTTGGAACGTTCCTCAGTCCGGGGCTGCTGCAGGTATTCCACGATGGCACGGAACTGGCTTCGGACCCTGCACACAGGCCAGTTCCCTCATCTCTCTTTCTTCACATGTTACTTTATGGCACAAAGTGTCAACTCCATTAATGCCAGTCCCAAGCCCAGATGAAAAAGGAGGAGAAAGAGCAGTAACAAGCTCACAAAAAAAGCCAAGCTCAGCTAGCCCGGCTGATAGTACCCTGTAAGGGCTCCAGGGATACAGGATGAGTCTGTACTTCATGTTAGGAGCGGTGAGAGGCTGCACATGGCTTATGTACCTCATGTCAGAGGCAGCTATTTCATATTGAAGCCAAGTCGACCCGCTACTGAGTAGTGCTCCCAGACAAAAGCAAACACTTTCTACTTCATCCAATCTCATTATGGATGTCAAATCTCCTTTGATGAGCTCTATTCATCCTCAGAAGACACCACTACAGGCTTGATACCTTATATGATTGATTGGAGATAAGAAAGAAAAAGAATATATAAAGCCTACCCCCCACTTTGGTAAACACCAAAAAATTACTGATTTTACCCAATGTGTGGGTGAGTATCTCCAGGAGAGACTCTAGACTGACTGACCATCCAGTAGATGCTAAAGCTTAGCGAGTAAAAGATGGGTTAAGGTTCAAATGAAATTAAAATGATGAGAAATCTTGCATCAAGAAGATTTGGTACACATGGAACAGGCCCTGATAATCGAGGGCAGGTAGTTAGCAAATATTTTTATTGCAAGTTCACCACATGTTTTTTTTTTTTTGCTTATCCCTAGTACACGTGGGACAGGCCATGATAATCATGGTGGGTAGTTAGCGACTGCTTTTACTGTAAGTGCACCACATGTCTACACATGTGAAAAGCAGTTCGACTTTGCACTTACTAATGCCAGAGCCCCATTTGGTTACTTGCACTCGCTGGTGGGGTTGGACTTTTGCAAGAATCGGGGGCCATTGGAGCATTTTTTTTTCTTTAAACAGAAAAAAAGTGTCCAATGCGGGTTCGAACCCGGGTCCTAGTGGTCGAAAACCAAAGGTTTAACCAGCCTTCCACCGACCCCTCACCACATGTACTACACATGTACAAATAAAATTCGACTTTTGCACTTACAAATGTGTCAGAGACTGGTTTGGTTACTTGTACTCATTAATGGGGTTAGACTTTTGCTAGAATTGAGGGCCATTGAGACAATTTTTCTTCAGAAAAAGAGGCCAATGTGGGGTACAATGTCATGTTGCGGCTGTTTAAGATATCTTCAAAAGTTTATATAATTCTTCCACCAAACCGTTAAAAAATCCTAATATTGCTGAATCATAATTTATGCGTTTTGTTAAAAACTACAATTCCAGATATTTCTACGATACAATACTCTTGTGTTTTACATAGTATTCCAGTATTGTCTATGTTAATATCTGTCTATATATATCGCAGCTTTGTTGGATTGTTAGTTGGCTAGTGGTTATTGGATAGGACAGACCGGCTGCTGATGTACATATAATTTGTCCTTTTATTGTAAGGGCTCTTGATTCAGGGATACAGGATGAGTCTGTACTCCATTTTAGGAGCAGCTGTACATGGCTTATGTATTTCATGTCAGAGGCGGCCATTTTATATTGGAGTTAAGTCGGCCTGCTACTGAGTAGTGCTCCCAGTCTTAATGACAAAAGCAGATACATTCTACTTCATCCAATCTCATTATGGATGTCAAATCTCCTTGATGAGCTCTATTCATCCCCAGCAGACACCATCTACAGGCTATGATTGAGTTGAAATAAGAAAGAAAAATATATAAAGTAATCCCCACTTTGATTAACACCAAAAAAATCACTGTTTTAACCTTTAAGTAATAAAGGATCTTTCTCTTCTTCTACAAATCAATAATTTTTTTTCCCAACACATTTATTCTTTCAATTAAATTGTATAACATTTCTTTATTTTTAATAATAATATATATTTCATTGATCATGTGTGTATTATATTTCTACAGAATATTATTGTCTATTATATTTGACATGCTACTGTGACGACACATCATTTTGAAAGTTGGCGCTAGGATTGGCTAATCGCAGCAGATAGCCACGGACGGGTAGATTTGGGATCACCAACAACGAGGATGATAGCAAATAAATATAATAACTCATTTTTTCACATTTTATTACGGAAACCCGCTCTGGAAACATCTTCTATATATATAAAAATGAATGTTTGTATGTTTGTTTGTATATATGTCCAGTATACAAATTCGCAGTAGTTCACTAATTCAAACCAAAATTTCCATACATAGGTAAAAAAAATACGGGGAAGACGATAGGCTATTTAAAAATATATATAAATCAATTATTAAAACTATATATTTTTAGTCAGAAAATGATGATGACGATATTGCTGTATCATGTTTGATTATCAGATACAAAATTATATCGGGAAAAAATTCCAAAAAGCTGAGACCACGGGTGAAACCAGTTCATTATTTTGTACGCAGGAACAAAATTCTAACAGAAAAACATTCATTCGAGCAGAAAACAAAAGCCAGATCATCTTTCTATAAAAATATCGCTTCTCAGACACAAAGTTTGGAGCAGGACGTTTCACAAGAGTGACATCCACGGCGCCAATTTATAATTGTAACGAATAGTATTTGAATCAAAACATTTAATAGGGTAAAACCCGGGCGTTGCCCGGGTCATTCGGCTAGTGTACAATACAAAGAAAGAAGAAATAAAGGTCGAGGGCCTTACAAAATTGTAACTGGTTGTAACAATATCACATTTGTGAAAAGGCACAATTTGGATTATAGATTATAAACACAAGGTAATAAGACCAAATCCAAATAAACAAATAGTGTGCGACGTTTTGGTAACAGCGTTGTTACCATCTTCAGACAAAAGTATTGAATGAGAAGATTTACCAATTTAAATAAAATTTCTCATTCAGTACTTTTGTCTGAAGATGGTAACAACGCTGTTACCGAAACGTCACACACTATTTATTTATTTGGATTTGGTCTTATTACCTTGTGTTTAATATCACATTTACATATTCAAATTGAAATCATCAAGAAGTGGTGTATATGGGAAAATCACATGGACAAAACACCAAGATCTGGACAAAGTGGTAGACAGACTTACATGTTCTGGCTCTTGAGCAGCTCAATGAATGCCCTGGACACAAACAATGGAAGTTGGAGTCCCCATGAGTGGATGGAAGTGTCTTACTTGACGGCATTGTCGTCCACGGTGGCAAAGAGGTGGTAGAGCTTCTGCATGCGCTCCTCCAGAGGGCTCTGGTGAGGGATGAGACAAGTGTGGAGGATCCTTTCTACCAGCATCCTGCACAGTATTATCATATAGCATAGTCATCATCCCTGGGGGTCCTACGCCCCTTCATCATACATCCCCATCACAAAATTTGAAATTAATTGGTGGTATTAAAATTACTTCATTGCCAACCATTCAGAAGTCTGAAATTTTGTCAACTTGCAATGTCATCATGTTTCAACAAGTTTTAGACTTCTAGATATTCTGTAGGTACAGTAAAACCCCGCTATAACGAACCCTGGATATAACGAACCTTCCCTTATAACGAACCCACGCCGATTCCCAATTCCATTCCATTGAAAATACCATCGTTATAACGAACTTTGCGATTTTTAGAATAACGAACTACCCCTATAACGAACCTATTTCGGGTCCCAAAATGATAAAATCTATTAAAAATACTATGCTTATAACGAACTTAGAATTGTAATTAAAAAAAAAAATTAAAAAACAAAATTTTGAGCATGTTTAAAGCTCGCGGATCGCGATTTCAAAACAATAAATTTAGCGGCATTGTTTGTTTGATTTTTGCACTTTATTTTTGCTGTATGATGTATACATTTTTACACATTATACTTTTTATTAATTAGAATATCTTTGCATCCATTAAATTTGAAATATAAAAAATGCAAATGGCTTCCAAAATGAATAAAACAAAGGCATTTTAAAAACAAAAGCATTATTTCTTTAAAAAAAAAAAGGCCATTTTCAGAACTTTTCAAAGTGAAACAACATAGGAAAAATGTTAAGAACATATTAAAATAAGAGAACATAACTTTTCTATTATAAAAGATAAAATATAAAGTTATTAAAAATTGTTACAAAGAGGAATCAACTTCAACTTTTGCCGCGATCGCGATCGTACGTTTTAGGGCTAAAAAAAAAAAAAAGTCCAAATAAACGGTCCCGTGATGAAACAAAAATTATTTTTATGCCATTAACTATGGTGATTTTAAAGGCAGCAATGTTTTGCATGGCAGGTTAAAAAAAAACGAAATCTAGACCTAGAAGAATATGTGGAAACATGAAATGGAAGAAAAACACTAACTTTATTTGAATGGTGCAATGCTTGGAAGAATGCTTTGAAACAACAAGGTATTAGAGCCATTTTTTAAAGTAAAAATTGTATTATATAATGTGATAATGATGTTTTAAAATCATTTCATATCTTTGAATATATATTTAATAAAACTTTGCCTAGGATTTGTCTTGATTTTTAACTTAGACATAGAGGTACATGTATGTTAATCATAAGAAGAACCTATTATCTAATGATTTCTATTATTATTCAGTATTAATATAAGGAAATTAGTCAATTAAGGGAATTAAAATAAAGTGACCACTATTAAGAGGCAGCCTCTACTTGTGTGTATGGCTGTTTTTTAATTATACAGTCTAAAATTTTTGAAAAGTAAAAAAAAATAGCCAAACCGTGGCTATAGTGAACCAAAAGCTCTGTCCCATTAGGGTTCACTATAGAGGGGTTTTACTGTATATCTAAAAAATGATCACACAATTCAAAAGAAAAAATTGAAAATAGTCAATTCCCAACCACCCAGAAGTATGAAATTTTGTCCATCTTGCATTGTTACCAGGTTTTTGAACAAGTTTACCAATTTTCAGACTTCTAGGTGCTCTGTAAGGAATAATAAATATTAATGACATAAATTGTGGACAGATAGAAATGGAAGTAAGAAAAACTTTTAATAAGGGAAGGACAAAGCCTCCTCCTCCAAATGTATTCAATTTATTTCTCTAACACTGCTCTAAATCAAAGAAAGATGTAAGCAATGTTACAATGTAGTGTCATGACAATGCAGGTTATAAACTCAGTTAAAATACTGACATTCCGGGAAGAACACATGTGAATAGTTCCAGTGGCCTCACTAATTTTCAATTGCCATCTACATTAAAATTATTATTCTTACAAAATTTAAAGTTATGTTGATGTTGATTCTTATCCCCTTGTGCAAAGATCACACAAATTCCATGAGTTCATGCTCTTCGATCTGTTTTATGATAAGCAGCAGCCTCTCCCAAAGGTCCTGTTTAGTAAATCTAATGGAAGCCAAAATGTGTTCTGGAGCTGCAGGTACCAAACTACATTTTGGGCAAGTGGGGTAGATTTTGTTATTATTTTCCATCTTCAATGGCTTGAGATGGCCTGTTCTAAATCTTGTTAGTGTTGTTTGGTTCTGTCTATTTATAAGGTAAAGTATAAATGCTAGGGTACCTGTCTTCCAAAGCTGTCTGATAGTAGACATGGAGGATCTTGTCCTTGATCCAGGAGATACAGTCCCTGGTGGACTCTGGGAGGTCTTTGCTCTCTGCATGCTGCTTGTACAAGTAGGCCAAACCCAGGAGAGCCTCCTTCCTGATCTTGAACTTCTTGTCCAGCGTGCGCTCCTTTACAAAGTTGAGCAGCACATCATTGACTGCGCTGAAGTCCTTTTTGGCTGCGCTGATGATGGCCATCACCACCTCGTAGCGCACGTTCTCTTCAGGATCATGCTGCCTCAACCGCAGCTGGTCTGGAAAACACATTGCAGATTAAAGTAAGAACATCTTGTAGATGTGATTAGGTAACATTGTATCAGTTTACTTGAAACCTAGGGTTCGGTGGACCTAGTTGTCTGAACCATTGGCTTTCAACTGCTACAAACTGCGATCAAATCCCGTATTGGGCACTTTTTTCTAATTTATATATATTTTTAATAATGCTCAAATGGCCCATGATTCTTGCAAAAGTCTGATCCCACCAGGAAGTGCAAGTAACCAAAGAGGGCTCTGGAAAACTTGTAAGTGCAAAAGTTGAACAGCTTTTCACCTTTGTAGACATGTGATGCACTTACAGTAAAAGCAGTCACTTCACCAACTTCTACCCACCATAACCTGTACCACATGTACTAGGAATATTTTTTTAAAAAGCTTAAAACATTTTTTTTACCGACAAGAACCTTTTCTCAAGAAAACCTTGCGAAACCTATAAACCAACTATTCCCAGCCAATAGCTGTCACAGTACAAGACTTCAGGGGATTCCTGGTAATGAACTGGCAGTCTCCCTGACCAAATCTGGAGCTCTTGGCCACCCTGATGCCAGACACTACTACTAGATGATTTCCACCATCCCATCAATGTCATCAGCTATGGCTATGACCCATAACTGCTAGAGAGCAGTGGAATCAAGTCACAAGAAGCCAGCAGTCCTTGATTCAACCTTCCCCGAATGGCTTTCTCACTTCACAGCAGCCACAAGGGCACAAGAAATAAAGTTCCAAATGGACCTCTCAAGACAAATTTTCTTCCACAAGGAAGTTTGGTACATTGACTTCATGAAAGATTTAATGCCTCATAAAGAAAGAAAATATTTTGAAAACCAAGGCTTTTTTTCTTCAAATTATTCTCTTAGATAACTAGCATTGGTGTGAAGACTTTTAGGTAGAAAAAATACAAAAAAAAAACACAAGGTAATAAGACCAAATCCAAATAAATAAATAGTGTGTGACATTTCAGTACTTTTGTCTGAAGATGGTAACAACGCTGTTACCGGAACGTCACACACTATTTATTTATTTGGATTTGGTCTTATTACCTTGTGTTTATAATCTATAATCCAAATTGTGCCATACCATACCAAAAAAAAGATTATAGAGAGTATTTTAGAAGTTTCAGGAAATATTTCATCCTACACAAGGAACTCCTTATAAACTTTTCACCATTATATGGTTTGTAATTGTTCCAATAGATGGCAGTGTGACATTGCTTGTTTAAGAATACTTCATTACAAGGTTTCTAAGTGAACAGAATTACACAGTTTCTAATTGGGGGATATCTAGGCCTCTTTTTATAGAATTGGAACCAATATTAATTACTGCTGATTGAGGCAAACAATAATTGGGACTTCTGTTATTTGGAAGTACTGATAAACTGAACTGCTGATAATTGGGGTTACTGGTGATTAAAACTGCTGATAATTGGGGTTACTGGTGATTAAAACTGCTGATAATTGGGGTTACTGGTGATTAAAACTGCTGATAATTGGGGTAACTGGTGATTAAGACTAACTCTGCCTTTGCCGGTCCCAAGTCCGGATGAAAAAGGAGATGGGGAAGCAGTAACAAGCTCACTAAAAAACCTGGGCTCAGCTGGCCCGGTTGATAATACCCTGTAAGGGCTCCTAATCCAGGGATACAGGATGAGCAGCATTTTGATGCACAACTTGATATCCTAATATGATTGAGTGGAGATAAGAAAGAAAGAAAAAAGATAATTAAGACTGCTGATAATTGAGGTTACTAAGACTGCTGATAATTGGGACTATTGTGATAATTGGGTCGTTTATTATTAAGCGTCTCCAATTAACAAGAAGTGACGCCAGCATAAAATTTTCTAGTTAGGATTTCAAAGTGATAAGTTTCAATCTCCTGTGAAAAGATGGGAATAGATGAAATATAAAAATGACCAGGACAAGTCAAATCTCTCAGTATACTGGGCAGAACAGATGACGACACAGACATCCAACAGTATGGACTGAAGGAAGGACCTACCAATGATGTCTCCTCGAAGTTCCGGGTGGTTGAGGAGGAAGTGCATGGAATACTGCACACAGCGAGTCCGCACTCGGACCCCAATGTCATTGAAGCGGCCCAGGAAACACTTCCACAGCAGGTTGTTCTGCGTGGCCAGGTCAGAGTCTTTGTCAGAGAACATGCGAGCCAACAGCTTGGTGACATCCAGCCTCTCCTTCTCCTGGTTGCTCTGTTACATGCATGCCATTGATAAGTAAGGATTTTTTTTTAGCCAAAATGTTAACCACATTTTTTAACTAGAACATTAGCTCATTAGATGAATGGGTTGAGAACAACAGCCAAAAGCAGCCATTTATGCTCTTAAAAATTGTTACATTAGCCACGACGCCCTGCTTAAAAATATAGCAAAAGCTATGAATGACCTCAATCCTGAAAGCTCCATAACCTTCCAATGGATCCCATCACATGTGGGAGTACCTGGCAATGAAAGGGCTGGCTCACTGGCTAAAGCAGGAGCATCTAAAGAAAATAACCCAAAAATATCCTCAACCCTTCCAACAGCAAATGATCACTCTAACAGACTGAAAATAAAATTTAATCAAGATTGGCAAAATAACATCAAACACCGCTGGTTCGATGGGAAAACTCCCCTCCTGAAAACCAACTCACAACTTAACAGATCAGACTTCACCATGCTTTCCCTTCATAGAACAGGCCATCTACGTCTAGACCTGGGACAAGAAAAAAAAAAAGAACAACAGCCAAAGTTTTACATAAATATATGTCATAATATTTAGAAATACAGTAGAACCTCCCTTAAGCAGACACTCTGCTAGCGGACACCTCTCCACAAAGGAAAGTTTTTATTTGCAAAATTACCATTTTTACTATTTAGAAACTCTCCGATAAGAGGACACATCTCCCTAAAGAACACTTTGGCTCTGCAATTAGGTGTCCTTTACAAGGAGGTTCTACTGTATATAAATAAAATTGCTTGTGTGGGAGTACAAGGAAAAAAGGGTAGTTAGCCGGGTTAAAACAACCTCCTTGGTAAACAAGTGTCAAGTCTTCACCCCCCCCTAGGGGATTTATCTGACTCAAAGCGGCTTAAAAAAGGCTGGATGTGATGATCAAATGACAGTTCACACCGAGGTAACACCAGTTGTTCTAGGGGTTGTCCTCAGACCTTCTCTCTCTCCTCCCCGATCTACTCCCCACAGGTTTTTGCTTCTGTCTCCTGTGTGTGTCCTTACCACTCATCACACAACCACCACGACTGCTTTACAAATCACCACATATATATATATATATACCTAAGTTGTCACACACTATCAATTTATTTGGATTTGATCTTATTATCTTGTAGTTTTGGTTATAACAATTCTAAATCTTCAAAAGATGTTGCTATAATGAGATTCAACTATAATTCACTTTACATTTATAATAAAATTTATGGGTAGAGTAGAACCTCCCTGTAAAGGACAACACCTAATTGCAGAGCTAAAGTGTCTTTTAGGGTGAAGTATCCTCTTACCAGAGAGTTGCTAAATAGTAAAAAATGGTCATTTTGCAAATAAAAACTGGCTTTTGTAGAGAGGTGTCCTCTAATGGGAGGTTTTACTGTAATAAACTTGGTGTTTTAGGTAGGTAGAAAAAGGGCCAGTGATAACAGAGGACAAGAAAGTACAGTAGTGTTAGTTATCTCGAAGTCTGTTTCAAGATCCAGTTTGGTGTCATAGTTACCTTGAGTTTGAACTCGAGCTGAGGCAACACAGTGGACATGATGGTGGGACAGAGGAAGTTGAGCTCGTAGACCAGGTCGTAGACACGGGGCGTCAGGGGACTTATGGTGCCCTTGTTTAAAATGAGGATGTTGCTGAAGAACTGCACACAGTCGGCTTCTAGCATTCACCCATCTGTCAATCATGTCCCTACATGGACTTTACCAATGTCCTCAAAATTAAATGCCTAGTGGAGATATGATTGAAAGGAGAACCAATAGCTTGTCGGATTGGATACTTGAGGAATGGATGACTAGGAAGAAAATGGAATTCTTGGACAATTTCTGAAGAAGACCCTATGATACCATTAAAGGAAGAGCCATAGAAAGGAAGCTCTGAGAGGAATACTGCCAGCCAGGAGAAATATAATGATCTAACCCAACTACCTTCAATGAGAGACCATCTCCGATGAGAGGTCATCTTCAGTGAAAACCAGGCAGATTCTTATTTTTTAGGCTGTCTCATATGGGAGGTTGTATTTCTCTGGCTTTTCATAAACATTATAAAAATATGATCCTGTTAAAATAGCTTCCTTTATATAAGCAAACATGGTTATAACATCATAATTCCATATATATCCATCATAATTCCATAAGTTGTAGATGTTTTAACTGTGGTTGTTTGCACCTAGCTATGCAAATAACTTGTTAGGTTGCATTGTTCTATAATTATGTAAATTTTTCTTTTTTATTTTGATTTATGTTAATATATATATATATAAAGAGTGAAAGTTATAATAAAGTGAGTCAGTCAGGTAAAACCAGAGAGGCTTCCTTCCTTTATTCAAACAGCTTGCTTCTACATCACATCTAGAGAAGTCTCAGTAGTCAATCCGCAGGTCTGGTTATGAAGTACAGTTAAGCTCTGCCTGGTATCGTCAACATCTAAGACCAGACAAAAGGCAAAGGAGCTAGACGGAAGTCCGAGCTAATATTGTTAGGAACCAAGCTCCAACAGTGGTTATAACAACAGGGGTCATAACAAAGTAAGATCTTGGTGCCATGTTGTTAAGCAAGGTTGTATAAGAGATCTGATTCAAACTTTGTGGCATTCATCTTCAACCCCAAACCACATCATTGACTGTATTGGCTTATCTAATAATGAGCTCTACTCATCCCCAGCAGACACCATCTCAAGCTCTACAGGCTTGATACCCTAATATGATTGAGTGGAGATAAGAAAGAAGAAGATGAGATTTTGTAAGTGCCACAGAGAGCAATCAACTTGAAAGAAACAGCTAAAAACTAGATTGGTGAACTCGTATCAGGTATATTCTGTAATTGTATACAAAGAAATTATTTATAATAATAGGGGGCTTTAATTCCAACACCTCCCTTTGATTGCACCACGCTGATGAGGGCCAACAGCCCGAAACGCGTCTATGGTTAGCTTTTCTTAATTAATCAAGAATGGGCCAAATCTGGAATAATTAAAAATCAACGAGAATAGTTGATATTTATTCCGATAGATGGCGCAAGCCATCAGCAACTTTCAGTTGCACGATAAGGAGATGCCTTTAACTTAATTTATGCACCTTATCCCAGTACAATGTAATATTTGTGCTATTTTTTTACCTCCCTTTGGTGTTGAAGACAAAACGTCCACTAGCAGTGAATGCTGCGATCAATTAATAATCATGATAAAGCACAATTTGGATTATAAGAAACAAGAAAATAAGACCTAATCTAAATAATTTAATAGTGTGTGACTTTTTGGTAACAGCATTGTCATCAGACAAAAGAATAAAATGATTTTATTATAAATTTTAATCTTTAGTCTGCTGATGGTAACAATGCTGTTACCGAAACGTCACACACTATTATTTGGATTAGGTCGTATTTTCTTGTATAATTAATAATAAATCTTAACTGGCTATAAATCAACAGAAGATTCTGATTGCCTTTGAGAGTTGAAATTAAAGAACTTGGAATGAATATATGTTAAGCCAAATTTTTTTGCTTATCCCTAGTACACGTGGTACAGGCCATGATAATCATGTTGTTGTTGTTGTTTCTTATCCCCTTGTGTAAAGATTACACGAATTCCATGAGTTCATGCTCCTCGAGCTGTTTTATGATGAGCAGCGGCCTCTCCCAAAGGTCCTGTTTAGTGGAATGGGGTATAGGGGTGCAGCTTTCGTTGATCATGGCACCATGATCCAGGCACACTTTGGTGAAAGTCTGACTTTGCCTGTAGTTTGAGGCCGTTCCTAACATGGAAGCAGACGCCTTTGCTGCCGACTCTAACATGAGTACAGACACAGCTCCTCCGTATCCCTGGAGTGGGACCCTTGCTGAGGTCCATCAACCGGGCCAGTTGAAGTCAGGATTTTTAAAGAGGTCTACTCCTCTTCTAACATGATAATCATGGTGGGTAGAAGTAGGCGACTGCTTTTACTGTAAGTGCACTACACGTATACACATGTGAAAAGCAGTTTGACTTTGCACTTACAAATGTGCCAAAGCCCTGTTTAGTTACTTGCACTCGGTGGTGGGGTTGGATTTTTGCAAGAATCGGGGGCCATTGGAGCTGTTTTTTTTTTTTAATTAGAAAAAAGTGCCCAATGCGGGAATCGAACCCGGGTCATAGCAGTCAAAAACCAACTGTTTAGACCATCCTTCCATTGACCCCCCCCTAATTATTTCAGAGTTCAGGGAATACCCTGAGAAAGATTGTTACAAGATATTTGCAGGATTAAAGATAAACTAGAAGTGAAGGGGATTACTCACAGCCTGGATGTAAGGCTCAAGGTTGGAAGCTCCCCTCTTGATGAGGTCACGCGCCAGGATATACGCATGCTTGTTCTGTGTCTTGCGCGGCTCAATGATCTGGATGAGCACTAAGTCAAGCAGCTCCTGGGAGATGACGTCAGCCTCTGCTATCAGGGGGGAGAGCAGGTCCAACATGAAGGCTTTCACCTTGGAGGCATGGTCGTCACTGGGACATCCACACCATCTTTTAACCTCTACAGCTTGTGCCATCACAACTGGCTGCTATCATGGATTGAGAGACTTGTTATTATTATCCCTAGTACACGTGGTACAGGCTATGATAATCATGGTGGGTACAAGTTGGCGACTGCTTACACATTAGCATTGTAGAGGCAGAGGGTCAGGTAGCTAGAGTATAGACATAGGAGCACATAGCCCTCAGTAGAACAAACTGTGATGGACAACACTTGGTCACAGAGCCAACGTATCCCTTAGGGAGAAATGTCCTCATACAGGAGAGTTGTTAATTAATATTGTTGTATTATAGGCGAAACATGACCTCCCCGTTCAATTTGTTTACCTTTTTTTTTTATTTTATTAATTCCATTCATTATTAATCAGTTGTATACCACAGATATAAATGATATGATGCACTAGCGTGCCATCTGTTATCAAAATTCGAAACTATTTTAAATGTGTAAGATTCTTTTGAAATTAAACAATTTCTACTGCCCTTACTGCAATGGAAAAATTAATGGGGGGGCCTGGCTCATCAGTGGTGAACCCTCCCAGCGGTTTCGCCAGTTTAATCTACCATACCGCTGTTATATTGCATTTTTGGATATAGTGATACTGTTGCTAGAATCTTGAAATGGGTATTTTAGAAGAACTATGGACATAAGCTTTTTAGATATGAATGAGTGTACTTTAACCAAGGACCACATCTCTGATTGATCACCCTTTTTTATTTATTTTATGGGATATCAGCCGGAGAATCAAGACTGGAAAACAAACCCCAAGTCAAGCTGGATGTATACCCAACCTGACTCAAGGACCTAATGGATCCTGCGACAAATAAATCCTTCATTTTGATTATTCCAGATGCCTTAGAGAGTACATTTGACAATGAAAACTATGAAGAGATGTCCTCTCATGAAGGTTGTTCTATACCAGGGGTTGGTAACCTGCGGCTCGTGAGCCACATGCTGCTCTTTGGATGTGAAGCTGAGAGTAGTACTTGTATAAATAAAGTTTTAACTTGTTGTTTCTTATCCCCTTGTGTATAGATTACACAAATTCCATGAGTTCATGCTCCTCAAGCTGTTTTATGATAATGTTTTAACTTTATAAACTAGT
>CP092872.1:7251173-7269092 GCA_030710605.1 Cordylochernes scorpioides
ATAGCCTCTTAACTTTATAAACTTTAGTAAAAAAACTTTATGCAAGTACTGTATTTTATTGGCAAGAAAAAAAATGTGGCTCTTTAAAAAAAACTTTGAAATTTGTAAATTGTAAATTTTTTATTCTTTCGACTTGTAAGGTTGCTAACCCACACTGCTCACCTGATAATGCCGAAGATGAGGTTGAAGAGCTGGCAGAAGATCTGCTGATTCTCCTCCAGCTCCAGGCAGAGGTTGAAGGACTTCACCCACGAGAGGTTCTGCAAACACATCAGCCTGGTGCTTCCATCCATTCATCCACACATCTATTCCTTACCTCCAGCAGGTAGAAGTACCTCTTGAAGATGGGACTCTTGGGGTCTTCCAGGCCTTGGAGTTGCTCCACAAAGAATAAAAAGATGCTCTGCGGCAGGACAAGAAGGCACAATCAATCTCCACCGTCAGACACAATATGCCAACACTTGCTATGGCTTCAAGTAGAGGAGAATGATAAGGCACAATTTGGATTATAGATTATAAACACAAGGTAATAAGACCAAATCCAAATAAATAGTGTGTGATGTTTCGGTAACAACATTGTTTATTTATTTAGATTTGGTCTTATATTACCTTGTGTTTATAATCATTCAGTACTTTTGTCTGAAGATGGTAACAACGCTGTTACCGAAACGTCACACACTATTAATTTATTTAGATTAGGACTTATTACCTTGTGTTCACAATTTGGATTGTAGATTAGAAACACAAGGTAATAAGATCTAATCCAAATAAATAGTTTGTGATGTTTTGGTAACACACACACAAAAACCTTTATTAAGACACACAGGTCTTACAGAGGATTCTCCTTGGGGTTACAAGACGGAGAAACCTATGAAAGTGGGAAATATACAAAGGGGTAAAAATGGAGAAAGATTATATACACATATACAGATTATTATTTGAATAATCCTATGGAAAATAGGAATATGGATTTGGAAAAAAAAATTTTTTATGTTTTTGGTAACAGCGTTGTTGCCCAAAACGTCACACACTATTAATTTATTTAGATTACGACTTATTTTCTTGTAGCTATAATCTATAATCCAAATTGTGCTTTATCAAGTAGAGAAGAATGATAAGGCACAATCTGGATTGTAGATTAGAAACACAAAGTATAATAAGATCAAATCCAAATAAATAGTTTGTGACATTTCGGTAACAGTGTACTTACCATCATCAGAAAGACTAACAAAAGACATTTATTCTTTTGTCTGATGATGGTAACAATTATATTACTGTGATAAGGCAAAATTTGGATTATAAATTTAAACACAAGGTAATAAGACAAAATCCAAATAAATAAATAGTGTGTATACATATTAAACACAATATTAATTTATTTATTTGTATTTGGTCTTATTACCTTGTGTTTAACGCTATTACAGAAACGTCACACAGTATTTGTATTTGGTCTTATTACCTTGTGTTTAACGCTATTACAGAAACGTCACACACTATTTGGATTTGGTCTTATTACCTTGTGTTTAACGCTATTACAGAAACGTCACACAGTATTTGGATTTGGTCTTATTACCTTGTGTTTAACGCTATTACAGAAACGTCACACAGTATTTGGATTTGGTCTTATTACCTTGTGTTTAACGCTATTACAGAAACGTCACACAGTATTTGGATTTGGTCTTATTACCTTGTGTTTAACGCTATTACAGAAACGTCACACACTATTTGGATTTGGTCTTATTACCTTGTGTTTAACGCTATTACAGAAACGTCACACACTATTTGGATTTGGTCTTATTACCTTGTGTTAATAAGTAGAGAATAAATCCATCATCCTGACACAAAGCCTTACTTACTTTCTACCATACCAGAGTACTGATAGTGGCCCCATTCTAAACTGATAACCTATTTCAAAACTTGATATTTAAATAAAAAGGCATATATTGGATCAAAATATCATTTATTTTACCATTTCAGTTGGCTGAATGCCAACCTTTATCAAGGTGTTATAACATTTTAAAACTATAATACCTTTAAAGTTATAATACCTTGATAAAGGTTGGCATTAGCCAAATGAAATATTGGTAAAATAAATGATATTTTGATCCAATATATGCCTTTTTATTTAAAGATTTATTTATGGATTGCTCTATTTTCAAAACAAAACTTAATATATACGCTAAATCTCAAAAGTAATGAGAATATGAATGTATATCTCTCCAAATATAAATAAAATAAGATTTTGACTGAAACAAATACAGTAGAACCTCTCTGTAAAAGACAACACCTATTTGCAGAACCAAATTGTCCTTTAGGGAGAGGTGTCCTCTTAGCAAAAGAGTTGCTAAATAGTAAAAATGATAATTTTACAAATGAAAACTGTCCTTTGTAGAGACGTGTCCTCTAGCACGAGTGTCCTCTCATGGAGGTTCTACTGTATCATCATCAAAAAGTTTTGCTTTTAATATTTTGTCATCCAATTGGTAAAAACATTAAAGCTTGAACAAAGATTTCAACGTAAAGTTTTTTTTTTTTGTGAGGGGGGACTAAAAATACCGATTTTTTGTATTTAGTTACAATAAACATTTGAGGGATCAAATATTTTGATCCCTAAATAAAGACAGCTAATCTTATCTGATATCTGTGGCATCGTCTTATCAGGTGACCTACTAGAGTGCTCGGAGGCCATACAAACAAAACATTGTTATGTCACATAGCCTTTACTTCCAACATCCTCTGACAACAAGGTCGGTGGTAGGATGGTCTAAACTGTCGGTTTTCGACTGCTACGACCCAGGTTCGATTCCTGCATTGGGCACTTTTTTTCTGATTTAAACAAAAAAAATGCTCCAATGCCCCCCAATTCTTGCAAAAGTCCAACTCCACCAGTGAGTGCAAGTAACCAAATGGGTCTCTGGAATATTTTAAAGTGCAAACTCGAACTGCTTTTTCACATGTGTAGACATGTGGTGCTCTTACAGTAAAAAGCAGTCGCCAACTTCTACCTACCATGATTTTCATCATGGCCTGTACCCATGTGTACTAGGAATAAGCAAAATAAATAAAAATGAAAGAAAGGAGAGAAAGACTTTATCCCCAGTAGAGTATCACCCTGTTACATCCTGGACATTACCTGCCAACACCAAGATAGAGAGAATAGAAAATCTCCAGAATTTTGATTATAGGCAGACAGTCATGCTATCAGACTGCCAATACTGCCAGAGTGGCCCAGGACCTGACCTCTGCTCCTCAAATGACTCATCTTTCTCCAACTAACAATAACAAATCTTGGTCCTTGAGCATCATTCTGCAGGTCATCTCCACTTTACACCAACCTCCCAAAATACAGATCAGTTTTAACTAACTCTGTAAAAAAAGAGGGAGGGAGAGAAGGTTGGTTACCTTAAGGATATCCACGTCCTTGTAGGGGGCCTCGGGAGCAAAGACTCTGAAGATGTCTGCGATGCAGCAGGCCACCAGGAGGCGCACATCCTTGTTGGGGTGCTCCAGGAAGAAGGGGGTTGCCAGATAGAGGGAGAGAGGGACAATGAAGGAGTTGTCTTCCTCCTGGCTCAGGTTCTGGAAGGCCTGTGCACATTCCTGCGCAGAAACTCTGGCTTTAGCGCTTAGTTAAAACATAAGTTGCTAATACAGTAGAATCTCCAAGAGAGAACACTCACGCTAAAGGACACCTCTCTATAAAGGACAGTTTTCATTTGCAAAATCACCATTTTTACTATTTAGCAACTCTCTGGTTAGAGGACACCTCTCTCTAAAAGACAGTTTAGCTCTGCAATTAGGTGGTGTCATTTACAGGGAAGTAGTTCTACTGTATTGGTATTTTTTTTTTTTTAAAGAAATGCTTTGCTTGTTACAATTATTCTTTAAATTTTGAATGTCATTTATGACAACCAGGACATGGAATCAAAACCCGCAATGAAGGGTGTAATAATAATAGTCTATCATATCAACAAATATTGATAATCTCAACAGGAAGCTTAAGAAACCAGACCAGAACTCTGGCACCTTGTATTGGAGGAAAAGTCTTACTGCATCCTACATTATGTGTGTATGTAGACATCTTAACAGTAAAAGCAATCACAAACCCCTATCCACCCTCTTCTTTCTTATCTCCACTCAATCACACTAAGGTATCAAGCTTGTAAAGCTTGAGATTTTTGATGGTGTCTGCCGGGGAAGAGTAGAGCTCATCAATGGATGAGTCAATACAGTCAATAATATGTCTTGGGGTTGCAGGCTGAGAATTGCACTTAGTACATACACCATGATTATCATAATCTTTCATAAGGGAACAGCAGTCCTTGATTTCTAGACTTTAGTCTGGTTATCTACATACAATGACTTTCCAGGTTTTTTTGCAAGTTTTTCGTACTATGTACTAAGTACAAATTCTTAACCTGCAACCTCAAATCACATTATTGACTGTATTGACTCATCCATTGATGAGTTCTATTCATTCCCAGCAGAAACCATCTCAAGCTCTACAGACTTGATACCCTGATATAAATTGAGTGGGAGATAAGAAAGGGAAGATTATCATGAATTATATCTATTAAAAATAAAGAAAGCCTATCCTGACCACAAGCACATGTGTTTTTAGATGGCAGAGCGCCATCTAGTGGAACAGAAATCAACTAAACTTTGATTTAACCTGTTTCCTGATATTTAGCCAACCCAATTTCTTGATAAATCAAGAAAAGTAATCCACGAACGCGTTTCGCACTGTTGGCATTCATCAGTGTGGAGCAGGCTGTACCACTGCGACCAAAAAGATTTTTGGTCCCAGAGGCTTCTTGAGAAACCAAGAAATGGGTATTTAAGGACAAACTTGCGTAAATACGCTTAACACATGAATTGTACTATATTGTACTTGGGAAAACTACTTAGAGGTGCAGCACAACAACAAAGAATATAGATTGAGGGACTTACCTTGAGTCTGCGAACCAACTCATCATTGCTAAGGTCTTCATTGAGTTCCTTCACCCCAGGTGGGTAGATTATCTTGTGCTGGCTGGGAGGACTCATCTGTACACATTCATCCATCACAGATGGGTTACAATTGGGAGCAATGATGTGAGAGTCTAAAAGTAACAACATATAAACACAAGGTAATAAGACCAAATCCAAATAAATAAATAGTATTTCTAAACGGTAAAATCTTCCCAATTATATGCGTGGCAAGGATAAAATACTCAATGAAGAAACTTATCTCCTGAGTATTTTATCCTTGCCACGCAAATAAATAGTATGTGATGTTTTGGTAACAATGCTGTTACCGAAACATCACATACTACAGTAGAACCTTCCTTTAGAGGACACCCTGCTAGTGGACACCTCTCCACAAAGGACAGTTTTCATTTTAAAAATTACCCACTTTACAATTTAGCAACTCTCCGGTAAGAGGACACCTCTCCCTAAAGGACACTTTGGCTCTGTAATTGGGTGTTGTCTTTTACAGGGAGGTTCTACTGTATTCTTTATTTAAATTTGTTCTTATTACCTTCTGTTTATAATCTATAATCTAAATTGTGTGCCGTCTTATCATAGACATCTACGGTACACTATGACACAGGTTCTGGTAGAAGCTGATGTGTACCACGTCCTTGTTAGACAAATACAATTTTAAACTGGAGGTTGGTTCACACAGCAATGGAAAATATTGGGGAGAAGTCTGACTTCTTGTCAATAATAAACCTTCCCGGTATGGGTTCCCCATCAGTTTAAACTGTCCCTTCACAATGGAATAACTTAAAAGTGTGTGACTGATAAGGCACAATTTGGATTATAGATTATAAATTTGGATTATGGATTATTAATTTAAGAGACAATTTAAAGAAGCATTTTTCATTCAAAAGAAATGTGCTACAATTAACAGAATGGAAGAAAGAGGAAATATAAATGATATTTATAGATATGCTTTTAATTATATTTGAAAAAAAAAAAAAACAATTTTCAATTCTAACAATAATATTCTGTGTTTCTCAGAAAAATATCTTCTTCTTATCTGTTATCTTGTTTACACACTTGATAACAGGAACTATTTAAAAACATGCTGTGGTAAAATTTCTCATTCAGTACTTTTGTCTGAAGATGGTAACAACGCTGTTGCCGAAACGTCACACACTATTTATTTATTTGGATTTGGTCTTATTACAAAGTGTGTGACATTTCAATAACAGCGTTGAGGCGATGGTCAATAGATGGTGTCTAGTTTTGACGTTTATTTTTACTGGTGAGGTGCCCTATGCTTTTTTAGATCAATTTCCTCCCAGGCAATTTTTCCATCTATATATATAGACACTAGAGGAGTTGGCTTGAGAAGATGGCTGTTGAATGGTTGCAGCTGATCTCCATACCAGAGATTATCTTTTAGCTGAACATGGAAGGTTTTTAAACAGGGTCTGACTGTCTTAAGACTTTTCTCGGAGACGCCTGTGGGTTGATTGGTCACCCCCATGGAGCCAGACCATAATGGTGGGCGTGAGGGGCCAAACAATGGCCGCTCTGTGCATGGAGAATGCATCATTCCTTTTGGTACAATGGCCATATTAGCAGCATAGGTGCATGCTTCGCATGCAGGCTTGTGGACCTTCGAGGTCTGGGTGGCCACTACTCCTAGGATGTCTTAAGACTTTTTGGTATGAAGGCAGTATAAAACCTGTTTTTTTTGGAGTTTTCCTGTCATGGAAATCAACTTTTTAGTGGGGTAACAATTTATTTTCCTTAGTTTTTTTAAAGCACATTTATAACACCTATCAAACTGTTTCACTTCTAAATTTTGTAAGCCCCTATAAAAGGCCAGTGTGTTGAACATAACCTATGTTAACATCACAATTAAATTGGTATAAGAAGTTATCTCTCCGGTAAGAGGACACCTCTCCTTAAAGGACACTTTGACTCAGCAATTAGGTGTCCTTTACAGGGAGGTAGTTCTATTGTATTACCAATTTTAGTCAACCTGGGAGTCTACCTGCCTTGTGAGTGCAATTTTTGCTCAGAACTAAATGGAAACTAAATATCAGGGCAGGTTTTACTACTGCAGTGTGAGTAACTATTTTTTTTTTTTTTTGCTTATCCCTAGTACACGTGGTACAGGCCATGATAATCATGGTGAGTAGAAGTAGGAGACTGTTTTTACTGTAAGTGCACCACATGTCTACACATGTGAAAAGCAGTTCGACTTTGCACTTACAAATGTGCCAGAGCCCCGTTTGGTTACTTGCACTCGCTGATGGGGTTGGACTTTTGCAAGAATCGGGGGCCATTGGAGTATTTTTTTTTTTTTTAAACATAAAAAAAGTGCCCAATGTGGGAATCGAACCCGGGTCGTAGCGGTCGAAAACCAACGGTTTAACCATCCTTCCACTGACCCCTGTGAGTAACTATGATGTTACATGCTAAACACAAGGTAATAAGAACAAATCCAAATAAATAGTGTGACATTTCGGTAACAGCGTTGTTACTGAAATATCACGCACTATTTATTTGGATTTGTTCTTATTACTTTGTGCTTATATTTTAAAGAAGAACTAAAAGAGTTAAAAATAGAATACACTTGCCCTCGAGGATACCTACCTCTCTATAAAGGACAGTTTGGTTCTGCAACTAGATTGTCCTTTACAGGGAGGTAGTTCTACTGTATATGTTTAAAAATTTTCATAATCTTCTTCTTTCTTATCTCCACACTGGGTGAAGTAGAATGTGTCTGCCTTTGTCATTAAGACTGGGAGCACTACTCTACTTCATAATAATTTGTATATTTAGAAAAATCTCGGGAACCTCTGGGATTGAATTTGCAAGGATTCTGGAAGAGAAGGAGAGGATAAGAAGGGGAGCTAGCAGCAGTTAAAGCAGTCAGCCAGGTTGTAAACAAGAGAACAAAGCACCTAAAAATGGCAGAAATATAAGCCTGCTGGTATTGTGTTACTGCTATTCCCAGAACCCCTGTCTACCTGCACACCTCCACAGCTAATTATCTCCAAATGTAACAAAATGTTTACTTTCATCTATTTGTTTCTCTTTAATCTGCCATCTCCTTCACATTAGGTTTTATTTACGATAAGGCACAATTTGGATTATAGATTATCTCTTTATCGTGCAAATGAAAGTAGCTGATGGCTTGCGCCATCTATCGGAATAAATATCAACTATTCTCGTTGATTTTTAATTATTCCAGAATTGGCCAAATACCCATTCTTGATTAATCAAGAAAAGCTAACCACGGATGCGTTTCGGGCTGTTGGCCCTCATCAGCGTGGTGCAAGCTGTACCTCAACTACTAAAAAACTGGTTATTCAGACATCCTGAAAAATTATGAAACGGGTAGTTAAGGCCAGAATTGCGTGAGACCACGACACAATGTAAAGAAATAGTACAAATGTGATATCGTACTGGGATAAGGTGCAAAAATTAGGAAAAAGGCATCTCCTTATCGTGCAACTGAAAGTGATTATAGATTATAGACACAAGGTGATAAGACCAAATCCAAATATATAGTGTGTGATGTTTCGGTAACAGCATTGTTACCATCTTCATACAATAGTTTTAACTATGATAAGGCACAATTTGGATTATAGATTATAAACACAAGGTGATAAGACCAAATCCAAACAAATAAATAGTGTGCGATGTTTCAGTAACAACACTGTTACCGAAACATCGCACACTATTTATTTATTTGGATTTGGTCTTACCACCTTGTGTTTAGTTTTAACATCTTCGTCTTATCTGCTATCTTGTTTACGCACTTGATAATAGTAACTATTTTAAACAGGGTGTAATATTCTTTTCTCATTCAGCACTTTTGTCTGAATATAGTAACAACCCTGTTACAGAAACGTCACACACTTTTTTAAATTTGTATTTGGTTTATTATCTTTTGTTTATAAAGTTTTATTGGAACTATAGAAGCTTCATGAAATGGCCGATATTTCACACGAAGAAACCTTTTAGAGGAGAGTCCTTGTTTTTCCTTTAGAGGAAAGACTAAGAAACACAAGGTAATAAGACCAAATCCAAATACAGTATAACCTCGTTAATTCGACACTCTACCTTAATTCGACCATATTCTGATGTCCCGACCTCCGGCCTATCAAATAACAAACCGTTAATTCGACAGTATCGATAATACGACAGTTCCGATAGTTCGACCATTTTAAAATTCTAATTTCGACAGTTGAATGTTTTTTTTTACATACAACTTTACCGCTAAACGGTATTACGCCGGCGGCAAGAGGCGGCGACGGCGGGCGCCGATAGGATCGCGCATGCGCACTTTTGATTTCTGTTAGTTTAAGTTTCACTTTGCAGTGCCGTTGCGCAATGTCGCGAGTGTTATTGTTTGTTCAGGGAGTACTGGATAAGGGTACGAGGGCTAAAGGGGGGGGAGTCCTATGGGAGCGTAGGACGGGTCTTTCTAAGTCCGAACGAGAGGGCTCGGTCAGCAACCTTGCCAATGAACTCTCGGTGACGCCTGTGGGTGAATGGTCAACCCCATGGAGCCAGACCATAATGGCGGGCGCGAGGGGCCTACCAATGGCCGCTCGGTGCATGGAGAATGCATCATTCCTTCTGGCTGTGTGTGGATCTAGATTTCAGCGAAATACAGTGGACGCAAGGGCCACTTTGAGCCCATATCGTCCCTGGCCCTGCTTCGCAGGGCCGAATTTCCTATCTGTTATTGTTTGTTTTTTTTACGCTGGAATTTAGGAATCACGCGCTAATTAATAATATTATTTTCTTTTTAAATTTCAGCATTGAAATATTTAAGTTATTTTAAAATTTACAAATAATTTCCTTTTAAATAAATAAATCTTCATAAAATGTAGTCACAATGATTATGATAACATTTTATTTCAATATTCCATTTCCATATTATTAAAAAAGATTTAAACACAAAATCAATAACACCTGCAGCAGCAGTGGATGTCTTTAATACAATAGTTATTTGAAACATTCCAGAGGAAGAAAGACATGCATTTTTTTTTTTAAATAGACCATCTGGAATATATCCAGAATAGGATTTCGGTGCAAAAACAGACATCTATAAAGGAATTTTTAAAAAGATCTTCATGATTATTTTTAAATATTATTTTTAAATTTTCTTTTTATTTTCCATATTTATTTCCTTTCAACTGCTATATTCTTCAATTAGAGTAAAATATTATTTGTAATTATTTCCTGTTTCAAAAATATGTAGTATTGCCATTTTGTCCCTGATACTAAAGTTAATCATGAAAATAAAAAATAATACAAAAAAGGACACACACAATGGTTTCAATTAATATGATCAATTTATATTACGAAGCAATTTTAAAAAATATTATTTTAGCAAGTTAGATGATTAGCTAATCATCTAACCTTAATTCAACACTTCCTTTAATTCAACCGAAAGCTCTGATCCCTTGGGGTGTTGAATTAAAGAGGTTCGACTGTAAATAAATAGTGTGCGACGTTTCTGCAGCGTTGCTATCACCATCAGACAGTACTTTTGTCTGAAGATGGTAACAACGCTGTTACCGAAACGTCACACACTATTTGGATATGGTCTTATTACCTTGTGTTTATAATCTATAATCTTAATTGTACCTAATCCCTATTTATTTATTTAAACTTTATCTTATTACCTTGGGTTTAAAAACAATTTCCTACTGCCCATATTCTGGTGAGTAAAAAAAGTTTGGGGGAGGGCTCAAAACCAATGATAGCAATATTTGTGATTTTAATACAGAGATCTGGTGTAAAGAGAGAGGCATGGGGAAAAGTCCTTTTAGAGTCCTTCAAAAGTCTAGAGGGCAACAACATAAAAAATTATAAGAAAAAATGTCCTCCCAAGAGAACAACAGTCTTTGATTTCCATACTTAAGTCTGGTCATCTACGGACAATGACTTTCCAGAATGGTTGCAAGGTTTTCCCACTTTGTACTAAGTGTCAACCTGCAACCCCAAAACACATTATTGACTGTATTGACTCATCCATTGATGTGCTCTACTCATTCCCAGCACAGACACCATCAACAAGTTCTACAAGCTTGATACCCTGATATGATTGAGTGGAGATATGAAAGATGAAGACCAACAATGGTATCACATGTTACAACAATAAAACAAAACATTTTTATTGATTTTACTTTTAAAAGTATTCATGTACTTTTTTTGTCTACAAGGTCATTTAACATTCAGTGAGTAATTTAAATGAATATTATTATTATATAGGGTGTCTCAGGATGAATCATCAACATTTCTCCCTGTGAGATAGCTTTTGTTTAAGTGAGAGCACATTTTGTTGGCATTAGTTCTTACCATGATACGGCACAATTGGGATTAGAGATTAGAAACACAAGGCATTAAGCCCAAATTCAAATAAATAAATAGTGTGTGATGAAAAGGCGCACAATTTGGATTATAGATTATAAACACAAGGTAATAAGACCAAATCCGAATAAATAAATAAATAGTGTGTGACATTTCGGTAACAGCGTTGTTACCATCTTCAGACAAAAGTACTGAATGTGTACTTCAGTGTTTATGTTCAGTAATGTACTTCATTCAGTACTTTTGTCTGAAGATGGTAACAACGCTGTTACCGAAACGTCACACACTATTTATTTATTTATTCGGATTTGGTCTTATTACCTTGTGTTTATAATCTATTTATTTATTTGGTCTTATTACCTGTGTGATGTTTCAGTGTTGTTACCATTATCAGACAAAATGGTAATGATGGTAACAATGCAAACACCGAAAGGTCACACACTATTTATTTGGTTCTATTACCTTGTGTTTATAATCTATAATCCAAATTGTGCCTATCATTTCCAATCCATGTTTACATTCACTGGGTCGGTGGATGAGTGGATCTAAACTGTTGATTTTTGGACGCTACAATCCGGGATCAAATCCTGCATTCTTACAAAATCAAACCCATTTGCGAGTGCAAGTAACCAAACAGGGCTCTGGCATACTTGTAAGTTTTAAAGTAGAACTGCTTTTCATATTATGTAGACATGTGATGCACTTACAGTAAAAGCAGTCGCCAACTACTACCCACCATGATTATCATGGCCTGTACCATGTGTACTAGGGGTAATAATAATTTTTTTAAAAGTTTACATTGAATGCAACATACACAAGTAGAAAGGTTTCTAACTGGTGGACAAACAGTTGTCCAGTACATTGTCCCATTTCTGTGCTTAAGGAAGTGCTTCCCTGGGAGATCTGAATCCTACCAGACAGGTCATCCCCGAAGGGCAAATAGGGGAAGAGCCATTAGACAGGGTGGTGGTGAACTGACAATATGTGATAAGAACAGTTCAGCCTGGTCATCTACAGACAATGACTTTCTACAATGGTTGCAAGGTTTTCCTGCTATGTACTAAGTGTCAACCTGCAACCCCAAACCATATCATTGACTGTATTGACTCATCCATTGATGAGCTCTACTTATTCCCGGCAGACACCATCAACAAGCTCTACAAGCTTGATACCCTGATATGATTGAGTGGAGATAAGAAAGAAGATATAGTACAGAAACCACATCATTGACTGTATTGACTCATCCATTGATGAGCTCTACTCTTCCCCAGCAGACACCATCAACAAGCTCTACAAGCTTGATACCCTGATATGATTGAGTGGAGATAAGAAAGAAGATATAGTACAGAAACCACATCAATGACTGTATTGAATCGTCCATTGATGAGCTCTACTCTTCCCCAGCAGACACCATCAACAAGCTCTACAAGCTTGATACCCTGATATGATTGAGTGGAGATAAGAAAGAAGAAGATATAGTACAGCAACCACATCATTGACTGTATTGACTCATCCATTGATGAGCTCTACTTATCCCCAGCAGACACCATCAACAAGCTCTACTAGCTTGATACCCTGATATGATTGAGTGGAGATAAGAAAGAAGAAGATGTAGTACAGAAACCACATCATTGACTGTATTGACACATCCATTGATGAGCTCTACTCATCCCCAGCAGACACCATCAACAAGCTCTACTAGCTTGATACCCTGATATGATTGAGTGGAGATAAGAAAGAAGATATAGTACAGAAACCACATCAATGACTGTATTGAATCGTCCATTGATGAGCTCTACTCTTCCCCAGCAGACACCATCAACAAGCTCTACAAGCTTGATACCCTGATATGATTGAGTGGAGATAAGAAAGAAGAAGATGTAGTACAACAACCACATCATTGACTGTATTGACTCATCCATTGATGAGCTCTACTTATTCCCGGCAGACACCATCAACAGCTCTACTAGCTTGATACCCTGATATGATTGAGTGGAGATAAGAAAGATGTAGTACAGCAACCACATCATTGACTGTATTGACTCATCCATTGATGAGCTCTACTCTTCCCCAGCAGACACCATCAACAAGCTCTACAAGCTTGATACCCTGATATGATTGAGTGGAGATAAGAAAGAAGAAGATGTAGTACAGCAACCACATCATTGACTGTATTGACTCATCCATTGATGAGCTCTACTTATTCCCGGCAGACACCATCAACAGCTCTACTAGCTTGATGCCCTGATATGATTGAGTGGAGATAAGAAAGATGTAGTACAGCAACCACATCATTGACTGTATTGACTCATCCATTGATGAGCTCTACTCATCCCCAGCAGACACCATCAACAAGCTCTACAAGCTTGATACCCTGATATGATTGAGTGGAGATAAGAAAGAAGAAGACACATCCCCAGCAGACACCATCAACAAGCTCTACAAGCTTGATACCCTGATATGATTGAGTGAAGATAAGAAAGAAGAAGACACATCCCCAGCAGACACCATCAACAAGCTCTACAAGCTTGATACCCTGATATGATTGAGTGGAGATAAGAAAGAAGAAGACACATCCCCAGCAGACACCATCAACAAGCTCTACAAGCTTGATACCCTGATATGATTGAGTGAAGATAAGAAAGAAGAAGACACATCCCCAGCAGACACCATCAACAAGCTCTACAAGCTTGATACCCTGATATGATTGAGTGGAGATAAGAAAGAAGAACAGTTCAGGACCAACAGTCAAGTGTGGTGAGCCAGCTAGCCTGAGGTAGGGATAGACTATAAAATGCCACAATGACACCGGGTGAATGGCTAAATTATGAGCTGCCAGTAAAGCTATCATCTACAACAGCTGCATCCATATCAGGTTTGTCAACAAGGGTTCTTTCTCCAAGTTAGAAGCAACCTTCTAAGAAAAACCTTCTTTCCAAAAAAATAAATGCTTCAATGGCCCCCAATTCTTGCAAAGGTTCAACCCCAGCAGCAAGTGCAAGTAACCAAATGGGGCTCTGGCACATTTGTAAGTGCAAAGTCGAATTACTTTTCACGTGTGTAGACATGTGGTGCACTTACAGTAAAAGCAGTCATCTACTTCTACCCACCATGATTATCATGGCCTTTAACATGTGTACTAGGAATAAGCAAAAAAAAAAAGAGAGGCTCTGATGTCAATAAAATCATCTTCAATCATAGAAAGAATCTCACAAATAAGGCTGGAAGCTCTGACACCACCTGGCCCCAGTTAAACAATGGCCTGATCTAAACAAAGGGCTCAACTCGGGAAGCTAGATGCAGTATTGTACAGCTTGGATGGTTGGTGATCTTATTTGTTGTTATTGAACTACAATGTTGGTATACAATTGTGGATTATGATCAACCAATTCAATCCATACCTTTATTGTAGACACCATCAGTCTTATGACCTGTCTATAGCACCCCCTCTCTATAGCACCTTATTTTGGTGAGTTCCAAGAGGGGGCGCTATAGACAGGTTTAACTGTATATATATAGAGGTTATATAGGTATTCTCCTGCTCTTCTTTTTCTATAGAGATCCCTGTAAGCTATGGGAAAGAGGGTAGATACAATTTGGATTATAGATTAGAAACACAAGGCAATAAGACTAAATCTCTATTCATGATAAAATTTGTGAAAAACATTTTAAAATAACAAAATATTTTCACACAATGGGTTTCTTTTTATTTCAAAACATTAACTTTCAAGTGATAATTGGATATTTACAACTGAAAATTTTAAAATTGAAGTGTAATTTAACAATGTTATGGAATATGTCTATTTACATTTTTAGGTATATAGTCAACTAGACGGGTCCCCGGGCTTCGCCCCAGGGTTGACCCGTGTGCATATCTACCCGAGTGATATATATTTAGATAAGATTTTTTTTTATAATTGTTTGTTATTAGCATTATCTATTTGTTTGCATCAGCATAATTTAATCTAATCTTTGATAGAGGGCGCTGTTCGTGAGCTAAGTAGAATAATTTGAATATATAGTTTTAATAATTGATTTATATATTTTTTTAAATAGCCTATCGTCTTCCCCGTATTTTTTTACCTGTGTATGGAAATTTTGGTTTGAATTAGTGAACTACTGCAAATTTGTATACCGGACATACAAACAAACATACAAACATTCATTTTTATATATATAGATATTAAGTCCGTTTAAGAGCGATTATCGCTTGAAAGCTAGCGTTTTGAAATAAAAAGAAACTCATTGTGAGGAAATATTTGGAATTTTAAATAAGACTGATAAGGCACAATTTGGATTATAGATTATTATAAACATAAGGTAATAAGACCAAATCCAAATAAATAGTGTGTGACGTTTCGGTAACAACATTGTTATCGAAACGTCACACATTATTTTTTATTTATTTGGGATTTGGTCTTATTACCTTATGTTTAAATAAGACTAAATACAAATAAATAAATATTCATTTATTTGGATTTTTGGTCTTATTGCCTTGTGTTTCTAATGGGAAAGAAGGTAAATTTGGATTAAATAAATCAGAATCACTGGATTTTGCAAGACTAAATAAGTAAAATGTGACATTTCAGTAACAACCACACATCTTCAGACCAAAGTACTAAATGGCCACTTTTTGTCTGAAGACTTTTGACTGAAATGTTTCTCTCACTTATAGTTTACTTACAGTAAAACCTCTCCATAAGCAGACACTCCCGCTAGCGGACACCTCTTTACAATGGACAGCTTCAATTGCCAAAATTACCATTTTTACCTAAAGATGCTTTTTGGTAAGTGAACACTGTTAAAAGTCATGACATATAGTATGTAAATATATTTTTTAAATGTATGACTAGGAATGTAGATTTCTATTGAATGTATAAATTATTATGTAAATTTCCCTTTTGAATGTATATAACTTAGCCGTGTTGTTTAAATAAAGAGTTTTTTTTTTAGTAGAGCAGAAGAGCTTTACAGGTGTAGCCGCTGGTTTTGTCTTCCTTATTTTCTTTCTTGCTTGATCACCCGAGGCAGCCCAAACAATATCAAGACTTTGGGTAAAAGTTTTACTTGTTAAAGGAGGTTTCTTTAATTTGACCTCTCATACCTTAACAAACACCTATCCCTAAATAAAAGAAAACAAGACCTAATCCAAATAATTTATTAGTGTATGACGTTTCGGCAACAACATTGTCACCATCATCAGACAAAAGAATAAAAAGTCTGATGATGGTGACAATGTTGTTGCCGAAACGTCACACACTAATAAATTATTTGGATTAGGTCTTGTTTTCTTTTATTATAATCTATAATCCAAATTGTGCTTTATCACCTATCCCTAAAGAATACTTTGGCTCTGTAACTAGGTGGTGTCCTTTAGAGAGAGGTAGTTTTATTATATTTGGATTTAGTGTTGTTAACCCTGGAATACTTTTTTAGTCACACGTACAAGGACAGGTAACTTGCTGCATATTGTTCTTATATTTTTAAAGAATCTGTGAGATAAGAGAAGACTTCTAGTGTTGATACACTGTTCTACTTAAGGTAATAAGTATGTGATGTTTCAGCATTGTTACCAACAATAATACTATTTATTAATTTAGATTTGGTTTTATCAACTTGTATATGTATATTTATGATCCAAATTGTACCTAATTTAACTCCCCCTTTGCCGGTCTCAAGCCCGGATGAAAAAGGAGGAGGGGAAGCAGTGACAAGCTCGCTAAAAAACCTGGGCTCAGCTGGCCTGGCTGATAGTACCCTGTAAGGACTCCAGGGATACAGGATGAGCAGCGTTTGTACTCCATGTTAGGAGCGGCTGCACATGGCGTCTGTTCTTCATGTCAGAGGCGGCCATTTCTTTTGGAGCTAAGTCGGTCTGCCACTGAGTAGTGCTCCCAGTCTTAATGACAAAGGCAGACGCATTCTACTTCACCCAGTCATGATGGTTGTCAACTTTACAAGCTTGATACCCTAATATGATTGAGAGGAGATAAGAAAGAAAAAGACACCGTTCTTACTGCAAAAGGAGAAATGAATAGAAATTTTGTTTCAATTTGCCAAGATGGTGGTTGATTGATCCAAATTTGCATGTTCTACTCCTAGTAGACAAATAAGTTCCTTTTTATTCAATGCTTTTATTAAAATGATTAGATGGTGCGATAGTGCATCAAATCATTTAACTGTCTATAATTCAACACCAACTTTTGTTTGCTGCCCTGATCCCAGTTGAGAAGTTACTGTATTGGGGCGAGATGCCACGTTTATCAATATGTTAGGGGGGATAGTTTCAGATAGTATTTTGAGAAATTATACCACAGCATGTTTTAATATTTTTTGTCTAAAGTTGGTTAGACAAAAATTATTAAAACACACACACATACAAAGCTTTATTAAGACCACCGGTCTTATACAGATTCACCACAGGAAGAAATAATAGATGGAGTTCCTATACTCCAGGCAGCGCAGCACCCAACAACAGTTCCCTGGTCCGACACATGTCCAATGGCCACACGTTCCTTTGTACATACGTCATGGTTAGCGAATCACTGAACAGGCGAGTGTGGAATCAGCCGCATTCTAGTCTTC
>CP092872.1:7269192-7306077 GCA_030710605.1 Cordylochernes scorpioides
ATTGCCAAGAAAAGCGTCGCCTCCCAGGCCTCACACCTAATGGGGCTACTGGAGCGAGCCATCGCGAGGTGGCCACCCTTCACCCGCGGCCTGTCGCTGGTGGGTCGTGCCCGAGGCCTACAGCATGGTCCTGGGTTCCTTCCTGCACCACCTCCACGGCTACGTTCTCCCTGACACCACCATCAGCCGGCTCTGTGGTGTACGAGCCGAGTCGCGTGGCCTTCCGGCGCATCCAAGCTTCGTGGTTGGCCTGCTGGACATCGTGGTCAGCTTCGGCTCGCCTGCCTCAAAGGGGTCCAAGTCTCACTGCGCGGCGCCGCCAACGGCTACTCTTGGCTGGTTCGAAGCCGAGAATGGCTAACCCCGCTGGCTCTCACTCAGAAGGAGGATACTGATGAGCCTATGGAAAGCCGCCTCAGGCTTCCTTCAGCTGGTCCATCGGGTTCTGCATCCCGCCATCCTGAGGTCCCAGAGGCTGCAAGACCTACTGGCTCCCGAGCGCTGGCTACAGACGACTGTCAGTGACTCCTTCGATGGCGCCCCTGCTCTAGCCTGTCCAAACGCGGGTTGGACACGAGGAACCTGGGGGATTTCTGCCAGCGCTGCAGGAAAACGCCAACTCCAGCTATCATGCGGTGATCGGCAACGTCCCTTACCCGCCTCCCCAGCGAGAGCGCATGGCGAGCAATGAACTCGGCAGGCTACAGGCGCATCCTGTTGGAGAGCATGTGGGCGCAGGGCTACCACCGTATATGTACCCCCGTTCCATCTCCTGGGCTGACCTGCGTCGTAACTCGGAGCTCTACGCAGATGTCGCCCTACGACCCCATCCTGACCATTCTCTCTCGAGGCGTGCTACCTGTGGATCCATCGACGGGTCGCTGACCCGCAAATATTGGAGTTGCTGAGCTGTGAGATCCCTGCTCCGAGAGGTTTTCGTCTCCTGCGAAGAGTCCCTGGATCTGCAGGCCTGGCTCTTCGGGGTCGGACTCCATCCAGAGGCAATGACAAGTGTGGCTACCATCTACAAGTACCATCTTGGTACTGAGGTGGGTAATGCCGACCATGATTTACCTAATACACCCTGTATATGCACCATGACATTTGAAGCAGATATTGCTAACCTATAAATTTAAAAAATATACAGTAGAACCTCCCTGTAAAAACACTCAATTGCAGAGCCAAAGTGTTCTTTAGGGAAAGGTGTCTTCTTACCAGAGAGTTGCTAAATAGTAAAAATGGTAATTTTACAAATAAAAACTGTTCTTTGTAGAGAGGTGTCCACTAGCGGAGTGCATACTAAAGGGAGGTTCTATTGTATTATTATTTTTAGTTTTTTTGCCTGTAATTATAAGGAGGTTTAAGATAGAAAACTGTTTTCTCATCTCTTCCTCCTTATAGGCCATGAACAATCGCTTAAAAATAAAGTTTCAACTCCCAGCAGTTTCCGAGTAGAAATCGTGCTATCATTGACAGATAGACATCGTATCATATCTTGTCTAAAAAGGTTTAGATTGTGCAACATATTTAAACTTTTAAGTACTTGCTACACACGCTACTGTAAAAGTAGCAGGGCTGATTTAATCGAATTCGGCCGAGTAATCTCTAAAAGAGAGTGGAGGCTGATTCGAGCGACACGATGTTGGAGCTCTGTTATTATAAAAGTATCTGATTAAGCCAATTAAAAAATCTTAACTCGCAAAATAACTACTATTTATAATCTTAAAGATAAAGGTTACCTGTGAACGCCATTAATAATTCTTAAAAAAAAAAAAAAATCACATCAGCCCGAAATGTTTTTTTTTTTTTTTTTCGACAAAATCGTTTCTTTCTCTCCTCGTTAAGTAAAAATAAAACATTTTGACAAGGTTTTACATTCAACTCAATAAATTTATAAATTCTTCTGCCAAATTATGTTTCCTTTCAAGAACAAAACATTTTTGTCGAAAAAATAAAAGCTTATTTGGTCAAAATATAATTTATATTTAAAATAACTATTGTGTGAGGTTTTAGAACCAATATGTAAAATTTCTTGAAAGGAATAAAATTTGCATTTAACACACTTCTATATTGTAAAACGGCATTTGAAATACTATCCCGCATGTGTTTCTTTTCAACGAAAATTCAAAATTTATTTCAAGGAGAAATAACGATTATTTCTAACCTTTTGGATGAGGTATGAAAGGGTGAATTGTGAAGAGTAATGATCCCTGGACACTTTTATTTTTCCGTTTATCATTACTCTTCACAATTCACCCTTTCATACCTCATCCAAAAGGTTAGAAATAATCGTTATTTCTCCTTGAAATAAAATTTGAATTTTCGTTGAAAAGAAACACATACGGGATAGTATTTCAAATGTGGTTTTACAATCACAAGCCGCATTATATTATATTGTATTATAAACACTTCTATATTGTTATATACCTTAGGTTATACAGTAAAACCTTCATGAGTGTACATCTGTATACAATGGATGATTTTCATCACAAAATTTACCATTTTCACCCATTAACTGCTTTCTGGTTAGAGCTATCTTTAAAGGACACTTTGACTATACAACTAAGTATTATCCTTCAGAAGTAAAGCTTTGATGTATTTAATAGTAATTTGGTTAAATTATATTAGAGATAATTTGCATATTACCATATTATCTCGATAAAACATTTATTAATGCTACAAAAATAGTAAAAAAAAATACATCTATTTATAATATTACATCAAAAGCAGTACAAAATAACTGAAGATTGATACAAACATGATAAAACCTATCGATAATATGCAAATACAAAGGGGTTATTACAATCACATCTATTTGAGAGAGTCTTAATGACTTGTTCGGGATCTTTTGCGAGTTGTTCGTCTTTTGTAAAGGTCCTTTAGAGGCGTGATCTCTCCCTCGGTGAGAAAGTCACTCTCTAAGCATTCCTTGGCAGACGGTCTCTCTCTAGGATCATACTGAAGAAGCTTGTCCGTTAGGATCTTGGCACTCTCAGGCAAATCCCTCAGGTGCCTATGAAGAATCCGTGGAGCCAATACCGTGATTACTTTAGGTACGAAGTCAAATTGGAAAATACTCGAATATAACTCCAAGGGTAATGTACCACAGATAGTAGAAATATAATAAAGTTGATCAGCATCCCTTTCACAGCCAGATCCGAACAACTTAACTCTAAACAGGTTAACTAGGATGATTCCTAATCCCCAGAGGTCAACAGAACTGTCATAAGATTTTTCTCCAAGAAGGACTTCAGGTGAAGAATAAGTTATAGTTCCTACACCATGATCGTAAGGACCGTGATTGAAGTTCTTGTCAATGGCCAGTCCAAAGTCACCAATCTTAACATCACCATTCTTGTTGATTAAGATGTTGCTACTTTTGATGTCTCGATGAACTATGTTCTTGTTATGTAGATACTCCAATCCTCTACAAACGCTCGAGAAGATATTACGTTTTTCTCCCATCTTAAATTCGATTTTCCATTCCCATAAGAGATAGTGTAGATCATAAGACATGTACTCCATGACTAAGTAGAAAGTTTCGCCATGATTGCTGAAGCTCTCTGTACAGTAGACAATATTGGGATGGTTCAGATACACAGAGATATAAACCTCTTCTTTAGAATGATCAATTTCAACGCTCGATCGACTTGAACATTTTTTTGTCCTTTTAATCGCAACTTTTTCTCCAGTTTCTCTGCTATATGCCCTGAAGACTGTTCCAAATCCTCCTTTCTCGATAGCATCTTCAAAAGAATAATATTTTGAAACCTCTTGATCAAAAATCACAGGAATTGAGGAGCTAGAATATACATTTTGATAGTCAGGAGATAAATAATTGTTGTTGCGCATCATTTTTTAAAATAATTAAAAGTTTTTAACAATATCTCTTATAACCCAGGTTCCAAGCAAACGATAATGTTAACAAATTAAAATGATGAGTGATTTTGTGATTATTGAATAAAAACAGATTAATATTTATATAAATAAATATTTAAATATATAAACAAATTATTCAATTTTAAATATTTACATTTTAAAAATTAAATTTTTATAATATAAAGTTTTAAAAAATATATTTTAAACTTTAATAATAACTTTTTAATATATAAAATTATCAAAACATGTTATAAACATACGCACAACGAACAAAATAATTTTAGTAGATTTTTTTTAATGAGATAGATCAAAATTTAGAGCCAAAAAGAGCAGCTAAAGTTTATTTTTTTTTAATATTCTAAAAATGTCTTGAGTAGTTGGCGTTCTGTGCTACAGAAACTTGGGTTATAAATATATTTTCACATAATGAAATTTTTGAGAAATTTTGTTACAAAATAACTTTACTATGTAGCGCTCAAAAAGAGCAACCTAGCTTATGATATTTGCAAAAATGAATGTGTGAAGGTTATTCACATATTAAAACAAAGTTTCCAATACGGGATTCGATCGCGGTTCATGGCTATCGGGAATCGAGGGTTTTAACCACTCATTCACCGATTTTCATTTGGGAAATCATTTTTAAAAAGGATAAATCAAAATTTAATCTAACAATGACCTTAGCATTCAATTTTTTTCTTGGAAATTTATAAATTAAAAATACATTCTCCTGAATTAAAGAAATATTGGTTAGATAGTGTTCTACCGCGTTAGGGTAAAGGTTCGAGCTGCAGTGAGAACTATAAATTAATAATTTATATTTTAATAAGTGTCCAAAAATTACATACAATTATAAGAGGCAGGTGGAGTACAGTTTTTACTCCACCAGCGCCTAGAGTATTATATAATGGAAGGAACCGCCGCAGGTTGTAGCGACGCGCGGTAAACAGCCGGCGACATCAGGCGGTGTTCGAAAAGTGCGCGCGCAGCCCCCGGTGCGCGCGCAGGCCGGCTGGCCAGCCGCCGCTTCTCGCAGAATTCCCAGCGTCCCAGGCCAGCGTCGCCCGCTGGCATCCTCTTATCTCAGATAGTAAACCCTTCTATTTGATAAAAGAAAAAATCTCGAACAGAAAAAGTGGATATACCTTTTGGTTGAAAACATTTCAACCAGAAATCAACGAACTGCCAATCCATGTTTGTTACTCTTCTCGCATCAAGTATGGATTTACCTCAACAAAAATACTGTACATACTTACATGCAGGAAAATTATGCAAATCTTTTTTCAAAGATAGGACTCAAATTGGCCAAAATTAAGGCAAAATAGTGGACCAACAACTTCAACTACCCCGTCTTCTATATCCATAAGATACCAGATGGCCGTTGTCTTAAGAAATACCAAGCATGGAATAGCTAAAAAAAAAAAACTTCCAAGAAATAAATCTTCTTGGTGGCATCTCATAAATTGTACCTAGACTCTTGAGTTGTAAATATAGATGGAAAATTTGCCGGTAGGAAATTGATCCATAGAAGCATAGGGCGCCTCTCCCGTCAAAATAAACGTCAATACCAGACGCCATCTATTGACCGTCGCCGCAACTAGCGGCCTCGGGTCGGTGACAAAGCCACAACACCATAGATTTGGCCACCATAGCCATAGATTTGGCCCAGCCACCTTGCCAGAAAAGCACCTCTTTGGTAGATTATGAAGATTCCATTAGATCCCGTGTGGATCTCATGGAATAAAGTCCGCCAAGACTGACGAGGGCCATTAGCCGAAACCATGGTCTCTAGGTGGACGCTTCTCAGTTTGCCAAAGCTGGTGTTGTGGCTTTGTCACCTACCCGAGGCCACTAGTTGCGGCGACGGTCAATAGATGGCGTCAGGTTTTGACGTTTATTTTGACGGGAGAGGCGCCCTATGCTTCTATATACATATGGCGCCTCTGCCACCGCTTCAGAGTTTGGTGTAGAATCGCCAGCGGGTCTCCAGCGACACCACGCTTTTCGGATTCACGAAGAAAACGTAGATCGCGTGCTTCGCCTCCGTTGTAAATGTAACAAAAGGCCTAAGGTCTGAATGACATCTTGGGTAGCTGGCAATATTATGTAGATTAGATTATTTTATTTGCGATCGAACGTTGTAGCCCAATGTACGTATTACATTCCAAACACGATGCGACGCCAGCTATCTCTGTCTGGAGCTCGATGTACCATCTTGGCAACCGTTAAGTCAGTGAGTTCCTTTAATTGGTCTACGAAGCGTGTCGGCGGGCGTCCAGATATAGACAATATTATGTACGATCTGAAAACCCATAGGATTCTAAGGAGGATGGCCTTTCTTCGTAGAACACGAAATACGTTGTGTCGCTTGAGATCAGCTGGTGATTCTCCACCAAACTCTGCAGCGGTGGCAGAGATGCCATGTACTATTCATTACATAGTTGCATATATTTTTGTTTTGAAAATAGAGCAATCCATAAATAGATCTTTAATTGAAAAGGCATATATTGGATCAAAATATAATTTATTTTACCAACATTTCAGTTGGCTGAACGCCAACCTTTTTCAAGGTATTATAACATATTAATGTGTGTAAAATTGTTGTTGATACACATTAATATTTTGAGTCAAAAGGCGATCCATTAATTAAGATTATATAAAAGGGCGTACCTGGATCTGTAAAGAAAAAAAACTTTTTTTGTTCTCAAAATATTTCGAGAGATTGCTCCCTCTTTATCAATTTATTGCACAGAGGGATCAATCTCTCGAAATATTTTGAGAAAAAATATTTTTTTTTTCTTTACAGATCCAGGTACGCCCTTTTATATAACACATTAATATGTTATAATACCTTGAAAAAGGTTGGCGTTCAGCCAACTGAAATATTGGTAAATTGAATTGTATTTTGATCCAATACTGACTTTTATTTGAAATTGTATATATCTTATTATTATATTAAAATAATAATGTAGACTGTGAACTTTTGCATGTAATGACAAGATGTCAATAAATTTATGTCAATTGTCTAAGAAATTGAAAGAAGAGGTGGTCCACTGATTTTCACTTTGGTATTAGGACAAATGGACAACTCTTTTTTTTATATATTCTCAGAGAGTCTACCAGGATGTACCATGCATAATTAGAATTTTTGTTGAAATAGATCAATACTTGATGGTTTGTAGCCTAGAGTGAACAGTAGTTGTCGTGTAAAACGTGTCTACGCCCAGGCTCTGCTTCGCCTAGACGTTCTTAACTTCTTCTGATCCCAGACCTTTCTCTAATGGCGTCTTTCTACTCCTGACTGAGATCGATCTAACACCAACACTAACTGGCTTACACATGCTATTTTATTCTAGTTTGCCTTTTAATTTTTAATTTAAAAATAAAAATTATAAAATAAATGAATAATTTAAAATAAGTATATTCAAAAGAATCATACGCGTCTATAATAGTTTCGAATTTTCATAACAGATAGCGTGCTAATGCATCATAATATATATAGATTAAACATAGAAATAAATTTACATAATTGTTTTCTACATCAAAACATATTTGCATAACTGTTTTCCGACAATAGTCTTGGATTGGCAGCAAATCTAATCATATTTCTGGTCGAAAGGTTTTCAATTTATATGAAGAACATTTCACCTTTTTCTATTAAAGCTGTTATCTTTTGTTTAGCAATACAGTTCGTTGAAAAAAAAAAAAAGAAGAAAAAAAAAAGTCGGTGGATGAGAGGGTAACACTCTCGATTCCCGACAGTCATGAACCGGGATTAAATCCCGAGTTAAAATTTGTTTAATATGTGATAACCTTCACATATTATTCATTGTTCAATTATCATGAACTAGGTTGCTCTTGCTGAGCGGTACCTATTAATGTGATTTGAACCAGAGACAGTTCGTTGTATTCCTCCATATTTCTATATGATCAACCCAGTTAAATTTGTGTGTGTTTTTTTTTAAATAATTTATTAATTAACCAGGCGTGATATTCAAATATTTGCGTCTATTACAGAAGAAACAAAACAACAAACAAATTAGAACTTACGATTAAATATAGGTTTTTAACTTTTAATTAGACAATTTTAATTTATATTTAGACATTTTTCATTTTAATTTAGACGCATCGACTCTTCTATAAAAAGTCCATGTGTTTAAATTAAAATGAAAAATGTCTAAATTAAAATGAAAGTTTCTAAATTAAAATGAAAAATGTCTAAATATAAATTACAATTGTCTAATTAAAAGTTAAAAACCTATATTTACAAATTTACATGTATTATTCGTCAGAGTTCATAAAATTTATATAGACAAAGTGGGGCTGAGGTGTTAGTTAGATCATTTAAATCAGGGAACAGACGATGTTTCACTTCTGTAAAGTTCGGACAGTCATAGATAAGGTGAAGAGCAGTTTGTTCAGTTTCTCCGCAGGAACAATTTGGTGTTTAGTTTAATTTGTGTTTTGTTGTTGTTTCTTATACCCTTGTGTAAAGATTACACGAATTCCATGATCTCATGGAATGGGGTGTAGGGGTGCAGCTTTCGTTGATTATGGCACCATGATCCTTGCGATATCTTCTATCTGCCCATGTTGTTGCTTATTTGTTTATGTTTATTCAATGCTCTTTTTCTTAATTGTTTATTTTATATTTGACAATTCTATTACCTACTACAATATGAATTATTGTAAATAGTTTCACGCGCAATTATCCAGATCGGATATAGCGTGTCTTATTTGCAACTGGAAATAAATAATAATATTTAAATAAAAAGGCATATATTGGATCAAAAATATATTTTACCAATATTTAAGTTGGATGAACGCCAACCTTTACCAAGGTATTATAACATATTAATGTGTGTCAACAACAAACTTTAGTGGCGCTGAGTTTGTTGTTGACACACTTCAAAATGTTTTAACACCTTGATAAAGGTTGGCGTTCAGCCAACTGAAATATTGGTAAAATAAATGATATTTTGATCCAATATATGCCTTTTTATTTAAATATTACTAGAATATACACGTAATTAATCCAGGTTCCTTAGGCCTTCAAAGTCTTTTTAGTTTTATTCCCAATGACTGTGAAAGTCCAAGATATTAATAGTGTCAAGCAGATTTATTTCTAGGGATATACTTTTCATTAAAGCGCCAGGTTGAGATTTATAATTCATAGGAGAGTGGCCGTTTGATTTCTCTGTTACCAGAAAGCCGAGTAGATGAAGAGGAGATGATCCACTGTTTGGTCTTCATTCTAGCAGTTGGGGTAAATCGGATCATTTTTCAAATTTACGTGTAGAATTCTCGTGCGTGACCATGACCAGTCAGAAAGTACCAAATTTACTTGGAGTTGGAGGTGTACTTGGTGACAGTTCCCTCAGAAATGGCGTGCTTAGCGAGATCTCCAGGTAGAAGAAGGCGGACAGGATCTCCCTGCTGGTGTGGCGCTTGTTGTAGTCGGCCAGGCGACTCGCCAGCAATGCGCTCAAAGATGTCGTTCACGAATGAGTTCATGATGGACATGGCCTTGATGGAGATTCCAGTGTCGGGGTGGACCATCACCTTGTAGATATAGATGTAGATGCTCTGCTTTCCTTTCTTCCTGCACTTCTTCTTGTCGGTGGTGCACATAGCTTTCTGTGCCAGCCTTCTTTATGGCTTTTCCAGATACAGTGGGCGGCATGTTGTTCACCTAGATTCAACATGACCAGTTAGATGATTGTCGAAGTACACTCATGTTAGATTCTTGGAAGCTTGGAAATCAGAATTCTTGGCGTAAATCTTCTGAGATTTTTTTACTGATTGTGTAATGTATATATACAAGGTGCGTTCATTAATTTCCAGGACTGCTCTGTATCTTTGAAAAAATAAAATAAATAAATAAACTAATTTAATATTTTTCAAAATATGCCCCTCCTGCATCTATTCACCTGTTTAATCTTTTTTTCCAATTGTCGAAGCAGGAGATAAAATCACTTTTTGAGAGGTTCCTCAAGGTTGCCTTCGATTCAGCTTTTATCATATCAACGTTGTCAAATTCCCTTCCTTTTAACTTCATTTTCAATTTAGGATAGAGGAAAGGGTCATTGGGGGCTAGGTCGGGGGAATAGGGTGGATGAGAGGGATCTGTATGGTTGAATGCTTGGCCAAGAACTGCAAAACAACATAGGCTGTGTGCGGCCCGCGCATTATCGACGTGAAGTATCCAGTCATTGTTTTGCCATCTTTCAGGTCCTTTAAGGCGCACTGCCTCCCTTAAGCGCCTCATTATCCCCAAATAAACCTCTTGATTAATTGTACGTCCGAAAGGAATAAATTCATGGTGAACCAAACCATTAATATAAAAAAATGTAACAAGCAATGTCTTGACTTTGGATTTTGTAAATCTTGCCTTTTTGGGTTCGGTTCCCCTCTTTCAATCCATTGGCTGGATTGACGTTTGGTTTCCGGGTCATACTGATACACCCATGTCTCATCCCCGGTAATGATTTTTTGCATCCATTCTGGATCGGTCCGAGTCATTTCAACCATGTTTTTGCAGACATCCAGTCTAAACTCCTTTTGTTCCTCTGTTAGAATCCGGGGAACAAATTTTGAAGACGTCCGGATCATGTCCAAATCTTTTGTTACTATTTGATGACACAGTCCTACAGATAGTCCAGTCTCTGAAGATAAGTCTTTAATAGAAATTCTTCTGTTAGATTTAATTAATTCCTTTATTTTGAGCTTGTTTTCATCGCAACGTAATGATCTTGGACGCCCAGTATGATGATCATCGTTTACCTTTTCCCGACCTTATAGGAAGTGTTAAAACCATTCAAAAGTTCTTGAACGGGATAAAGCTGCATCGCCAAAAGCTTCTTTAATCAATTCATACCTCTCAGTAGCACATTTTTTAAATTTAAAACAAAACTTAATGCAGATTCTCTGCTCTTCCAAAATGGCCATTTAAAAATTAGAAATGCGAACCTTACAAGGAAGTTGTTTTGTTCTATTTTTAGATCGGCGCGTGCGCCACGAGACTCGTGCTTTCAGTCAGGTGTGGTCGAATGTCCAATATTTAACTCTGTATAAAAAAATTTCTTTAGCTTTTTTATTTATTTTAATTTTTAACCAGTCCCCTGGAAATTAATGAACGCACCTTGTATATAGGTCTATCGATAGTTTCTGAGTTCTTTTATTGTGGGCAATTATTATTTTGAAAGTAGATTTATTAATAAAATAGCGTTTTGTCAAATACTTTAGCTGCTTAATATGAATATTTAAAGCTGTTTAAGATTGGCTGTGTATATAGTCCTATATCCTTCATTGATTGATTGGTCTAATGTTTTACTTTTTAATATTTATTCATTTTATAAGCGGTATCACTTTTTACTTTAAATAAAATAGAAAATTACAAAACTCACCACAATCTTTTTTTTTTCTGTAAAAGATCTAAAGTTTATACATTATTAAATTTTAAAAACAACCAAAAAAAGGCATATCCTGACCACGCATATGAGTTTTTAGATGGCATAGTGCCATCTAGGGGAATAAATTTTAACCAGATAGCGCTCTGCCATCTAAAATGATCCCCTGAGTAGTCAGGATATTTTGTGTTTAAAATCAACACCTTTTTATAAATACAGTTAAACCTGTCTATAGCTCCCCCTCTTGGGACTTACCAAAATAGAGTGTTATAGAGAGGAGGTGCTATAGACAGGTCACTTTTAATGTAAATCGCATCATACTACAGTTAAACCTGTCTATAGCTCCCCCTCTTGGGACTTACCAAAATAGAGTGTTATAGAGAGGGGGTGCTATAGACAGGTCACTTTTAATGTAAATCGCATCGTACTACATATTTAAAATCGGGTGCTATAGAGAGAAAGGCGTTATTTAAAGGGGGCACTATAGACAGGTTTAACTGTATATTATTTTAATTTTTCACATTATTAAATCTATAAAAAGTGATCTAATTTGTTTTAAATATTAATATTTATTTACATATATAGACTTTTTCAATTTTAAGAGAACATTTTACATTTTTGTGATAACATTTCACACTTTAATAACAACCTTTCCATTTTAAAACGGTATTTTTCAAATTTTTAGAAATATTTTAACAATTTTATTATAGATAGTATTAGCATTTATTGAAATATATTATTTTAAATTTGAAATATTTCTATTTTAGACATTTTTATATCTGTTTTAATCAAATTAAAACATTTGAGTCTTTCTCAAATTAATTTTTCACTGTTTAATAGAGTGTTAAGTTTTCCTATTCCTGAGACATAGGATACAAACAGCTATCCTGCTTGGACTGACCCACCTCAATCCTACATCTATGGCCAGACTTCCAAACTCAACCTCAGCATGGAACTTTCTTGTCAACTGGTTCAACTCAGCAATCAAAACAGGACGCGAGTAAAAGCGCTCAACACTAGTCCATACTAGTGAGTTGGACTCCCCGGGTAGTTGGTGTTCTGTTGCTCCAGGAACCTCGGTTATAAATATCTCTCTCTAAGTTTTCCTATATTTTATCAACAATTAGCTCACCAGCTTGGCCATTAGACTTTTTCATAGCTTTGTTTTTTAAATTGATATTTTAAAGTTTAAAGTACAGCTAAACCTGTCTATAGCGCTCCCTCTAAATAGCGCCTCCCTCTCTATAGCGCCCGATTTTAAATATATAGTACGATGCGATTTACATTAAAAGCACCCCCTCTCTATAGCAACTTATTTTGGTGAGTCCCAAGAGGGGGCGCTATAGACAGGTTTAACTGTATAAGCATATCCATTTCCTTATAATATGATTGTGGTTGATGTTCCTTGCTGTATTTTTCTGAGTTTTTTTTTTATAAAAGATGTCTTAGATTGGAAGAGAATTTTCTCAGATGTTGGGTTGATTAGTTAGAGGTAAATTTTCTATCCATAATTGGTGGGCAAATTGTTTTCTACGTTTTTAAACCAGGTTTTTTGAAAGTTCTGTAAAATATGAAGGAATATCATATTTAATGGCCATTTTGGTAGCCTGGTTTATTAAAAATCGATCACAATGTTTAATGAAAAGTATTAGATTTTATAGTTTCAATTATTTTTTTCTTCTTCACTTAAAGTATACCGAAAACGCCATTTTGCAGGTTGGTTTTATAATTGAGTCGTAAATTAAGTTCCTTGAAAAGGGGCGAAAGAAGGTCGTCGTTTGAAGTGAAGTATGTAAAAAAGGTTATATGCAAATATTTTACAACTCAAAATCCAAATACAGTTAAACCTGTCTATAGCGCCCCCTCTAAATAGCGCCTCCCTCTCTATAGCGCTCGATTTTAAACATTAAAATGTAAACATTTTACATTGAAAGTGACCTGTCTATAGCACCCCCTCTCTATAGCACCCTATTTTGGTGAGTCCCAAGAGGGGGCGACAGGTTTAACTGTAAATTATGATCGCGCTGCTTCTATTTTAGTTATATAACTCTTAATGTTGAATGATGTGATAAAGATGAAATATTTTTCTCTTTTGTAGTTACATTTTCTATATTTTTTTTCTTAAGAGTTTATTAATTAATTATTATTTATTTTTAGTCACACACACATTCCTCCTCCTTTGTATTTTTTACAAAATTATTTCAACTGTGATATTATAACACTATGCGGCGCTGAGTTTGTTTATATAAAAAATAAAGTAATACCTTGACAAAGGTTGGCGTTCAGCCAAGCGCAATATATTGGCAAATAAATATTTTATTCAATCCAATATATGTATTTTTATTATAATTAAATATCACATTGTGTTGATAGATTAAAAACAGCCTCCCGTGAGAGAACAGAAAATAAAAAATGGTTATATACAGACTCTTCTGGAGGTAGTCTCTTATTAGAGACTGTTTCAGACTCGGCCTGACATGACAAAATGACCACCACCAGGAGAGATCAGAGTGAACCTGTGTTTAGGTGGTCTCTCGTGAAAGACTCTAATAGAAGTTGATTTTTTTCGGTTCTTATTTATTACTACCTAATACCTTTATTATTGGATGCGCAAAAATTACTCCGCGTTTTTATTTAATTCATTATAATACTTATATATTTGCCTTATTCTGTCTGTTTGAAGCTCACGGATGGGATTTTTCATCACCATCGGTGGTTCAGTGGTAGAATGCTCGCCTGCCACGCGGGCGGCCCGGGTTCGATTCCCGGCCGATGCATTTTTTTTTACAATTTTTAAAACTCATTTATATATTATACAAGAATGACATCCACGGCGCCAATTTATAATTGTAACGAATAGTATTTGAATAAAAGCATTTAATCGGGTAAAACCCGGGCGTTGCCCGGGTCATTCGTATATAATAATTGTATAAACGAATGCAAGACAAAATCACCGCGAATGTTTCTTTTTTTTAAGGCAATTTATTTTTAAGGCAATTATCGTTATTTTTCGTTTATTTTTGTTTCGATTTTATTGAAAAAAAAAACGATATGGTGCCTTTAAAAAATGACCTTTATTACTATGCAGTTTTCTATTTAGTCAATATACCTAAGTTCATGTTGCAAATGTAATTATCTCTATCGATTTAGTAGGTGAAATGCAAAAAAAAAAAATCGACATGATGAAATCTTTATGAAAATTCACATTTTTATTTTTATATTTTCAAGACACACACAGTTTGGGGCGGGACGTTTCACAAGAGTGACATCCATGGCGCCAATTTATAATTGTAACGAATAGTATTTGAATTAAAACGTTTTTAAAGTATATGCGCACTCGGGTAAAACCCGGGCGTTGCCCGGGCCATTCGTCTAGTTCATTATAAATTTGCATAAACAAACTTTTAACTATTTGCTTTGTATCGATTTCTGTGTCTTAAACGCTAGCTATTTAAATGTAATACTTGATATAAAATCTTATGTGCATTTTTATTTTAAGTTCTTTAAATGTCTACTTTTGTGCCTGGAAAGTCTAATTTTCGGGAAGAATTCAATCTAAAGAAAAGCACAACTGAAGCTAATCAAATTCTCTAGAGCGCCTATGGAAACAATGCTCCTTCATTAAGAATCTGTCAAGAGGGGTTTAAACAATTTAAATCTGGAGATTTTGACGCCAACGACAAAGAACACTGAAAGCCGCCAAAAAAGTTCGAAGATGAGGAACTTAAAGCATAATTGGATGAAGACGATGCTTAATCACAAGAACAGTTAACGGCTTCTCTCAACGTCACTCGACAGGCTCTTTCACCTAGTTTGAATACTATGGGAAAGATTCAAAAGGAAGGAAAATGGTTGCCACAAAAAATTGAGTGAAAAGAACAATGAAAATCGAAGAATGATATCTGAAATCTTGCTTGAAAATTTTCAAAGAAAGTATTTTCTTCATCGTATTGTAACTGAGGATGAAAAATGGGCGAATTTAGACAATCTGTAACTCAATAAATCATGGGTATGTTTAAGGACAGCCGGTAACTTCGACCGCCAAACCCAATATTCACGGCAAGAAGGTTCTTCTGTGCATCTGGTGGGATCAGCATGGCATACTTTACTACGAACTTCTACAACCAGGCGAAACTGTCAATTCTCATCTCTATCAACAACAATTAACGCAGTTACGCCAAGAAATCGTAGACAAACGACCAGAATGGGCGCAACGACATGACAAGTTGATACTGCTTCATGACAACGTAAGTCCACATGTCGCACAACCGGTAATACACACCTGAAAAACTTCAAATGGGAAGTTGTCCGCCATACTCTCCAGACATCGCTCCATCGGATTATCACCTCTACCGGTCGATAGCACATGGGCTGGCTGACCAGTGCTTCCAGAATCGCGAAGAAGTTGAAAATTGGCTTGATGAATGGATTGCCTCGAAACCAAAACTTTTTAAATTTTTTTTTGATGGCATCCATAAACTACCCAAATTAAGGGAGAATGTATATAATAGGCAACGAATTCCAGGACTCGAGACACCTACTGCTGGAATGCCCACTCTTTTTCACCGCTAGACAACAGACAATAAATAATGTTGTAGATCTATATCAATTTGTAAATAGCAGAGAAAATTATCATAGATTTAACAATTTTTGTAGATGTATTTATGATTATCTTTCTAACCTGAAAGGTTCAGGTTCCTAATATATCTTATTGCTCTTCTCTTTTTTTATTTTTGATTACATTTTCTTGTATAATATGTTTATAACTGCTTCTGTTTAAAAAAATGTAAATCGACGCAATTATCCCAAGCCGGGATATCGCGTTTTGTGTGTTGAAATAAAATAAAGGGAGAATGTTGTATCTAACGATGGCAATTATTTTTAAATAAATTTCAAGCATAATTTTGTTTCAATTTCATTAGAATTTCTAACTGAAAAAACCGCTGAGTCATACTTGAACACCCAATATATAAATTATTATTGTAAATATTATAATCTAGATTGCTCTCTTTTCGAGCGGTCATTTTGAAACAAGATCAGTTTTATTAATTCTTTTCGAATTTATCTAGATTATCAAATATATATTCTAAAAATAATTCTGCATCTTCATTTTCTACATTAAAAATATTTCCTATCAAATTTTTTTCTTATTTTTTTTTTAGCATATTATTTGAATTCCTCCAATTTCTTGTTTATACATTTATATATATATTTAAGATTATCGTTTTTCTACCTTTCTTTTTTAGATTACAGTAGACCTCCATGATAGGCCACTCTCTACAAAGGACAGTTTTCATCACTGATACAATAGAACCTCCATGAGAAGACTATCGCGTTAAAGGACACCTCTCTACAAAGGACAGTTTCCATTTACAAAATTACCATTTTTTACTATAAGAAACCCTCTGGTAAGAGAACACCTCTCTCTAAAGGACACTTTGGCTCTGCAATTAGGTGTCTTTTACAGGGAGGTTCTACTGTATATTTTCTCCTCTCCCTCTTTTTATAAAACTTTTATTTTATTTAGTCTGGAGAAATTTGGATTACTTCTTTTTTGTCTACTTAACAGACTTGCCAACTACCTAGAAACCTACATTATTCGTTGGATCGGTGAAGTGTTCCAATATTTAGGCGTATTCTGAAAATATATGAAAAATAATTATTTGGAGAGACAGATATGTTTAATTAAAAAGGCATATATTGGATCAAAATATCATTTATTTTACCAATATTTCAGTTGGCTGAACGCCAACTTTTATCAAGGTGTTATAACCTGTTGTTGACACACTTTAAAATGTTATAACACCTTAATAAAGGTTGGCGTTCAGCCAACTGAAATATTGGTAAAATAAATGATATTTTGATCCAATATATTCCTTTTTAATTAAGGATTTATTTATGGATTGCTCTATTTTCAAGACAGATATGTGTGTGAAGGCAAATTAAATAAAAGCTTCTAATTGAAATATATTAAAAAGTTATTTATTGATGTATATACAAATATATATTTTAGACTAACAATTCAGTTTTCAGTAACTTGCACTATATACTTTCAGTATGGTCGGAAGCCACGATGCCCTCTGAAATCTCCCTGTGGAAGCATGTCACCCTGTGGCCGGGGTTCCTGACATCTGTTGCAGGTGGTACGCCATCCGAAGTTGCGGTTGTTGCAACTAGGACAAGGCCAGTCGGGAGCTCTGTTGTTTCTAGGCGGCTGAGCATTCTCACGCCTTTTTGCTAACATCACCTTGATACTGCAGCCTGTTTCCAGAAATTCCTTGTCGTTGAGATCCCTGACAGCGGCCTGAGCGGATTCTTCGCTTTCGTAGGCCACCGTGGCTGTTCCCTTCACTTCGTCTGTTTCGCGGTCGGTGTGAATAAAGATTCTTGGTCCGTCGGTCCTCTTGTCTTTCTTGAAGGTTCCCATGGGTCCGAACACCTCTTCCATCTGTTGAATGGTGACATCCTTAGGTAGGTCCGCCACGTACACGGCGTCCTTGATCTCCACCATATCACTTCTAGGGGTGGGGTTGTACCCGCCTCTGTATCCACCGTGCTGTTGGGGGCCATTGAATCTTGCACGAGGTTGGTTGTACCCGCCTCTGTGGCCACCGTGCTGTTGGGGGCCATTGTATCTTGCACGAGGTTGGTTGTACCCGCCTCTGTGGCCACCGTGCTGTTGGGGGCCATTGAATCTTGCACGAGGTTGGTTGTACCCGCCTCTGTGAACACCGTGCTGTAGGGGACCATCATATCCTGCACGAGGCTGGTTGTACCCGCCCCTGTATCCTGCACGGGGGGCAAAGCTCTGGTTGGATTGTTGGTATTCACCATAGGCCTGGCTCTGTGGACGACTCATGAAAGGCGGTGGTGGGAAATTGTTGTATGACGCAGAGGAGGGTTGTGTAGATAGGTCTTCATCGGGGGTTGGGAGGAGTCCTTCAGCCTTGGGTTTGTTGTAAGTCTGTTCATATGGTAGGTAGCCTGCAGGATAGGTCTGGGCACCAGCTGCTGGATACTGGCCTGTAGACTGGGCAACAGTCTGTTTCACGTTACTTTGCTGGACATTGGAAGTTGGATAATAGCCTGCAGCTTGACTGTAAGTCTGCTCCTTAGAATCTGGTTGGGCCACAGAAGTTGTCGTAGGTTGGGCCACAGAGGTTGTTTGGTACTGGCCTGTAGATTGGGCCACAGAGGTTGTTTGGTACTGGCCTGTAGCTTGGGTCACAGAGGGTGTTTGGTACTGGCCTGTAGCTTGGGCCACAGAGGTTGTTTGGTACTGGCCTGTAGCTTGGGCCACAGAGGTTGTTTGGTACTGGCCTGTAGCTTGGGCCACAGAGGTTGTTTGGTACTGGGCTGGGAGCTGGGCAACGGCTGTTGGGTTAAAACCTGGGGTCTGTGCAGAGGTTGGGTAGTAGTAGTTTGTAGCTTGGTACTGTGCCAGGGCCTTTTGGTAGTAACTTGGATCAAAGAGGTAAGTCTGATTCTGAGTATAGGCATTTGGCTGGGCAGTGGTCGGGTAATTCATAGCAGCCGGAACCTGGACTGCAGCGGGTGGGTAGATATTTGTAGCTGATGCCTGGACTGCAGAGGTTGGGTACATGCTTGTAGCTTGGAGCCCAGCTATAGTGTTTTGGTAGTAACCTGTGTTTGAAGACTGAGCAGCTGCAGTTTGGTAACTAGCTGTAGCTTGGGACTGGGCCAAAGCGGTTTGGTAGTTGCCCATAGCTTGTCCTACAGCGTTTTGGTAGCTGCCTGTAGATTGATACTGGGTACCAATATTCTCTTTAGATTGAACAGTTTGCTCTGTAGTTGAACCTGTAGCCTGCTCTTGGGCATAAGCAGCTGACTGCGTCGCCTGAGAGTTTCCAGTACTTCCGGTGTGAGTTTGGTATTGTGAATAGGTCTGGAACATGGTATAATTTTTCTCTAGTGGGGTCTGTATTTTTATTTTGTCAATTGAATCCCTGAAAAGTTCACTCTTTGGGTATTTATAATATTTTCACTTATTTTTAATATCTAATAAACCTTGATCCTATCGAAAGCACTCAAGAATGCGTCGCATGTAAAACAATGAAAATATATTTCAATTTTTTGAATCTGTTTCTCATTTTTAATAAATAAATATTATTTAAATTTTTAAAAATATTTTAAAATATTTTCAGAATCAAGATTGGATTTAATTTTAAAATATTTTCAAATACAGTTAAACCTGTCTATAGCGCCTCCTCTTGGGACCTACCAAAATAGTGTGCTATAGAGAGGGGGTGCTATAGACAGGTCACTTTAAATGTAAATCGCATCGTACTACATATTTAAAATAGAGCGCTATAAAGAGGGAGCGCTATAGACAGGTTTACTGTATTTGGATTAAAGAGATATTTAAATTTAAGATTAAAGTGTGTAAATATGTCCAAAAAGTTGTTCTTAAGCGCATAAAAAGTTTATATAAAAAAACTACCTTCAGATACATAAATTAATGGAAATCTTAGAGGTAGAGCCACGAAGTAAATTAAAGTCATTGTGAATAGTCGTTAGATGACCTGAGGAAGCATGTGAAGAAATTGGAATGTCCGTCTTGGTTGACCAGCACTTGTTGAATTATTCCCGTTTTATTTAATCCTCTTATCAACAGCTGTCTTTCTTTTATCGTCCCTGAACTGAGGAATCTAACCTTTTAGAAACAACCTTGTTTGCGTGCAGAACCTTACGTACTGTTGAAAGTCAATGAAAAGTTAGGCAAAGGTTATGCAAATTTGAGAAATGATAAAAGAATTTATGCAAGGTTCTAGAGATTATAGAAGATTTATAAAGGAAAATTTGAAATATATGCTGAATTAAAAGCTATAAAATATCCGTGGTGTTAGATATCGTAGTTCAGCTCAACTTTAGACTGATCACTTTCATAGTAGTCGACGACGGAGAGTGTCCAGTGGTGGAAAAAGCTGCCCTGCAGAAGGAATTAGAAAACTGCCCTGCAGAAGGAATTAGAAAACTGCCCTGCGGAAGGAATTAGAAAACTGCCCTGCAGAAGGAATTAGAAAGCTGCCCTGCAGAAGGAATTAGAAAGCAACCCTTCAGAAAGAATTGGAGGCAGCCCTTCAGAAGGAATTGGAAAGTACATAGTTTAGATTTCCTCTTTATTTGTTGGAGTGTTTTTTATAATTTCCAAAAGTTATTATTTTTTTAAAGCATTAATTGGGTTTTTAGCCTATTCTCTTTCTTCTTTGACCGCCAGCGGGGCCCTGAAAAAAAAAAAAACATTTGATTTTCCGGCTAGGAATATCTGAAGGTAGGGCGCCGTCGGAATATTCCTTTTTATCTATTTATTTTCAGTACCAGGTGGCTCACTACAGGTACTTTGCTATATTGTATTGTGGCTTTTCTGCTCGCTACATTCATTTTTGGGCTCAAAAATATACAATTTGGTTAGTAGCCCGTAAAACCATATTCTCTCTGGCATCGGTTGGCATTGAAAGAAAGAAGAGTCAGATGTATCTTCGCTCTATTAGTCTACACTGCTGTCAAGTTGCGCGGTTGTACATGTTAGACCCTCGTTTGGCAAACATTGATCAACAGATCAACAACAAAAAGCCTCTATTAGGTCCATAACGCCCACATTGAATATTCCCGATTGAATACTCATATATTTAAAATATAGATGGAATTTTTTCCGTGAGAAAATTGATCTATAAAAACATAGGGCGCCTCTCCCGTGAAAATAAACGTCAACACTAGACGCTATCTATTGACCGTCGCCGCAAACTAGCGTCCTCGAATCGGTGAGAAAGCCACAGCACCAGCTTTGGCAAGCTGAGAAGTATCCACTTGGAGACTATGGGTTGACGATGGTCATTAGCCCTAAACCATGGTCTTCAGGTGTTCAGGTCTTCTCAGTTTGTCAAAACTGGTGTTATGGCTTTGTCACCAACATGAAGCCGCTAGTTGCAGCGTCAGTCAATAGATGGCGTGTAGTTTTGACGTTTATTTTGTTTGGAGAGGCGCCCAATGCTTTTATACTTACAATTATATACTACATTTATGTATACACTACAATCTCATGCTTTTTATCAGTTTCTTCAACAGAATTGAAGAAGTTACAAAGAAGTATGATGTCCTTAGTTAATTTATCTATAGCAGAATACATTGACGACTTTGTGCCCATTCTGGAGTAAACAAATCTTCTTTGACTTCCTCTATTGTTCTACCTGTGGTCATATATAGTGTTAGAGTCCATTAGTAATCTTCACATTACACAAAACACATGCCAAGTCATTACATTGAACAGATTAAGATGTTTAAATAAAATTGATGTGAAGTAGAACTTCCTTAAGAAGACACTCGCGCTAGAGGACACCTCTTTACAAAGAACAGTTTGGTTCTGAAATTAGGTGTCCTTTACTAGGAGGTTCTACTGGATTTTTTCTCCTCTCCCCCTTTTTATAAACTTTTATTTTATTTAGACTGGAGATAATTGAATTCTACCTTTTTGTCTACTTAACAAACTTGCCAACTACCTGAAACCTACATTATTCGTTGGATTACGGTGGTGTTCAAATATTTAGGCGTGATCTGGAAATATATATAAAATAATTGATAACAAAATTTTTGAACAGAAAGATATGAAGGCAAGTGAAAAAAAAGCTTCTAATTGAAATATATTTAAAATTATTTATTGATGTATATACAAGTATATATTTTAGACTACAAATTCAGTTTTCAGTAACTTGCACTATATACTTTCAATATGGTCTGAAGCCACGATGCCCCCTGAAATCTCCCTGTGGAAGCATGTCACCCTGTGGCCGGGGTTCCTGACATCTGTTGCAGGTGGTACGCCATCCGAAGTTGCGGTTGTTGCAACTAGGACAAGGCCAGTCGGGAGCTCTGTTGTTTCTAGGAGGCTGAGCATTCTCACGCCTTTTTGCTAACATCACCTTGATACTGCAGCCTGTTTCCAGGAATTCCTTGCCGTTGAGATTCCTGATAGCGGCTTGAACGGATTCTTCGCTTTCGTAGGCCAGCGTGGCTGTTCCCTTCACTTCGCCTGTTTCGCGGTCGGTGTGAATAAAGATTCTTGGTCCGTCGGTCCTCTTGTCTTTCTTGAAGGTTCCCATGGGTCCGAACACCTCTTCCATCTGCTGAATGGTGACATCCTTAGGTAGGTCCGCCACGTACACGGCGTCCTTGATCTCCACCATATCACTTCTAGGGGTGGGGTTGTGCCCGCCTCTGTACCCACCGTGCTGTTGGGGGCCATTGAATCTTGCACGAGGTTGGTTGTACCCGCCTCTGTGGCCACCGTTCGGGTGTGGGGGGCCATTGAATCTTGCACGAGGTTGGTTGTACCCGCCTCTGTGAACACCGTGCTGTAGGGGACCATCGTATCCTGCACGAGGCTGGTTGTACCCGCCCCTGTATCCTGCACGGGGAGAAAAGCTCTGGTTAGATTGTTGATATTCACCATAGGCCTGGCTCTGTGGACGACTCATGAAAGGCGGTGGTGGGAAATTGTTGTATGACGCAGGAGAGGGTTGTGTAGATAGGTCTTCATCGGGGGTTGGGAGGAGTCCTTCAGCCTTGGGTTTGTTGTAAGTCTGTTCATATGGTAGGTAGCCTGCAGGATAGGTCTGTGCACCAGCTGCTGGATACTGGCCTGTAGACTGGGCAACAGTCTGTTTCATGTTACTTTGCTGGACATTGGAAGTTGGATAATAGCCTGCAGCTTGACTGTAAGTCTGCTCCTTAGAATCTGGTTGGGCCACAGAGGTTGTTTGGTACTGGCCTGTAGCTTGGGCCACAGATGTTGTTTGGTACTGGCCTGTCGCTTGGGCCACAGAGGTTGTTTGGTACTGGCCTGTCGCTTGGGCCACAGAGGTTGTCGTAGGTTGGGTCACAGAGGTTGTTTGGTACTGGCCTGTGGCTTGGGCTACAGAGGTTGTTTGGTACTGGCCTGTAGCTTGGGCCACAGAGGTTGTTTGGTATTGGCCTGTAGCTTGGGCCACAGAGGTTGTTTGGTACTGGGCTGGGAGCTGGGCAACGGCTGTTGGGTTAAAACCTGGGGTCTGTGCAGAGGTTGGGTAGTAGTAGCTTGTAGCTTGGTACTGTGCCAGGGCCTTTTGGTAGTAACTTGGATCAAATAGGTAAGTCTGATTCTGGGTATAGGCATTTGGCTGGGCAGTGGTCGGGTAATTCATAGCAGCAGGAGCCTGGACTGCAGCGGTTGGGTAGATATTTGTAGCTGGAACCTGGACTGAAGCGCTTCCGTAGATATTTGTAGCTGGAGCCTGGACTGCAGCGGTTGGATACATGCTTGTAGCTTGGAGCCCAGCTACAGTGTTTTGGTAGTAACCTGTGTTTGAAGACTGAGCAGCTGCAGTTTGGTAACTAGCTGTAGCTTGGGACTGGGCCAAAGCGGTTTGGTAGTTGCCCATAGCTTGTCCTACAGCGTTTTGGTAGCTGCCTGTAGATTGATACTGGGTACTAATATTCTCTTTAGATTGAACAGTTTGCTCTGTAGTTGAACCTGTAGCCTGTTCTTGGGCATAAGCAGCTGACTGCGTCGCCTGAGAGTTTCCAGTACTTCCGGTGTGAGTTTGGTATTGTGAATAGGTCTGGAACATGGTATAATTTTTATCTAGTGGGGTCTGTATTTTTATTTTGTCAATTGAATCCCTGAAAAGTTCACTCTTTGGGTATTTATAATATTTTCACTTATTTTTAATATCTAATAAACCTTGATCCTATTGAAAGCACTAAAGAATGCGTCGCATGTAAAACAATGAAAATATATTTCAATTTTTTAAATCTGTTTCTCATTTTTAATAAATAAATATTATTTAATTTTTTAAAAATATTTTTAAATATTCAGAATTAAGATTGGATTTAATTTTAAAATATTTTCAAATACAGTTAAACCTGTCTATAGCGCCTCCTCTTGGGACTCACCACAAAATATGGTGCTATAGAGAAAGGGTGCTATAGACAGGTCACTTTTAATGTAAATCGCATCGTACTACGAATTTAAAATCGGGCGCTATAGACATGTTTAACTGTATTCGGATTTAAGATATTTAAATTTAAAATTCCAGTGTGTAAATATGTTTAAAAGGTTGATTGTAATCGCATAAAAAGTTTATATAAAAACTGCCCTCAGATACATAAATTATTGGCAATCCTAGAGGTACAGCCACGAAGGAAACCAAAGTCATTGTGAAAAGTCATTAGGCGACCTGAGGAAGCATGTGAAGGAATTAGAATGTCCGTCTTGGTTGACCAGCGCTTGTTGAATTATTCCCGTTTTATTTTATCTTCTTTCCCTGTCTTTCTTTTATCTTCCCTGAACTGAAGAATCTAACCTTTTTTGAACAACCTTGTTTGCGTGCAGAACCTTACGTACTGTTGAAAGTCAATGAAAAGTTAGGCAAAGGTTATGCAAATTTGAGAAATGATAAAAGAATTTATGCAAAGTTCTAGAGATTATAGAAGATTTATAAAGAAAAATTTGAAATATATGCTGAATTAAAAGCTATAAAATATCCGTGGTGTTAGATATCGTAGTTCAGCTCAACTTTAGACTGATCACTTTCATAGTAGTCGACGACGGAGAGTGTCCAGTGGTGGAAAAAGCTGCCCTGCAGAAGGAATTAGAAAACTGCCCTGCAGAAGGAATTAGAAAGCAACCCTTCAGAAAGAATTGGAGGCAGCCCTTCAGAAGGAATTGGAAGCTACATAGTTTGGAATTCCTCTTTATTTGTTGGGGTTTTTTTATAATTTAAAAAAAAGTTTTTTTTTTTAAAGCATTAATTGGGTTTTTAGCTTATTCTCTTTCTTCTTTGACCGCCAGCGGGGCCCTGAAAAAAAAAAACATTTGATTTTCCGGCTAGGAATATCTGAAGGTAGGGGGCCGTTGGAATATTCCTTTTTATCTATTTATTTTCAGTACCAGGTGGCTCACTACAGGTACTTTGCTATATTGTATTGTGGCTTTTCTGCTCGCTACATTCATTTTTGTGCTCAAAAAGTATACAATTTGGTTAGTAGCCCGTTAAAACAATATTCTCTCTGGCATCGGTTGGCATTGAAAGAAAGAAGAGTCAGATGTATCTTCGTTCTATTAGTCTACACGGCTGTCAAGTTGCGCGACTGTACATGTTAGACCCTCGTTTGGCAAACATTGATCAACAGATCAACAACATAAAGCCTCTATTAGGTCCATAACGCCCCACATTGATATTCCCGATTGAATACACATATATATACAATTTAGATGGAAAATTTTCCGTGAGAAAATTGATCTATGAAAACATAGGGCGCCTCTCCCGTGAAAATAAACGTCAAAACTATACGCCATCTATTGACCATCGCCGCAAACTAGCGTCCTCGATACGGTGAGAAAGCCACAGCACCAGCTTTGGAAAGCTGAGAACTTGGAGACTATGGACTGAAGAGGGCCATTAGCTCTAAACCATGGACTTCAGGTGCTCAGGTCTTCTCAGTTTGTTAAAACTGGTGTTATGGCTTTGTCACCGACATGAAGCCGCTAGGTTTCGGCGACGGTCAATAGATGGTGTGTAGTTTTGACGTTTATTTTGTTTGGAGAGGCGCTCTATGCTTTTATACTTACAATTATATACTACATTTATGTATACACTACAATCTCTCATGCTTCTTAGCAGTTCCTTCAACAGATTTGAAGAATTTATATAGAAGTTTGGTGTCCTCAGTTAATTTATCTATAGCAGAATATACTGACGACTTGGTGCCCATTCTGGAGTAAACAAATCTTCTTTGACTTCCTCTATTGTTCTACATGTGGTCATATATAGTGTTAGAGTCCATTAGTAATCTTCACATTACAGAAACACATGCCAAGTCATTACATTGAACAGATTAAGATGTTTAAATAAAATCGATGTAAAGTAGAACCTCCTTAAGAAGACACTCGCGCTAGAGGACACCTCTCTACAAAGGACAGTTTGGCTCTGCAATTAGGTGCCCTTTACTAGGAGGTTCTACTGCATTTTTTCTTCTCTCCCTCTTTTTATAAAATGTTTATTTTATTTAGTCTGGAATTAATTGTATGCTACTTTTTTGTCCACTTAACAAACTTGCCAACTACCTAGAAACCTACATTATTCGTTGGATTACGGTGAAGTGTTCAAATATTAAGGCGTGATCTGGAAATATACATGTATATTCTGGAAATATACATGTATATATATAAAATAATTGATAACAAAATTTTTAAACAGAGAAAGGTATGAAGGCAAGTCGAATAAAAGATTCTAATTGAAATATATTAAAAAGTTATTTATTGATGTATATACAAGTATATATTTTAGACTACAAATTCAGTTTTCAGTTACTTGCGCTATATACTTTCAATATGGTCTGAAGCCACGATGCCCCCTGAAATCTACCTGTGGAAGCATGTCACCCTGTGGCCGGGGTTCCTGACATCTGTTGCAGGTGGTACGCCATCCGAAGTTGCGGTTGTTGCAACCAGGACAAGGCCAGTCGGGGGCTCTGTTGTTTCTTGGCGGCTGAGCATTCTCACGCCTCTTTGCTAACATCACCTTGATACTGCAGCCTGTTTCCAGGAATTCCTTGTCGTTGAGATTCCTGATAGCGGCCTGAGCGGATTCTTCGCTTTCGTAGGCCACCGTGGCTGTTCCCTTCACTTCGCCTGTTTCGCGGTCTGTGTGAATAATGATTCTTGGTCCGTCGGTCCTCTTGTCTTTCTTGAAGGTTCCCATGGGTCCGAACACCTCTTCCACCTGCTGAATGGTGACATCCTTAGGTAGGTCCGCCACGTACACGGCGTCCTTGATCTCCACCATATCACTTCTAGGGGTGGGGTTGTACCCGCCTCTGTACCCACCGTGCTGTTGGGGGCCATTGAATCTTGCACGAGGTTGGTTGTACCCGCCTCTGTGGCCACCGTTCGGGTGTGGGGGGCCGTTGAATCTTGCACGAGGTTGGTTGTACCCGCCTCTGTGAACACCGTGCTGTAGGGGACCATCGTATCCTGCACGAGGCTGGTTGTACCCGCCCCTGTATCCTGCACGGGGGGCAAAGCTCTGGTTGGATTGTTGGTATTCACCATAGGCCTGGCTCTGTGGACGACTCATGAAAGGCGGTGGTGGGAAATTGTTGTACGACGCAGGGGAGGGTTGTGTAGATAGGTCTTCATCGGGGGTTGGGAGGAGTCCTTCAGCCTTGGGTTTGTTGTAAGTCTGTTCATATGGTAGGTAGCCTGCAGGATAGGTCTGGGCACCAGCTGCTGGATACTGGCCTGTAGACTGGGCAACAGTCTGTTTCATGTTACTTTGCTGGACATTGGAAGTTGGATAATAGCCTGCAGCTTGACTGTAAGTCTGCTCCTTAGAATCTGGTTGGGCCACAGAGGTTGTTTGGTACTGGCCTGTAGCTTGGGCCACAGATGTTGTTTGGTACTGGCCTGTCGCTTGGGCCACAGAGGTTGTCGTAGGTTGAGCCACAGAGGTTGTTTGGTACTGGCCTGTGGCTTGGGCTACAGAGGTTGTTTGGTACTGGCCTGTAGCTTGGGCCACAGAGGTTGTTTGGTATTGGCCTGTAGCTTGGGCCACAGAGGTTGTTTGGTACTGGGCTGGGAGCTGGGCAACGGCTGTTGGGTTAAAACCTGGGGTCTGTGCAGAGGTTGGGTAGTAGTAGCTTGTAGCTTGGTACTGTGCCAGGGCCTTTTGGTAGTAACTTGGATCAAATAGGTAAGTCTGATTCTGGGTATAGGCATTTGGCTGGGCAGTGGTCGGGTAATTCATAGCAGCAGGAGCCTGGACTGCAGCGGTTGGGTAGATATTTGTAGCTGGAGCCTGGACTGAAGCGCTTCCGTAGATATTTGTAGCTGGAGCCTGGACTGCAGCGGTTGGATACATGCTTGTAGCTTGGAGCCCAGCTACAGTGTTTTGGTAGTAACCTGTGTTTGAAGACTGAGCAGCTGCAGTTTGGTAACTAGCTGTAGCTTGGGACTGGGCCAAAGCGGTTTGGTAGTTGCCCATAGCTTGTCCTACAGCGTTTTGGTAGCTGGCTGTAGATTGATACTGGGTACCAATATTCTCTTTAGATTGAACAGTTTGCTCTGTAGTTGAACCTGTAGCCTGCTCTTGGGCATAAGCAGCTGACTGCGTCGCCTGAGAGTTTCCAGTACTTCCGGTGTGAGTTTGGTATTGTGAATAGGTCTGGAACATGGTATAATTTTTCTCTAGTGGGGTCTGAATTTTTATTTTGTCAATTGAATCCCTGAAAAGTTCACTCTTTGGGTATTTATAATATTTTCACTTATTTTTAATATCTAATAAACCTTGATCCTATCGAAAGCACTCAAGAATGCGTCGCATGTAAAACAATGAAAATATATTTCAATTTTTTGAATCTGTTTCTCATTTTTAATAAATAAATATTATTTAAATTTTTAAAAATATTTTAAAATATTTTCAGAATTAAGATTGGATTTAATTTTAAAATATTTTCAAATACAGTTAAACCTGTCTATAGCGCCTCCTCTTGGGACCTACCAAAATAGTGTGCTATAGAGAGGGGGTGCTATAGACAGGTCACTTTAAATGTAAATCGCATCGTACTACGTATTTAAAATAGAGCGCTATAAAGAGGGAGCGCTATAGACAGGTTTACTGTATTTGGATTAAAGAGATATTTAAATTTAAGATTAAAGTGTGTAAATATGTCCAAAAAGTTGATCTTAAGCGCATAAAAAGTTTATATAAAAAAACTACCTTCAGATACATAAATTAATGGAAATCTTAGAGGTAGAGCCACGAAGTAAATTAAAGTCATTGTGAATAGTCGTTAGATGACCTGAGGAAGCATGTGAAGAAATTGGAATGTCCGTCTTGGTTGACCAGCACTTGTTGAATTATTCCCGTTTTATTTAATCCTCTTATCAACAGCTGTCTTTCTTTTATCGTCCCTGAACTGAGGAATCTAACCTTTTAGGAACAACCTTGTTTGCGTGCAGAACCTTACGTACTGTTGAAAGTCAATTAAAAGTTAGCCAAAGGTTATGCAAATTTGAGAAATGATAAAAGAATTTATGCAAGGTTCTAGAGATTATAGAAGATTTATAAAGAAAAATTTGAAATATATGCTGAATTAAAAGCTGTAAAATATCCGTGGTAGTTCAGCTCAACTTTAGACTGATCACTTTCATAGTAGTCGACGACGGAGAGTGTCCAGTGGTGGAAGAAGCTGCCCTGCAGAAGGAATTAGAAAGCAACCCTTCAGAAAGAATTGGAGGCAGCCCTTCAGAAGGAATTGGAAAGTACATAGTTTAGATTTCCTCTTTATTTGTTGGGGTTTTTTATAATTTAAAAAAGTTGTTTTTTTTTACCATTAATTGGGTTTTTAGTCTATTCTCTTTTTCCCTTGATCGCCAGCGCGGCCCTGAAAAAAAAACATTTGATTTTCCGGCTAGGAATATCTGAAGGTAGGGGCCGTTGGAATATTCCTTTTTATCTATTTATTTTCAGTTACCGGTGACTCTTTACAGGTACTTTGCTATAGAGCATTGTAGTTTGTCTGCTTCCTACATTCATTTTTTGGGCTCAAAAATCATATACTTTAGTTAGTAGCTCGTAAAACCATATTCTCTCTGGCATCGGTTGGCATTGAAAGAAAGAAGAGTCAGATGTATCTTCACTCTATTAGTCTACATTGCTGTCAAGTTGCATGGCTGTACATGTTAGACCCTCGTTTGGCAAACATTGATCAACAGATCAACAACAAAAAGCCTTTATTAGGGCCACAACGCCCAACATTGAATATTCCCGATTGAATACACATATATTTATAATTTACTAGACGAATGACCCGGGCAACGCCCGGGTTTACACGATTAAATGTATTATTCAAACACATAAAACATAGCAAAATAAAACATAGCAAGAGCAGTTATTTTAAACGCTGAATCAGATCAGTTATAGCAAAAAATGAAAATATATACCTGCCGGCGGCGCGCGCCCGTTGGCTGCCGGCGAGCACGTGACTTCCCTGTGCGCGCGCATGGCGGGCGGTCGCGCGGGCCCTCGCCGACAGCCATGCGCGCGCACAGGGAAGTCACGTGCTCGCCAACGGGCGCGCGCCGCCGGCAGGACGCCTGAGTGTTCTAGAGGGCGCTGCTCGTGAGCTAAGTAGAATAATTTGAATATATAGTTTTAATAAATGATTTATTATATATATTTTAAAATAGCCTATCGTCATCCCCGTTATTTTTACCTATGTATGGAAATTTTGGTTTGAATTAGTGAACTACTGCGAATTTGTATACAGGTCATACAAACCAACAAACAGACAAACATACAAACATTCATTTATATATATAGATATGGAAATTTTTCCGTGAGAAAATTGATCTATAAAAACATAGGGCGCCTCTCCCGTGAAAATAAACGTCAAAACTATACGCCATCTATTGACCATCGCCGCAAACTAGCGTCCTCGAATCGGTGACAAAGCCACAGCACTAGCTTTGGCAAGCTGAGAAGTATCCACTTGGAGACTATGGACTGAAGATGGCCATTATCTCTAAACCATGGTCTATAGGTGTTCAGGTCTTCTTAGTTTGTCAAAACTGGTGTTATGGCTTTGTCACCGACATGAAGCCGCTAGTTTGCGGCGACGGTCAATAGATGGCGTCTATTTTTGACGTTTATTTTGATGGGAGAGGCGCCCTATGCTTTTATATGATTTTTTATCCCAAAAATGGGCATAGCAAGCCACAATGCACTGTATCAAAGTACCAAGGTTCTGCACGTCACCAAGGTTGTTCAAAAAAAGGTTGGATTCCCCAGGCCAGGGAAGTTAAGAGAGAGACAGGTGTGGATTAGATAAGAAGAGTAAATAAAAACGGACATAATTCAACCCAGGTGCTGGGAAAAAAATATTTTCTGTTTAACAAAAAAACATTTTTTTTTTTTAGCTATATATATTTTTGAAAATGAGGTATTTTATCAAGGATTAGTAAGGATTAGTAGTGAGGGTACCAGTACTAAGACAACCAATCACAAAAGTACACCATAGATTGCATAGCGCGTTCAAATGGATCGCTGTGTAAGTCGATTTCCCGATCAGCCCGTGCCGTCGGGAATCGCCAAACCATAAATATTACAATAGAAAGAATCGGCGAATATGATTGCTAAAAAACAGAACAAAGGTAAAATAAGCGCGACAAATTTCTCGATTGTTACAATAAACTCGTTGTCGCTCTTTTATCTCTTTGTGGTCTCTTCTTTAAATATATGCGTCAATGACTGCTTCTGTCATTTATCTTTTAAAAGGAAGGAAGTCGAGACACAGTTGGCCAGATGGAAATCTGGTCACCTGCACCCTCTAGTCTATAAAGAGGGAGCCAAAAGCTTCCCCATGTTGCACTAGGTGCAAAACCGAAGAGGCCACTCCCCAACATATACTGAATTGTATTGGAAAGAACAAAGGATGCCTATACAGAGAACCAAGAAGAGTTCTTGAACTTCTCTATGAGCACGACTTCAAAGATCTTGTCTAATTTAGATTAATAAAAGGATAATTACAAAAAAAAAAATTTTAAAAGTCCATTTTCGTCAATGATTACTAATATCCAAAAGGGTACTATGGACAGTCACCTAGGAAAAGTTGAACATCTACATACATTGACAAGTAGTATACTTACAGGGAAATGGCAAACCCCTATAAACATCCGTACCTTTGGTACCTGGAAAAAGGAGGTAGACAATGTAATATGTTTTGTTTATGTTTATTATTAATGAAAGATATATTTTATATAAAAGACTTATTTTATTTATCTTAAGTGAACAACGTGTAACATGCTAATAATGTAAAGTTAGATGTATATTACATATTTATAAAAACAACAATGTTGGTCGATGGTCAAATATATTTAAACATATTATATTATATTACAGACAAGTGGTTAAAACCCTCGATCTCCGACAGCCATGAAACGTGATCGAATCCCATATTGTACTTTTTTTTTTTTCAGTGAAGAATTTGTTCATATTTTTTCATAAATAACATAAGCTAGATTGTGTGTGTGCTCTTCTTGAACGATACCTAATAAGTTATTTTGGAACTGGGTACCTGGAATAAATTACAAATATTTTAGTTTGATTTCATCTTGCACATCTATATCTTCGTTGTTTTTATTGTAAAATAAATGAAAGTATTTTATATAACGATTTCAACACAGTTTCTATTATGAAAAAAAAAAGCCTTCCATACATTTAAAAAAATCAGGCTAACAAGATTGTTTTTTTTTTACTTATCCCTAGTACACGTGGTACAGGCCATGATAATCATGGTGGGTAGTTAGCGACTGCTTTTACTGTAAGCGCACCACATGTCTACATATCTGAAAAGCAGTTCGACTTTGCACTTACAAATGTGCCAGAGCCCCGTTTGGTTACTTTCACTCGCTGGTGGGGTTGGACTTTTTCAAGAATCGGGGGCCATTGGAGCATTTTTTTTTTAACAGAAAAAAGTGTCCAATGCGGGAATTGAACCCGGGTCGTAGCGGTCGAAAACCAAACGGTTTAACCAGCCTTCCACCGACCCCAACAGGATTGTTATTTACTTACTGCTAGAGAGAGATATTTATAACCCAGGGAGAGCAGAACGTCCGAGAAGTCACTAGTATGAACCAGCGCTTTTGATCGCGTCCTAAGTGGATTACTGAGTTGAACCAGTTGATCAGGAAGTTCCATTCTGAGGCCGAGAGACTGGCCATAGATGAAGGTTTAAGGCGTGTCAGTCCAAGCAGGATAGTTGACTGCATTCTATGGCTCTCTCTTGATGTAACCAGGATTCCTGGAGTGTACTAAAGAGTCTATTTAGATAAACCAGGTTCCTGGAGTGTACAGAAGTCGCCAACTACCCGGGCACTATGAGAGAAAATAGAGGTAACCCGGGCTCCTGTAGCATAAACCACCAACTACCCGGGCACTATGAGAGAAAATAGAGGTAACCCGGGCTCCTGTAGCATAAACCACCAACTACCCGGGCACTATGAGAGAAAATAGAGGTAACCCGGGCTCCTGTAGCATAAACCACCAACTACCCGGGCACTATGAGAGAAAATAGAGGTAACCCGGGCTCCTGTAGCATAAACCACCAACTACCCGGGCACTGTGAGAGAAAATAGAGGTAACCCGGGCTCCTGTAGCATAAACCACCAACTACCCGGGCACTATGAGAGAAAATAGAGGTAACCCGGGCTCCTGTAGCATAAACCACCAACTACCCGGGCACTATGAGAGAAAATAGAGGTAACCCGGGCTCCTGTAGCATAAACCACCAACTACCCGGGCACTATGAGAGAAAATAGAGGTAACCCGGGCTCCTGTAGCATAAACCACCAACTACCCGGGCACTATGAGAGAAAATAAAGGTAACCCGGGCTCCTGTAGCATAAACCACCAACTACCCGGGCACTATGAGAGAAAATAGAGGTAACCCGGGCTCCTGTAGCATAAACCACCAACTACCCGGGCACTATGAGAGAAAATAGAGGTAACCCGGGCTCCTGTAGCATAAACCACCAACTACCCGGGCACTATGAGAGAAAATAGAGGTAACCCGGGCTCCTGTAGCATAAACCACCAACTACCCGGGCACTATGAGAGAAAATAGAGGTAACCCGGGCTCCTGTAGCATAAACCACCAACTACCCGGGCACTATGAGAGAAAATAGAGGTAACCCGGGCTCCTGGAGCATAAACCACCAACTACCCGGGCACTATGAGAGAAAATAGAGGTAACCCGGGCTCCTGTAGCATAAACCACCAACTACCCGGGCACTATGAGAGAAAATAGAGGTAACCCGGGCTCCTGTAGCATAAACCACCAACTACCCGGGCACTATGAGAGAAAATAGAGGTAACCCGGGCTCCTGTAGCATAAACCACCAACTACCCGGGCACTATGAGAGAAAATAGAGGTAACCCGGGCTCCTGTAGCATAAACCACCAACTACCCGGGCACTATGAGAGAAAATAGAGGTAACCCGGGCTCCTGTAGCATAAACCACCAACTACCCGGGCACTATGAGAGAAAATAGAGGTAACCCGGGCTCCTGTAGCATAAACCACCAACTACCCGGGCACTATGAGAGAAAATAGAGGTAACCCGGGCTCCTGTAGCATAAACCACCAACTACCCGGGCACTGTGAGAGAAAATAGAGGTAACCCGGGCTCCTGTAGCATAAACCACCAACTACCCGGGCACTGTGAGAGAAAATAGAGGTAACCCGGGCTCCTGTAGCATAAACCACCAACTACCCGGGCACTATGAGAGAAAATAGAGGTAACCCGGGCTCCTGTAGCATAAACCACCAACTACCCGGGCACTATGAGAGAAAATAGAGGTAACCCGGGCTCCTGTAGCATAAACCACCAACTACCCGGGCACTATGAGAGAAAATAGAGGTAACCCGGGCTCCTGTAGCATAAACCACCAACTACCCGGGCACTATGAGAGAAAATAGAGGTAACCCGGGCTCCTGTAGCATAAACCACCAACTACCCGGGCTGTACAGCTACAGTCTAGAAGTCCAGTCATGGGGAGGACAGATTGCTGAGGTGAACCAGGTAGTTCCAGGCCGAGTCAGGAAGTAGGGACAGGGCTGAAGTCTTGTACTCCAAGCAGTGTCTGTAGTCTGTGTAGCATAAAAACTGGACAGGAGAAGAGGTCCACAGTCTGTGACTCTTCCCGACAGTGAGGACATGTTGGATCTCTATGCCAGAGATCTGCCAGAACGTGGCCAGGGCACCATATCTCACAAAAGCCTTACTACCAGGAAGTTATCACAAGTTTATATTTAAAAAAAGGGCGTGATTGGATCTGTAAAGAAAAAAAAATCTCAAAATATTTCGAGAGATTACTTATTAGAGATTGCACATTATTGTGGAATAAATTGATAAAGAGGAAGCAATCTCTCGAAATATTTTGAGAAAAAAAATTTTTTTTTTCTTCACAGATCCAAGTACGCCCTTTTTTATATAAACATATTTAATGAATCGCCTTTTGACTCAAGTTATCCCAAGGTTATCTTCAGATATCACAAGAAATCACGATTACAAAAAAAAAACATACAAAGGTATTGTCATAGGCTACAGACAGATGGAGCTCATGTACTCCAGGCAGCGCAGCACCCAACAACAGCCTACAGGTCCGACACATGTCCAGTGGCCACACCGTGCATAGGTTAGCATATCACTGAAAATGCTAGTGTGGAATCAGCCACCTTCTAGTCTTCACTTTCCTCCTCCAAATGGACCACGAGATTCGGCGATTCTATTAATCTCCTCCAAGGATATTGTGTGTTAGGCCATAAGGTGCATATATGCAAAAGGTTATGCATATAAGGTGCATTTGAGCACCATCTATAATCCAAAAATAAAATTATCTTGACGTTATTTATTTATTTTTTAATTAAAAGAAATATCATACTACTCTTCAAGATACAAGTATTTCAACTACAGTGATTCCAGTTGGCTATACTTCTTGGACTGCCCTCATTCTATGACACTTCCCTATTGAATCTACCAAGAAACAAACCGGTCAGGAAACTCATGGTGAACTGGTTCACTAAGGCTACCAGGACAGACTCCTAAACTACAGGACAGCCTGGGTAGTTGGCGATCTATGAATATACTCCAGGAGCCTGGGTTACCTTTATGTTGCTACTACTATCCTCTTGAAGGGTTGTAACAACTATACTGTTATACAGACCGAAATACCAGGTATTATTCGAATAGCAACTGAACAAAGCATTCAAAATGACAAAGCGCAAATCTTAAATGCCTCTCATTATAGTCATTTCAAATACTTAAAAAATTCAATAATTGCAAAACTATATCTTATATAATGATATATGCGGAAGAGCGATTGCTCGAAGCATATTATATATTTATAATTATATGTAATTCTGCTGTCCTAAAAACTTATGTCCATAGTTAATCTAAAATACCCATTCGAAGAGTCAAGCACCCCAGTATCACTATAAAAGGAAGTTCCAAAAATGCAATATAACAGCGGTATGGTAGATTAAACTGGCGAAACCGCTGGGAGGGGTCACCACTGATGAGCCAGGCCCTCCCTTTAATTTTTCCATTGCAGTAAGGGCAGTAGAAATTGTTTTATTTTAAAAAGAATATTACGCCTCTAGAATAGTTTTGTAATTTGATAACAGATGGCGCGCTAGTGCATCGTAAAACTATATCTACTCACAAATACTCCTCTGGTAATTAAAATAAGTTTTGCACAACTGAGACTCCTTTGGGTGTTATTCCCAGAAAATGGTTCGCTTCTGAAGATCCTGGGTGAATACAGGTCATAATTTATAATTGTAACCAATAGAATTTAAAAAACAACATTTTTCAATACATTTGCGCTCGGGGAAAAATCCTCTTGGGTAAAACCCAGGCGTTGTCCAGGTCATTCATTTAGTGATACAGTAGAACCTCCATTTAGCGGACACCTCTCCACAAAGGACAGTTTTCATTTGCAAAATTACCATTTTTACAATTTAGCAACTTTCCGGTAAGAGGG
>CP092872.1:7306177-7346411 GCA_030710605.1 Cordylochernes scorpioides
ATGAAAGGTATTTAAGATTTGCGCTTTGTCATTTTGAATGCTTTGTTCAGTTGCTATTCGAATAATACTAGGTATTTCGGTCTGTATAACAGTATAGTTGGTACAACCCTTCAAGAGGATAGTAGTAGCAACATAAAGGTAACCCAGGCTCCTGGAGCGTATCCATAGATCGCCAACTACCCAGGCTGTCCTGTAGTTTAGGAATCTGTCTTGGTAGCCTTAGTGAACCAGTTCACCAGGTGTTTCCAGACCGGTTTGTTTCTTGGTAGATTCAATAAGACAGTGTCATTGAATGAATGCAGTCCAAGAAGTATAGCCATCTGGAATCGCTGTAGTTGAAATTCTGGGTAGCTTGAAGAGTAGTATGATATTGCTTTTAATTTAAAAATAAATAAATAACGTCAAGATAATTTTATTTCTGGATTATAGATGGCGCTCAAATGCACCTTATATGCATAACCTTTTGCATATATGCATCTTATGGCCTAACACACAATATCCTTGGAGGAGATTAATAGAATCGCCGAATCTCGTGGTCCATTTGGAGGAGGAAAGTGAAGACTAGAAGGTGGCTGATTCCACACTAGCATTTTCAGTGATACGCTAACCTATGCACGGTGTGGCCACTGGACATGTGTCGGACCTGTAGGCTGTTGTTGGGTGCTGCGCTGCCTGGAGTACATGAGCTCCATCTGTCTGTAGCCTATGACAATACCTTTGTATGCTTTTTTTTTTGTAATCGTGATTTCTTGTGATATCTGAAGATAACCTTGAGATAACTTGAGTCAAAAGGCGATTCATTAAATATGTTTATATATAAAAAGGGCGTACTTGGATCTGTTAAAAAATTAAAAACTTTTTTTTTCTCAAAATATTTCGAGAGATTGCTTCCTCTTTATCAATTTATTCCACAATAATGTGCAATCTCTAATAAGTAATCTCTCGAAATATTTTGAGATTTTTTTTTCTTTACAGATCCAATTACGCCCTTTTTTTTTAAATATAAACTTGTGATAACTTCCTGGTAGTAAGGCTTTTGTGAGATATGGTGCCCTGGCCACGTTCTGGCAGATCTCTGGCATAGAGATCTAACATGTCCTCACTGCCGGGAAGAGTCACAGACTGTGGACCTCTTCTCCTGTCCAGCTTTTATACTACAGACTACAGACACTGCTTGGAGTACAAGACTTCAGCCCTGTCCCTACTTCCTGACTCGGCCTGGAACCACCTGGTTCACCTCAGCAATCTGCCTCCCCTCCCATGACTGGACTTCTAGACTGTAGCTGTACAGCCCGGGTAGTTGGCGATTTATGCTCCAGGAGCCCAGGTTACTTCTATTTTTTTCTCATAGTGCCCGGGTAGTTGGCGACTTCTGTACACTCCAGGAACCTGGTTTATCTAAATAGACTCTTTAGTACGCTCCAGGAATCCTGGTTTATCTAAATAGACTCTTTAGTACGCTCCAGGAATCCTGGTTATATCAAGAGAGAGCCATAGAATGCAGTCAACTATCCTGCTTGGACTGACACGCCTTAAACCTATATCTATGGCCAGTCTCTCGGCCTCAGAATGGAACTTCCTGGTCAACTGGTTCAACTCAGTAATCCACTCAGGACACGATCAAAAGCGCTGGTTCATACTAGTGACTTCTCGGACGTTCTGCTCTCCCTGGGTTATAAATATCTCTCTCTAGCAGTAAGTAAATAACAATCCTGTTGGGGTCGGTGGAAGGCTGGTTAAACCGTTTGGTTTTCGACCGCTACGACCCGGGTTCAATTCCCGCATTGGACACTTTTTTCTGTTAAAAAAAAATGCTCCAATGGCCCCCGATTCTTGAAAAAGTCCAACCCTACCAGCGAGTGAAAGTAACCAAACGGGGCTCTGGCACATTTGTAAGTGCAAAGTCAAACTGCTTTTCAGATATGTAGACATGTGGTGCGCTTACAGTAAAAGCAGTCGCTAACTACCCACCATGATTATCATGGCCTGTACCACGTGTACTAGGGATAAGTAAAAAAAAAACAATCTTGTTAGCCTGATTTTTTTTAATGTATGGAAGGCTTTTTTTCATAATAGAAACTGTGTTAAAATCGTTATATGAAATACTTTCATTTATTTTACAATTAAAAAAAATGAAGATATAGATGTGCAAGATGAAATCAAACTAAAATATTTGTAATTTATTCCAGGTACCCAGTTCCAAAATAACTTTATAGGTATCGTTCAAGAAGAGCGCACACACAATCTAGCTTATGTTATTTATGAAAAAATTTGAACAAATTCTTCACTGAAGAAAAAATTTCAATAAGGGATTCGATCACGTTTCATGGCTGTCGGAGATCGAGGGTTTTAACCACTTGTCTGTAATATAATATAATATGTTTAAATATATTTGACCATCGACCAACATTGTTGTTTTTATAAATATGTAATATACATCTAACTTTACATTATTAGTATGTTGCACGTTGTTCACTTAAGATAAATAAAATAAGTCTTTTATATAAAATATATCTTTCATTAATAATAAACATAAACAAAACATATTACATTGTCTACCTCCTTTTTCCAGGTACCAAAGGTACGGATGTTTATAGGGGTTTGCCATTTCCCTGTAAGTATACTACTTGTCAATGTATGTAGATGTTCAACTTTTCCTATGTGACCGTCCATAGTACCCTTTTGGATATTAGTGTTCATTGACGAAAATGGACTTTTAAAAAATATATATTTTTAAATTATCCTTTTATTAATCTAAATTAGACAAGATCTTGGAGGTCGTGCTAATGAAGAAGTTCAAGAACTCTTCTTTGTTTTCTGTACAGGGATACTTTGTCCTTTCCAATACAATAACAACAACAACAAAAGCCTTTATTGATGACCTCTCGTCCTATAAAGGATTCGCCAGTTTACAGAGTAATTGAAGAGAAGAGAACTAAGAATACAGAGATATAAGTAGTAGGTATAGTATAGTATTTTCTACACTGTGACTATATACATCAGCAGCAGCAAGCCTTTTACTGGAATCAAAGTCCCATACAGGATTAGTCATTTCTTTCCAATGCAATTTAGTATATGTTGGGGAGTGGCCTCTTCGGTTTTGCACCTAGTGCAACATGGGGAAGCTTTTGGCTCCCTCTTTATAGACTAGAGGGCGCAGGTGACCAGATTTCCATCTGGCCAACTGTGTCGACTTCCTTCCTTTTAAAAGATAAATGACAGAAGCAGTCATTGACGCATATATTTAAAGAAGAGACCACAAAGAGATAAAAGAGCGACAACGAGATTATTGTAACAATCGAGAAATTTGTCGCGCTTATTTTACCTTTGTTTTGTTTTTTAGCAATCATATTTGCCGATTCTTTCTATTGTAATATTTATGGTTTGGCGATTCTCGACGGCACGGGCTGATCGGGAAATCGACTTACACAGCGATCCATTTGAACGCGCTATGCAATCTATGGTGTACTTTTGTGGTTGGTTGTCTTAGTACTGGTACCCTCACTACTAATCCTTACTAATCCTTGATAAAATACCTCATTTTCAAAAAAATATATAGCTAAAAAATTTTTGTTTTTTTGTTAAACAGAAAATATTTTTTTTCCCAGCACCTGGGTTGAATTATGTCCGTTTTTATTTACTCTTCTTATCTAATCCACACCTGTCTCTCTCTTAACTTCCCTGGCCTGGGGAATCCAACCTTTTTTTGAACAACCTTGGTGGCGTGCAGAACCTTGGTACTTTGATACAGTGCATTGTGGCTTGCTATGCCCATTTTTTGGGATAAAAAATCATATAAAAGCATAGGGCGCCTCTCCCATAAAAATAAACGTCAAAATTAAACGCCATCTATTGACCGTCGCCGAAAACTAGCGGCTTCAGGTTGGTGACAAAGCCATAACACCAGTTTTGACAAACTAAGAAGACCTGAACACCTGAAGTCCATGGTTTAGAGATAATAGCCATCTTCAGTCCATAGTCTCCAAGTGGATACTTCTCAGCTTGCCAAAGCTAGTGCTGTGTCTTTGTCACCGATTCGAGACCGCTAGTTTGCGGCGACGGTCAATAGATGGTGTATAGTTTTGACGTTTATTTTCACGGGAGAGGCGCTCTATGTTTTTATAGATCAATTTTCTCACGGAAAAATTTCCATATCTATATATATAAAAATGAATGTTTGTATGTTTGTCTGTTTGTTGGTTTGTATGACCTGTATACAAATTCGCAGTAGTTCACTAATTCAAACCAAAATTTCCATACATAGGTAAAAATAACGGGGATGACGATAGGCTATTTTAAAATATATATAAATCATTTATTAAAACTATATATTCAAATTATTCTACTTAGCTCACGAGCAGCGCCCTCTAGAACACTCAGGCGTCCTGCCGGCGGCGCGCGCCCGTTGGCTGCCGGCGAGCACGTGACTTCCCTGTGCGCGCGCATGGCTGTCGGCGAGGGCCCACGCGACCGCCCGCCATGCGCGCGCACAGGGAAGTCACGTGCTCGCCGGCAGCCAACGGGCGCGCGCCGCCGGCAGGTATATATTTTCATTTTTTGCTATAACTGATCTGATTCAGCGTTTAAAATAACTGCTCTTGCTATGTTTTATTTTGCGTGTAAACCCGGGCGTTGCCCGGGTCATTCGTCTAGTAAATTATAAATATATGTGTATTCAATCGGGAATATTCAATGTTGGGCGTTGTGGCCCTAATAAAAGCTTTTTGTTGTTGATCTGTTGATCAATGTTTGCAAACGAAGGTCTAACATGTACACAGCCATGCAACTTGACATCAATGTAGACTAATAGAGTGAAGATACATCTGACTCTTCTTTCTTTCAATGCCAACCGATGCCAGAGAGAACATGGTTTTACGGGCTACTAACTAAAGTATATGATTTTTGAGCCCAAAAATGAATGTAGGAAGCAGACAAACCACAATGCTCTATAGCAAAGTACCTGTAAAGAGTCACCGGTAACTGAAAATAAATAGATAAAAAGGAATATTCCAACGGCCCCCTACCTTCAGATATTCCTAGCCGGAAAATCAAATGTTTTTTTTTTCAGGGCCCGCTGGCGGTCAAAGAAGAAAGAGAATAAGCTAAAAACCCAATTAATGGTTTAAAAAAATAAAAACTTTTGGAAATTATAAAAAACACTCCAACAAATAAAGAGGAAATCTAAACTATGTACTTTCCAATTCCTTCTGAAGGGCTGCCTCCAATTCTTTCTGAAGGGTTGCTTTCTAATTCCTTCTGCAGGGCAGTTTTCTAATTCCTTCCGCAGGGCAGTTTTCTAATTCCTTCTGCAGGGCAGATTCTTCCACCACTGGACACTCTCCCGTCGTTGACTACTATGAAAGTGATCAGTCTAAAGTTGAGCTGAACTACGATATCTAGCACCACGGATATTTTATAGCTTTTAATTCAGCATATATTTCAAATTTTCTTTATAAATCTTCTATAATCTCTAGAACCTTGCATAAATTATTTTATCATTTCTCAAATTTGCATAAACTTTGCCTAACTTTTCATTGACTTTCAACAGTACGTAAGGTTCTGCACGCAAACAAGGTTGTTCCTAAAAGGTTAGATTCCTCAGTTCAGGGACGATAAAAGAAAGACAGCTGTTGATAAGAGGATTAAATTAAACGGGAATAATTCAACAAGTGCTGGTCAACCAAGACGGACATTCCAATTTCTTCACATGCTTCCTCAGGTCATCTAACGACTATTCACAATGACTTTAATTTACTTCGTGGCTCTACCTCTAAGATTTCCATTAATTTATGTATCTGAAGGTAGTTTTTTTATATAAACTTTTTATGCGCTTAAGATCAACTTTTTGGACATATTTACACACTTTAATCTTAAATTTAAATATCTCTTTAATCCAAATACAGTAAACCTGTCTATAGCGCTCCCTCTTTATAGCGCTCTATTTTAAATACGTAGTACGATGCGATTTACATTTAAAGTGACCTGTCTATAGCACCCCCTCTCTATAGCACACTATTTTGGTAGGTCCCAAGAGGAGGCGCTATAGACAGGTTTAACTGTATTTGAAAATATTTTAAATTAAATCCAATCTTAATTCTGAAAATATTTTAAAATATTTTTAAAAATTTAAATAATATTTATTTATTAAAAATGAGAAACAGATTCAAAAAATTGAAATATATTTTCATTGTTTTACATGCGACGCATTCTTGAGTGCTTTCGATAGGATCAAGGTTTATTAGATATTAAAAATAAGTGAAAATATTATAAATACCCAAAGAGTGAACTTTTCAGGGATTCAATTGACAAAATAAAAATTATACCCCACTAGAGAAAAATTATACCATGTTCCAGACCTATTCACAATACCAAACTCACACCGGAAGTACTGGAAACTCTCAGGCGACGCAGTCAGCTGCTTATGCCCAAGAACAGGCTACAGGTTCAACTACAGAGCAAACTGTTCAATCTAAAGAGAATATTGGTACCCAGTATCAATCTACAGGCAGCTACCAAAACGCTGTAGGACAAGCTATGGGCAACTACCAAACCGCTTTGGCCCAGTCCCAAGCTACAGGTAGTTACCAAACTGCAGCTGCTCAGTCTTCAAACACAGGTTACTACCAAAACACTGTAGCTGGGCTCCAAGCTACAAGCATGTATCCAACCGCTGCAGTCCAGGCTCCAGCTACAAATATCTACGGAAGCGCTTCAGTCCAGGCTCCAGCTACAAATATCTACCCAACCGCTGCAGTCCAGGCTCCTGCTGCTATGAATTACCCGACCACTGCCCAGCCAAATGCCTATACCCAGAATCAGACTTACCTATTTGATCCAAGTTACTACCAAAAGGCCCTGGCACAGTACCAAGCTACAAGCTACTACTACCCAACCTCTGCACAGACCCCAGGTTTTAACCCAACAGCCGTTGCCCAGCTCCCAGCCCAGTACCAAACAACCTCTGTGGCCCAAGCTACAGGCCAATACCAAACAACCTCTGTGGCCCAAGCTACAGGCCAGTACCAAACAACCTCTGTAGCCCAAGCCACAGGCCAGTACCAAACAACCTCTGTGGCTCAACCTACGACAACCTCTGTGGCCCAAGCGACAGGCCAGTACCAAACAACATCTGTGGCCCAAGCTACAGGCCAGTACCAAACAACCTCTGTGGCCCAACCAGATTCTAAGGAGCAGACTTACAGTCAAGCTGCAGGCTATTATCCAACTTCCAATGTCCAGCAAAGTAACATGAAACAGACTATTGCCCAGTCTACAGGCCAGTATCCAGCAGCTGGTGCACAGACCTATCCTGCAGGCTACCTACCATATGAACAGACTTACAACAAACCCAAGGCTGAAGGACTCCTCCCAACCCCCGATGAAGACCTATCTACACAACCCTCTCCTGCGTCATACAACAATTTCCCACCACCGCCTTTCATGAGTCGTCCACAGAGCCAGGCCTATGGTGAATATCAACAATCTAACCAGAGCTTTGCCCCCCGTGCAGGATACAGGGGCGGGTACAACCAGCCTCGTGCAGGATACGATGGTCCCCTACAGCACGGTGTTCACAGAGGCGGGTACAACCAACCTCGTGCAAGATTCAATGGCCCCCAACAGCACGGTGGCCACAGAGGCGGGTACAACCAACCTCGTGCAAGATTCAATGGCCCCCAACAGCACGGTGGGTACAGAGGCGGGTACAACCAACCTCGTGCAAGATTCAATGGCCCCCAACAGCACGGTGGATACAGAGGCGGGTACAACCCCACCCCTAGAAGTGATATGGTGGAGATCAAGGACGCCGTGTACGTGGCGGACCTACCTAAGGATGTCACCATTCAGCAGATGGAAGAGGTGTTCGGACCCATGGGAACCTTCAAGAAAGACAAGAGGACCGACGGACCAAGAATCTTTATTCACACCGACCGCGAAACAGGCGAAGTGAAGGGAACAGCCACGGTGGCCTACGAAAGCGAAGAATCCGCTCAGGCCGCTGTCAGGGATCTCAACGACAAGGAATTCCTGGAAACAGGCTGCAGTATCAAGGTGATGTTAGCAAAGAGGCGTGAGAATGCTCAGCCGCCTAGAAACAACAGAGCCCCCGACTGGCCTTGTCCTGGTTGCAACAACCGCAACTTCGGATGGCGTACCACCTGCAACAGATGTCAGGAACCCCGGCCACAGGGTGACATGCTTCCACAGGGAGATTTCAGAGGGCATCGTGGCTTCAGACCATACTGAAAGTATATAGCGCATGTTACTGAAAACTGAATTGTTAGTCTAAAATATATACTTGTATATACATCAATAAATAAATTTTTAATATATTTCAATTAGAATCTTTTATTCGACTTGCCTTCATACCTTTCTCTGTTTAAAAATTTTGTTATCAATTATTTTAGATATTTTTCCAGATCACGCCTAAATATTTGAACACCACCGTAATCCAACGAATAATGTAGGTTTCAGGTAGTTGGCAAGTTTGTTAAGTAGACAAAAAGGTAGAATCCAATTATCTCCAGTCTAAATAAAATAAAAGTTTATAAAAAGGGGGAGAGGAAAAAAATCCAGTATAATCCCCCTAGTAAAAGACACCTAATTTCAGAACCAAACTGTTCTTTGTAAAGAGGTGTCCTCTAGCGCGAGTGTCTTCTTAAGGAAGTTCTACTTCACATAGATTTTATTTTAACATCTTGATCTGTTCAATGTAATGACTTGGCATGTGTTTCTGTAATGTGAAGATTACTAATGGACTCTAACACTATATATGACCACAGGTAGAACAATAGAGGAAGTCAAAGAAGATTTGTTTACTCCAGAATGGGCACCAAGACGTCAATGTATTCTGATATAGATAAATTAACTAAGGACATCATACTTCTTTGTAACTTCTTCAAATCTGTTGAAGGAACTGAGAGAGAGAAAGAGAGAGATAAGAAGCACGATATTGTAGTGTATACATAAATGTAGTATATAATTGTAAGTATAAAAGCATAGAGCGCCTCTCCCGTCAAAATAAACGTCAAAACTAGACGCCATCTATTGACCATCGCCGAAAACTAGCGGCTTCAGGTTGGTGACAAAGCCACAACACCAGTTTTTACACACTGAGAAGTGTCCACCTGAAGACCAAGGTTTAGAGCTAATGGCCCTATTTAGTCCATAGTTTCCAAGTGGATACTTCTCAGCTTGCCAAAGCTAGTGCTGTGGCTTTGTCACCGATTCGAGGACGCTAGTTTGCGGCGATGGTCAATAGATGGCGTATAGTTTTGACGTTTATTTTCACGGGAGAGGCGCCCTATGTTTTCATAGATCAATTTTCTCACAGAAAAATTTCCATATCTATATATATATAAATGAATGTTTGTATGTTTGTCTGTTTGTATGACCTGTATACAAATTCGCAGTAGTTCACTAATTCAAACCAAAATTTCCATACATAGGTAAAAATAACGGGGATGACGATAGGCTATTTTAATATATATATAATTCATTTATTAAAACTATATATTCAAATTATTCTACTTAGCTCACGAGCAGCGCCCTCTAGAACACTCAGGCGTCCTGCCGGCGGCGCGCGCCCGTTGGCTGCCGGCGAGCACGTGACTTCCCTGTGCACGCGCATGGCGGGCGGTCGCGTGGGCCCTCGCCGACAGCCATGCGCGCGCACAGGGAAGTCACGTGCTCGCCGGCAGCCAACGGGCGCGCGCCGCCGGCAGGTATATATTTTCATTTTTTTTGCTATAACTGAACTGATTCAGCGTTTAAAATAACTGCTCTTGCTATGTTTTATTTTGCTATGTTTTATGTGTTTGAATAATACATTTAATCGTGTAAACCCGGGCGTTGCCCGGGTCATTCGTCTAGTAAATTATAAATATATGTGTATTCAATCGGGAATATTCAATGTTGGGCGTTGTGGCCCTAATAAAGGCTTTTTGTTGTTGATCTGTTGATCAATGTTTGCCAAACGAGGGTCTAACGTGTACAGCCATGCAACTTGACAGCAATGTAGACTAATAGAGCGAAGATACATCTGACTCTTCTTTCTTTCAATGCCAAACCATGCCAGAGAGAATATGGTTTTACAGGCTACTAACCAAAGTGTATACTTTTTGAGCACAAAAATGAATGTGGCAAGTAGACAAGCCGCAATACACTATAGCAAAGTACCTGTAAAGAGTCACCGGGAACTGAAAATAAATAGATAAAAAGGAATATTCCGATGGCCCCATACCTTCAGATATTCCTAGCCGGAAAATCAAATGTTTTTTTTTTCCAGGGCCGCGCTGGCGATCAAGGGAAAAAGAGAATAGACTAAAACCCAATTAATGGTAAAAAAAACCAACTTTTTTTTAAATTATAAAAAAAAAACCAACAAATAAAGAGGAATTCTAAACTATGTAGCTTCCAATTCCTTCTGAAGGGCTGCCTCCAATTCTTTCTGAAGGGTTGCTTTCTAATTCCTTCTGCAGGGCAGCTTCTTCCACCACTGGACACTCTCCGTCGTCGACTACTATGAAAGTGATCAGTCTAAAGTTGAGCTGAACTACCACGGATATTTTATAGCTTTTAATTCAGCATATATTTCAAAATTTTCTTTATAAATCTTCTATAATCTCTGGAACCTTGCATAAATTCTTTTATCATTTCTCAAATTTGCATAACCTTTGCCTAACTTTTCATTGACTTTCAACAGTACGTAAGGTTCTGCACGCAAACAAGGTTGTTTCTAAAAGGTTAGATTCCTCAGTTCAGGGACGATAAAGAAAGACAGCTGTTGATAAGAGGATTAAATAAAACGGGAATAATTCAACAAGTGCTGGTCAACCAAGACGGACATTCCAATTTCTTCACATGCTTCCTCAGGTCATCTAACGACTATTCACAATGACTTTAATTTACTTCGTGGCTCTACCTCTAAGATTTCCATTAATTTATGTATCTGAAGGTAGTTTTTTTATATAAACTTTTTATGCGCTTAAGATAAACTTTTTGGACATATTTACACACTTTAATCTTAAATTTAAATATCTCTTTAATCCGAATACAGTAAACCTGTCTATAGCGCTCCCTCTTTATAGCGCTCTATTTTAAATACGTAGTACGATGCGATTTACATTTAAAGTGACCTGTCTATAGCACCCCCTCTCTATAGCACACTATTTTGGTAGGTCCCAAGAGGAGGCGCTATAGACAGGTTTAACTGTATTTGAAAATATTTTAAAATTAAATCCAATCTTAATTCTGAAAATATTTTAAAATATTTTTAAAAATTTAAATAATATTTATTTATTAAAAATGAGAAACAGATTCAAAAATTGAAATATATTTTCATTGTTTTACATGCGACGCATTCTTGAGTGCTTTCGATAGGATCAAGGTTTATTAGATATTAAAAATAAGTGAAAATATTATAAATACCCAAAGAGTGAACTTTTCAGGGATTCAATTGACAAAATAAAAATTCAGACCCCACTAGAGAAAAATTATACCATGTTCCAGACCTATTCACAATACCAAACTCACACCGGAAGTACTGGAAACTCTCAGGCGACGCAGTCAGCTGCTTATGCCCAAGAACAGGCTACAGGTTCAACTACAGAGCAAACTGTTCAATCTAAAGAGAATATTGGTACCCAGTATCAATCTACAGCCAGCTACCAAAACGCTTTAGGACAAGCTATGGGCAACTACCAAACCGCTTTGGCCCAGTCCCAAGCTACAGCTAGTTACCAAACTGCAGCTGCTCAGTCTTCAAACACAGGTTACTACCAAAACACTGTAGCTGGGCTCCAAGCTACAAGCATGTATCCAACCGCTGCAGTCCAGGCTCCAGCTACAAATATCTACGGAAGCGCTTCAGTCCAGGCTCCAGCTACAAATATCTACCCAACCGCTGCAGTCCAGGCTCCTGCTGCTATGAATTACCCGACCACTGCCCAGCCAAATGCCTATACCCAGAATCAGACTTACCTATTTGATCCAAGTTACTACCAAAAGGCCCTGGCACAGTACCAAGCTACAAGCTACTACTACCCAACCTCTGCACAGACCCCAGGTTTTAACCCAACAGCCGTTGCCCAGCTCCCAGCCCAGTACCAAACAACCTCTGTGGCCCAAGCTACAGGCCAATACCAAACAACCTCTGTGGCCCAAGCTACAGGCCAGTACCAAACAACCTCTGTAGCCCAAGCCACAGGCCAGTACCAAACAACCTCTGTGGCTCAACCTACGACAACCTCTGTGGCCCAAGCGACAGGCCAGTACCAAACAACATCTGTGGCCCGAGCTACAGGCCAGTACCAAACAACCTCTGTGGCCCAACCAGATTCTAAGGAGCAGACTTACAGTCAAGCTGCAGGCTATTATCCAACTTCCAATGTCCAGCAAAGTAACATGAAACAGACTGTTGCCCAGTCTACAGGCCAGTATCCAGCAGCTGGTGCCCAGACCTATCCTGCAGGCTACCTACCATATGAACAGACTTACAACAAACCCAAGGCTGAAGGACTCCTCCCAACCCCCGATGAAGACCTATCTACACAACCCTCCCCTGCGTCGTACAACAATTTCCCACCACCGCCTTTCATGAGTCGTCCACAGAGCCAGGCCTATGGTGAATACCAACAATCCAACCAGAGCTTTGCCCCCCGTGCAGGATACAGGGGCGGGTACAACCAGCCTCGTGCAGGATACGATGGTCCCCTACAGCACGGTGTTCACAGAGGCGGGTACAACCAACCTCGTGCAAGATTCAACGGCCCCCCACACCCGAACGGTGGCCACAGAGGCGGGTACAACCAACCTCGTGCAAGATTCAATGGCCCCCAACAGCACGGTGGGTACAGAGGCGGGTACAACCCCACCCCTAGAAGTGATATGGTGGAGATCAAGGACGCCGTGTACGTGGCGGACCTACCTAAGGATGTCACCATTCAGCAGATGGAAGAGGTTTTCGGACCCATGGGAACCTTCAAGAAAGACAAGAGGACCGACGGACCAAGAATCATTATTCACACAGACCGCGAAACAGGCGAAGTGAAGGGAACAGCCACGGTGGCCTACGAAAGCGAAGAATCCGCTCAGGCCGCTGTCAGGGATCTCAACGACAAGGAATTCCTGGAAACAGGCTGCAGTATCAAGGTGATGTTAGCAAAAAGGCGTGAGAATGCTCAGCCGCCTAGAAACAACAGAGCTCCCGACTGGCCATGTCCTGGTTGCAACAACCGCAACTTCGGATGGCGTACCACCTGCAACAGATGTCAGGAACCCCGGCCACAGGGCGACATGCTTCCACAGGGAGATTTCAGAGGGCATCGTGGCTTCCGACCATACTGAAAGTATATAGCGCATGTTACTGAAAACTGAATTGTTAGTCTAAAATATATACTTGTATATACATCAATAAATAACTTTTTAATATATTTCAATTAGAAGCTTTTATTCGACTTGCCTTCCTACCTTTCTCTGTTTAAAAATTTTGTTATCAATTATTTTATATATATATATATATATATTTTCAGATCACGCCTAAATATTTGAATACCACCGTAATCCAACGAATAATGTAGGTTTCAGGTAGTTGGCAAGTTTGTTAAGTAGACAAAAAGGTAGAATCCAATTATCTCCAGTCTAAATAAAATAAAAGTTTATAAAAAGGGGGAGAGGAAAAAAATCCAGTATAATCCCCCTAGTAAAAGACACCTAATTTCAGAACGAAACTGTTCTTTGTAAAGAGGTGTCCTCTAGCGCGAGTGTCTTCTTAAGGAAGTTCTACTTCACATCGATTTTATTTTAACATCTTAATCTGTTCAATGTAATGACTTGGCATGTGTTATGTGTAATGTGAAGATCACTAATGGACTCTAACACTATATATGACCACAGGTAGAACAATAGAGGAAGTCAAAGAAGATTTGTTTACTCCAGAATGGGCACAAAGTCGTCAGTATATTCTGATATAGATAAATTAACAAAGGACATCATACTTCTTTGTAACTTCTTCAAATCTGTTGAAGGAACTGAGAGAGAGAAAGAGAGAGATAAGAAGCACGATATTGTAGTGTACACATAAATGTAGTATATAATTGTAAGTATAAAAGCATAGAGCGCCTCTCCCGTCAAAATAAACGTCAAAACTAGACGCCATCTATTGACCATCACCGAAAACTAGCGGCTTCATGTTGGTGACAAAGCCATAACACCAGTTTTTACACACTGAGAAGTGTCCACCTGAAGACCAAGGTTTAGAGCTAATGGCCCTATTTAGTCCATAGTCTCCAAGTGGATACTTCTCAGTTTTCCAAAGCTGGTGCTGTGGCTTTCTCACCGATTCGAGGACGCTAGTTTGCAGCGACGGTCAATAGATGGCCTCTAGTGTTGACGTTTATTTTCACGGGAGAGGCGCCCTATGTTTTTATAGATCAATTTTCTCACGGAAAAATTTCCATCTAAATTGTATATATATGTGTATTCAATCGGGAATATCAATGTGGGGCGTTATGGACCTAATCAATGTTTGCCAAACGAGGGTCTAACATGTACAGTCGCGCAACTTGACAGCCGTGTAGACTAATAGAACGAAGATACTTCTGACTCTTCTTTCTTTCAATGCCAACAGATGCCAGAGAGATATGGTTTTATGGTCTACTAGCCAATGTGTATATTTTTGAGCCCAAAAATAAATGTAGCAAGCAGAAAATCCGCGATGCTCTATAGCAAAGTACCTGTAGTGAGCCACCGGGAACTGAAAATACATGGTATGTCCCATAAGTTCCCGGACTGGGTCCATAAAAAAATAAATAAATGAAAAATGTAAATGAATTTGACTATTATAGAAAAAATAACTGACTACACGGTGGTACTAATATCGAGGCGGTACGTGCACGCGCCCCAAAGTTATTCAAATTTATTTAAAGGTTACACATAGCGCTGCGGCGATTTTACGATGGAACGAAAATTGAAGCAGAGGATTTGCATAGAATTTTGTGTGAAACTTCAAATATCAGCAACCGAAACTTTTTAAATGCTTAATAAAGCATTCCTCAAAGAGAACAATTGTTTTTGAATGGCATTCTAGATTTAAAGCTGGCAGAATTTCCATTGAAGATGATCTTCGTCAAGGACGCCCAAAAATTTCAAAGGACTGATGAAAATGTGCAAAAAATCACCGATTTGATAAAAGAAAATCCTCGAACCACTTTGCTGGAGCTAGAGCAAGACACAGGCATCTCTAAAACAACGATTGGAAGGATCGTAACCAAATCAAAAAGACTCCTGCAAAATTCATCCCAAGATTCCTCACTAATGAGCAAAAACTGTTTCAGCTTGCAACCTGTGAGGACATGTTGGAAATGACAAGAACGGATCCGGAATGGAAAGACAAGATAATCACAGGCTACGAGACATGGGTCTATGGCTATGATCCTGAAACCAAGCATCAATCTGCCGAGTGGAGATGTCAGGGTGAGCTTAGACCCAAAAAATCCAGATTATTGAAATCCAGAAAAAAGGTGTTGCTGGTCGCTTTTTTGGATAAAAAGGGCATTTTTCATCACGAGTATCTTCCTGCAGGCCAAACAGTTATCAAGGATATGTATTTGGGCATTCTTCGCCGTCTAAGGGAAGCGATTCGAAAAAAAAAGGCCAGAAAAATGGACTAATGGTGGCTGGATCCTACACCATGACAATGCTCGCCCTCACACAGCGCACTTGATGACTAGCTTTTTGGCGAAAAACGGGACACAAATCCTACTTCAACTACCCTATTTCCCAGACATCGCACCAAATGACTTTTTCCTGTTCCCCAAATTTAAAGCAGTTCTAAAAGGAAGACATTTTGACACCAGGGATGACATAATAGAAAAATCGCCGTTAGCATTGAAGAGCATTCCAAAAGAGGCTTATAAAAACTGTTTCGACAATTGGGAGAAACGATGGCGCTGGTGCGTTGAAGCAAGGGGGGGATTACTTTGAAAAGTTTTAATAAAATTTTTTTTAAAAATCTTACCTTTTTTTTATGGACCCAGTCCAGGAACTTATGGGACATACCTTGTAAATAGATAAAAAGGAATATTCCGACGGCCCCATACCTTCAGATATTCCTAGCCGGAAAATCAAATGTTTTTTTTTTCAGGGCCGCGCTGGCGGTCAAGGGAGAAAGATAATAGGCTAAAAACCCAATTAATGGTAAAAAAACCCAACTTTTTGAAATTATAAAAAACACCCCAACAAAAAAGAGGAATTCTAAACTATGTACCTTCCAATTCCTTCTGAAGGGCAGCTTTCTAATTCCTTCTGCAGGGCAGCTTCTTCCACCACTGGACACTTTCCGTCGTCGACTACTATGAAAGTGATCAGTCTAAAGTTGAGCTGAACTACAATATCTAGCACCACGGATATTTTATAGCTTTTAATTCAGCATATATTTCAAAATTTTCTTTATAAATCTTCTATAATCTCTAGAACTTTGCATAAATTCTTTTATCATTTCTCAAATTTGCATAACCTTTGCCTAACTTTTCATTGACTTTCAACAGTAAGTAAGGTTCTGCACGCAAACAAGGTTGTTCAAAAAAAGGTTAGATTCTTCAGTTCAGGGAAGATAAAAGAAAGACAGGGAAAGAAGATAAAATAGAACGGGAATAATTTAACAAGTGCTGGTCAACCAAGAGGGACATTTCAATTCCTTCACATGCTTCCTCGGGTCGTTTAATGACTTTTCACAATGACTTTGGTTTCCTTCGTGGCTGTACCTCTAGGATTGCCAATGATTTATGTATCTGAGGGCAGTTTTTATATAAACTTTTTTATGCGATGACAATCAACCTTTTAAACATATATTTACACACTGGAATTTTAAATTTAAATATCTTAAATCCGAATACAGTTAAACATGTCTATAGCGCCCGATTTTAAATTCGTAGTACGATGCGATTTACATTAAAAGTGACCTGTCTATAGCACCCTTTCTCATAGCACCATATTTTGTGGTGAGTCCCAAGAGGAGGCGCTATAGACAGGTTTAACTGTATTTGAAAATATTTTAAAATTAAATCCAATCTTAATTCTGAATATTTAAAAATATTTTTTAAAAATTAAATAATATTTATTTATTAAAAATGAGAAACAGATTTTAAAAATTGAAATATATTTTCATTGTTTTACATGCGATGCATTCTTTAGTGCTTTCGATAGGATCAAGGTTTATTAGATATTAAAAATAAGTGAAAATATTATAAATACCCAAAGAGTGAACTTTTCAAGGATTCAATTGACAAAATAAAAATGCAGACCCCACTAGATAAAAATTATACCATGTTCCAGACCTATTCACAATACCAAACTCACACCGGAAGTACTGGAAACTCTCAGGCGACGCAGTCAGCTGCTTATGTCCAAGAGCAGGCTACAGGTTCAACTACAGAGCAAACTGTTCAATCTAAAGAGAATATTGGTACCCAGTATCAATCTACAGGCAGCTACCAAAACGCTGTAGGACAAGCTATGGGCAACTACCAAACCGCTTTGGCCCAGTCCCAAGCTACAGCTAGTTACCAAACTGCAGCTGCTCAGTCTTCAAACACAGGTTACTACCAAAACACTATAGCTGGGCTCCAAGCTACAAGCATGTACCCAACCTCTGCAGTCCAGGCTTCAGCTACAAATATCTACCCACCCGCTGCAGTCCAGGTTCCGGCTGCTATGAATTACCCGACCACTGCCCAGCCAAATGCCTATACTCAGAATCAGACTTACCTCTTTGATCCAAGTTACTACCAAAAGGCCCTGGCACAGTACCAAGCTACAAGCTATTACTACCCAACCTCTGCACAGACCCCAGGTTTTAACCCAACAGCCGTTGCCCAGCTCCCAGCCCAGTACCAAACAACCTCTGTGGCCCAAGCGACAGGCCAGTACCAAACAACCTCTGTGGCCCAAGCTACAGGCCAGTACCAAACAACCTCTGTGGCCCAAGCTACAGGCCAGTACCAAACAACCTCTGTGGCCCAAGCTACAGGCCAGTACCAAACAACCTCTGTAGCCCAAGCTACAGGCCAGTACCAAACAACCTCTGTAGCCCAAGCTACAGGCCAGTACCAAACAACCTCTGTGGCCCAACCTACGACAACTTCTGTGGCCCAACCAGATTCTAAGGAGCAGACCTACAGTCAAACTCCAGGCTATTATCCAACTTCCAATGTCCAGCAAAGTAACGTGAAGCAGACTGTTGCCCAGTCTACAGGCCAGTATCCAGCAGCTGGTGCCCAGACCTATCCTGCAGGCTACCTACCATATGAACAGACTTACAACAAACCCAAGGCTGAAGGACTCCTCCCAACCCCCGATGAAGACCTATCTACACAACCCTCCCCTGCGTCATACAACAATTTCCCACCACCGCCTTTCATGAGTCGTCCACAGAGCCAGGCCTATGGTGAATACCAACAATCCAACCAGAGCTTTGCCCCCCGCGCAGGATACAGGGGCGGGTACAACCAGCCTCGTGCAGGATACGATGGTCCCCTACAGCACGGTGTTCACAGAGGCGGGTACAACCAACCTCGTGCAAGATTCAATGGCCCCCAACAGCACGGTGGCCACAGAGGCGGGTACAACCAACCTCGTGCAAGATTCAATGGCCCCCAACAGCACGGTGGATACAGAGGCGGGTACAACCCCATCCCTAGAAGTGATATGGTGGAGATCAAGGACGCCGTGTACGTGGCGGACCTACCTAAGGATGTCACCATTCAGCAGATGGAAGAGGTGTTCGGACCCATGGGAACCTTCAAGAAAGACAAGAAGACCGACGGACCAAGGATCTTTATTCACACAGACCGCGAAACAGGCGAAGTGAAGGGAACAGCCACGGTGGCCTACGAAAGCGAAGAATCCGCTCAGGCCGCTATCAGGAATCTCAACGACAAGGAATTCCTGGAAACAGGCTGCAGTATCAAGGTGATGTTAGCAAAAAGGCGTGAGAATGCTCAGCCGCCTAGAAACAACAGAGCTCCCGACTGGCCATGTCCTGGTTGCAACAACCGCAACTTCGGATGGCGTACCACCTGCAACAGATGTCAGGAACCCCGGCCACAGGGCGACATGCTTCCACAGGGAGATTTCAGAGGGCATCGTGGCTTCAGACCATACTGAAAGTATATAGCGCATGTTACTGAAAACTGAATTGTTAGTCTAAAATATATATTTGTATATACACCAATAAATAACTTTTTAATATATTTCAATTAGAATCTTTTATTCGACTTGCCTTCATACCTTTCTCTGTTTAAAAATTTTGTTATCAATTATTTTAGATATTTTTCCAGATCACGCCTAAATATTTGAACACCACCGTAATCCAACGAATAATGTAGGTTTCAGGTAGTTGGCAAGTTTGTTAAGTAGACAAAAAGGTAGAATCCAATTATCTCCAGTCTAAATAAAATAAAAGTTTATAAAAAGGGGGAGAGGAAAAAAATCCAGTATAATCCCCCTAGTAAAAGACACCTAATTTCAGAACCAAACTGTTCTTTGTAAAGAGGTGTCCTCTAGCGCGAGTGTCTTCTTAAGGAAGTTCTACTTCACATAGATTTTATTTTAACATCTTGATCTGTTCAATGTTATGACTTGGCATGTGTTTCTGTAATGTGAAGATTACTATTGGACTCTAACACTATATATGACCACAGGTAGAACAATAGAGGAAGTCAAAGAAGATTTGTTTACTCCAGAATGGGCACAAAGTCGTCAGTATATTCTGATATAGATAAATTAACTAAGTACATCATACTTCTATATAACTTCTTCAATTCTGTTGAAGAAACTGATAAAAAGCATGAGATTGTAGTGTATACATAAATGTAGTATATAATTGTAAGTATAAAAGCATAGAGCGCCTCTCCCGTCAAAATAAACGTCAAAACTAGACGCCATCTATTGACCTTCACCGAAAACTAGCGGCTTCATTTTGGTGACAAAGCCATAACACCAGTTTTTACACACTGAGAAGTGTCCACCTGAAGACCAAGGTTTAGAGCTAATGGCCCTATTTAGTCCATAGTCTCCAAGTGGATACTTCTCAGTTTTCCAAAGCTGGTGCTGTGGCTTTCTCACCGTATCGAGGACGCTAGTTTGCGGCGACGGTCAATAGATGGCGTCTAGTTTTGACGTTTATTTTCACGGGAGAGGCGCCCTATGTTTTTATAGATCAATTTTCTCACGGAAAAATTTCCATCTAAATTGTATATATATGTGTATTCAATCGGGAATATCAATGTGGGGCGTTATGGACCTAATAGAGGCTTTTTGTTGTTGATCTGTTGATCAATGTTTGCCAAACGAGGGTCTAACATGTACAGTCGCGCAACTTGACAGCCGTGTAGACTAATAGAACGAAGATACATCTGACTCTTCTTTCTTTCAATGCCAACAGATGCCAGAGAGATATGGTTTTATGGTCTACTAGCCAATGTGTATATTTTTGAGCCCAAAAATAAATGTAGAAAGCAGAAAATCCGCGATGCTCTTTAGCAAAGTACCTGTAGTGAGCCACCGGGAACTGAAAATACAAGGTATGTCCCATAAGTTCCCGGACTGGGTCCATAAAAAAATAAATAAATGAAAAATGTAAATGAATTTGACTGTTTATTATAGAAAAAATATCTGGCTACACGGTGGTACTAATATCGAGGCGGTACGTGCACGCGCCCCAAAGTTATTCTAATTTATTTAAAGGTTACACATAGCGCTGCGGCGATTTTACGATGGAACGAAAATTGAAGCAGAGGATTTGCATAGAATTTTGTGTGAAACTTCAAATATCAGCAACCGAAACTTTTTAAATGCTTAATAAAGCATTCCTCAAAGAGAACAATTGTTTTTGAATGGCATTCTAGATTTAAAGCTGGCAGAATTTCCATTGAAGATGATCTTCGTCAAGGACGCCCAAAAATTTCAAAGGACTGATGAAAATGTGCAAAAAATCACCGATTTGATAAAAGAAAATCCTCGAACCACTTTGCTGGAGCTAGAACAAGACACAGGCATCTCTAAAACAACGATTGGAAGGATCGTAACCAAATCAAAAAGACTCCTGCAAAATTCATCCCAAGATTCCTCACTAATGAGCAAAAACTGTGTCGGCTTGCAACCTGTGAGGACATGTTGGAAATGACAAGAACGGATCCGGAATGGAAAGACAAGATAATCACAGGCTACGAGACATGGGTCTATGGCTATGATCCTGAAACCAAGCATCAATCTGCCGAGTGGAGATGTCAGGGTGAGCTTAGACCCAAAAAATCCAGATTATTGAAATCCAGAAACAAGGTGTTGCTGGTCGCTTTTTTGGATAAAAGGGGCATTTTTCATCACGAGTATCTTCCTGCAGGCCAAACAGTTATCAAGGATATGTATTTGGGCATTCTTCGCCGTCTAAGGGAAGCGATTCGAAATAAAAAGGCCATAAAAATGGATTAATGGTGGCTGGATCCTACACCATGACAATGCTCGCCCTCACACAGCGCACTTGATGACTAGCTTTTTGGCGAAAAACGGGACACAAATCCTACTTCAACTACCCTATTTCCCAGACATCGCACCAAATGACTTTTTCCTGTTCCCCAAACTTAAAGCAGTTCTAAAAGGAAGACATTTTGACACCAGGGATGACATAATAAAAAAATCGCCGTTAGCATTGAAGAGCATTCCAAAAGAGGCTTATAAAAACTGTTTCGACAATTGGGAGAAACGATGGCGCTTGTGCGTTGAAGCAAGGGGGGATTACTTTGAAAAGTTTTAATAAAAAAAAAATTAAAAAATCTTACCTTTTTTTTTATGGACCCAGTCCAGGAACTTATGGGACATACCTTGTAAATAGATAAAAAGGAATATTGCGACGGCCCCATACCTTCAGATATTCCTAGCCGGAAAATCAAATGTTTTTTTTTTTCAGGGCCGCGCTGGCGGTCAAGGGAGAAAGAGAATAAGCTAAAAACCCAATTAATTGTTTAAAAAAACCCAACTTTTTGAAATTATAAAAAACACCCCAACAAAAAAGAGGAATTCTAAACTATGTACCTTCCAATTCCTTCTGAAGGGCAGCTTTCTAATTCCTTCTGCAGTGCAGCTTCTTCCACCACTGGACACTCTCCGTCGTCGACTACTATGAAAGTGATCAGTCTAAAGTTGAGCTGAACTACCACGGATATTTTACAGCTTTTAATTCAGTATATATTTCAAATTTTTCTTTATAAATCTTTTATAATCTCTAGAACCTTGCATAAATTCTTTTATCATTTCTCAAATTTGCATAACCTTTGCCTAACTTTTCATTGACTTTCAACAGTACGTAAGGTTCTGCACGCAAACAAGGTTGTTCCTAAAAGGTTAGATTCCTCAGTTCAGGGAAGATAAAAGAAAGACAGCTGTTGATAAGAGGATTAAATAGAACGGGAATAATTCAACAAGTGCTGGTCAACCAAGACGGACATTCCAATTCCTTCACATGCTTCCTCAGGTCAGCTAATGATTATTCACAATGACTTTGGTTTCCTTTGTGGCTCTTCCTCTAGGATTGCCATTAATTTATGTATCTGAAGGTAGTTTTTTTATATAAACTTTTTATGCGCTTACGGTCAACTTTTTGAACATATTTACATACTGGAATTTGAAATTTAAATATCTCTTAAATCCGAATACAGTTAAACCTGTCTATAGCGCTCCCTCTAAAGAGCGCCTACCTCTTTATAGCGCCCGATTTTAAATACGCAGTACGATGCGATTTACATTAAAAGTGACCTTTCTATAGCACACCCTCTCTATAGCACCCTATTTTGTGTTGAGTCCCAAGCCCCTCTTGGGCGCTATAGAGTGGTTGAAATTTGAAAATATTTTAAAAATTAAATCCAATCTTAATTCTGAATATTTAAAAATATTTTAAAAAAATTAAATAATATTTATTTATTAAAAATGAGAAACAGATTTTGAAATTTGAAATATATTTTCATTGTTTTACATGCGACGCATTCTTGAGTGCTTTCGATAGGATCAAGGTTTATTAGATATTAAAAATAAGTGAAAATATTATAAATTCCCAAAGAGTGAACTTTTCAGGGATTCAATTGACAAAATAAAAATACAGACCCCACTAGAGAAAAATTATACTATGTTCCAGACCTATTCACAATACCAAACTCACACCGGAAGTACTGGAAACTCTCAGGCGACGCAGTCAGCTGCTTATGCCCAAGAGCAGGCTACAGGTTCAACTACAGAGCAAACTGTTCAATCTAAAGAGAATATTGGTACCCAGTATCAATCTACAGGCAGCTACCAAAACGCTGTAGGACAAGCTATGGGCAACTACCAAACCGCTTTGGCCCAGTCCCAAGCTACAGCTAGTTACCAAACTGCAGCTGCTCAGTCTTCAAACACAGGTTACAACCAAAACACTATAGCTGGGCTCCAAGCTACAAGCATGTACCCAACCTCTGCAGTCCAGGCTTCAGCTACAAATATCTACCCACCCGCTGCAGTCCAGGTTCCGGCTGCTATGAATTACCCGACCACTGCCCAGCCAAATGCCTATACTCAGAATCAGACTTACCTCTTTGATCCAAGTTACTACCAAAAGGCCCTGGCACAGTACCAAGCTACAAGCTACTACTACCCAACCTCTGCACAGACCCCAGGTTTTAACCCAACAGCCGTTGCCCAGCTCCCAGCCCAGTACCAAACAACCTCTGTGGCCCAAGCTACAGGCCAGTACCAAACAACCTCTGTGGCCCAAGCTACAGGCCAGTACCAAACAACCTCTGTGGCCCAAGCTACAGGCCAGTACCAAACAACCTCTGTGGCCCAAGCTACAGGCCAGTACCAAACAACCACTGTGGCCCAAGCTACAGGCCAGTACCAAACAACCTCTGTGGCCCAATCTACAGGCCAGTACCAAACAACCTCTGTGGCCCAACCTACGACAACTTCTCTGGCCCAACCAGATTCTAAGGAGCAGACTTACAGTCAAGCTGCAGGTTATTATCCAACTTCCAATGTCCAGCAAAGTAACGTGAAACAGACTGTTGCCCAGTCTACAGGCCAGTATCCAGCAGCTGGTGCCCAGACCTATCCTGCAGGCTACCTACCATATGAACAGACTTACAACAAACCCAAGGCTGAAGGACTCCTCCCAACCCCCGATGAAGACCTATCTACACAACCCTCCCCTGCGTCATACAACAATTTCCCACCACCGCCTTTCATGAGTCGTCCACAGAGCCAGGCCTATGGTGAATACCAACAATCCAACCAGAGCTTTGCCCCCCGTGCAGGATACAGGGGCGGGTACAACCAGCCTCGTGCAGGATACGATGGTCCCCTACAGCACGGTGTTCACAGAGGCGGGTACAACCAACCTCGTGCAAGATTCAATGGCCCCCAACAGCACGGTGGCCACAGAGGCGGGTACAACCAACCTCGTGCAAGATACAATGGCCCCCAACAGCACGGTGGCCACAGAGGCGGGTACACCCAACCTCGTGCAAGATTCAATGGCCCCCAACAGCACGGTGGATACAGAGGCGGGTACAACCCCACCCCTAGAAGTGATATGGTGGAGATCAAGGACGCCGTGTACGTGGCGGACCTACCTAAGGATGTCACCATTCAGCAGATGGAAGAGGTGTTCGGACCCATGGGAACCTTCAAGAAAGACAAGAGGACCGACGGACCAAGAATCTTTATTCACACCGACCGCGAAACAGGCGAAGTGAAGGGAACAGCCACGGTGGCCTACGAAAGCGAAGAATCCGCTCAGGCCGCTGTCAGGGATCTCAATGACAAGGAATTCCTGGAAACAGGCTGCAGTATCAAGGTGATGTTAGCAAAAAGGCGTGAGAATGCTCAGCCGCCTAGAAACAACAGAGCTCCCGACTGGCCATGTCCTGGTTGCAACAACCGCAACTTCGGATGGCGTACCACCTGCAACAGATGTCAGGAACCCCGGCCACAGGGCGACATGCTTCCACAGGGAGATTTCAGAGGGCATCGTGGCTTCCGACCATACTGAAAGTATATAGCGCATGTTACTGAAAACTGAATTTGTAGTCTAAAATATATACTTGTATATACATCAATAAATAACTTTTTAATATATTTCAATTAGAAGCATTTATTTAATTTGCCTTCACACACATATCTGTCTTGAAAATAGAGCAATCCTTAATTAAAAAGGAATATATTGGATCAAAATATCATTTATTTTACCAATATTTCAGTTGGCTGAACGCCAACCTTTATCAAGGTGTTATAACATTTTAAAGTGTGTCAACAACAGGTTATAACACCTTGATAAAAGTTGGCGTTCAGCCAACTGAAATATTGGTAAAATAAATGATATTTTGATCCAATATATGCCTTTTTAATTAAACATATCTGTCTCTCCAAATAATTATTTTTCATATATTTTCAGAATACGCCTAAATATTGGAACACTTCACCGATCCAACGAATAATGTAGGTTTCTAGGTAGTTGGCAAGTCTGTTAAGTAGACAAAAAAGAAGTAATCCAAATTTCTCCAGACTAAATAAAATAAAAGTTTTATAAAAAGAGGGAGAGGAGAAAATATACAGTAGAACCTCCCTGTAAAAGACACCTAATTGCAGAGCCAAAGTGTCCTTTAGAGAGAGGTGTTCTCTTACCAGAGGGTTTCTTATAGTAAAAAATGGTAATTTTGTAAATGGAAACTGTCCTTTGTAGAGAGGTGTCCTCTAACGCGATAGTCTTCTCATGGAGGTTCTATTGTATTAGTGATGAAAACTGTCCTTTGTAGAGAGTGGCCTATCATGGAGGTCTACTGTAATCTAAAAAAGAAAGGTAGAAAAACGATAATCTTAAATATATATATAAATGTATAAACAAGAAATTGGAGGAATTCAAATAATATGCTAAAAAAAATAAGAAAAAAATTTGATAGGAAATATTTTTAATGTAGAAAATGAAGATGCAGAATTATTTTTAGAATATATATTTGATAATCTAGATAAATTCGAAAAGAATTAATAAAACTGATCTTGTTTCAAAATGACCGCTCGAAAAGAGAGCAATCTAGATTATAATATTTACAATAATAATTTATATATTGGGTGTTCAAGTATGACTCAGCGGTTTTTTCGGTTAGAAATTCTAATGAAATTGAAACAAAATTATGCTTGAAATTTATTTAAAAATAATTGTCATCGTTAGATACAACATTCTCCCTTTATTTTATTTCAACACACAAAACGCGATATCCCGGCTTGGGATAATTGCGTCGATTTACATTTTTTTAAACAGAAGCAGTTATAAACATATTATACAAGAAAATGTAATCAAAAATAAAAAAAGAGAAGAGCAATAAGATATATTAGGAACCTGAACCTTTCAGGTTAGAAAGATAATCATAAATACATCTACAAAAATTGTTAAATCTATGATAATTTTCTCTGCTATTTACAAATTGATATAGATCTACAACATTATTTATTGTCTGTTGTCTAGCGGTGAAAAAGAGTGGGCATTCCAGCAGTAGGTGTCTCGAGTCCTGGAATTCGTTGCCTATTATATACATTCTCACTTAATTTGGGTAGTTTATGGATGCCATCAAAAAAATAAAAAAAAGTTTTGGTTTCGAGGCAATCCATTCATCAAGCCAATTTTCAACTTCTTCGCGATTCTGGAAGCACTGGTCAGCCAGCCCATGTGCTATCGACCGGTAGAGGTGATAATCCGATGGAGCGATGTCTGGAGAGTATGGCGGACGACTTCCCATTTGAAGTTTTTCAGGTGTGTATTACCGGTTGTGCGACATGTGGACTTACGTTGTCATGAAGCAGTATCGACTTGTCATGTCGTTCCGCCCATTCTGGTCGTTTGTCTACGATTTCTTGGCGTAACTGCGTTAATTGTTGTTGGTAGCGATGAGCAGTGACGCCTGGTTGCAGAAGTTCATAGTAAAGTATGCCATGCTGATCCCACCAGATGCACAGAAGAACCTTCTTGCCGTGAATATTGGGTTTGGCGGTCGAAGTTACCGGCTGTCCTTAGACATACCCATGATTTATTGAGCTACAGATTGTCAAAATAAACCCATTTTTCGTCTCCAGTTATAATACGATGAAGAAAATACTTTCTTTGAAACCTTTCAAACAAGATTTCAGATATCGTTCTTCAATTTTTCTTGTTATTTTCATTCAATTTTTGAGGCAACTATTTTTCTTACTTTTACATTTTTCCCACAGCATGCAAACAAAATGAAACAGCTTGTCAAGTGACGTTGAGAGAAGCCGTTAACTGTTTTTGTGATTAAGCATCGTCTTCATCCAATTATGCTTGAAGTTCCTCATCCTCGAACATTTTGGCGGCTTTCAGCTTTCGTTGTCGTTGACGTCAAAATCTCCAGATTTGAATCGTTTAAACCACTCTTGACAGGTTCTTAATTAAAACCATTGTTGCCATAGGGTTTATAGAGCATTTGATGAGCTTCAGTTTTGCTTTTCCTGAAGATGAAGATGAAAGAGCAAAGTTTCCCGCAAATGAGACTTTCCAGGCATAAATTTAGACATCTAAAGAACTTAGAATAAAAATGCACATAAGATTTGATATCAAGTATTACATATAAATAGCTAGCGTTTAAGACGTAGAAATCGATACAAAACAAAGCAAATAGGTAAAAGTTTGTTCATGTAAATTTATAATGAATTAAATAAAAACGCGGAGTCATTTTTGCGCATCCAATAATAAAAGTATTAGGTAGCAATAAATAAGAACAGAAAAAATGCAAAAAAAATAAAATCAACTCTATTAGTCTTTCACGAGAGACCACCCAAACACAGGCTCTCCCTGGTCTCTCGCTTTTACAATTTTAATTACTATCTTTATCGTTATATAAAAGCTTTTTCTTAAAAGTTATTAATTATTTTTGTTTTAGAATCATTCTATATTTCTGCATGGAGAATCTGTATAAGACTAAAAGGTCTTAATAAAGCTTTTTGTTGTTGTTTTAGAATCTGAATACACAATGTATGAGCTTTCCAAAAATGCTTAAAACATATGGTAATAATAACACAGAAATACAAATGCTGTGGATTTAGAACTAAGTCGAATTTCAGACAAACTTTTGGTATAAGGAATGAAAGCACGAATGTTTCTTTTACCCATAAAACAAATTTCTACTATCCTGACTGCGATGAAAAAACAGTCTGGTTGATTACATTTGCGAAAACGCTGGGAGGTTTCACCACAGATGAGCCAAGTTCTTCTAATATAAATTTTCATTGCAGTAAGGATAGTAGAAGTTTGCTTTATGTGTAAAACACTTGTATCCACATTCTAAAACAAGAATAATGAATACTTTTTAAGAAATAGCTTTTATTTAATGATAGATGAAAATTAAAATTGTAAAAGCGTTTTATTCAAAATGGACTAAAAAAGAAGAAATTATAATTATTTCAGATATCAGATATTGGTTTTCAATATACTCTTAAAAAGCACTTAGAAGTTTGATATTTGATACCCCAAAGACCTGTTAACTACCTCAAAGTGGCGGGGGTGACCCTGGACAGGTGAAGTATGTCTCCTGGTACCCAAGGCTGTCTCACTGTGTCCAGCTAACATCCCTACCTACATCAGATGTTTCATCAACAGACATATAAATACTCCAATGAATTATGCTCACCACCACTACCATATTTGGTATACTTGCTCAAACCCGATGACAATGCAATTTTCTAGAATTTCTGACTTCTGGGTGGTCGAGAATTGACTAATTTCTATTTTTCCTTTTAAACATTGTGATCGATTTTTAATAAACCAGGCTGCCAAAAAGGCCATTAAATATGATATTCCTTCATATTTTACAGAACTTTCAAAGAATCTGATTAAAAACTTAGCAAACAATTTGCCCAACAATTATGGACCGATAATGTACCTCTAACTAATCAAACCAACATCTGAGAAAATTATCTACTAATTTAAGACATCTTTAAAAAAAACTCAGAAAAATACAACAACGAACATCAACCACAATTATATTATAAGGACATGGAATTGCCTATACAGTTAAACCTGTCTATAGCGCCCCCTCTTGGGACTCACCAAAATAGGGTGCTATAGAGAGAGGGTGCTATAGACAGGTCACTTTTAATGTAAATAACATCGTACTACATATTTAAAATCGGGCGCTATAGAAAGGGAGGCGCTATTTAGAGGGAGCTCTATAGACAGGTTTAACTGTACTTTAAACTTTAAAATATCAATTTAAAAAACAAAGCTATGAAAAAGTCTAATGGCCAAGCTGGTGAGATAATTGTTGTGGAAATATAGGAAAACTTAGAGAGATATATTTTTTACCCAGGTTCCTGGAGCGCAGAACACCAACTACCCGGGGAGTCCAGCTCACTAGTATGGACTAGTGTTGAGCGCTTTTACTCGCGTCCTGTTTTGATTGCTGAGTTGAACCAGTTGACCAGGAAGTTCCATGCTGAGGTTGAGTCTGGAAGGCTGGCCATAGATCTAGGATTGAGGTGGGTCAGTCCAAGCAGGATAGCTGTTTGTATCCTATGTCTCAGGAATAGGAAAACTTAACACTCTATTAAATAGTGAAAAATTAATTTGAGAAAGACTCAAATGTTTTAATTTGATTAAAACAGATATAAAAATGTCTAAAATAGAAATATTTCAAATTTAAAATAATATATTTCAATAAATGCTAATACTATCTATAATAAAATTGTTAAAATATTTCAAAAAATTTGAAAAATACCGTTTCAAAATGGAAAGGTTGTTTTTAAAGTGTGAAATGTTATCACAAAAATGTAAAATGTTCTCTTAAAATTGCAAAAGCCTATATATGTAAATAAATATTAATATTTAAAACAAATTAGATCACTTTTTATCGATTTAATAATGTGAAAAATTAAAATATATATACAGTCAAACCTGTCTATAGCACCCCCTCTCTATAACACTCTATTTTGGTAAGTCCCAAGAGGGGGCGCTATAGACAGGTTTAACTGTATTTATAAAAAGGTGTTGATTTTAAACACAAAATATCCTGACTACTCAGGGGAGTATTTTAGATGGCAGAGCGCTATCTGGTTAAAATTTATTCCACTAGATGGCGCTATGCCATCTAAAAATCATGTAAGCGGTCAGGATATGCCTTTTTTTGGTTGTTTTTAAAATTTAATAATGTATAAACTTTAGATCTTTTACAGAAAAAAATGATTGTGGTAAGTTTTTTTTTTTGTTGTAATTTTCTATTTTATTTAAAGTAAAAAGTGATACCGCTTATAAAATGAATAAATATTAAAAAGTAAAACATTAGACCAATCAATCAATGAAGGATATAGGACTATATACACAGCCAATCTTAAACAGCTTTAAATATTCATATTAAGCAGCTAAAGTATTTGACAAAACGCTATTTTATTAATAAATCTACTTTCAAAATAATAATTGCCCACAATAAAAGAACTCAGAAACTATCGATAGACCTATATACAAGGTGCGTTCATTAATTTCCAGGACTGGTTAAAAATTAAAATAAATAAAAAAGCTAAAGAATTTTTTTTATACAGAGTTAAATATTGGATATTCGACCACACCTGACTGAAAGCACGAGTCTCGTGGCGCACGCGCCGATCTAAAAATAGAACAAAACAACTTCCTTGTAAGGTTCGCATTTCTAATTTTTAAATGGCCATTTTGGAAGAGCAGAGAATCTGCATTAAGTTTTGTTTTAAATTTAAAAAATGTGCTACTGAGAGGTATGAATTGATTAAAGAAGCTTTTGGCGATGCAGCTTTATCCCGTTCAAGAACTTTTGAAAGGGTTTAACACTTCCTATAAGGTCGGGAAAAGGTAAACGATGATCATCATACTGGGCGTCCAAGATCATTACGTTGCGATGAAAACAAGCTCAAAATAAAGGAATTAATTAAATCTAACAGAAGAATTTCTATTAAAGACTTATCTTCAGAGACTGGACTATCTGTAGGACTGTGTCATCAAATAGTAACAAAAGATTTGGACATGATCCGGACGTCTTCAAAATTTGTTCCCCGGATTCTAACAGAGGAACAAAAGGAGTTTAGACTGGATGTCTGCAAAAACATGGTTGAAATGACTCGGACCGATCCAGAATGGATGCAAAAAATCATTACCGGGGATGAGACATGGGTGTATCAGTATGACCCGGAAACCAAACGTCAATCCAGCCAATGGATTGAAAGAGGGGAACCGAACCCAAAAAGGCAAGATTTACAAAATCCAAAGTCAAGACATTGCTTGTTACATTTTTTTATATTAATGGTTTGGTTCACCATGAATTTATTCCTTTCGGACGTACAATTAATCAAGAGGTTTATTTGGGGATAATGAGGCGCTTAAGGGAGGCAGTGCGCCTTAAAGGACCTGAAAGATGGCAAAACAATGACTGGATACTTCACGTCGATAATGCGCGGCCGCACACAGCCTATGTTGTTTTGCAGTTCTTGGCCAAGCATTCAACCATACAGATCCCTCTCATCCACCCTATTCCCCCGACCTAGCCCCCAATGACCCTTTCCTCTATCCTAAATTGAAAATGAAGTTAAAAGGAAGGGAATTTGACAACGTTGATATGATAAAAGCTGAATCGAAGGCAACCTTGAGGAACCTCTCAAAAGTGATTTTATCTCCTGCTTCGACAATTGGAAAAAAAGATGAAACAGGTGAATAGATGCAGGAGGGGCATATTTTGAGAGAAAATATTAAATTAGTTTATTTATTTATTTTATTTTTTCAAAGATACAGAGCAGTCCTGGAAATTAATGAACGCACCTTGTATATATACATTACACAATCAGTAAAAAAATCTCAGAAGATTTACGCCAAGAATTCTGATTTCCAAGCTTCCAAGAATCTAACATGAGTGTACTTCGACAATCATCTAACTGGTCATGTTGAATCTAGGTGAACAACATGCCGCCCACTGTATCTGGAAAAGCCATAAAGAAGGCTGGCACAGAAAGCTATGTGCACCACCGACAAGAAGAAGTGCAGGAAGAAAGGAAAGCAGAGCATCTACATCTATATCTACAAGGTGATGGTCCACCCTGACACTGGAATCTCCATCAAGGCCATGTCCATCATGAACTCTTTCGTGAACGATATCTTTGAGCGCATTGCTGGCGAGTCGCCTGGCCGACTACAACAAGCGCCACACCAGCAGGGAGATCCTGTCCGCCTTCTTCTACCTGGAGATCTCGCTAAGCACGCCGTTTCTGAGGGAACTGTCACCAAGTACACCTCCAACTCCAAGTAAATTTGGTACTTTCTGACTGGTCATGGTCACGCACGAGAATTCTACACGTAAATTTGAAAAATGATCCGATTTACCCCAACTGCTAGAATGAAGACCAAACAGTGGATCATCTCCTCTTCATCTACTCGGCTTTCTGGTAACAGAGAAATCAAACGGCCACTCTCCTATGAATTATAAATCTCAACCTGGCGCTTTAATGAAAAGTATATCCCTAGAAATAAATCTGCTTGACACTATTGAAGTGACACTATTTGAAGTGTGTCAACAACAAACTCAGCGCCACTAAAGTTTGTTGTTGACACACATTAATATGTTATAATACCTTGGTAAAGGTTGGCGTTCATCCAACTTAAATATTGGTAAAATATATTTTTGATCCAATATATGCCTTTTTATTTAAATATTATTATTTATTTCCAGTTGCAAATAAGACACGCTATATCCGATCTGGATAATTGCGCGTGAAACTATTTACAATAATTCATATTGTAGTAGGTAATAGAATTGTCAAATATAAAATAAACAATTAAGAAAAAGAGCATTGAATAAACATAAACAAATAAGCAACAACATGGGCAGATAGAAGAAATCGCAAGGATCATGGTGCCATAATCAACGAAAGCTGCACCCCTACACCCCATTCCATGAGATCATGGAATTCGTGTAATCTTTACACAAGGGTATAAGAAACAACAACAAAACACAAATTAAACTAAACACCAAATTGTTCCTGCGGAGAAACTGAACAAACTGCTCTTCACCTTATCTATGACTGTCCGAACTTTACAGAAGTGAAACATCGTCTGTTCCCTGATTTAAATGATCTAACTAACACCTCAGCCCCACTTTGTCTATATAAATTTTATGAACTCTGACGAATAATACATGTAAATTTGTAAATATAGGTTTTTAACTTTTAATTAGACAATTGTAATTTATATTTAGACATTTTTCATTTTAATTTAGAAACTTTCATTTTAATTTAGACATTTTTCATTTTAATTTAAACACATGGACTTTTTATAGAAGAGTCGATGCGTCTAAATTAAAATGAAAAATGTCTAAATATAAATTAAAATTGTCTAATTAAAAGTTAAAAACCTATATTTAATCGTAAGTTCTAATTTGTTTGTTGTTTTGTTTCTTCTGTAATAGACGCAAATATTTGAATATCACGCCTGGTTAATTAATAAATTATTAAAAAAAAAACACACACAAATTTAACTGGGTTGATCATATAGAAATATGGAGGAATACAACGAACTGTCTCTGGTTCAAATCACATTAATAGGTACCGCTCAGCAAGAGCAACCTAGTTCATGATAATTGAACAATGAATAATATGTGAAGGTTATCACATATTAAACAAATTTTAACTCGGGATTTAATCCCGGTTCATGACTGTCGGGAATCGAGAGTGTTACCCTCTCATCCACCGACTTTTTTTTTTTCTTCTTTTTTTTTTCTTTTTTTTTTCAACGAACTGTATTGCTAAACAAAAGATAACAGCTTTAATAGAAAAAGGTGAAATGTTCTTCATATAAATTGAAGACCTTTCGACCAGAAATATGATTAGATTTGCTGCCAATCCAAGACTATTGTCGGAAAACAGTTATGCAAATATGTTTTGATGTAGAAAACAATTATGTAAATTTATTTCTATGTTTAATCTATATATATATTATGATGCATTAGCACGCTATCTGTTATGAAAATTCGAAACTATTATAGACGCGTATGATTCTTTTGAATATACTTATTTTAAATTATTCATTTATTTTATAATTTTTATTTTTAAATTAAAAATTAAAAGGCAAACTAGAATAAAATAGCATGTGTAAGCCAGTTAGTGTTGGTGTTAGATCGATCTCAGTCAGGAGTAGAAAGACGCCATTAGAGAAAGGTCTGGGATCAGAAGAAGTTAAGGACGTCTAGGCGAAGCAGAGCCTGGGCGTAGACACGTTTTACACGACAACTACTGTTCACTCTAGGCTACAAATCATCAAGTATTGATCTATTTCAACAAAAATTCTAATTATGCATGGTACATCCTGGTAGACTCTCTGAGAATATATATAAAAAAGAGTTGTCCATTTGTCCTAATACCAAAGTGAAAATCAGTGGACCACCTCTTCTTTCAATTTCTTAGACAATTGACATAAATTTATTGACATCTTGTCATTACATGCAAAAGTGCACAGTCTACATTATTATTTTAATATAATAATAAGATATATACAATTTTAAATAAAAGTCAGTATTGGATCAAAATACAATTCAATTTACCAATATTTCAGTTGGCTGAACGCCAACCTTTTTCAAGGTATTATAACATATTAATGTGTTATATAAAAGGGCGTACCTGGATCTGTAAAGAAAAAAAAATATTTTTTCTCAAAATATTTCGAGAGATTGATCCCTCTGTGCAATAAATTGATAAAGAGGGAGCAATCTCTCGAAATATTTTGAGAAAAAAAAAAAGTTTTTTTTCTTTACAGATCCAGGTACGCCCTTTTATATAATCTTAATTAATGGATCGCCTTTTGACTCAAAATATTAATGTGTATCAACAACAATTTTACACACATTAATATGTTATAATACCTTGAAAAAGGTTGGCGTTCAGCCAACTGAAATGTTGGTAAAATAAATTATATTTTGATCCAATATATGACTTTTCAATTAAAGATCTATTTATGGATTGCTCTATTTTCAAAACAAAAATATATGCAACTATGTAATGAATATGTACATGGCATCTCTGCCACCGCTGCAGAGTTTGGTGGAGAATCACCAGCTGATCTCAAGCGACACAACGTATTTCGTGATCTACGAAGAAAACGTAGATCGCATGCTAGGCCAAGATTCCAATAGGACATCCTCCTAGGAATCTTATGGGTTTTCAGATCGTACATAATATTGTCTATACCTGGACGCCCGCCGACACGCTTCGTGGACCAATTAAAGGAACTCACTGGCTTAACGGTTGCCAAGATGGTACATCGAGCTCTAGACAGAGATAGCTGGCGTCGCATCGTGTTTGGGATGTAATACGTACATTGGGTCACAACGTTCGATCGCAAATAAAATAATCTAATCTACATAATATTGCCAGCTACCCAAGATGTCATTCAGACCTTAGGCCTTTTGTTACATTTACAACGGAGGCGAAGCACGCGATCTACGTTTTCTTCGTGAATCCGAAAAGCGTGGTGTCGCTGGAGACCCGCGGGCGATTCTACACCAAACTCTGAAGCGGTGGCAGAGGCGCCATATGTATATAGAAGCATAGGGCGCCTCTCCCGTCAAAATAAACGTCAAAACCTGACGCCATCTATTGACCGTCGCCGCAACTAGCGGCCTCGGGTAGGTGACAAAGCCACAACACCAGCTTTGGCAAACTGAGAAGCGTCCACCTAGAGACCATGGTTTCGGCTAATGGCCCTCGTCAGTCTTGGCGGACTTTATTCCATGAGATCCACACGGGATCTAATGGAATCTTCATAATCTACCAAAGAGGTGCTTTTCTGGCAAGGTGGCTGGGCCAAATCTATGGCTATGGTGGCCAAATCTATGGTGTTGTGGCTTTGTCACCGACCCGAGGCCGCTAGTTGCGGCGACGGTCAATAGATGGCGTCTGGTATTGACGTTTATTTTGACGGGAGAGGCGCCCTATGCTTCTATGGATCAATTTCCTACCGGCAAATTTTCCATCTATATTTACAACTCAAGAGTCTAGGTACAATTTATGAGATGCCACCAAGAAGATTTATTTATTGGAAGTTTTTTTTTTTTTAGCTATTCCATGCTTGGTATTTCTTAAGACAACGGCCATCTGGTATCTTATGGATATAGAAGACGGGGTAGTTGAAGTTGTTGGTCCACTATTTTGCCTTAATTTTGGCCAATTTGAGTCCTATCTTTGAAAAAAGATTTGCATAATTTTCCTGCATGTATGTACAGTATTTTTGTTGAGGTAAATCCATACTTGATGCGAGAAGAGTAACAAACATGGATTGGCAGTTCGTTGATTTCTGGTTGAAATGTTTTCAACCAAAAGGTATATCCACTTTTTCTGTTCGAGATTTTTTCTTTTATCAAATAGAAGGGTTTACTATCTAACCAATATTTCTTTAATTCAGGAGAATGTATTTTTAATTTATAAATTTCCAAGAAAAAAATTGAATGCTAAGGTCATTGTTAGATTAAATTTTGATTTATCCTTTTTAAAAATAATTTCTCAAATGAAAATCGGTGAATGAGTGGTTAAAACCCTCGATTCCCGACAGCCATGAACCGGGATTGAATCCCGTATTGGAAACTTTGTTTTAATATGTGAATAACCTTCACACATTCATTTTTGCAAATATCATAAGCTAGGTTGCTCTTTTTGAGCATTACATAGTAAAGTTATTTTGTAACAAAATTTCTCAAAAATTTCATTATGTGAAAATATATTTATAACCCAAGTTTCTGGAGCACAGAACGCCAACTACTCAAGACATTTTTAGATTATTAAAAAAAAAAACTTTAGCTGCTCTTTTTGGTTCTAAATTTTGATCTATCTCATTGAAAAAAAAATATCTACTAAAATTATTTTGTTCGTTGTGCGTGTGTTTATAAAATGTTTTGATAATTTTATATATTAAAAAGTTATTATTAAAGTTTAAAATATATTTTTTAAAACTTTATATTATAAAAATTTAATTTTTAAAATGTAAATATTTAAAATTGAATAATTTGTTTATATATATTTAAATATTTATTTATATAAATATTAATCTGTTTTTATTCAATAATCACAAAATCACTCATCATTTTAATTTGTTAACATTATCGTTTGCTTGGAACCTGGGTTATAAGAGATATTGTTAAAAACTTTTAATTATTTTAAAAAATGATGCGCAACAACAATTATTTATCTCCTGACTATCAAAATGTATATTCTAGCTCCTCAATTCCTGTGATTTTTGATCAAAAGGTTTCAAAATATTATTCTTTTGAAGATGCTATCGAGAAAGGAGGATTTGGAACAGTCTTCAGGGCATATAGCAGAGAAACTGGAGAAAAAGTTGCGATTAAAAGGACAAAAAAATGTTCAAGTGCATCGAGCGTTGAAATTGATCATTCTAAAGAAGAGGTTTATATCTCTGTGTATCTGAACCATCCCAATATTGTCTACTGTACAGAGAGCTTCAGCAATCATGGCGAAACTTTCTACTTAGTCATGGAGTACATGTCTTATGATCTACACTATCTCTTATGGGAATGGAAAATCGAATTTAAGATGGGAGAAAAACGTAATATCTTCTCGAGCGTTTGTAGAGGATTGGAGTATCTACATAACAAGAACATAGTTCATCGAGACATCAAAAGTAGCAACATCTTAATCAACAAGAATGGTGATGTTAAGATTGGTGACTTTGGACTGGCCATTGACAAGAACTTCAATCACGGTCCTTACGATCATGGTGTAGGGACTATAACTTATTCTTCACCTGAAGTCCTTCTTGGAGAAAAATCTTATGACAGTTCTGTTGACCTCTGGGGATTAGGAATCATCCTAGTTAACCTGTTTAGAGTTAAGTTGTTCAGATCTGGCTGTGAAAGGGATACTGATCAACTCTATTATATTTCTACATCTGTGGTACATTACCCTTGGAGTTATATTCGAGTATTTTCCAATTTGACTTCGTACCTAAAGTAATCACGGTATTGGCTCCACGGATTCTTCATAGGTACCTGAAGGATTTGCCTGAGAGTGCCAAGATCCTAACGGACAAGCTTCTTCAGTATGATCCTAGAGAGAGACCGTCTGCCAAGGAATGCTTAGAGAGTGACTTTCTCACCGAGGGAGAGATCACGCCTCTAAAGGACCTTTACAAAAGACGAACAACTCGCAAAAGATCCCGAACAAGTCATTAAGACTCTCTCAAATAGATGTGATTGTAATAACCCCTTTGTATTTGCATATTATCGATAGGTGTTTTATCATGTTTGTAACAATCTTCAGTTATTTTGTACTGCTTTTGATGTAATATTATAAATAGATGTAATTTTTTATACTATTTTTGTAGCATTAATAAAAGTTTTATCGAGATAATATAGTAATATGCAAATTATCTCTAATATAATTTAAACAAATTACTATTAAATACATCAAAGCTTTACTTCTGAAGGATAATACTGAGTTGTATAGTCAAAGTGTCCTTTAAAGATAGCTCTAACCAGAAAGCAGTTAATGGGTGAAAATGGTAAATTTTGTGATGAAAATCATCCATTATATACAGATGTACACTCATGAAGGTTTTACTGTATAACCTAAGGTATATAACAATATAGAAGTGTTTATAATACAATATAATATAATGCGGCTTGTGATTGTAAAACCACGTTTGAAATACTATCCCGTATGTGTTTCTTTTCAACGAAAATTCAAATTTTATTTCAAGGAGAAATAACGATTATTTCTAACCTTTTGGATGAGGTATGAAAGGGTGAATTGTGAAGAGTAATGATAAACGGAAAAATAAAAGTGTCCAGGGATCATTACTCTTCACAATTCACCCTTTCATACCTCATCCAAAAGGTTAGAAATAATCGTTATTTCTCCTTGAAATAAATTTTGAATTTTCGTTGAAAAGAAACACATGCGGGATAGTATTTCAAATGCCGTTTTACAATATAGAAGTGTGTTAAATGCAAATTTTATTCCTTTCAAGAAATTTTACATATTGGTTCTAAAACCTCACACAATAGTTATTTTAAATATAAATTATATTTTGACCAAATAAGCTTTTATTTTTTCGACAAAAATGTTTTGTTCTTGAAAGGAAACATAATTTGGCAGAAGAATTTATAAATTTATTGAGTTGAATGTAAAACCTTGTCAAAATGTTTTATTTTTACTTAACGAGGAGAGAAAGAAACGATTTTGTCGAAAAAAAAAAAAACATTTCGGGCTGATGTGATTTTTTTTTTTTTAAGAATTATTAATGGCGTTCACAGGTAACCTTTATCTTTAAGATTATTAATGGTAGTTATTTTGTGAGTTAAGATTTTTTAATTAGCTTAATCAGATACTTTTAGAATAACAGAGCTCCAACATCGGGTCGCTCGAGTCAGCCTCCATTCTCTTTTAGAGATTACTCGGCTGAGTTTGATTAAATCAGCCCTGCTACTTTTACAGTAGCGTAGTAAGTACTTAAAAGTTTAAATATGTTGCTCAATCTTAACCTTTTTAGACAAGAAATAACATACGATGTCTATCTGTCAATGATGGCACGATTTCTACTCGAAAAATTCTGGAGTTGAGACTTCATTTTTATGCGATTGTTCATGGCCTATAAGGAGGAAGAGATGAGAAAACAGTTTTCTATCTTAAACCTCCTTAGAATTACAGGCTAAAAACTAAAAATAATAATACAGTAGAACCTCTCTTTAGTGGATATTCCGCTAGCGGACACCTCTCTACAAAGGATAGTTTTCATTTGTAAAATTATCATTTTTACTATTTAGAAACTCTCCGGTAAGAAGACACTTCTCCCTAAAAACACTTTGGATCTGCAATTAAGTGTCCCTTATAGGGAGGTTCTACTGTATATATATTTTTTTAATTTATAGGTTAGCAATCTCTGCTTCGAATGTCATGGTGCATATACAGGGTGTATAAGGTAGGTAAATGATGGTTGGCATTACCCACCTCAAGACCAAAATGGTACTTGTAGATGGTAGCCACACTTGTCATTGCCTCTGGATGGAGGCCGACCCCGAAGAGCCAGGACTGCAGATCCAGGGGCTCTTCGCAGGAGACGAAAACCTCCCGGAGCAGGGGTCTCACAGCTCAGCAACTCCAATATCTGCGGGTCAGCAACCCGTCGCTG
>CP092872.1:7346511-7383597 GCA_030710605.1 Cordylochernes scorpioides
TACGGTCATTTCAAACACTTAAAAAATTCAATAATTGCAAAACTATATCTTATATAATGATATATGCGGAAGAGCGATTGCTCGAAGCATATTATATATTTATAATTATATGTAATTCTGCTGTCCTAAAAACTTATGTCCATAGTTAATCTAAAATACCCATTCGAAGAGTCAAGCACCCCAGTATCACTATAAAAGGAAGTTCCAAAAATGCAATATAACAGCGGTATGGTAGATTAAAATGGCGAAACCGCTGGGAGGGGTCACCACTGATGAGCCAGGCCCTCCCTTTAATTTTTCCATTGCAGTAAGGGCAGTAGAAATTGTTTTATTTAAAAAAAAAAATATTACGCCTCTAGAATAGTTTTGTAATTTGATAACAGATGGCGCGCTAGTGCATCGTAAAACTATATCTACTCACAAATACTCCTCTGGTAATTAAAATAAGTTTTGCGCAACTGAGACTCCTTTGGGTGTTATTCCCAGAAAATGGTTCGCTTCTGAAGATCCTGGGTGAATACAGGTCATAATTTATAATTGTAACCAATAGAAAAAAATAAAAAAAAAAAAACAACATTTTTCAATACATTTGCGCTCGGGGAAAAATCCTCTTGGGTAAAACCTAGGCGTTGTCCAGGTCATTCATTTAGTGATACAGTAGAACCTCCATTTAGCGGACGCCTCTCCACAAAGGACAGTTTTCATTTGCAAAATTACCATTTTTACAATTTAGCAACTCTCCAGTAAGAGGACACCTATCCTTAAAGGACACTTTGGCTCTGCAATTAGGTGTCTGTTAGAGGGAGGTTCTACTGTACTTTTAAAAAGAGCATGTGTGTGTGAGAATCATCTTGTTCACTGATTTTTTTTTCAACTTTACATATAGTAAATTAATGTGATAAAAATTGATTTTCCAGATATTATTTTTCACATAAATCTTCTATCAATTTTCTCAAAACACATGTTGTGATTACATCTGTCACCTCACACCCTCATTTTATTTATTCCATATAGAACGCGTTTCAAATAAATTTGACTATTTTAGTAATTTCTTCAACTTGCACACGCGCGATGACAATTCATTTATTTAATTTTATAATTATATGCTCCAGGAACCTGGGTTATAAATATCTCTCTATAATCTATATATATATAAATGAATGTATGTGTGTGTGTGTGTCTGTTTGTCCTTTATGCCTGACCAAACCACTCATTGGAACGCCATGAAACTTTGGGAAGTTATTTAGTATAGTACTGGGAAGGTTTCTAGCAAATAAAATTTTTGAAATAACTTTTCGCCTAGAAATAATCAAGATAAATATTCTAATTTATCTGTTATAATTCAACAATCTGCTCTAAATATTATCATGATGATACGATGATTTTGTAATGTAGAAAATTAGGAAAGACAAAATTCAGGATGACACGGCAATTTATTTGAGACAAGAATAATGATACAATTCAAAGGCAAGATACTATTCCTTTAACTTCCAATTACCGAGGGAACCAATTAATATTGATTTTATTCAACTTATCGAGTATTTTTCAAGGGACCGGGAAAAAATGTTCACTTTATCGAGAGATTCGTTAAACAAACCTTTACTCGGGTAAAACCCGGGCGAAGCCGGGTACATCCATACAAGAATAATGATACAATTCCAAGGCAAGATACTATTCCTTTAACTTCCAATTACCGAGGGAACCAATTAATATTGATTTTATTCAACTTATCGAGTATTTTTCAAGGAACCGGGGAAAAATGTTCACTTTATCGAGAGATTCGTTAGACAAACTTTTACTCGGGTGAAACCCGGGCGAAGCCGGGTACGTCCGCTAGTTATGTAATATTTTTCAAATGTATAAGCCTTTTTATTAAAATGGGTATCAATTTTTAATGTGATTTATAGCTTATTTAAAAACAATAAAATTCAATTTTATAGATTTTAAAAGATAATATAAATATATGTTGAATGAGAAAGGGAGAAAGAGGATTGAAAAAGGTGAAATATAACAGTTTTGACCACTATAATCATGATTAAAAATGCCTGGTAAAAATGTTAACACTACCACTATTTATAACTGTTTTAGAAAGTGCGGGTTTAAGCACACCGAGAGCATAGAACAGTCATCAGAGCCGCCAAAAATTACAAATTCTGACTCAGGGTGGGGACCTCTACCTAACTATGGAGATTTAACATTTGAGGATTATTCTGATATCGACGAAGACATCAGTGTCCACGGTTCCCTAACTGATGCCAACATATTGAATTTGACCCATCTGAATCAGGACGAGAAGGAAGATCTACCGCCAATTCCAGTCACATTGAACAAGGCAAAGAGATCTCTTACTACCCTACGCTTCTACGCCTTCAGAACCATCACAAGTGACGATTTCTTCGCCGCCTTCAGTACTATCGAAAATTCATTGGACAATGATAGACTGAAGTCGCTCACTAAAAAAAAGCACGGATTTCTTTTTAAAATGAATATTTGTGTATATTTGTACAAATTTTAAAATAATAAATCACGAATTTTATTATCAAACTTTTGTTTGAAAAAGGGCAACACCAGAAAGCACTTCCAATAAATTGATTACCTTAAAACTTGAGGGGAATCACTTATTTAATCTTGTATCAATATAGTATGTATATTCCGAAACTGCCAAATTTTCAAACTCTTGTTTAATTTATTTTTTCCTACCCTCCTTCTTTTTTTTTTTTGTGTGTGTGTGTGTGTGTAGTTTAAACTTCTGTATTTTGTTACCTTGATAAATTGAAAATTTTCTCTTGTCCGTTGAGTTTCAAATTATCGTGAGTCGACTCTTAATTATATATTTGAAAAACATTACATAATTATATAATTGAATTGTCATCACGCGTGTGCAAATTGAAGAAAATGCTAAAAAAAGGTAAAATTTATTTAAAACGCTCTATATGGAATGAATAAGGAGGTACATAGCCGACAAACATATATACTTAGATACGTTGACATTTATTTATAGACAGCTCAAGTAAACCCTCACCAATTCTTAGAGAGAGAGAAAACTGGCTATCTTTCTATATCCATTCATATAACGGGATAATGAACTAATCTACCTAATCTATCTATCTATCTATATATATATATATATATATATATATATATATATATATATATATATAAATTGAATGTCTGTCTGTACTCTATAGATTCAAAAACCATACATCCAATCGCCGTGAAATTTTGGGATATTATTAGGTATATCCCCGGGAAGGTTTTTGAAAAATAATTTCTTGAATATCTTGAATATCCTTAGAATTATTTGCAGATTTGTAGATTTAACTCGAAAGCAGCGCCCCCATTGCGACGATGATAAGTTTTTTTATCTATAAGTTTTATTATCACTAAGTTTTGTTGGCTTCCGTAGGCGTTTCTTACTGGGATAAAGAAAGAGAGGATTCAATGAAAATAATTTAGTAGTCTTTATTAGAACAAAATCATCATAGTGAACAACACATATAACAGAGAGTACCGTCGTCTTCCGGGTATTCCTTCTACTGGGGAGCTCGGATTCTATATTCTGTGCGTTTATAATCTGTTTATCTGTGGCTCTCTGGTCGGGATGGCGTCTACATTCGGCCATTCCTGGATTTCAGTCGTCCTCGATTGAACCTTGCGTTGCAGGAACGTCGTGGGTTGCGTCGGGGGGTATCTTCTACTTCTGGCTCCTCGTCCGGACTTTCTTCTGTAGCTGAGTCATCTTCTTCACTGTGCCAAGACTTCAGTTGACTGATATGGGCCGTTGTCGTGTAGAACCGTCCACTGGTTCTTTCGCTTAACTGAGTCACTCTATACGTGTCGCTTGGCAGAACCTCGGTAATTATCAAAGGTCCTCGATATTTGGGTTGTGCCTTGGTTGGTTCACCCGTCATTTTGGGTACATGCCTCATCACTACAATTTCTCCTACTTCGAATTGGATTGTACGGCACCTCTTCTTATCGTAGTAGGTCTTCATAATTTCTTGTTTGTTCTCAATTTGGGATCTCACACTCTCTTGAATTCTATCCGGCTCGGTCCATGGGTCCACGTCTTCGTCGGCTAATCTTCTAAGTATCCCATCGTGGAATCGAGGGGAATAGCCGTGGAGTGTTTCGAACGGTGTTTTATTCGTCGTCTTGTTCACCGCATTGTTCAGGTCTCGCTCTACCTCCTTGATCTTTAGGTCCCAATCCTTCAGTCGCGGATCCTCGATACTGGTTGCTATAGTGGACAATACTGTTCGGTTCACTCTTTCGACCATCCCGTTCCCTTGCGGATGTTTCGTAGAGTTCAGAGTATGATGTATTCCGTTTCCTCGACAGAATTCTTCAAATTGCCTTGAGGTAAAACATGACCCTCTGTCGCTGATGATCTTGTCGGGTAGTCCGAAATCGTTCACAAAACTTTTCATTACCTTCAGGACGTTCTGCGTCGATGTATTCCTTACAGGGCTTAATCGGACAAATCTTGTCAGATTATCGACAATCACTAAAAGTTCCTGGTTACCTTTTGTACTTCTCACGAAGGGGCCTACGTGGTCCATGTGTACGATGGAAAACGGTCTCTTGCCTGACTTAATGGGATGTAGGAAGCCTTGTTGTTTTCCACCGGGAACTTTGTTAAATAGACACTCGAGACACATAGCCACATGGCGTCGAACGTACCTCTTCATTGAAGGAAACCAGTACAATTCCTTAATTTTGTTGACAGTCCTATCAGTCGCAAAATGTCCCATTAGATCATGGAATTTGACAACTAAGCTTTTCCTCATACTTTTGGGTATAACATACAGGGCTCGTTCCTCTTCTCCATTTTTCACCATGCGGAAAAGTCTGCCTCCTTTGTAGCTGTAGTCGTTAATTCTATTTTGTTCTCCTACTGTCCTATCACACGGGTCCTTTCGAAAGATCTGGATCAGGTCTCTCAATTCAGGGTCGGAATGCTGAATCATCAAGATTTGTTCTTCCAGTGTGATTGTGAGGCACACTTCAAGGTTTTTCTCCACGATTTCCTCCATCGTGTCTCTAGGGTCGTCGACTGGAGCTCTACTCATTCCGTCTACGTGGGCCATCTTCTCCCCTGGTTTATGTCGAATTTCGAAATCGTATTCCTGAATCAGATTGTACCATCGCGCTATCTGAGGATTTGTAGTCTTCTTCGCGTTCATGTAGACCAGTGCTTGGCAATCTGTAACCACTGTAAACTTGATTCCTACGAGGAACTGACGTAGTCGATCCAAGGTCCACACTATCGCCATCAGCTCCAATTTGCTTGAGTGGTACATCTTCTCGGCCTCTGTTGTCTTCTTGCTCACACAGTAGACCAAGCGCCATTTGCAGTCTTCGTCCATCTGTAGCACCGTTCCTGCTAATCCCTCAGCACTCGCATCGCAATGTACTTCTGTCTTGAGTTCAGGGTTGTAATGAGCTAGTACCGGATATTCGACCAGATCCTTTCGTAGTCCTCCAAATGACCTTCGCTGTTCTACCTTCCATTCAAATTGTGAACCTTTCTTCGTAAGTCTGCTTAGCGGTTCTGCTTTCCTCGCGAAGTCCTTTACAAATCGTCTGAAGAAGTTCGTCAGTCCCAGAAAGCGTCGTATGTCGTGGACATTCTTGGGTTCTGGAAATTCTTCTATCGCCTTGATCTTTCTTGGGCCTGGCTTAAGTCCGCCTGTACTGATGACATACCCTAAGAACTCAACTTCCCTCCTCCCGAACTCACATTTGGAGGGTTTCAGTGTCAACTTCGCTGATCTTATTCTTTCGAGGACTTCCCTCAACCTTTCGATCATCTCCCGCCAATCCTTTGCCGGGATAATCACGTCGTCGAGATAGCAGAATGCCTTCTTGTTCAGCAGTGGACCTAGGACAGTGTGCATCAGTCTTTGGAATTCAGCTGGTGCGTTGGCGAGTCCAAAAATCATCCTTTCGAATTGACCTGTATCATCTGGGGTGATGAATGCTGTCTTTAATTTTGCCTTATCGGTCAGTGGTATCTGCAGATATCCATGCGCCAGATCCAGAGTGGTGAAGAATTTCGCATTCCTTAGGCCTTCCAGAAGGTCGTCTATCCTTGGTAATGGGAACTTGTCCTTAACTGTTTGAGTGTTGAGTCTCCTATAATCTACCACCAGACGATGATCTCCAGTTTTCTTCCTCACAAGTAGGACGGGACTAGCGTAGGGTGATCTAGTTTCCGTGACTATTCCATTGTCCTTCCACTCTCTGACAATCTCCCTGATTGCTTCGCGTTCACTTGCAGTCGTCTTATACGGTCTCAGACAGACTGGCTTGCTTCCATCAACCTCCTTAATGTCCATCTTGGTGACATCGGTGCACCCTAATTCCTCTATGCCAAGAGCGAAACAGTCTCTATACTCGTTTACTACATCTAGGATTTCTTGTCTCTCTTTCGAAGTCAGAGAATGATTGACGTTGATGTCCTCAGGCAGTATGGGGCGCTTACGTTTCATTTGGTCTTGTCCTTCCCTCTTCTCTTCATTTTTAGTCTGAAACGAATCCTCTGCGACGTCCAGGTTAACAACAATATCATCAAGGTTCAGTAGTTCAACCCGCCCTACACATTGGTTCTTCCTTACTCTCAACTTGCCCTTGCCAGCTGAGATGATGGGTACGGTCGTCTTTCCGTCGACCACTTCCAATAGGGAATCGACACAGGCGTCATCTACTCCTATGAACAATACATATCCGTCCTTTACCTCGTCTGTGATTGCACTTGTAAAGTTAATGGAGTCGCTCTCCAACTGAACAGTTTCGGTTGCTCTCAGTTCGATGCGACGCGACTTGATTTCCTCTTGCAGATTAGTAAACGGAAATTCGGATGAATAGCCAATATGCAGTTTCTTACCGATTCTGGCGAAGGATACGTAGGGCAGATCTGTCCATGTTCTTCCAATTAATAGGTCATAGGTTGGGCATCATCGTTGACAATGAATACAGTGATTTCCCTTTCCGACGATGCCATCAATCTCCAGGTCGACTGTCGTCTTCCCAACGGTCCTGGCAGCTGGTGCAGTCTGGTTACCGATGCCGTACAGACTAGTCGAGTCTGGTTCGATGTCGACGCTGATCCTCCTTGCGACCGATTCTCTCATTAGACAACTGCTGCTCCCGGTGTCTATCATTGCCTTCACGGTTTCCTTGTTGTCGATCTTGACATCCTTCAAATATACATCTGGCGGGACAGTCTCCAGTCCTTCGACTTCCAGGTTGGCTACTTTTAGTCCTTCTTTGGGTCTTGTGCAATTCCTTTCCTTGTGTCCCGTTTGACCGCATCCTCGGCATGTCAACGTAGTCCTGGGTGCTGGGCAGTCTCTGGCAATGTGTCCAAACTGATTGCAGTTGAAGCACTTCGGTTCTCCCTTGTCGTTTCTGATCGTACGGTTGACCATTCTCCTCAAGGTGTTAGGGTACGTTTCACTGATTTCGTTCCTTGCAGCGTCTTGACCCGAAACATTCGTTCCTTGTTTAGTCTCTTTAACTTCGCTTTGGTTGGGAAATCTCGCAGATTTCTGCTGAAACGACGGTGGTGTGGTGTGTTTCGCATTCCAATGCAGAGGTCCCATCTCGGTGCGAACATTTTCGTACTCGTCCAGTTTATCCGCCAACTCATCTGGGTTGTTTAACTTGGTCCAATCGTCAATGAGATGATTACGCAGCACATTTGGAACTTTTTTCTTTAGCTGGTTAGTGACAGGACAAATCCTTTAGGGCGACGAAATTTTCCACGTTCATTCCTTCGATCCATTCGTTGAAATATCCTCGCAATTCGAAAGCGAAGTCTCTCCAGGAACCCTTTTGAGATCTCTCGTGCTTCTCGAATTTTTGTCTGAATTGTTCGGGGCTCAACTTGTACCGTTTTAGGAGCAACCTTTTCACGAACCTATAATCGCCGCTTTGTTCTTCTGTTTCCCGAGCGATTAATTGAGTCATTTCGTAAGGTAGCAATCCTAGGAGGCTGAACGCCCATTGGTCTTCATCCAATCCTAGTCGCTTTGCCTGTCTTTCGAAAAGAATTAGGTAAAAACTCAAATCATTGTCCTTCGACTCGTACTTGGGCATCAGTTTACGTATCTCGTAATGTGCGTCATTGCTGGTACTTCGAGACGTATCGTTGTTTCCGCGTGTAGTCTGGATGCGCAGCTTCTCAAGCTCGAATTCCATTACCATTTGTTCTTTTCGTTCCCGATCCTCGATTCGTTTCCGATCCTCGATTCGTTCCCGCTCCTCGATTCGATCCCGATCCTTGATCAGAGTCTCCAACAGTTGTTTTGCGAATTCTTCTTCGTAGGATTGGCTATTCAAAATAAGGTGTTTTAAGTCGACGATCCTGCTCTCTGGCGGTACTACCTCGCCGAGTTCATACGCCAACTTACTCAAATCGCATTTCCTTACTTTCGCTAAATAAGTCATGTTTTTCAAAAGGAAAAATAAACAAGGCAAAAATTTTTAAAATAAACAAATAAAACTGACTAAACCAGATACGTACTGTTTCAATTATTTCTTTAAACGAAATCAACTTTTCTTTGGTAATTTTGAGACAATACTTTTTTTTTCTTTTTACCGCGATACTTTGCGATAATACTTTTTATTTGTTTCTTCAATTTACTTTAAAAATACTTTCTTTAGAATACTTTACTTTACTTTAAAATACTTTCTTTAGAATACTGTACTTTACTTTAAAATACTTTCTTTAAAATACTTCACTTTACTTTAAAATACTTTCTATAAAATACTTCACTTTACTTTAAAATACTTTCTTTAAAATACTTCACTTTACTTTAAAATACTTTCTTTAAAATACACTTGGTTCTTTTTTTATGCGGTAGATGCGTTCCAGGGGAATCCGCATAAAAAAAAATCGCACAAAAAAAGACATACATTTATATGTAAAATGATGGATACGTTCCATTTATTAAAAAAATCGCATAAAACCTAAATAATGTTTTAAAATGCACCAGAAATCGCATAAAAAAAGATTTATAAATAATAAGATTTAATTTTTTCTCATCATATTTTAATAAATGGCACATATGTGTGTTAATACAAAAACAAAACTTAATATGTAAATAAAAAAACATAAACAAAACTTTATTTAAAATCATATTAAGAATGTTTTCATCATTATTCGCTGTCTGATAATGTGCGAAACCCGTTTGTGGATTGGTGCAAGATCACTTTCATCACTTGAAGATAAAATTACGTCATCAGATCTACATGGTAATGCTTCTTTAGGAACTTCAGTGATTTTTTTTCTTTGACAAGGTAGTCAGTAATCAAACGCTGTGATGGCTTGACTAGTTCTTTGTAGAGTTCTCTGTAGCCAGACATACAAAATTTCAGATCACGTTGGAATTTTAAGGCGCGTTCTACATCATTATCATTTTGAATAAAAAAAATTTCCAATTTACCGGAAAGTTGAAGGCCTTCCCGAAGTAATTTTTCGTCCAGTGGAGTAACATCTTCCAGTTCGCTATCTACACTGTTTCGAAATCTTTAGTAGTATCTACCATACTTTCCAAAATATCATCATCATTTAGGGCTTCGTCCACAAGCAATTCTTCTATATCATGCTCGCCAAAATCATCAAAACCTTCCCCACCTATTTCCTTAGCAATTGAAATAATATCTGATGTTACTATTGTTGTTCTATTTGATTCATTTCTCTTTGATACGCATTCAGGCCAAGCAGCTTTCCAACATGCATTTAAAGTTTGTGATTTTATCTCGGCAATTGCTAACGCAACATGATCTACACAGTTCAAGATATTAAATTGTTTCCAAACTTCAGTAACTGTTATTGTATCGGATTCCAGTTTATCGAAAATGAATTGGAAAGTGAATTTTACATAATATTTTTAAATCTTGAAATAATTCCCTGATCTAATGGTTGAATTAGGCTCGTTGTGTTTGGAGGGAAAAAAACTACCTTTATATTTGGATGTTCTAAGTTTGGATGACCTGGTGCATTGTCAAGAATTAATAAGATCTTAAATTCGAGGCCCATCTCTTTCATATAATTTTCTACTTCGGGTACGAAGCATTTATTGAACCATTCAGTGAAAATAGCCGTTGTTACCCAGGCCTTCTTGTTTGCCATCCATTGTACGGGCAGTGTATTTAAGTATTTTCCTTTTAATGCACGTGGTTTTAAAGATCGATTTACAAGCAGCGGTTTTAACATTCGATCGCCAGATGCATTGCTGCACAGCAATAAAGTAACTCGATCTTTAGCAGCTTTAAAACCACTGGCATTTTTTTCGGACTTTGCAATGTAAGTACGGGTTGGCATTTTTTTCCAAAACAATCCTGTTTCATCAGCATTGAAGATTTGATGTGGGCACAATATCCTCCATCTTTAATAATTTTAGCCAACTTTTCAGGATATTTTCTAGCAGCTTCTTCATCTGCAGAAGCCACCTCACCTTTTATTTTTAGATTATGAAAAGAATGTCTTTTTATAAAACCAGTTAACCACCCTGTGCTGGCAGAGAATTGTGGATTACTTTCACGTGAAGATGTAGATGGCTCTGATTCTTTTAACTCCTTGTAAAATTTAAGGGCTTTCATCTTGATTAAATGTCCATCTAACGGAATTCTTTTTTGAGTTAAATCTTCAATCCAAATTACGAGAGCCTTTTCTGTTTTTTTTTCTATTAAAGTGCCTCTTGAATATGATGAAATTTTAGAACTCAAATTTGTACCAGATCTGACTGATCTTCTTATTGCCGCTTCATTTTTTTATTGCTCTTATAGTTGATTCGCCTAAATTATAACGTTTACCTATTGCTGTTGATCTTTCTCCTTTCGCCAAGCAATCGAGAATTATATTTTTGGTTTCTAGCGAAATTGCACTTCTTTTTTGTTTTTTATTATTGTCACACATTTTCTTTAAGAGGACTAAAAATTATAGAAAAAACTTAATGTACAATTACGCACTAAAATTATTCAAAAAAACTTACAATTCACTTGAGTAAATTTATCTTCCGGTTTTCGGTAGTAACCTTCTTTCACAAAGTTTTATTTTCTAATGCTTTCCAATATGCAGGCTTTTTAATTAGTTTCATACAAAAACAAAATGCAGCATAAAAACACGCAATTTTAACGTGGTATTTTTGTTTTGTCTCTTTTGTTTTTAAGAACAAATCAAGAGTAAACATGTCAATAAAAGAAAAAATAAATTTGTAACGGCAGCTGGCACGCCGGCGGGTTTTCAGTTTTGATTTCGGTTTTGCACGAGTTGTGTAAGACACCGGCAGGCGCGGAATAAAAGACATTGGAACTTCCCCTCTACTGTTTGTTGGATAACTTAACATACAACCAGGACGTTACAAAATTCTTTCTTTGTATTGATTGCGTAATAGTAGAGTTGTAGTTGTTATTCTTATTCGTTTTCAGAAAAAGTGAATCACCAAAAAAAAAAAATGTTCGAAATTCGAATAATTTTTTTTTTCTTGCACCGCATAACTCCAAAACCGCATAAAAAAAAATCGCATAAAAAGAGAACGAAGTGTACTTCACTTTACTTTAAAATACTTTCTTATCGAGATGATTTTGCAATAATATTTTACCGAGGTGACTTGTAATAATACTTTTAGGAATAGGTAATTAAATTTCGTACATACCATGCAACTCCTCTTACGTTGATCGGTCACCGCGCCACGTCCTTCTCGTTTCCAAATTATTCCAGTGAATCTTCAATTTTCTTCAGGACTATCCCACTTCTGAATTTCTGTTGGCTTCCGTAGGCGTTTCTTACTGGGATAAAGAAAGAGAGGATTCAATGAAAATAATTTAGTAGTCTTTATTAGAACAAAATCATCATAGTGAACAACACATATAACAGAGAGTACCGTCGTCTTCCGGGTATTCCTTCTACTGGGGAGCTCGGATTCTATATTCTGTGCGTTTATAATCTGTTTATCTGTGGCTCTCTGGTCGGGATGGCGTCTACAGTTTATTATCTTAAAGATTAATTATCAAAAGTAAGATTTTCTACCTATTAATTGCGCACAAGTCAAAGTTAGTTTTATCATTTATCTCCTACAAATATATATTGGGAGAATAGATAAAATGATGATTTTGTAATGTAGAAAATTAGGAAAGACGAAATTCAGGATGACACGGCAATTTATTTTAGACAAGCATAATGATACAATTCCAAGGTAAGATACTATTCCTTTAACTTCCAATTACCGAGGGAACCAATTAATATTGATTTTATTAAACTTATCGAGTATTTTTCAAGGGACCGGGTAAAAGTATTATTTTTAGTTATCAATAATATAGAAATCATATATACATTTACATACAGATGGGTACAATGTTGATGCTTTTAGGTAAAAGTTCCTTCATTTTACCATTCAGTAGAGGCATTAATACATAAATATTCAAAACAAATATCTAAGTTATATATATTAGTCCTATTTATTTTTGTTCTCATATATATCTTTCTGAATTCTAAAAATGAATTTGATTGACAAATCTCAATAAATTGAATTCTTTTGACCTTTTAAAATTCAGTTCCTTGGCAACCGAAAATAATTTTGTACGCAATTTTTCTTTCTCAATGCCTTCAGAAAAGCGTTCTTGAATCATTTCAAAATAGTTTGAAAAATGTTGCTTATAAAAAGGTATGTTCAATTCCATATTTACACGTAGACCTGTTGTTTCATTGGATAGATAGCCATCTAACCTGTTTTTGTCATTTTCTAACAAGAAACTAAGCAATGTAATATTGGATTTACCAAGAACGTGATTCTTCATTATATCAACTTGACTCTTGCAGTTATACCACCATTCAACCATCTCATTTGGTAAAAAGATCTAGCATCACTAAAAATAGTTATAGAGGAAGCATTAAATACTATCGAATTGTGGTGTATTAAGAACAAGTTAGAAATCAGTTCCGAAAAAACAAACATTTTATATTTGCATAATAAAGAGAAGATCCCAGTTAAATTTAAGAGTGGATTAATTTCACCAGTACAAAAAATAAAAATTTTAGGAATAACAATTGCAAATCATAGAAGAAAAAACAAATTAAATTTTGCTTTTCATATAGAGGAAATAGTGAGCAGAACTCTAAGAATAAAAAATTTTCTATTCTCTCTGTGCAGCAAATCATGGGGTTTGAGCTCCCATAAAAGAATTACATTGTATAAATCTTTATTCAGATCAACTTTAACATATGGATCAGAAATATGGTTCAAAATTTTAAACAAAAAATCGATACAAAAATTAAACTCAATGCAATATCAAATATTAATATGGAGCATTCAAGCATACAAGACAACTTCGTACAACTGTGTTCACAGTTTGGCTAAGACTCCATTGATTGCAGATTACATTGAAGCAAAAAATATGAAATATGACTTAAATAACTTATCGTTCGAGGACAAGCAAAAATACAACATCGATATTCCCTTTATAATTAAATCCTATATAGACGAAAGAATGTTGCTCTTACTGAATAATACAAACGAGACATTTACAAGTTTTTCAACCGGGGTATTCCAAATTATTTTCGCCCTAATTTCCACAACACACAATTTGTAACCAACCATGGTAATTTCGGAAGTTTTCTGGAAAGAATCCGTGCATCGGAGGATCCGGGCTGTTTTTGTGGATGCCGCATTCAAGATTCTACTCACCTTTTACTTAAGTGCCCAGCATTTCAAGACTACAGACTCAATAACGGTATTCTCTGTACCGATCCAAGAGAACTGATATCCAGCAGGGATTCATACATTGTATTCAATAGATTTTGTAAATATATATCAAAGTTTTTAAATAATCTGATGTGTTAGGTATAATTAACTATGTGCTGTATATATGATTTTTTTTCCTTTTTTCTTTATTTTGAGGTGTGTTTAAATTAAATTACCTATGTATATAGTATGCTTGTTTGAAATCAATTTTAAGAATATGGTAAATGCCTTGAGCATATGTTAATAGATTCTCCCTCTCTCTCTCTCTCTTGTATTGCTTTCCTTTGGGCGCCAGTGTCCTTGGCGGGACATCGCGCTTTGTATTTACAGTTGAATAAAGTTGAATCTCATTTGGTAATATAAAAATTTTAGGTATTTTAGATTTTGGACGCCATAGAACAAAATATGATATCATATAAATCAAAACAGTGAAAATTGCTGCATGATAATGCCCCTACTCATAGAGCAATTATTGTTCAAAACTATTTAGCCAAACACTCTGTATAGGTCTTGCCGCATCCTCCTTTCTCTCCTGATATCGCCCCATGTGATTTCTTCTTATTTCCAAAACTTACAATGATGTTAAAAGGGAGGCGCTTTTCATCGTCATCAGAAGTAATTGAAAATGCAACGGTAGAGATGAACAAGTTTAGAAAAATTGACTTTGAACTAGCATTTCAACAGCTTTTTCCACTCTGGAAAAAATGTATAGATAACCAAGGCTTCTATTTTGAAAAATATGATGTTTAAATTACTATACTATGAATAACTAATTAATTTTATTAAATGTTTAGGAACTTTTTGATCCACATTGTATATATTGTCGCGGCTTGACCCTCCGGTTCTTTCACCGTGGATCACCTACCCGGGCTCCCTTTGCTCTCCCTCTGCAGCTGGACCCTGCAGAGCACCCAAAGAAGTCCGAGAACCACCGCTCAAGTGGAAATACCTTCCTCTAGCAGCATCTCTTGGCCTTACCACTGGTGGGGGAACACGAGAGATTTACCAGAAGAGTAGCAGCAGCAATGTGTCGATGGCGAGAGGAACAACAGCAGGCAGCACGGAGACTTCAAACACTACTTCTGTTATTTTCATTTACTACTAAACATTACATTTAAATGGGATAATAAACAACGGATATTTACATTACGCCACCTCCTGGGGCCAATATGAATATCTATTTACTCACATTTTCCCCAGGGAACAGGATCACAGCAGTCGGCGATTCCCACACCAGTTTCAGATTGAAACAGGCGAAAGCGCCATCTATTGGCGGAGGTTGTAGTCATTTTGAGGCCTTATACGCGACAATATATTAAAATTGTGATCACAAACTGGCGAATAAAATGTTTTTTTTTTTTTATAAAATTATATAAAAGCATTATATTTCGAATGGAGTCACCTATTGTATATTTATTTTACAATATATATATTTATTTTTCAGAAATATTGGGTAGGGTTTGGAGTTCAATCTTAAGGCCTAAAAAATGTTATTTTGTGCATAAGTGCTGAAGGGCTTATATATATATTTAGGTAGTGTTATATCTTTAATATATGAGAGAGAAAGAAATTTGGTATGAGAGAAGGGAGTGAAGATGGTTAAAATGAAAGTAGTTAAATATTATATTTTGAGTATATCAAAAATATTTTTATATTATTTTGACAATTTGAACCTAAAACAAGTTCACGCTGTACCTTCGGCAGTTACATGTCATATGAGCGCAATATAGAGAAAAATAATGAAAAGGAAAGATATTAAAATAATAAAAAGAAAAAAACAGCAACATGTTAACATTTTATCACACCTTTAAAGTAAAATAAAGAAAATTTAATTTTATAAAGGTATTTTTGGGATATTTTATGAATTATTTGTTAATATAATTTTCGTGGTAAAAGTTATCTTTTTCTTATCATTATATTTCATTTTTTCCTTAGGTTCCTTTCATATGATGCGTAACTTCCAAAGCTAGAGTGTGAATTTTTCATAACTTTAATTTGTTAAAAAAAATACAAAAACCCTTCTGATCCTTTAAAAAATAATATTCAACTACTTTCCTTATAACTATCTTTACTTCTTCTCTGGACGAATATTATCATGTTTGCATATAAAAGGATTTCATAGGTTATATAAGGACTAAAGCATAAAGCGAATGAGGCACGCAGAATTAATTAAATTCAATTTGAATACAAGGACTCTTCCAGGAGTGTGGAGACGCTATGAGTGTTCTCTTGCGCTTGTTTCTTTCTGGTGAACTTCTCCCATACTTAAGAAACCCTGGTTAACCCCTTTCAGAGCTGCAATAAAAAATATGTGTTTTTTTATAACTAACAGTTATTACTATTTATGTCTCTCTCTCTCTCTCTTTTTTTGTATAATGAGTGTAGGCTTTTCTGTATGTTAAATTAATTTTACTTTAGGCCCTTGTAAATTGCACTTTGTTGTGTACCCCCATAATTTACCTTTGTCATATTAATTAATCATGAATATTTTAAAACATTAATGTAAAGATAATTAAGAAATGTCCTGTTTCATCTGTGGAATATTTGCATTACTAAACTAAAGGTAAAATAACCTCGCAAAAATATTTTTTCAATTAAAATATCTATTTATCTATTAGCGATAACTGATAATCACCAGGATAATTGTTATTTCTGTGTCTGCAAAATTACAGTCTTAATTGCAAGAAGAAATAAATTAATTTTAATCCTGATATGCCATCAGTTAGGCAAACTATTTACAATCTCGAGAATCCCATACTGATTTCTAAAACGGTTCAAGTATCCTCAATCGAAAACTTTGATGAAAAAATTACAATAATACCAAATATAGAGTCTTTATTGATTCTTCTGAATATGTTTGAAGGGGTGTCTGATACATTTTGTTAATCATTAACTTACATACCTGTTGCCTATTCTCTCAAAACCCCAAAAATGTAAGAATGCTATTCGGTTCTTAAGAATCCCTATATATAGTCACGACCGTCATGGGCCGGTTCTGTCACGGATGCGCGCGCATCATCATTATGATCATTATCATTATCTAATGATAATAATAATAATTATTATTATTATTATTAATATTATTATTATTATATTATTATTATCCCTATATATAGTCACGACCGTCATGGGCCGGTTCTGTCACGGATGCGGTGAAAATGAGGGGTAATACCAGCTGACCTAATGTACATGTAAAGTTTGGAGCGGGACGTTTCACAAGAGTGACATCCACGGCTCCAATTTATAATTGTAACAAATAGTATTTGAATAAAAACATTCAATCGGGTAAAACACGGGCGTTGCCCGGGCCATTCGTCTAGTATATCATAAAACTGAGAAGTTTGCAGAAGTTTTAAATTATTGGTATTTTATAGAGTTTGCAAAATAGAAACACAAAGTATTCTTTTTTAAATAAATGACACAGCAGAGGCAGAAATAATAATTAAATGCCAAAATGTGGCTTGAAAGAAATATGCTTACTTTAGGCAAAAACAAAATGTTGGAAATTGAGCCCCTTGTCCCCAAAATAAAAATTCTTACTATACATCTTCTTCTATATATATAAAATGAATGTTTGTATGTTTGTTTGTATGTCCGGTATACAAATTCGCAGTAGTTCACTAATTCAAGCCAAAATTTCCATACATAGGTAAAAAAATACGGGGAAGACGATAGGCTATTTAAAAAAATATATAAATCAATTATTAAAACTATATATTTTAGTCAGAAAATGATGATGACGATATTGCTCTATCATGTTTGATTATCAGGTACAAAATTATGTCGGGAAAAATTCCAAAAAGCAGAGACCACGGGTGAAACCAGTTCATTATTTTGTACGCAGGAACAAAATTCTTACAGAAAAACATTCATTCGAGCAGAAAACAAAAGCCAGATCATCTTTCTATAAAAATATCGCTTCTCAGACACAAAGTTTGGAGCGGGACGTTTCACAAGAGTGACATCCACGGCGCCAATTTATAATTGTAACGAATAGTATTTGAAAATCAAAATAATATAATTTTCAAATATCGTTGTGAAAATTTACATACTTATTTATATATTTTAAAAACACACAAAGTTTGGAGCGGGACGTTTCACAAAAGTGACGTCCACGGTGCCAATTTATAATTGTAACGAATATTATTTGAATAAAAACATTTAATCGGGTAAAACCCGGGCGTTGCCCGGGTCATTCGGCTAGTAGATATATATATATAAATCAATTATTAAAACTATATATTCAAATTATTCTACTTAGCTCACGAACAGCGCCCTCTATCAAAGATTAGATTAAATTATGCTGATGCAAACAAATAGATAATGCTAATATAACAAACAATTATAAAAAAAATCTTATCTAAATACTAGCGGATGTGCCCGGCTTCGCCCGGGTTTTACCCGAGTGAATGTTTGTCTAACGAACATTTGTTAAAACAATTCTCTATAAACTTATAAAACGTACTCGGCTTCGCCCGGGGTTTTACCCGAGTAAAGGTTTGTCTAGCGAACATTTGTTAAAACAATTCTCTAAAAACTTATTTAAAAAAAGATATATTTTGATAATTTGCAACTCGTAAATTTGAATCTCTCGATAAAGTGAACATTTTTTCCCGGTCCCTGTGTGCCGTGTCATCCTGAATTTTGTCTTTCCTAATTTTCTACATTAGAAAATCATAGTTTTATCTAGTGAACATTTTTCCCCGTGTCACATTGCCGTGTCATCCTGAGATAATCTTACTTTTGATAAATAATATTTAAGATAACAAACTTAGTGATAAGAAAACTTGTTATCATCGTCACAATGGGGGCGCTGCTTGCGAGTTAAATCTACAAATCTGCAAATAACTCTAAGGATATTAAAGATATTCATGAAATTATTTTTCAAAAACCTTCCCGGTGATATACCTAATAATATCCCAAAATTTCACGGCGATTGGATGTATGGTTTTTGAATCTATAGAGTACAGACAAACAGACAGACAGACATTCAATTTTATATATATAGATATATCACTCGGGTAGATATGCACACGGGTCAATCCCGGGGCGAAACCCGGGTCACCCGTCTAGTTTCAAATATATAGCGAAGCTGTCAAATATTTAATGATAAAATTATCAAATATTATTTGTTGTGAAAAAACGGAATGTATTTTAATTGTAGTTCAAATTCGTAAACTAATAATTAAAGGAACCTAAAAAAAGAAACAATGAAAATCCTCAGATTTCGTTCAGCCATATTTCCAAACACTTTCAGTCAATTATAACTCACTGATTTATGTGAGAATACAAAATGGGAATTGTTTCTTAAAATTCTTTGTAAATTTCAGTGCAGTGAGAAAAAACGTAAAGGTACGCTTTCAACATTATATTATAATCATTTAGCATGGATACAATGGTCTTTAGAATCATCATTTAGAATGGCAGATAATTGTTGGAATCATTAGGCTGAATACACAGGAAAAAAATCAAAATATATTAAATTTCACAGAAAAAAAATATATATATATATATGAGATAAAATTTATAGAAATAAAAATAAACAAATGTATATGTGTGTTATATTGTTTTTTACTTTTTAATGTATTTATTTATATATGGTAGTGGTGAGAGATTAAGGTATATATATTTTTTCAACAGATGAATACCATGGGTGAAGATCTCTATATTCTCAACTTGAGAAATTTAGCCTATTCAAAGAAATCAATACAATACCTTAAACAGCACAAAAATATAATCCACAAAATGTTTTGTTTATTTGAGGCGATGAATATTTTTTATTAATTTAAATATAATTATAATAAAATATATTCACTGAAGAAATTTTGCTTTATATTATTCTGTTTATCATGAATTTTTAAAATTTAAAAGAATGTTTAATCTTTACTTCCCGATAGTTTACGCTCTACGTTCCAGGAACTTGGGTTATAAATATCTCTCTAGACCCTGGATTACATTTATATTACTACTATTTGAATAGATAATTTTTCATTTCAAAATAAACAAAAGTTTAAGAATAAAAAAAACAACATTAAAGTAAGAAATATATAATGGCATCAAAAATGAAACTTATTCAAACAATAAGTGAAGGAAGTTTGGAGGAAGTGAAGACTTTAATTAAAGAAGGGGAATATATAAACGAATATATATTCGACGAAATCTTTATAGATATCAACACCCATACTTTGTTAAAAGATGAAATTTATCGCAAACTTGATCGAGGGGACTCCCCATTGCATTTGGCAGCGAGTATGGGCAGAGAAGACGTCTGCAAATTACTAGTGGAGAATGGTGCAGAAATAAATGCCAGGAACCAAATGAACATGACACCACTATACAAGGCTGTCAGATATCAACATTTAAACATATTCCGCTTTTTAATTAAATCCGGAGCAGATTATAATGCGGTAACCATATGTGGAGAGACAATATTAATGTGTGCTTCTAGACATGATAATGCAAATTTTATAAAGGATTTGTTGAAATTAAATGTAGAACTGGATGTAAGAGATTGGGTGGGTAGTACAGCCCTATTTTCTTCCACCGAAGCGTCCTTTACTAATTTCAAGCTTTTATATGATGCTGGCGCTGATATCACCATGAAAACTACAGAAGGAAAATCTATATTACACAAAGCATGTTTAAATCAAAATCGGAAAATAGCGGCATTCCTAATTAAATTAGGAGCTAATGTTAATGAGATATCAAATGAGGGAACATCTGTCTTAAAGTATGCATTTCTAAAGAGTGACTCCAATGAAATAACAAAATTGCTAATACAATCAGGCGCTATATTAGATGCTGGTTATAGATACGGGGCTACAGCATTGCATATTGCAGCTAGATACTTAAAATCATCCATTTTACAAACTCTTCTTGAAGGTGAAGCCGAAATCATGCTTGAAAACAGAATTGGAAAAACAGCATTTGATATAGTTGTCAGTGAATGCATCAATTCAAGCAGAAGTCATTTTGATAAAATGAATACCCTGAAGGTAATACTAAAATATTCAGAACATATTGACTTGAGCAATTTTTTGATGAATCACCAAATCGATATTAATATTTCAACACAGCAATTCATATGTCTAATAATCAAGTATTCCATTCTGCTTGACCCAAAACCAAGTCTGTCAAGTGATATTCAAATGTCAACCGAGATGTCTGACTGGGTGAATAACTGTAAGACTCAAGTATTGAAGATGCAGAGCCATTTTATAGGTAAAACCAATATCACATTGTACAGCTTCATCACGGAGAAGAACCTAAACAAAGTGGCTGGCTTCTTGTCAAATGATTCTACAGGTTTGCGCCAAGAACTGGAGCTCAACATGCCTTTATTTGCTGAATTATATCCAAGCTACCACGAACTTTTAGAAGAACGCTTCATGGAAGGTATCGAAAAAGCAATGCTGCTTGCAAAATGTTTCACTGTCGCCAAAGAACTGGATTTCAAGAATGCAAAGAAATTTGTTTTATTCAATGTCGTCAAACAATTACATTGCTGGAATTTGGAATCATACACAGTTGATAAACCAAATTAAAATATTTAAAATACCTTTATACTGGCGATTATTTTGTAAATATTTATTATGAATGTTCCCTTTGAGAATGTGAAAAATAAAAATGTTTATAATTATATAAATAAAAGTAAAAAATACTCTATAATAAAATTTGTGTATTATAATTTGTGTGTTATTATTTTTTTATTGGATTAAATATGTATTTTAACATTTTGAACCTTTTTGTATTTTCAAACAATAGTGGTTCTTTTTAAAAATTAAACGGTGTTAATAGGCAACTTCTAATTTAGAAAATTTGGAGGTTTTATTTCAGATAATATCAATTTGAATAACCCATCTCTTTGTTATAAATATATAAATAAAAACTAACAAAATCCCTTAGAATAAAATTGGTGTATTCAAATTTTTGCGTTTCTATTTTTCTATATATATATATGTAATGTTTGAAGATTACCTTTTTGAGATTGATTGAGTTGATTTATGATTGTGGTGGGCGCAGTCGTGTTTGCTGAGATGGTAAGGTATTCACACAGGGGAAAAAATAACGAGGACACAGAATTGAATTGAAATAGGCCAGCGATCAAGGGAGAAAGGGGTTGAAGTTATTTGTCGGATTTGACTAATATCTATGGCTGTTCACATTATTGAGGATTGGACTTATCTGATCGTTGAGAAGATGGTGGCTGGCTCCAACCGGTTCCTTGGTACCAGGTCCCGACTTGTTGCGATGGTGGCGAGCTCCTAACTCGTCTCGATGGTGCCGAGTTCCTAACTAACTAAACTGAGTTCGCGATTTAACACGAAAACTTCTCAGGGCGTTGATTGGACGATTGTCGACCCGTGTAAGTTTTCCATTGGTTCCTAGCTAATCCTCCTGGACTCTGATTGGATCTTTGCTAATCCTTTGTCCTTGTCTTGTTCTGACATGATCCCGGAAGGACTAGGTTCTTGAACCCAGTTTTTATGAGTTCCTGGATAAGAAAACCTACTAATGACAGTTTCCTCTTTGATGGCCTTTCTCCCAGATTTCTAAGCCTTGTGTTAAGAATGGTTAGGAAAATCGACTCTAGATGGCGTGCGCCAGGGGATACGCCACAGAGTGCGCCCACGTGACTGTTTTCGAATATATAAAAGAAGGTAGATAGGAGGCTCGAGCGGGAAAAAGTTATTTGAACGGTGGCGTGGAGAAAGTGTTAGTTCAAAGTAAGAAGCAGCGGAAGGTAGTTCAAAGTAAGAAGTGGCGGAAGGTAGTTCAAAGTAAGAAGTAGCGGAAGGTAGTTCAAAGTAAGAAGTAGCGGAAAGTAGATCGAAGTAAGAAGTAGCGGAAAGTGGATCAAAGTAAGAATAGAAAAGGCATAGTAAGTAAGGCGGAAGTGAAAGTATAGATTCGAAGATAAAGAAAATCCTGTCCAGACAGTTCCGAAGTTAAAGTATAACGAAGAGCGAAGTTAAAGTCAAAAGATAAAGTTCAAGAACTCAAAGAAGTTGGAGATAAAGAAGATAAAATTGGAGAAGTCAAAGTGAACTGTACATATGTAAATAAGCCTTTTGAGATTTCGGATTAGCATATTAGTAATAAAGTTAAATATTGTTTAGAAAGGCTGAGAGTGATTATTCTCTGGGATTCTAATGACTGGTAGTCATTCTTGGAAATAACACAAAGACTTAACAAATTGGTGAGCCCGGACGTGATCCTGGAGAAGATGGAAACCTTAAGGAAGATGAGATCTCCTCTCAGAGGATTAATGACGAAGAAGGTGGCCGAAATCAAAAGGATAATAGAGGATGATCCTTTGAATAGAAAAGAGATATTAGCTTTACACCAACAGCTAAAAAGATTGGAGCAGAGAGTGGAGGCTTTGAATGTAAAGATCGAGACCTTACTTGTAGAAGAAGATGCCTCGGAGGACCTATTCTCGGCTGAATTGGAAAGCTGCGATACGTATGAGCGGATGCTGACCACAATGGAGGTAGAGGTACAAAACGCGTTGGATTCCATCGCAACGAAGCAGCGGGAAAGAGATGGCTCTACTTCTGCATTAACGGAAAAAAGGATATGCAAATTGCCCAAGTTGGAACTCTTGAAGTTCAGCGGAACCTTGAAGGAATGGTTGCCATGGTGGGGGTAGTTCGAGAGGATTCATAAGGACGACACCTTAAGCGATGTGGACAAGTTCCATTACCTCCACCAAGCAGTGACCAAAGGTTCAAGAGCCCAACAATTTCTAGAAGGGTATACTGTCACCGAGGCCAATTACACAAAGGCCATAGAGGCTCTACAGGAGAAATTCGGCGACAGTGTATTGCTGACAGAGATGTACGTCAGACAATTACTTGAGTTGATTGTAGAGAAAGCAAGTTCTCAAAGGAGAACATTGGCGGATTTGTATGACCCACTTATGGCTTCATTGAGATCTTTGGAGTCATTGGGGGTGACTGCCGATCGGAATGCCGTGTTCCTATACCCAATGGTAGAGTCCAGTCTGCCTGATTATGTGCTGCAGATATGGAAACGAAGACCAGAGGCAGGATACCAGTCGGGGGGATAACACCGGAGAACCTGGCAGCTCACAGAGATTGAGTAATCTTTTAAAATTTATAAAAGAAGAAATTAGAGGAGCTGAGCGGCTGGAATTTGTGCGAGCTGGCTTCAAAAGAGCAGAAAAGATGCCAGAAAAGGAGATCCAGAGAATAACATCTCCGACAGCGGCACATCTCTTGAGCCAGGGTGACAGCGAGAGTTGTGTCTTTTGCGATATGACTGGCCATAAGTCAAGAAATTGTGGCAGAGCAAAACGGATGACGCTGGAGCAGCGCAGACAAAGGGCTACCAGGGCAAAGGTCTGCTTCCGGTGCCTGGGGAGAAGACATGTGGCAAGAGAGTGCAGAAGTGAATTTAAGTGCTTCACGTGTAAGGGCAGACACGTAGAACTGATGTGCTCAAGAAGAAGAGGAGAAGTACACGAGAAGAAAACAGAGGTAAAAGAAGACAACCTGGAGGCTCCTTCAACATCAATGGCTAACCAAACATGCTCCAGTGAAGTACTGCTGATGATCGCCAGCGCTAGGGTAGCGGGTCCAAGAGGACAAAGAATAGTACGGATTTTATTCGATTCCGGAAGCCAGAGAAGCTATATCAGAAGAGCATTGATTGGACAGTTAAACCTAGAAAAGATTGGTCAGGGACAAATACAGAAGGCGTTATTTGGAGGAGGGATGACCGGAGTAGAGAAACACGGCATCTATAGAATCCAACTGGAAAACATCAGGAAGGGAAATAAGATCGGTATTGATGTCCTGGAAGAAAAGACCATTTGCAATAGGACCACCTCTATTCCCATGGGTCAGTGGGTGGAGGAGCTTATTTCTCGCCATTTGGAACTTAATAGCGAAAACTTTCAAAACAAAGAGATTGATATCTTAATAGGGAGTGATTATTTCGGTGAATGCCTAACAGGTAGAACATTAAAATTGAAATCAGGGCCAACAGCCATAGAGATTATTTTTGGCTGGATCTTGTGTGGACGCCCATCATACCAAGGGGAAGGCCTAGTTACGACCATGATCACAGCTCTATTGAATCAGGCCAGAATAGAGGAATTATGGGACTTGGAAGTCTTGGGGATAAAGGATACGTTCTCAGACAAAAATAGAAAAGAACACGATGAAAGGGTAAGAGCAGAATTCAAGAAAACTGTGAAAAGAGAAAAAAATGGACGTTATATAGTCGCCTTACCTTGGCGGGAAAATAAAGAAGAACTAAATGACAATCAGGCGATAGCTTATGGAAGATTAGTAGCAAGAACTAAACAACTATATAATACGAGAAAATTTGAAGAATATGATGGCGTATTGCGAGACTGGATTGGGGAGGACTTTATTGAGGAAATACCGATGGGGATAAATGATTCCAAGATACATTATCTGCCACGTCGGCCTGTGTATAAGCCAGGAAATTTAACGACCCCAGTCAGACCAGTTTTCGATGCATCTTGCAAAGGTGCGAATGGCCTAGCTATAAACGACTGTTTAGAGACAGGGCCCAATCTGTTAGAGATTTTACCAGAGACGCTTCTACGCTTTAGACGGGGAAAAGTTGGAATTGTAGCTGACATCAAGAAGGCATTTCAGACTATTTCCGTACGGGAAGCGGACAGAGATTGTCTGAGATTTTTATGGTGGGAAACGGGAACAAACGAGACAAAAGGTTTAAGACACAAACGAGTTGTTTTTGGTCTGAAATGTAGCCCCTTTTTATTGGCTGCGCTAATAGAATATCACCTAGAATCCATTACATATGAAAGAAAGCTTGTAGCGGCAAAATTACTGAAATCGTTTTACGTAGACAATTGCGTAACATCTCTGAAAGAAGAGGAGGTAGAAGATTTCATGGAAATTTCTATACAGTTGATGACAGAAGCCAAGATGGAATTGAACCAGTGGGCGATTACGGGAGTCTTTGCACAAGCGGATAGTGATGTCTATGTTTTAGGACTTTTATGGGACAACATGGAGGACATATTGAAGTGCAATGTGACCAGACCATTCCAGGTCCCGAACAGTTTGACGAAAAGGACTGTACTGTCCTGCATACAAAGGTTCTTTGATCCGTTGGGATTTATGAGTCCTGTATTGATAAGCCCCAAGGTTCTATTACAGAAAACGTGGAATCTTAAGTTAGAATGGGATGCGCAATTACCGACCGATATAGAGAAGGAATTTCGAAGCTGGTTGTATGAAATAGCGTCATTAGATCAAGTGATGATACCTAGATGCCTGTACCTGGACTCTGAGGGAGACGTACAATTGCATGTCTTCTGCGACGCTAGTTGTGAAGCTTACGCCTCTGTTGTCTTTGCTAGATCTGTGGTACAGGATACAGTCAGAGTAGTTTTTCTGTGGGCCAAAGCTAGAGTTGCTCCTCTGAAGAGGATGAGTATACCGCGGCTCGAGCTTATGGCCTGTGTCTTGGGAGCAAGGCTGTTGAACGCAATAAGAAATGCTCTGGGATTGGATTACCCAACGTACATGTGGAGTGATTCTTCTACAGCAATAACATGGATAACGAGAGCCCAAACCTGGAACACATTTGTAAAAAACCGTGTTACTGAAATTCGAAATTTAACCGACGTAAAGAGCTGGGCACATATATCAGGAGATGAGAATCCAGCTGATCTTCCTTCAAGAGGTTGTTCTGCTGCTCGCTATCTTAAGACTGAGTGGTGGAAGGGACCCCACTGGTTGTATGAGGATCCAGGCGATTGGCCGAAAACCGAATTGATGGTGAACAAAGAGGAAGTAAATATGGAAAGTAAGGAATGTGTACTAGCAGAGGTTGCACTGGAAAGGAGGTGGTTTTCCACCAAATTTTCTTCCTATTCCAGTAACCTTAGAGTGATTGGGTGGATTAAAAGATTTTCATCAAGAAGTTGCAAGAGAGGAATATGTGCAGGTTCATTATCAGCTGAAGAAATCGAACAAGCAGAAAGAACTATGGTAGGAATTATACAAAGAGAAGCATTCGAACCTGGGAAGACTTATGGTAAGAATCTGAGAGTGGGAGTCTTCTCTGACGGACTGCTTTATGTGGAGAGCAAACTGCTATACAGTGAAGAAAGTGAACACTTTCGAAGACCATTTTTGTTGCCACATAAACATCCTCTGGTCGATCTAATGATCCGGGAAGAGCACCTGCGTAACAATCACGCGGGAACACATATCTTGATGTCAATAATGAGAGAGAAATTTTGGATTATAAAATCAAGGAAAACCATTGGAAGGATTGTGAGGGGATGTGTGAAATGCCGAAGATTTGATCAAAGACCTATCAAGATCTCTTGTGCGCCACTTCCTAATGACAGAACGGAACCCCTTGGAATTTTTATGGTGGTGGGTATCGACCTAGCTGGTCCCCTGTATTTAAAGGACGGATCCAAGGTGTGGATGGTTTTGTTCACTTGTACCGTTTACCGAGCAATTCATCTTGAAATGGTCTCAAGTTTAGAGACTGATTCCTTTATATTGGCATTAAGTCGATTTATAGGAAGGCGAGGAAGGCCTAGTACTATTTATAGTGACAACGGTACTAATCTGGTCGGAACAAGGAATTTGTTTGCCCGTTTAAAGTGGGATAAAATCGTAAAAGAAACACAAGAACAAAGAATAAGCTGGAAGTTAAATCCACCTACAGCGGCATGGTGGGGAGGATTCTGGGAACGAATGATTAGAATGATCAAGAACCTCTTAAGGAAAATATAAGGTCATAGAAAACTAAATTATGAACAATTGGAAACGTGTTTGATCGAAGTAGAATCCACCATTAATAAGCGACCACTGACGTACATCACAGAAAATAGCGATGATCTAATCCCATTAACACCAGCTATGTTTCTGCAGGACAGGACGACCCATTTTTCAGAGATAGAAAAAATTACAGCCGATACATTCAGAAGGAAACAGAGAGGGCTACAACAAATGAAGAGGGAATTGCGACAGAGATTTAGAAAGGAATATCTGGGGTTGTTGGTACAAAAGGGAAAAGAGGGATCGGAGTTTATTCTTAGAATCGGAGAGATAGTTCTTATTGGAAATGAAGATCAAAAGAGAATAGATTGGCCAATGGCAAGGATAGAAGAATTGATTCCGGGCAGGGATGGGAAAATCAGAGTCGCAAGAGTAAAAACAAAACGGGGTATGTTGATGAGACCCATCCAAAAGATTTACCCCTTAGAAGTGACCTCAGAAGAGGATATGGCTCTTTGTGCTCACACAAAGAGGGTGGGGGTATGTTAAGAATGGTTAGGAAAATCGACTCTAGATGGCGTGCGCCAGGGGATACGCCACAGAGTGCGCCCACGTGACTGTTTTCGAATATATAAAAGAAGGTAGATAGGAGGCTCGAGCGGGAAAAAGGTATTTGAACGGTGGCGTGGAGAAAGTGTTAGTTCAAAGTAAGAAGCAGCGGAAGGTAGTTTAAAGTAAGAAGTAGCGGAAGGTAGTTCAAAGTAAGAAGTAGCGGAAAGTAGATCGAAGTAAGAATAGAAAAGGCATAGTAAGTAAGGCGGAAGTGAAAGTATAGATTCGAAGATAAAGAAAACCCTGTCCAGACAGTTCCGAAGTTAAAGTATAACGAAGAGCGAAGTTAAAGTCAAAAGAGATAAAGTTCAAGAACTCAAAGAAGTTGGAGATAAAGAAGATAAAATTGGAGAAGTCAAAGTGAACTGTACATATGTAAATAAGCCTTTTGAGATTTCGGATTAGCATATTAGTAATAAAGTTAAATATTGTTTAGAAAGGCTGAGAGTGATTCTTCTCTGGGATTCTAATGACTGGCAGTCATTCTTGGAAATAACACAAAGACTTAACACCTTGTTTTTATTAAAATCTTTAGATCATACATCGCATACATATTGTGGTGGGATTACATCCAGTTATGTACAAATTATGACAGATGCATATTGGATAAATATGTATATTAACATTTTGAACCCCCTTGAATTTTCACACAATAGCGGTTCATTTTAAAAATTAAACTATATTAACAGGCAACTGTAATAGATAAAAATCTGCAGGTTTTAATTTTATTTAACATAATTTGAGTTTTAGAAAATAACCCAACCTTAATTTAGAAATAATATAGCCTTCTGACACATTGAGATGTCTAAAAGCTGAAACATATATTCTGTTAGTTTTCTCAATAATACAAGAAATAAATGCTAATGTCAAATTTGAAGAAAAATATTAAAATTTAATTTGGTTTCATACAAAAAATTGAATTAGTCATCAAATTATATATATGAAAATCATCAATGGATGTATTTTAAACTTGATTAGATTTAGATGTGTTCACTGTAATTTAAAATATATATATATATAATAAATTTTGATCGAATTTTGTGATGATTTTTTTTTAAATGGTCTTATAACTATAACCAGTTATCTATGTATATTTGCCTATATATACAATAATAATTAAAAAATAAGAATCATGTGCCTGTTGTTGTATATATATTTACTAGCGGACGTACCCGGCTTCGCCCGAGGTTTAACCTGAGTAAAGGTTTGTCTAGCGAACATTTGTTAAAACAATTCTCTAAAAACATATTTAAAAAAAAAAGATATATTTTGATAATTTGAAACTCGTAAATTTGAATCTCTCGATAAAGTGAACATTTTTTCCCGGTCCCTGTGTGCCGTGTCATCCTGAATTTTGTCTTTCCTAATTTTCTACATTAGAAAATCATAGTTTTATCTAGTGAACATTTTTTCCCGTGTCACATTGCCGTGTCATCCTGAGATAATCTTACTTTTGATAAATAATATTTAAGATAACAAACTTAGTGATAAGAAAACCTGTTATCATCGTCACAATGGGGGCGCTGCTTGCGAGTTAAATCTACAAATCTGCAAATAACTCTAAGGATATTCAAGATATTCATGAAATTATTTTTCAAAAACCTTCCCGGTGATATACCTAATAATATCCCAAAATTTCACGGCGATTGGATGTATGGTTTTTGAATCTATAGAGTACAGACAAACAGACAGACAGACATTCAATTTTATATATATATAGATTAATTGTTACCACAGAGTCTGTGTAAGCTCACAGGTAAATAGGCGCTAACCAAAACAGAAAAAAGTTCCTTTGTTTCAATATTAGTTTCCCTTTTATATTTTGTTCTCTCTCTTGTAAATCAATAAATATAATGTTTAATTAATAAATATTGGAATCAGTTTCATTAATAATTCTAAGCAAAGTCAACAATTGGTAGCAGAGCGTGGTTATTTGATATAAAGCTCAAAATGAAAATATTTAATCTGAAGATTAAGCAAGAAGTTTATTCTGATCTGTAAACTGAAGCACTTCTAAGAAGATTAAAGGTATTTATAAAGATTAAGTTAAATTATATCTATATATTGCATGTTTAAAAGCTACCCAATATTTAAATAAATTTAAAATACAGGGTGTACCAGGTAAATTGGGACTAACTTTGACAGTCCATAAAACAAAAACTACTTGAGATTAAAAACTTGTTTTTTTTTTTTCATTACGTAGCCATATTCATGTAAAATGCAACATTACATGTGTGCGCAGTGTAGTGATGAAGAGTAACCGAGAATTTGAAAATCGAGCTGCCATCATCGTTGCTCTGCGCGCCGGAAGGAGCCCCAAAGAGATAGTGGATTTTCTTAAGTTGCCCAAAACCACTATTTATCGTGTCAAGAAGCAGTTTGATGAGGCCGACAGTAACAAAGAGGGGATAGCTACAAGGAAAAAGCACTCGCGTCGATCGGACAGGGTAAGAGGCGAAGAATTTGTCAAAAATGTCAAGGAGAAGATTGATGGAAACCCTGGGAAGAGCATGAGGGCCATAGCCAAGGAAATGGACGTTGGCTCTATGACAATTGTCAGAACAATCCATGAGGACCTTGGTCTCAAGTCTTATGCCCTTCGGAAAGGTCAGTTGCTGACTGAGAATATGAAGAATAACAGAAAAGGAAAGGCTGCTGCCCTCCTCAACAACCTGAAACACGACTCTTTTGGCATGCTAAGGTTCTTCTCTGACGAAAAGAACTTTGACGTGGACCAAAAGGTAAATCCCAGGAATGATCGCTGGATCTGTAAAGACCCCTCAGAGATACCTGTCATGATGCACACGAAATTTCCTGCCTCCGTAATGGTCCTTGGCGTTATCAGCAGTGAAGGTGATGTCATGCCTCCCCATTTCTTTGAGAAGGGCCTTAGGATGAACGCTGACACCTACATCAATGTTCTGGAGACCGTTGTGAAGCCTTGGATGGACATGGTGGCCGCAGGAAGGAAGTATGTCTTCCAACAGGACTCAGCTCCAGCCCATAAGGCAAAAAAGACACAATCGTGGCTGACACTTAACGTCCCTAGTCACTGGGGTCCTGATATTTGGCCCCCTAATTCTCCAGATTGCAATCCCCTCGACTACTATGTATGGGGCGTTGTTGAGAGAGATGTCAACAAAGCTCCTCATACCACCATCCAGTCTGTCAAGAAAGCAGTTCACACGGTGATGACCCAAATGGACAAGGTCATCGTCGCCAAGGCCTGTGCTTCATTCCGCACTCGCCTCGAGACTGTTGTAGCTAATAATGGAAACTACATTGAATAAATAAAAACTATATCCTTTTATCTACTACTGTGTCAAATTTCATTCGGATATTTTAATTTTTACTTGCAAAAAATTTCAGTTAAAATACCATTGTTGAAATTCCCAATTTACCTGGTACACCCTGTATATATTTGTTTTTAAATTATGTTGGTTTGTTTATATTAGCTCAAAAGGCGAAAATGGCTGAATATAATTTTTTATCCCAAAGAAAAATTGAACCATTAACAGGAACAAATTATCAAATATGGGCGTTGAAAATCGGCGCAGTTCTGAGAGGAAGAAAATTATTTAAATGTGTAATTTCCGATCCAGAACCTGATATGGAAGACAAAAGTTCTTGGGAGATTTGGAGTGATAAAAATGATGAAGCTTTTGGGATAATCATTACAACATTGACTAATGAACAAGCTGGAATGTTCATAGGAGAAACAAATGCTAAGAAAGTGTGGGACTCACTGAGAAAAAACATACACAGGCAATTTGGAAGATAAAATTATTGATATAGGCTTAGAATTAAAGAACATTAAAATGAAAGATATAATGAAACTGTAGATGAATATATAACAAGGGCAAAAAATATTGCTGCTAGAAGTTCATCATTAGGGCATCAATTTCCCTCAAGAGAACTTTCATTTCATATTGTCAGAGGCATACATCCAAGGTATGAAAATATTGCTATTGTCGTACGATCTAAGAGAGAGGCAACAATTGATGAGATTCAACAAACTCTAAGAGAAGAGGAGTCAAGAAGAAATATGAGATTAAATCAATCGGTTGAGAATGGGCATGAAAAAGCATTCAGAATTAAAAATAGAAAAGTTAAACAATTTCAGCCAAAAATATGTTTTGTTTGTAATAAAAAGGGACATCTAGCTAATGATTGCTGGTTTCGAGATAAACAGAAACAAGGATATCAAAAGAAATTGACTCCTGATTATAGAAATCACAAATACAGTAGGGAACATTCAAATAACCTAGTGGATACTATGAAAAGTGGATTTAATGAGCAAGCATTTAAAACATATGTAAAAGAATTTGAAGATTCACCAGATGGGGAAAATGATAGGCAAATATGGTGTATAGATTCAGGATGCACCGCACATTTAACCCCAAACCTAACTTTGATGGAAAATGTGGTAGATTATGAAAGTGAAATCAACCTAGCTGAGAAGGGCAAAACTACCCAAGCCACAGCCAAAGGAGATATGAGACTTACTACATGCACAAATGAAGGCCAAGAAAATATTCGCATCAAAGATATCTTACATGTACCAAGTTTAAGGAATAATTTCTTGTCAGTATACGAATTAGTCAACAAGGGAAATTCAGTTATTTTGAATAAGGATGGAGCAAAAATTTATAATGAAGGGAATGATTTAGTTGCTGAAGCATATATTAAAGATAGAATGTTTATGATGGAAACAAAGTTAAGAAATGTACCAATAGCAGAAAATGAAAATGTCATGGTTATAAATACACAATTATCAAATAAAAATAGCAATATAAGTTTATGGCATAAGAGATTAAACCATATAAATGAAGAATACATGAAAAAATGAATCAAGGCACATTGTAAGAGGATTGGATCTAAAATTTGAAAGGTTACCAGAGTGCGAAGCATGCATAATGGGAAAACTGGTTCAGAAGCCATATAATATTACAGAAAATTATACAGTTAAGCCCCTGCAGTTGATTCATATGGATTTATGTGGACCAATGTCATGTCAATCTTTAGGAGGATCTAAGTATTTCTTGTTATAGTAGATGACTACAGTAGAAGAATCTTTGTATATTTCCTGAGATCAAAAGATGAGACCTTTGAGAGATTTGAAGAATTTAAAGCAAGAGCTGAAAACGAATTAAGTCTTAGAATAAAAGATGTAAGAACGGACAATGGAACTGAATTTTGTAACTCTAGATTTGAAGGACTTTTCAAGAGAAGTGGGATCCATCACCAACTTACCACCACATACTCACCACAAAGTAATGGAGTCGCAGAGAGAGTGAATAGGACTCTTATAGATACAGCAAGAACCTTACTAATTAACTCAAAATTACCCATGAAGTTTTGGGCAGAGGCAATTGCTACAGCTGTGTACATTAAGAATTGTACCCCCCACAGGTATATCAAGCACCATATACACCTATGCAGAGATGGAATGGCAGGAAGCCATCGGTCAAGCACATTCGAATATTTGGATGTTTGACACATTGGCTTGAGAGCAAACCAAGAAGAAGCAAGTTTTCACCAAAGGGTAGAAAGGGAATATTCATTGGTTATTCCATTGAAAGAAAAGCTTACAGAATATATGATATAATGACAAAGAGAATTCATGAAGTCAGATCAGTAAAATTTAGTGAAGATAAGAGAGGAATTGATTATGCAAATGATATTCAGGAAGATACTAATTGTGATAATTTGACCTATAAAGGAAATTGTGAAGAAATAGTTGAAGACTTTCTTATCTTGAAAGAAGACAATCCTGTCACGGAGAGTAAAATGAAGTCTCAGGAGGATACTTCAGTAAAACCAGGTGGTGACACTGAAAATGACTCAACACAAACTGAACCAATAGAGGAAAGATGCGCAAAAGGAGGAAGAAAGAAAGGAGAAACAAAGAGCATCTTAGAAGAACAGCACAAAGCAAGGCTTGAAGAACAAGAAAGGAAATTGATTGAAGAAGGAGTTCGACGCTCACAAAGAATAAAGGATAGGAATGATGCAAACTTAATTATGGAAATAGATCATTATATCCCGGAGAACTTTAAAGAAGCAATGGATAGTGGAGAAAGAAATGAATGGCACAAAGCAATGGAAGAAGAGCTCAGTGAGATAGAGAAGCATAAAGTATGGACACTAGTACCAAGGTAAAATGGTATGAAAGTCATCAATAGTAAATGGGTCTACAGTACAAAGAAAACCTCAAATGACGGCATATATAAAAGAAAGGCCAGACTGGTTGCTGTTGGATGCAATCAAATATATGGTGTGGACTATAAGGAATCTTTTTCACCTGTACTCAAAAAGGAAAGCTTTCGAACAATAGTAGCTCTTGCAACACAACAGAATTTAATCATAAAGACTTATGATGTGAAGACAGCTTATCTCTATGGTGAGTTAGAAGAGACAGTATACATGAGACAACCAGATGGTTTTATGCAAAAAGGAGAAGAAAACAAAGTGTGTAAATTGGAAAAAAGCCTGTATGGTCTACCACAATCAGGAAAATGTTGGAACAAAAAGATCAATGAAATTTTATACCAGTTGAGAATGATTAGAACCAAATGTGATCCATGTGTCTATAAACTCCAGAGGGGCGAAGAGTATGCAATACAGGTTCTATATGTAGATGATCTCATAATTGCTGGAACTAGTAAGGAAATTAATGACAACCTAGCCTCAGAAATATAAAAATATGTTACTTTAACAGAAAAGAAAGATAGCGAACCATTTATTGGAATTTAAATAAAAAGGGAAGAAGATGGATTTTATCTATCTCAGACTCATTATATTGATACAATTCTTCACAGATTTGGACTAGAAGAATGCAACAGTGTGCAGACACCTGGAGATCAAAATCAAAATTTGGATGAATATTTGGACTCTAAGCCAGTAGATAAAACTGTATACCAGGAAATGATTGGATCACTTATGTATCTTGCTATGGGTACTCGACCGGACATATCCTTCAACGTCAGCAATTTATCACAGTATAGTAATGATCCAAGGGAAATACACTTAACTGGAGTTAAAAGGATTTATAGATATCTGAAGGGAACAAGAAATAAAATGTTGGCATATAAGTCAAAAGACAACAACATCACAATAAGTACTGATGCGAGCTGGTGCACAACCTGAGACGCAAAATCCTATTCAGGCTATACAGTCAAACTTGGCAACAACTTAATAAACTGGAGAAGTAGAAGCAAAATTCAGTAGCCTAGTCTACATGTGAAGCAGAACTTATTTCAATATGTGAAGGCATTTCAGAAGTATTATGGTTAAAGGGATTACTAGAAGAACTTTCTGAAAATTTAACTTTCCCAATTACCTTGAAAAGTGACAGCCAGGCTGCAATAAACTGGATACAATCTGACAAGATTACTTCACGAACAAAGCACATAAACCGAAAGTATTATTTTGTGAAAGAGGAAATTCAAAATGGAATCAAGCTGGAATACACTAAAAGTGAAGACATGGAGGCGGATATACTAACGAAGAGTCTACCTAAGGACAAACTACGGAAATGTGCAGATAGCCTTGGACTTGCTGATTAGGGCTTACACACAGGGGAGCGTGTGTTGTACATATTTTAATTATTTGTTACCACAGAGTGTGTGTAAGCTCACGGGTAAATAGGCGCTAACCAAAACAGAAAAAGTTCCTTTGTTTCAATATTAGTTTCCCTTTTATATTTTGTTCTCTCTCTTGTAAATCAATAAATATAATGTTTAATTAATAATTATTGGAATCAGTTTCATTAATAATTCTAAGCAAAGTCAACACCTGTCTACTAAAAACAATGATCTAACATTGCTCGCGGTTAATTTCAAATTTCTTGGTTGAAAATGCGACAAAAAAAAACTATTCCAGATTCAACTCAATGTCCTGTTATAAAATTTCTTTTATATTATTCGCATATTGAGGAAGCGAATAGCCAATAAGCATGTATATTTTACAAAAATCACAAAAAGTATATAAAGCCAACATATATTTTATATTCACCTGATCAAAGGAATATTTCAGGCAAGCCTCTTTTCAGCTAACTAAACCGTAAAACAAAGCAATGGAGAGAGAAAGAGAGATTATCTAATATTTTAAAAGAGGAATTTATGTGTAAATATAGTACATAAATTTTTTTATATGCATACATTGACTTATATATATATAGAGACAAACACAAGATTACAAGAGAGCCTTCACTAGAGCATGTTTGTCAATGCTAATTTGAATTGTCAAATGGTTAAATAGTCTAGGTTAGGGGTCGACAAACTGCGGCTCTTTGAGCATGAAGCTGCGACTCTTTATATAGTTCCATACGTAAATAATATTTATTCGAGTACTATTTATTGTTGACTCTTCAGACTCAAAAATTTGTATATTTCTGGTCTAGGATTTGAAGGGCAAGGGTTGCTGGCTTTATGTTCCGAAGAAAGGCCAGGGCTGCGGCTTCACTCCTCCGCTCCTTCTCCTGTCCTGGGTCTTGGGGAAGTGATCTTCTTTTGGGGCAGGCGAGTCTTGACTCCAGCTCTGGTAGGCTGGCGTTACTTCTAGTCCTGGTTGGTCCTGTTATTTAGAGGTCCTTGAAGGGGAGCCCCCAGGATCATGAATTAGAACATCTAGTTTACTTTTAGGTGGAGCTGGTGCCTCACTCTTGACTTCTGAGGGGTCTGGTGGGATAGGGTTCCTCTTTGATCTTAGCCAAAGGGTGTTATTTTATATATAGAGATGACCTGGCTATATTTGCATTATGCTCAAGGAAATGTTTTGATGTTAGAGTTTTGTTCCTGCCTACTAAAAATGATTATCTGTCTTCACCCATGGTCTGCTTTAGTGAATTTTCTCCGAAAGAATTATGTTTCTGATAGTCAAATATGACATTGAAATATTGTCATCATTATTTTCTGACTAAATATAACTATTTTTTCCTACTACTTGTTTATATT
>CP092872.1:7383697-7453705 GCA_030710605.1 Cordylochernes scorpioides
CACCTATCCTTAAAGGACACTTTGGTTCTGCAATTAGGTGTCTGTTACAGGGAGGTACTACTGTACTTTTAAAAAGAGCATGTGTGTGTGAGAATCATCTTGTTTACTGAAATTTTTTCAACCTTACCTATGGTAAATTAATGTGATAAAATTGATTTTCTAGATATTATTTTTCACATAAATCTACAGGGTGATCCAAAAGTCCCGCACAACTTTAAAAATTAATAACTCCGCGAATATTTGCGCTAGAGCAATGCGGTAAACACCATTGTATTCAGGATGCAATGGGATTTTTTATGGCAAATAATGAAAAATTCGAAATTGATTTTAGTTACAATTTTATTCGCCAGATGGCGCTCTACCAGAATCAGATATTCAGCGGCCAAATTGTTTGATAAATTGAAAAATATAACTGATCGACACGTATTTTCCCTTTTTGAATACCAGGAAAGAACCCTAATAATATCAAATAACTAATTAATAAAACACCACTTCGCTAAAAGTATGAAGAATTGGTTAACGATTTTCAAATACAATCAGAGATATGTAAAATAGGAAAATGCAAATTAAAACATGTAGCAAAAATATGTATATTTTATATGGGGTTTTGTGAAATAGATTGAATGTTTGAAAAACACTGCTGATATCAATACACGAATTTTTGAAATGTTAATATAGTACCAAAAATTATTATGGCACTATTAATAGGATTTCTTGCTATAAGAAATGTGTAGTTTCTTGACTGATTGGCGACCCTTGACTATTTAACTGGATATTTGTCATGATCCAACAAATGAAATATAGAGGGGAGTGACAAAATATATTTGTCGTACTTTATTCCAAATATCTTATGGGCTTGTCAAATGTTATCATTGTTTATTATACTGTACACAATTTTAAAAAATGTGTCCCCTCAAATAAAAATAATTTTTAAATCGACCTTCTGCGTTGAAAAACGTGGTAGTAAAATCATTTCGTATTATTTTTTTTTTCACAAAATTTCTAAAGTTATTGGTGTACAGAAAATATTCCTTATGCTATTTCCTTTAATGAGCGCAAATCGAAAACTAAACATAAGGGGGAAAATTGTGTGTACCAGTGTTATTCGAGAAGTTATAACACTCTGGTTTGCACGACATAATATGTGAGCAAATGACAAATAAAATATTACTGTTCACAAAAATAGAGTCAAGATGTGAGGACAGCTTTTATTGTCCCCATATCCCAACACAAAGAGCTGCAAAATATTGGTAGATAATATAATACATGGCAGCTTATCTAACACATGAGGTAACTGCTTTCTCTCTTGTATTAGGTCACAATCCTTGCTCAATGTGGCACCCTTCATTCTCAATCACCGCCTGGAGACGATAAATGACAGAATGGACAGCATTAAATAACATATATCTGTTGAAATTGATAAAACGTGCCATCTGATAGAAGCCTTCAACATGGCCAATGTGGTAGGCCAGAATCGATAAACACACGATTTAATGTACCCCATAGACAAAAATCGCAAGGCGTCAAGTCTGGTGATCTTGGAGGCCACTGGTATATAAAGTGGCGACTTATCATACGATTTTCACCGAACGTATCCTTCAGCAATTGTTTGGCACCTCGAGAGATATGAGGAGGTCCTCCATCTTTCATGAATGTTATTTCGCTTAGTGCTTTTGCCCTGCACAATATGGGAATACCCTTTTCTCTCAAAAGTTGAACATAACGTTCACCAGTTACAAAAACGGTGTTAAAAGTTCTTCCAATGATTTTTCAAAGAAAAATGGCCCAATAATAAAAGAAGTGAACCCACACAAAACTAACTCTAGGCTGGTAAAGTGGCATTTCTGTAAAAATCCTAGGGTTTTCTGTTGCCCAAATGCGGCTGTTTTGAATGTTAAATTCTCTGTTTAGAGAAAAGTGAGCATCATCTGTCCACAGAACATTCGACAGCCAGTTTTCATCAATATCAATTTGCCGTATAACCCATGCAGCGAATTCTTGACGCATCTCAAAATCGCCAACTTTTAGCTCGTGAAATCTTTGGATTTTGTATGGGTACACACAATAGAGACATTAAGTGAAGCCTCTTCGGATATCACAATCATACTCGGCGAATTTAACGCCAAAAGTTCAATTTGGGGATCACCTGTTCAGGATAACAAAAGTCAGCAGGTTGAGGACATCCTAACCGACCTCGACCTTACACCGTTAAATAACGGAAATAACACCTAACTATCTAAGTCCACAGGCACAGAATCCGCAATAGACATCACAGCGATAAATTACAACATCGCACCCACAACACAATGGAAAATCCTGAGAGGTGCAATCAGTGACCACAGACCAATTTTAACAACCCTAAACTTCAAAATTGAGAATGTCCATTAGAATAAAGGAACATGGAACTTTAGGAAAGCCGATTTGAAAAAATTCACAGAAAAGCTTGAAGAACTGTGCAACGAAAAATTGAATTACAGAACGCTTGACAAAAACTTGGAAAAATTCTCTTCGAACATTTCAAAAGCTGCAAAAGCATCGATACCTAGAGGTAGACGTAAAGACCTGTGGATACCTTACTGGAAGGACCACAACATCGAGGCAATGATTTCAGAGAGAGAGACAATATCAATGAACTTCTTAAAAAAATAAAACAGAAGAAAACAGAAAGGAACTCATTGAAATTAGTCACAAAATAGAACAAGAAATTTGGATATGCAAACAAGAAGAATGGCAGAATTCTGCGAAAAAATGGATCCAAGAAAGGACAGGCAACACTGGAATATGATTAGAGTGTTAGAGAACAATCAAAACCAACACCAATCCTCCAATACTCTAACCGATATGAATAGAACAGCGAGAACGAGAACAAACAGATGGCTGACATAATTGCTGAATATCTTTCAAGCACTTCCATACTCAACTATACGAATGAAGACAGGACTCTAAAAATAATATAAACCAGTTAGTTAAACAAGCAAGAAACTTCCATCAACAAGATATTTTCTCGAGAGACTTCACACTGAATGAGCTAAACTTATCAATAAAAAAATCCAAGAGGTCACCAAGAGATAATCTAATCTTTGGTCAAATGATTAAACACTTTGAAGACAAGGCTAATAATCAACTCCTACGAATACTGAACATTTCCTGGCAAACTGGTAAACTACCAAAGAATTGGAAGATATCAATTATAAATACTATAAACTAAAGTGCCAGGAGAAAATGATTTTTTATTAATCGACTACACGAGCTTTCGGGCAGTCACGCCCTTCAACTGGTAATGATACATGATGGCAATAGGCCTTAAATAGGATTCCGTTTTTAAAGAGATATTTTTACATATGAGAAAAAATAATATAGGACGGTTAAAAAACAATTTAGTTAAAAGATATTTGCAAATCTAAGCTATTATATAATATATTTATGTAACTATGCTAATCCTGTAATGCCGGTTGACAATAAATGGTAGGTTTGTAATTGGCTAAAACATGTGACTATATAATGAAGAGAGACTAGTATTAGGATATCGACTGTTCAACCCGCCATCAGCGGCCATATTGGAACTATACTGGGGGAGTCCCCTCCAATATGGCCGCTGATGGCGGGTTGAACAGTCGATATCCTAATACTAGTCTCTCTTCATTATATAGTCACATGTTTTAGCCAATTACAAACCTACCATTTATTGTCAACCGGCATTACAGGATTAGCATAGTTACATAAATATATTATATAATAGCTTAGATTTGCAAATATCTTTTAACTAAAATTGTTTTTTAGCCGTCCTATATTATTTTTTTTCTCATATGTAAAAATATATCTTTAAAAACGGAATCCTATTTAAGGCCTATTGCCATCATGTATCATTACCAGTTGAAGGGCGTGACTGCCCGAAAGCTCGTGTAGTCGATTAATAAAAAATCATTTTCTCCTGGCACTTTAGTTTATAGTATTTATATTCCAAGGAGAAAGTTTCTATGTTTAAATAAGATATCAATTATAGTGTCAATACTGAAGCCAAACAAAGATGCCAAGGAATACAAGAACTATCGGCCAATTGCTCTCACCAGCATACTTTGTAAAATACCAGAACGAATTATCCATTCTAGGCTCATAGTCTGGCTCACTAACAATAATAAAATGAACCTCTACCAAACTGCCTATAGATCCCAGCACTGTACGACTGATCAACTGTTCTACTTCTGTCAATCAATAATAGATTATTTCCAGGAAAAACCGCCAAAGAAGACCACGGATATATTCCTTGATATGACCTCAGCTTTTGATCGAGTGTGGAGGGAGAAATTACGTGAAAAGCTGCACAACATCGGAGTAAGAGGAAAAACCTTAATCTGGATTGCAGACTTCTTAAGGGGAAGAAGGTTAAAGGTTCGGGTCAATGGAGAATTTTCCAAGGAAGGAAGAACATGGGCTGGTGTAACTCAGGGATCTGTGCTCAGTCCTCTAGTCTATCTGCTATATATTAACGACATCCATCCTTACCTCACTGAAGACACAAAGGTTGCCTGTTATGCAGATGATATAGCCATATGGCACACAAGTAGCAGCATAGAAAAATCGTAAAAAATACTGAACACATTAATGAGAGGCCTGGAAAAGTGGGCAATGGAACTTCAAATGACCATAAACCCAATAAAACCAAACCTATGCGTCTTCTCCACTCACAGGGAAAAAGGCATAAATATAACCACAAAATAAGCATAAACAAACAAATATTTGATAAAATTAGAAATCCATAATACCTAGGTGTGATACTGCAGTCCTGGATCTTTCAAGTTGATCTACGTATTCATCGTAGATCGCAAAATGCGTGGTGTCGCTGGAGACCCACTGGCGATTCTCCACCAAATTCTGCAGCGCTGGCAGAGGCGCCATATTCATTGTACATAGTGTATATAATGCATATTATCTTTTTTTAATAGTGCAGACTGTGCATGTATTGACAAGATGTCAACAAAATTATTTTAATTATTATTGATGAGGAATTGGAATTTCCAGAACACATAATTAGCACCTCAAATAGAGCTATCAGAAAACTAAACATTCTGAGAAGGCTATGTGGAACAAATTGGGGAGCAAACCCAGAATTCTCAGAACAAGATATACCACCTTAATAAGGCCGATAATGGAATATGCAACACCGGTCTGGGCTCCCTCAAGCTCATCACTAAAAGTAAGACTAGACAGTGTTCAAGCAAAAGCGGCCAAAATAATCACTGGTGCTGTTTCATCCACCAACAATGAGAAAATTCAGAGAGAATGTGTTCTAGACCTACTCGCTCGAAAGCAGAAGACAAAATAAAAACAACTTGGATCGGCACTTCGGAAACGAGGAACCAGAGGACGAGATCTCTTTGACCACTTGTGGTTTGGTAGATCCGCCCTTTTCTGAGAATGAGGTGAAACTGACGGCTTTCAAGTTCGGGAAAAGGAAATCTCCTGGTCCCGAAGGGATCGATAACACGGTCGTGAAAGCCCTGGTAAGGATGCACCCATCGCTTCTTTCCAGGTTATTCAATAGGTGCCTGGACACTGGTGCATTTCCTGAGGCATGGAAGGTTGCCCGAGTAGTGCTTCTCGAAAAGTCTGGTAGAAAGGGTAATTCTCCTATTGATTATCGTCCGCTTTCTTTACTAGTGTGTCTAGGTATGGTCCTGGATAGCCTACTAGCTCAGCAACTGAAGCATTGGCTTGAGAGTAATGAACTCCTTTCCTCTTTCCAACATGGTTTTAGGGAAGGGAAGTCCACAACCACAGCTCTGAACGAGGTGTTAGAGGGGGTTGAGATGGGCTTAAATAAGGGTGCTTGGGTTCTTTTCGTGACCCTGGACATGGATGGCGGGTTCAACTCCATGAGCTGGAACAAGCTGATGAGAAATTTGATGGACTTGGGTTGTCCTGATAATTTGTGCAGCTTGGTTCGTGACTTCCTGAGGGATAGACGGATTAGCCTCAGTTTTGGTGGGCGGAAGTTGGAAAGAAACTGTGCTAGGGGTTGCCCCCAGGGCTCTTGCTGCGGACCTATTCTGTGGAATATCCTGGTAAACACCGTTTTCCAGGAGGAGCTCCCTGAGGGAGCCATGCTGGTTCTCTATGCTGACGACCAGTTCCTCATCATTGAGGCTGCTTCGAGAGCGAAGGCTGAGAAGTGTGTTGGAACTTCTCTCCAAATTCTCTCGATCTGGGCCCATGACTCTGGCCTTAAGTTCAATGTCTCCAAAACTAAAGCCCTCAGCTTTAAGCCTAGGGACATAAGAACTAAAAGGAAAGGGATCAAATGGGAACACAAGCCGGCTATCCGGATGGAAGGACGGAGGGTAGCGTTGGTCAATAGGATGACCATTCTGGGGGTGGTCATTGATGACAAGATGGGTTGGCAATACCAGGCGGAGGAGATGGTGGCGAGAGGCAGGGAGGCGTTGTGCAGGCCTGTCCTGGTTGGCTTTCAACAGGGTGGGAGGGAGAAGGAGGGTACTATTTTTAGGAACCTCTGCCTCTCCTGTGTCGAGCCAATCTTGCTATATGCTTCCGGGGCTTGGTGGCGCCGAAACAGGGATTAGAAGGTGGCAAAAACTCTAGAGAGAGTGCAGAGGACAGCGGCACTCAGAATCACAGGGGGATATCGCACTACCAGCAGTGAGGCCTTTTTGGTCCTCGCTGGGCTTATTCCCCTGGGATTGAAACTAGAGGAGGAGACCATCAGACATCAGAGAACAGGGAAGATGCCCTGGGACTTGAAGCGGGGACCCTGGAATCGAAGAGGGATCCAAGGAATCCTCCGCAGTGGTTGCCAAAGTGGAATTGGAGTCCTGGAGGGCCGACAGGGATTGGCACGGAGGTTTTCACTGATTGTAGTAAGTCTGGAACCAATACTGGAGCTGGGGTAGTGATATTCACTAATGGAGAGCTGACCTTCCAAGAAAGTTTAACACTCAGAGTGGACGAATTGATCTTTTCAGCCGAGCTGGTTGCGATCAGGGTAGCCCTCAGAGTGTGTGCCGAGAAGAACTTCAGCCCGGACTGCCTCTATTCAGATTGTATGTCGGCCCTCGTCGCCATCAATCTGGAGAAAGGGCAACTCGCGCATCAAATAATCCAGGAGCTGGAGATGATGACGCGGGCTCCGGAGCTCCTTTGGTTTAGGAGACACAGCCTCATCGAAGGTAATGAGTTCGCAGACAGGATTGCTAAGGCAGGATGCTTTAGAGGTAGATCACTGAGGACCCCAGTGACCAAGAAAGAAGTTTATAGGATGATCAGGGGGCACGTCCAGGACTTATGGTTGGACAGATGGAGGAACAGTGTGAAGGGGAGAGAGGTATTCAATGGGGTAACAACACCCAAGTACCTCTGTAAGGCAATGTCCCACAAACTCATTAGGGTAGTTCGGGACATGGGCACTTCCCCAAGTCTCCACAGATTTAAAATTAAGAGAAACCCTGATTGCGTCTATGGAGAAAGGGATATGAATGCACGCCACTACGTCTTGGATTGTCCAAAGGTAGTGGGTGTGCAGGAAGAGAGAAGGAGGGCGAGGGGCGCGATCGAGAGTAAAGCTGCTGAGAAATCACAGCAAGCTTCTTGAGAAAGCCCACGACGTGGCAGCTGAGCTTTTCCTCAGCTGTGAGTGAACAGAGTCGACCGGGGGCTGCCTCCCCGCGGTCCCTGCTGGACACAGTAGATAGTTTCCTATTTTTCTGTGATTAAAGGCCACCGGTATAGAAATCCTTCCAGACATGTTGTCTGGGAGGTGGTGTTTCCAGGTACAATGTCCAAGCACTAGCTTGGATACCGTTACTTGGCTTATGAGTTGAACAGAATAGCAGCGAAGGGCATGCTTCGCATGCCGGATTGTGGACCTAAAGGTCTGGGTGGCCATCTGCTTCTAGGGTATACCAACTGTGCTTAGGTGGGATCCTCCAGTTCTTGTTTATTTTGGCTACTGTTTCTATTTCTTTAAAAGTAAGTTTATTTTTCTATAGCAAGGGTTCTTTTGTGCCTTTTTTCGCTAGCGCATCAGCAGCTTCATTGCCTTCAATGCTAACATGTAAGGGTATCCATTGAAGGTGAATTTCTGAGGTATTGAGAGTTTTTGGAGATAACCAATTATGTTCCTGATTACTTTGTCTCTAAGATCCCCTGTGTGACTCAAGTGTTGTATGGCAAGAATCCATATATCGTGATGTTTAATGTTTCTGATGGATTTTAAGACTTCATAGATGGCTATAAGTTCTGATCTGAAGACTGAGCAAAATTCTGGGTTTCTTCTGTTTATTTTCTCAATGCCATTTGTGGTTTTGATGAGACAGCCACTGCCAGTGTGTCCCAACTCGTCTCTGCTACCATCGGTATAGATGGTTATTGCATTTTTAGGGATTTTATTAATTATTTCTAATGATAATTGTTTTAAGTATTCTGGATTTTGGTATTGTCTGTTGGTGGGTTCATTTAAAGTGGCATTAAAAATAATATTTTGTTAATGGTTCGGATGGAGATATTTTTTCAGCTAAATAATATTTTTCCACTTTATATTTTAAAAATCCATTTCTTTTGGCCAGGTGGAGAGGGCCTTCTTTTTTTAATCTTATATTGGGTTCCCAATTAAGTATGTGTTCTGTGTTTGTTTTCATAACTCTTGATTTTGTTTATATATTTTGGCAGATTGTAGCTTATTCTATCCTTCAAGGGCATAATGTCTGCCTCGTAAAGTACAATATTATTAGGGCAGGTTTTTCGTAGACCTGTAATATTTCTGGCTGCACTTAGTTGTACCCTTTCCAGTGATTTTAGATTTGTTTCAGATGCTGTACCATAGATTTGATATCCATATTCCAAGATAGGTCTCATTAGAGATGTGTAAGTTAATTTTAGTGTTGTTGCTTCAGCTCCCCACTCTTCCTGAAATATATTTCAAGATTTTTAGTCGGTCTCTTCATTTTCTAACAACTCCTTCAATATGCTTACTGGTTTTAATTTCTGGATCCAGGGTGTAGCCGAGATATTTAGGATGTTTATTATATTGTAATTGTTGTTCTTTCAGAATAATATTTGGTCTTATTTTGTATAGTTTCTTATCGGTAGTAAAAAGACAGGTTTCAGATTTTTGGGGGTTAAATTCTAATTTATTTTTATTAGCAAATTTTTCTAGGTGGAGAAGAGTCTTGTTCAAATCTCTTTCAGCTTTTTTCCAGTTAGTGTTACTGCTCCATAGAATAATGTCATCAGCGAAAAGTCCAATATTGGCTTTATTTGAAAATTTTTCTTCTATGCCTGCAATAAATAGGGTGAAGAGAGTTGGGCTAAGGATTGATCCTTGTGGTAATCCTTGGTACAATTTGAAGGTTTTAGATAGAGTGCCATTATATTTGACCCTGATTTATATATTTTTAAGGGAAGTATTTATCCAAGTGATAGCTTTTCCATCAATTTTGAAATGTTTGTATAATTTTGTAATTAACTTGTTTTTCCATACCCCTTATCAAAAGCTTGTGTTAGGTCTAAAAAGCAGCTATGGTGTGGTTAGTTGTTTTTTTTTTTTGTTTTGTGCATCTTTTACCTTTTGTGTGAAAAATAAGAGTTGGTATATTGTCCCATGTCCTTTCCTAAATCCATATTGTTCTTCTGGTAAGAGATTTCTTGTGTCGGGGTGGTAGGTGAGTCGTCTGAGTATAATATTTTCCATTAATTTGCAGCAAATATTTGTTAGGGAGACAGGTCGGTAGTTTTTTGGGTCATCAGCAGATTTGTCAAGTTTTTTAATGGGAATTATTGTTGCATTTTTACAGTCTTAAGGCAATTTTCCAGTTTTCCAGGAGTTATTGAAAATATTAAGAAGTCTTTCTTTGCCAAATTTGCCCAAGTTTGATATCATTCGGCCATGGATTCCATCTGGCCCAGCAGTCTTGTTTAGGTCAGTGTTTTCTAATGCATAAGCTAGCTTTTTCATATTGATTTTTTTCATGGAAAATATTATGAGTGCTGGTGACATTTTACAGTAATGAATAATCTTTCGGGCCTTTTTTCAACCTTGATTTTACTACTTATTTGATATGAATTACCTAAAAGATTGGCAGCAATTTTGTCATTAGTTGCTGGTGTACTATCTGTATTCTTAATCATATTTGTGCTTTCAGTGTTTGGCTGGGCTCTGTCAATTTGTTTTGCCAAATTCCAAAGTTTTGTATTTGGGTTTCTTGGGTTAAGGTTTTCACAAGTTTGTTTCCATTTTTTCCTTTTCACATTTACGTATAATATTTTTATTTTTGCAATCATAATGTTCAGTTCAGTTATACAATTTGTTTGGTTTTGGGTGCACTTTTTTTGTAGTTCATTTCTTTTATTTATAAGTGTTTGAATATTATTTTTGCCTGGTGTGTATAATTTGGAATCCATTTCTTAATATTACCTCTTGGTATTGAAACTTTGGCTCCTTCAATAATGGTGTTTTCGAAAGATATCATATTAGCCTTTTTGAAGGTCCAGAATTTTTCTTAATTGAGCTAGTTTTGGTCTTGGTGCTAATTTCTATCAAATTAGGCAAATGAACACTTCCAAAACTTTTTAATATTTGCTATTTGCATTTGTGGAAAATGTCAGGATAGTTAAAACTTATATCAAGGGCTTGTGCAGTATTATAGCTTGTATGAATGATGGGTAGGATTCCCATCATTTAAGCACATGAAGGCATTGTCGTCAAATATGTTTGATAGTATTTTGCCTCTTGGGTTTTTTTGGCGTAGGACATCCCCATAGTTGATGTTTGACATTAAGGTCACCTACAATAATAGTGTTGTCTGTAAGAAATTGAGCCATTGTTCCATCGTCAATAAATGTATTGTTTGGAGTGGGATACATATTGTATATGTTGATGGCTTTGTTTTGATTGAGGTAGACTTTGATATCTTGGGCTTCGAGGTCTAATGTGTTTGTAATATTAACGGCTATGTCCTCATAGTACAAATTCTTGATTAAAAATGCTAGGCGACGCCATTTAACAGCATATACAGATGGATCTTCAGACCTTACCCTGAGTAATGGAGGGGCCGTAATTAACATAATACTGCAAGATGGAACAAACATCAAAATCAAAGAAGGAGCAGGACAGATTTCGTCAAACTTCACTTGTGAACTGACAGCTATCTGGAAATCTCTTGATCTGTGCCTTAACCAACCATCCCTGCATCAAGCAGAAGGAATTTTAATATACAGCGACTCCATATCCGCTCTAGAAGCAATTCAGAAGGGCAATACTAGAATCACACAGAAAATACACTCGTTACTTACCCAACTGGAATCATTGGAGAATAACTGCATTCTACAATGGATTCCTGCCCGTGTTGAGATCGGGGTAATGAAATGGCAGTTGAATTGGCAAAGGAAGCCAGAAAGCTGAGCCAAAATAAAGAACAAATGTCAGTATTTGACGCTGATGCTTTGGCAAAATACAAGATAATTAAACAAAAAATAAGAAAAGATCAAATATGTGAAATAAACTCTGAGAGAAAACTGACAAGAACTATAACAAGACTTAGAACAAAACATTATAAAGGAATGAAAATACATCCAGATGGCACAAGAACCTATAGAACATGCAACAACTGTCCTGGTGTGGAACTAACACCTACCCACATATTCTCATTCCCGCAGCCTTGCAGAAAATTGACATAGACCCAGAGCAGCAGCTTTATACATCCAAGATAGTGGACATTGCTGCTGCTGTGATCGAAATGCATGGAGACATCTGAGGCTATTTATTGGACACGACAAAAACAACAACGGCATTCCAGAGTAAAATAAATTATCAGAGATAGATACATATTTTTCAAATGAATTAAAATAAACATAATCGATACTGAGTGAGAGTTGGATTAAAAATATTAGAAATTTATTATCTTCGGAAACAAACCGTATCTAAAATATCAATTTTCTTTTTGCTACATGTTTTAATTTGCATTTACCTATTTTACATATCTCTGATTGTATTTGAAAATCGTTAACCAATTCTTCATACTTTTGGCGAAGTGGTGTTTTTTTAATTTGTTATTTGATATTATTAGGGTTCTTTCCTGGTATTCAAAAAGGAAAAATACGTGTCGATCAGTTATATTTTTCAATTTATCAAACAATTTGGCCGCTGAATCTCTGATTCTGGAAGAGCGCCATCTGGCGAATAAAATTGTAACTAAAATCAATTTCGAATTTTTCATTATTTGCCATAAAAAATCCCATTGCATCCTGAATACAATGGTGTTTACCGCATTGCTCTAGCGCAAATATTCGGGGAGTTATTAATTTTTAAAGTTGTGCGGGACTTTTGGATCACCCTGTATTATCAATTTTCTCAAAATACATGTTGTGATTACATCTGTCACCTTACACCCTCATTTTATTTATTCCATATAGAACGTTTCAAATAAATTTGACTATTTTAGTAATTTCTTCAACTTGCACACGCGCGATGACAATTCATTTATTTAATTTTATAATTATATGCTCCAGGAACCAGGGTTATAAATATCTCTCTATAATTATGTAATATTTTTCAAATGTATAACCCTTTTTATTAAAATGGGTATCAATTTTTAATGTGATTTATAGCTTATTTAAAAGCAATAAAATTCAATTTTATAGATTTTAAAAGATAATATAAATATATATGTTGAATGAGAGAGGGAGAAAGAAGATTGAAAAAGGTGAAAATATAACAGTTTTGACCTCTATAATCATGATTAAAAAGGCATGGAAAAAATGTTAACATTACTACTATTTATAACTGCTTTAGAAAGTGCGGGTTTAAGCACACCGAAAGCGTAGAACAGTCATCAGAGTCGTCAAAAATTACAAATTCTGACTCAGGGTGGGGACCTCTACCTAACTATGGAGATTTAACATTTGAGGATTATTCTCATATCGACGAAGACATCAGTGTCCACGGTTCCCTAACTGATGCCAACATATTGAATTTGACCCATCTGAATCAAGACGAGGAGGAATATCTACCGCCAATTCCAGTGAGATTGAGCGAGGCAAAGAGATCTCTTACTACCCTACGCTTCTACGCCTTCAGAACCGACACAAGTGACGATTTCTTCGCCGCCTTCAGTACTATCGAAAATTCAGTGGACAATGATAGACTGAAGTCGCTCACTAAAAAAAGCACGGATTTCTTTTTAAAATGAATATTAGTGTATATTTGTACAAATTTTAAAATAATAAATCACGAATTTTAATATCAAACTTTTGTTTGAGAAAGGGCAACACCAGAAAGCACTTCCAATAAATTGATTACCTTAAAACTTGAGGGGAATCACTTATTTAATCTTGTATCAATATAGTATGTATATTCCGAAACTGCCAAATTTTCAAACTCTTGTTTAATTTATTTTTTCCTACCCTCCTTCTTTTTTTTTTTTGTAGTTTAAACTTCTGTATTTTGTTACCTTGATAAATTGAAAATTTTCTCTTGTCCGTTGAGTTTCAAATTATCGTGAGTCGACTCTTAATTATATATTTGAAAAACATTACATAATTATATAATTGAATAATTGAATTGTCATCACGCGTGTGCAAATTGAAGAAAATGCTAAAAAAAGGTAAAATTTATTTAAAACGCTCTATATGGAATGAATAAGGAGGTACATAGCCGACAAACATATATACTTAGATACGTTGACATTTATTTATAGACAGCTCAAGTAAACCCTCACCAATTCTTAGAGAGAGAGAAAAATCTGGCTATCTTTCTATATCCATTCATATAACGGGATAATGAACTAATCTACCTAATCTATCTATATATATATATAAAATTGAATGTCTGTCTGTACTCTATAGATTCAAAAACCATACATCCAATCGCCGTGAAATTTTGGGATATTATTAGGTATATCCCCGGGAGGTTTTTGAAAAATAATTTCTTGAATATCTTGAATATCCTTAGAGTTATTTGCAGATTTGTAGATTTAACTAAATGATGATGATTATTTATCAAAAGTAAGATTTTCTACCTATTAATTGCGCACAAGTCAAAGTTAGTTTTATCATTTATCTCCTACAAATATATATTGGGAGAATAGATAAAATGATGATTTTGTAATGTAGAAAATTAGGAAAGACGAAATTCAGGATGACACGGCAATTTATTTTAGACAAGCATAATGATACAATTCCAAGGTAAGATACTATTCCTTTAACTTCCAATTACCGAGGGAACCAATTAATATTGATTTTATTAAACTTATCGAGTATTTTTCAAGGGACCGGGTAAAAGTATTATTTTTAGTTATCAATAATATAGAAATCATATATACATTTACATACAGATGGGTACAATGTTGATGCTTTTAGGTAAAAGTTCCTTCATTTTACCATTCAGTAGATGCATTAATACATAAATATTCAAAACAAATATCTAAGTTATATATATTAGTCCTATTTATTTTTGTTCTCATATATATCTTTCTGAATTCTAAAAATGAATTTGATTGACAAATCTCAATAAATTGAATTCTTTTGACCTTTTAAAATTCAGTTCCTTGGCAACCGAAAATAATTTTGTACGCAATTTTTCTTTCTCAATGCCTTCAGAAAAGCGTTCTTGAATCATTTCAAAATAGTTTGAAAAATGTTGCTTATAAAAAGGTATGTTCAATTCCATATTTACACGTAGACCTGTTGTTTCATTGGATAGATAGCCAGCTAACCTGTTTTTGTCATTTTCTAACAAGAAACTAAGCAATGTAATATTGGATTTACCAAGAACGTGATTCTTCATTATATCAACTTGACTCTTGCAGTTATACCACCATTCAACCATCTCATTTGGTAAAAAGATCTAGCATCACTAAAAATAGTTATAGAGGAAGCATTAAATACTATCGAATTGTGGTGTATTAAGAACAAGTTAGAAATCAGTTCCGAAAAAACAAACATTTTATATTTGCATAATAAAGAGAAGATCCCAGTTAAATTTAAGAGTGGATTAATTTCACCAGTACAAAAAATAAAAATTTTAGGAATAACAATTGCAAATCATAGAAGAAAAAACAAATTAAATTTTGCTTTTCATATAGAGGAAATAGTGAGCAGAACTCTAAGAATAAAAAATTTTCTATTCTCTCTGTGCAGCAAATCATGGGGTTTGAGCTCCCATAAAAGAATTACATTGTATAAATCTTTATTCAGATCAACTTTAACATATGGATCAGAAATATGGTTCAAAATTTTAAACAAAAAATCGATACAAAAATTAAACTCAATGCAATATCAAATATTAATATGGAGCATTCAAGCATACAAGACAACTTCGTACAACTGTGTTCACAGTTTGGCTAAGACTCCATTGATTGCAGATTACATTGAAGCAAAAAATATGAAATATGACTTAAATAACTTATCGTTCGAGGACAAGCAAAAATACAACATCGATATTCCCTTTATAATTAAATCCTATATAGACGAAAGAATGTTGCTCTTACTGAATAATACAAACGAGACATTTACAAGTTTTTTCAACCGGGGTATTCCAAATTATTTTCGCCCTAATTTCCACAACACACAATTTGTAACCAACCATGGTAATTTCGGAAGTTTTCTGGAAAGAATCCGTGCATCGGAGGATCCGGGCTGTTTTTGTGGATGCCGCATTCAAGATTCTACTCACCTTTTACTTAAGTGCCCAGCATTTCAAGACTACAGACTCAATAACGGTATTCTCTGTACCGATCCAAGAGAACTGATATCCAGCAGGGATTCATACATTGTATTCAATAGATTTTGTAAATATATATCAAAGTTTTTAAATAATCTGATGTGTTAGGTATAATTAACTATGTGCTGTATATATGATTTTTTTTTCCTTTTTTCTTTATTTTGAGGTGTGTTTAAATTAAATTACCTATGTATATAGTATGCTTGTTTGAAATCAATTTTAAGAATATGGTAAATGCCTTGAGCATATGTTAATAGATTCTCCCTCTCTCTCTCTCTTGTATTGCTTTCCTTTGGGCGCCAGTGTCCTTGGCGGGACATCGCGCTTTGTATTTACAGTTGAATAAAGTTTAATCTCATTTGGTAATATAAAAATTTTAGGTATTTTAGATTTTGGACGCCATAGAACAAAATATGATATCATATAAATCAAAACAGTGAAAATTGCTGCATGATAATGCCCCTACTCAGAGCAATTATTGTTCAAAACTATTTAGCCAAACACTCTGTATAGGTCTTGCCGCATCCTCCTTTCTCTCCTGATATCGCCCCATGTGATTTCTTCTTATTTCCAAAACTTACAATGATGTTAAAAGGGAGGCGCTTTTCATCGTCATCAGAAGTAATTGAAAATGCAACGGTAGAGATGAACAAGTTTAGAAAAATTGACTTTGAACTAGCATTTCAACAGCTTTTTCCACTCTGGAAAAAATGTATAGATAACCAAGGCTTCTATTTTGAAAAATATGATGTTTAAATTACTATACTATGAATAAATAATTAATTTTATTAAATGTTTAGGAACTTTTTGATCCACATTGTATATATTGTCGCGGCTTGACCCTCCGGTTCTTTCACCGTGGATCACCTACCCGGGCTCCCTTTGCTCTCCCTCTGCAGCTGGACCCTGCAGAGCACCCAAAGAAGTCCGAGAACCACCGCTCAAGTGGAAATACCTTCCTCTAGCAGCATCTCTTGGCCTTACCACTGGTGGGGGAACACGAGAGATTTACCAGAAGAGTAGCAGCAGCAATGTGTCGATGGCGAGAGGAACAACAGCAGGCAGCACGGAGACTTCAAACACTACTTCTGTTATTTTCATTTACTACTAAACATTACATTTAAATGGGATAATAAACAACGGATATTTACATTACGCCACCTCCTGGGGCCAATATGAATATCTATTTACTCACATTTTCCCCAGGGAACAGGATCACAGCAGTCGGCGATTCCCACACCAGTTTCAGATTGAAACAGGCGAAAGCGCCATCTATTGGCGGAGGTTGTAGTCATTTTGAGGCCTTATACGCGACAATATATTAAAATTGTGATCACAAACTGGCGAATAAAATGTTTTTTTTTTTTTATAAAATTATATAAAAGCATTATATTTCGAATGGAGTCACCTATTGTAGATTTATTTTACAATATATATATTTATTTTTCAGAAATATTGGGTAGGGTTTGGAGTTCAATCTTAAGGCCTAAAAAATGTTATTTTGTGCATAAGTGCTGAAGGGCTTATATATATATTTAGGTAGTGTTATATCTTTAATATATGAGAGAGAAAGAAATTTGGTATGAGAGAAGGGAGTGAAGATGGTTAAAATGAAAGTAGTTAAATATTATATTTTGAGTATATCAAAAATATTTTTATATTATTTTGACAATTTGAACCTAAAACAAGTTCACGCTGTACCTTCGGCAGTTACATGTCATATGAGCGCAATATAGAGAAAATAATGGAAAGGAAAGATATAAAAATAATAAAAAGAAAAAAACAGCAACATGTTAACATTTTATCAAACCTTTAAAGTAAAAGAAAGAAAATTTAATTTTATAAAGGTATTTTTGGGATATTTTATGAATTATTTGTTAATATAATTTTCGTGGTAAAAATTATCTTTTTCTTATCATTATATTTCATTTTTTCCTCAGGTTTCTTTCATATGATGCGTAACTTCCAAAGCTAGAGTGTGAATTTTTCATAGCTTTAATTTGTTAAAAAAAAATACAAAAACCCTTCTGATCCTTTAAAAAATAATATTCAACTACTTTCCTTATAACTATCTTTACTTCTTCTCTGGACGAATATTATCATGTTTGCATATAAAAGGGGTTCATAGGTAAAATAAGGACTAAAGCATAAAGCGAATGAGGCACGCAGAATTAATTAAATTCAATTTGAATACAAGGACTCTTCCAGGAGTGTGGAGACGCTATGAGTGTTCTCTTGCGCTTGTTTCTTTCTGGTGAACTTCTCCCATACTTAAGAAACCCTGGTTAACCCCTTTCAGAGCTGCAATAAAAAATATGTGTTTTTTTTTATAACTAAACGTTATTACTGTTTATGTCTCTCTCTCTCTCTTTTTTTTGTATAATGAGTGTAGGCTTTTCTGTATGTTAAATTAATTTTACTTTGGGCCCTTGTAAATTGCACTTTGTTGTGTACCCCCATAATTTACCTTTGTCATATTAATTAATCATGAATATTTTAAAACATTAATGTAAAGATAATTAAAAAATGTCCTGTTACATCTGTGGAATATTTGCATTACTAAACTAAAGGTAAAATAACCTCGCAAAAATATTTTTTTAATTAAAATATCTATTTATCTATTAGCGATAACTGATAATCACCAGAATAATTGTTATTTCTGTGTCTGCAAAATTACAGTCTCAATTGTGTGTGTGCAAGAAGAAATAAATTAATTTTAATCCTGATATGCCATCAGTTAGACAAACTATTTACAATCTCGAGAATCCCATACTGATTTCTAAAACGGTTCAAGTATCCTCAATCGAAAACTTTGATGAAAAAATTACAATAATACCAAATATAGAGTCTTTATTGATTCTTCTGAATATGTTTGAAGGGGTGTGTGATACATTTTGGTAATCATTAACTTACATACCTGTTGGCTATTCTCTCAAAACCCCAAAAATGTAAGAATGCTATTCGGTTCTTAAGAATATCATAAAACTGAGAAGTTTGCAGAAGTTTTAAATTATTGGTATTTTATAGAGTTTGCAAAATAGAAATACAAAGTATTATTTTTTAAATAAATGACACAGCAGAGGCAGAAATAATAATTAAATGCCAAAATGTGGCTTGAAAGAAATATGCTTACTTTAGGCAAAAACAAAATGTTGGAAATGAGCCTCTTGTCCCCAAAATAAAAATTCTTACTATACATCTTCTGTTTGGTGTTTATATTTTGATAATTAAGAATATGATTTGTATAAATTGTTTATTATACTTTAAACAGATATTTTTACATCAACACGTTGTTTACATCTTACAGGTGATTATTATTGTTTATAATGATGATATATATTTATTTACAGATTAATAGAATATATATATATTTAGTCCCAAACATCTCCCTATTTTTTAAAACAAAAGATAGTGTATACGAGATAATAGCTATATAACTAATGTGTGTATAAAAGAGATATAAGAGAGTAAATAATGACTTAAGTGTCCAGAACATAGTCGCTGTATCTTGATGGTGTTCGGATTGGTCGACCAGATCTTGTCCTCCGTGGGCCTGAGTCGGTGGAACGGGGTGTTTCCATTGAAGTGGAGGATTCACAGATCGGATCTACTTTATTTTTATTTGGCTCAAAATCTTCACCCTGTGGGTTTTGGTCCGTGTACTCTTCATTAAGGTTTAAGCCTGATGGTAAAGTTCTAATGTCTCTTCTATTTCTTCTGTATTCATGACCATCAACTTCAACTATATACGATCGAGGATCTTGGGCAGAGATGCATTTACCCATCCTCCACTTATCTTTTTCTTTCAATTTGACACTTATACTTTGTCCTGGGTTCAATTTGGTTAAGTCCCTTGCCTGTTTATCATATAGATTTTTCATTTCTGTTTTTCTTTTTTCTATTTTCTCATAAACATTAAGTTGAACTTCTGGTTTTAACAAGTTTTTATGAATAGGAATCAGGGTTTGTGTTCTCCTGGAAATAAGAGCCTGATTTGGGCTGAATCCAAGATCTTTTAATGGGGTGTTCCGCCATTCTAGAATGGCAAGCCACAAATCTTCTTGCTCATGTTTAGCTTTTTTAACAAGCATCTTTGCAGATTTGACTGCTGACTCCGCCTTGCCATTTGATTGACTATGATACGGTGAGCTGGTAATTTGCACTACTTTCCATGTTTTTAGAAATTTTTGAAATTCACGGCTAATGAATTGCGGTCCGTTATCTGTTATTAGTGTTTCAGGTATTCCATGTCGGCTGAAATTCTTTTTACAGCATTCGATTATGGATTCTGAAGTAGTATGTTCTAGCATATCTAGTTCCCAAAAGCTGGAATAATAATCTACAGTGATAAGATATTGAGTCGTCTCTACTGAGAAAATATCCATTCCGATTTTATTCCATGGTAAAATGGGAGTTTCATGGCACATAAGGGTTTCTTTTGTTTGGTTTGGTTGATAAGCTAGACAGGCCTTGCACTTCTCAACTGTTTCTTTTATAGATTGATTCATCCCGGGCCAAAAAATTGCTTGTCGAGCTTTGGCCAGCGTTGCTGCTACTCCATGATGGCTGGCGTGAACTCGGTTGAGTAGCTCTGATCGTAATGTTTTTGGTATTATTACTTTTTGTCCTTTGTAAATTATCCCATCTTGTTCGGTCAGTTCATCTCTAAATTTCCAATATTCCATGGCCTCCCTAGGAACTTTATATTTGCTTTTAGGCCACCCTTTTCTGATTAGGTTGACAAGCACTTGCATTGTTTGATCTTTACAATTCTGTTGTCTTATTTGTTCTGCCGTTGCTGTCGAGATATTAACAAATTCAATCAATTTTATATTTTCAATTTCTTGATAAATGCTTTTGTAATCATTTAGATATACTTCAAAATTAAGCTCATTTCTATCACCTGTCTTCATTAGATATTTCCTTGACAGACAATCTGATATATACATTTGCTTTCCAGGTTTATACTTGACCTCTAAATTATATCGCTGCAATCTTAGAAGCATTCTTTGTAATCTTTTTGGAACTTGGTGAATATACATTTTAAATATATTCTCAAGAGGTTTATGATCTGTCTCTATATGAACCTTGGTGCCTCCTGCAATGTATTGATAGAAATGTTCGCAGGCAAATACTATTGATAGACACTCTTTTTCAATTTGAGCGTATCGAGTTTCTGTGTTTGTTAATGCTTTCGATGCATATGCAACAGGCTGTTCTTCTTGTAAGAGAACTGCTCCTAGACCTTTGTCACTGGCATCACTTTGTATTGTCACAGGCAGACTTGGATCGAAATATTTTAGCACGGGAGCTTGAGTAACCAGTTCTTTTGATAACATAAATGCCTGTTCTTGAGGCTCACTCCAACTCCATGACATGCACTTTTGAGTTAAAACTCTCAGTGGTTGTACAACCTCAGAAAGTCTGGGCAGAAATTTCGTTAAATAATTGATACAACCTAGGTATTGTTGTATTTCTCTTACATTTTGGGGTCTGGACATAGCCTTTATCGCCTCCACTTTTCCAGGATCAGGTCTAAGACCCTCATCAGACAAAATGTGTCCCATGTAATTGACATGATTTGAACACAATCGAATTTTGTCTTTGTTAAATTTTAAATTTCTTTCTCGTGCTCGCTTCAATAACTGTTCTAATTTGATGTTATGATCTCTGATAGCGTCTTCAGTGGTGTTCCCCTTACCAAAAACCAAAATGTCATCAGCTATTACTTCTACGCCTTCAAGGCCTTCAATCACTTCATGTAGACGTCTCTGAAATTCTTCTGGGGCAGCTGAAATTCCAAAGGGCATTCGAAGCCATTTATACCTGCCAAACGGCGTCCAAAATGTAGTCAAATCACTACTTTGGCTATCAAGTTTTACTTGCCAAAAACCATCTTTAGCATCAATGACAGTGAAAATCTTAGCATTATTTAAACTTGGCAGTATTTCGTCTATGGTCGGAATTTGAAAATGAGGTCTTTTAATCACTTTGTTTAGGTCTCTTGGATCTAGGCATACTCTAAGTTTATTTTGTTTCTTTACAAGGACCAAGTTGCTTATCCATGAAGAGGATTTCTGCACTCTTTCAATAATGCCTCTTCCTTCAAGATCATCCAGCTTTCTCTTAAATTCTGCCTTCAAACCAATTGGAATTCTTCTCGGATGTTGTTGCACTGGTGTAGCTTCTTTCTCAATTTCAATATGATATTCTTTTGGTAACATTCCTAGGCCTTTGAATACATCCTCATATTTATTGATAATTGATTCTGCTCGAGAACAAGATGAATTTGCAAGGTGGTAAACCGCATCATGCTTCGTTACAAGGTTGAGGTCTTCTATTGTTTTGGCTGATAACAAAGGTTTTTGATTAATGTTCACAATCTGAAAGAGTAAATTATATTTCTTTTCTTTAAAATAGCAATCGAGATATTTCTGACCTACTGGCTTCAGGATGACTCCACCAAAATTTTCAAGCCTTGCATTGGATATGTCCAAGTTATTGCTTCTTTCTTGCATGACCCACCTGTAATCGTCTAGGCTCATGATGTTACAAGTGGATCCCGAGTCTAATTGGCATTCCAGTGGCACAGTTTGATTGGCTGTTTCAAATAATAATTTTACCATCCATTTATGTTTTTTGATATTTCCAGCTGCATAATGTCTTCTTAGTTGAAGTACAGCTTCATCTGATGATTCATCCTGTTCTTGAATTGCTCTAACGTTCATCTGTTTTGGGTTTTGAATTCTAAATCTGCATACTTTTGAGAAATGATTTTTTCTGTTGCACCATGTGCATATCTTACCATACGCAGGACATGAAGCCTTCCTATGTTTCGACCCACAGTAACGACAATTAATTATGTCTTCAAATGTTTCATTTGTAGCTTTGGTCGCTTCCTTTTTTCGTTCATATTTTCTGTTCCACTTCACGTCTTCTGATTCTTGGCCAGTCAACTTGGTTATCTGTTGTTCCGTGACCTCAGCTGTCCTGCATATGTCGATAGCCGAAGATAAGTTTAGTTTTGGTTCCATTAGCAATTTTTTTCTGACTCTATTATCTTTGATTCCCAATACTATTCTATCTCTGATTAGTTCTTCTGTTAGTATATCATATTCACAAGAGCTAGCTAGTCCTCTTAATCGATTTGTGTAGCTATCAATACCTTCGTTTTCTTCTTGATTCGATGTATTAAAAATATACCGTTCGTATATGACATTCTTTTGTGGAGTAAAATGATTATCCAATGCTTCAATAATCTTAGGTAGGCTATTCTTTTCATCTTCTTTCAAGTCCAGATTCAAAAATACGTTGAAACAATCTTTTCCAATGAGTGATAGGAATGTTGCTCTTATAACATTATTATCTTTCTTATTTAATTCAGTAGCCACCTGATAATTGTCCCATTGGCTTTTAAAAAACCTCCAATTTTCTGCCGCCTGGCTATTTATTAATATTGGTGCTGGTACAGGAATATTTGACATCTTGAAATATTTTATTTTATATTAGACATTAACATATATAGATATTACGAGATATAGTGTTACTCAAAAGATTAGAAAATTATTATTATATAAAAATGTAATTTTACATTTCCAAATTCAAAATTTTCAAACAATCAAATTCGAATATTAGTACTCACGCGCATTCGACAAACTACGTAATTCGCACCAATATTTTATAATTTGAAAATAACCACTTCTGACACCATGTTTGGTGTTTATATTTTGATAATTAAGAATATGATTTGTATAAATTGTTTATTATACTTTAAACAGATATTTTTACATCAACACGTTGTTTACATCTTACAGGTGATTATTATTGTTTATAATGATGATATATATTTATTTACAGATTAATAGAATATATATATATTTAGTCCCAAACATCTTCTATATATATATATTATTTATTTAAGTAACCCAGGTTCCTGGAGCGTACAGAAGTCGCCAACTACCCGGGATGTCCTTCTGACCTAAGTCTTCTTGGATTTATATACAATGCCAGTGGAAGTCCAATTAATGAGGTGTTGCCAGGCAGATTTCTTTCTTGGGAGATTTTCTAGGGATGCTGGACATATGTTGGTGATACCTAGGAGAGTGGCTGTCTGGAATCTTTGGTATTGGAAGGTTGGGCAAGTGAAGAGGAGGTGGTCTACGGTTTGGTCTTCATCTTGGCAGTGGGGGCAAGTTGGGTCTTCTTTCGATACCGTTGCAAGGTCTGCCTGAATGTAGCCATGGCCGGTCCTATATATATAAAAATGAATGTTTGTATGTTTGTTTGTATGTCCGGTATACAAATTCGCAGTAGTTCACTAATTCAAACCAAAATTTCCATACATAGGTAAAAAAATACGGGGAAGACGATAGGCTATTTTAAAAAATATATAAATCAATTATTAAAACTATATATTTTTAGTCAGAAAATGATGATGACGATATTGCTGTATCATGTTTGATTATCAGGTACAAAATTATATCGGGAAAAATTCCAAAAAGCAGAGACCACGGGTAAAACCAGTTCATTATTTTGTACGCAGGAACAAAATTCTAACAGAAAAACATTCATTCGAGCAGAAAACAAAAGCCAGATCATCTTTCTATAAAAATATCGCTTCTTAGACACAAAGTTTGGAGCGGGACGTTTCACAAGAGTGACATCCACGGCGCCAATTTATAATTGTAACGAATAGTATTTGAAAATCAAAATAATATAATTTTCAAATATCGTTGTGAAAATTTACATACTTATTTTTATATTTTAAAAACACACAAAGTTTGGAGCGGGACGTTTCACAAAAGTGACGTCCACGGTGCCAATTTATAATTGTAACGAATAGTATTTGAATAAAAACATTTAATCGGGTAAAACCCGGGCGTTGCCCGGGTCATTCGGCTAGTAGATATATATATAGATATATATGAAATTTTTTTTAATATAGATATATATATAAATCAATTATTAAAACTATATATTCAAATTATTCTACTTAGCTCACGAACAGCGCCCCTCTATCAAAGATTAGATTAAATTATGCTGATGCAAACAAATAGATAATGCTAATATAACAAACAATTATAAAAAAAAATCTTATCTAAATACTAGCGGATGTGCCCGGCTTCGCCCGGGTTTTACCCGAGTGAATGTTTGTCTAACGAACATTTGTTAAAACAATTCTCTATAAACTTATAAAACGTACTCGGCTTCGCCCGGGGTTTTACCCGAGTAAAAGTTTGTCTAGCGAACATTTGTTAAAACAATTCTCTAAAAACTTATTAAAAAAAATATATATATATATTTTGATAATTTGAAACTCGTAAATTTGAATCTCTCGATAAAGTGAACATTTTTTTCCCGGTCCCTGTGTGCCGTGTCATCCTGAATTTTGTCTTTCCTAATTTTCTACATTATAAAATCATAGTTTTATCTAGTGAACATTTTTCCCCGTGTCACATTGCCGTGTCATCCTGAGATAATCTTACTTTTGATAAATAATATTTAAGATAACAAACTTAGTGATAAGAAAACTTGTTATCATCGTCACAATGGGGGCGCTGCTTGCGAGTTAAATCTACAAATCTGCAAATAACTCTAAGGATATTCAAGATATTCATGAAATTATTTTTCAAAAACCTTCCCGGTGATATACCTAATAATATCCCAAAATTTCACGGCGATTGGATGTATGGTTTTTGAATCTATAGAGTACAGACAAACAGACAGACAGACATTCAATTTTATATATATAGATATATCACTCGGGTAGATATGCACACGGGTCAATCCCGGGGCGAAGCCCGGGTCACCCGTCTAGTTTCAAATATAGCGAAGCTGTCAAATATTTAATGATAAAATTATCAAATATTATTTGTTGTGAAAAAACGGAATGTATTTTAATTGTAGTTCAAATTCGTAAACTAATAATTAAAGGAACCTAAAAAAAGAAACAATGAAAATCCTCTGATTTCGTTCAGCCATATTTCCAAACACTTTCAGTCAATTATAACTCACTGATTTATGTGAGAATACAAAATGGGAATTGTTTCTTAAAATTCTTTGTAAATTTCAGTGCAGTGAGAAAAACTTAAATGTACGCTTTCAACATTATATTATAATCATTTAGCATGGATACAATGGTCTTTAGAATCATCATTTAGAATGGCAGATAATTGTTGGAATCATTAGGCTGAATACACAAGCAAAAAAAATCAAAATATATTAAATTTCACAGAAAAAAAAAATATATATATATAAATGAATGTATGTGTGTGTGTCCTTTATGCCTGACCAAACCACTCATTGGAACGCCATGAAACTTTGGGAAGTTATTCAGTATAGTACTGGGAAGGTTTCTAGCAAATAAAATTTTTGAAATAACTTTTCGCTTTAAAATAATCAAGATAAATATTCTAATTTATCTGTTATAATTCAACAATCTGCTCTAAATATTATCATGATGATACGATGATTTTGTAGTGTAGAAAATTAGGAAAGACAAATTCAGGATGACACGGCAATTTATTTGAGACAAGAATAATGATACAATTCCAAGGCAAGATACTATTCCTTTAACTTTCAATTACCGAGGGAACCAATTAATATTGATTTTATTCAACTTATCGAGTACTTTTCAAGGGACCGGGAAAAAATGTTCACTTTATCGACAGATTCGTTAGACAAACCTTTACTCGGGTAAAACCCGGGCGAAGCCGGGTACGTCCGCTAGTATGAGATAAAATTTATAGAAATAAAAAATACAAATGTATATGTGTGTTATATTGTTTTTTACTTTTTAATGTATTTATTTATATATGGTAGTGGTGAGAGATTAAGGTATATATTTTTTTTTCAACAGATGAATACCATGGGTGAAGATCTCTATATTCTCAACTTGAGAAATTTAGCCTATTCAAAGAAATCAATACAATACCTTAAACAGCACAAAAATATAATCCACAAAATGTTTTGTTTATTTGAGGCGATGAATATTTTTTATTAATTTATATATAACTAGCGGACGTACCCGGCTTCGCCCGGGTTTTACCCGAGTAAAAGTTTGTCTAACGAATCTCTCGATAAAGTGAACATTTTTTTCCCGGTCCCTTGAAAAATACTCGATAAGTTGAATAAAATCAATATTAATTGGTTCCCTCGGTAATTGGTAGTTAAAGGAATAGTATCTTGCCTTGGAATTGTATCATTATTCTTGTATGGATGTACCCGGCTTCGCCCGGGTTTTACCCGAGTAAAGGTTTGTTTAACGAATCTCTCGATAAAGTGAACATTTTTTCCCGGTCCCTTGAAAAATACTCGATAAGTTGAATAAAATCAATATTAATTGGTTCCCTCGGTAATTGGAAGTTAAAGGAATAGTATCTTGCCTTTGAATTGTATCATTATTCTTGTCTCAAATAAATTGCCGTGTCATCCTGAATTTTGTCTTTCCTAATTATCTACATTACAAAATCATCGTATCATCATGATAATATTTAGAGCAGATTGTTGAATTATAACAGATAAATTAGAATATTTATCTTGATTATTTCTAGGCGAAAAGTTATTTCAAAAATTTTATTTGCTAGAAACCTTCCCAGTACTATACTAAATAACTTCCCAAAGTTTCATGGCGATCCAATGAGTGGTTTGGTCAGGCATAAAGGACAAACAAACAAACAGACACACATACATTCATTTTTATATATATAGATTATAATAAAATATATTCACTGAAGAAATTTTGCTTTATATTATTCTGTTTATCATGAATTTTTAAATTTTAAAAGAATGTTTAATCTTTATTTCCCGATAGTTTACCCTCTGCGTTCCAGGAACTTGGGTTATAAATATCTCTCTAGAACCTGGATTACATTTATATTACTACTATTTGAATAGATAATTTTTCATTTCAAAATGAACAAAAGTTAAAGAATAAAAAAACAACATTAAAGTAAGAAATATATAATGGCATCAAAAATGAAACTTATTCAAGCAATATGTAATGGAAGTTTGGAGGAAGTGAAGACTTTAATTAAAGAAGGGGAATATATAAACGAATATATATTCGACGAAATCTTTATAGATATCAACACCCATACTTTGTTAAAAGATGAAATTTATCGCAAACTTGATCGAGGGGACTCCCCATTGCATTTGGCAGCGAGTATGGGCAGAGAAGACGTCTGCAAATTACTAGTGGAGAATGGTGCAGAAATAAATGCCAGGAACAAAATGAACATGACACCACTATACAAGGCTGTCAGATATCAACATTTAAACATATTCCGCTTTTTAATTAAATCCGGAGCAGATTATAATACGGTAACCATATGTGGAGAGACAATATTAATGTGTGCTTCTAGACATGATAATGCAAATTTTATAAAGGATTTGTTGAAATTAAATGTAGAACTGGATGTAAGAGATTGGGTGGGTAGTACAGCCCTATTTTCTTCCACCGAAGCGTCCTTTACTAATTTCAAGCTTTTATATGATGCTGGCGCTGATATCACCATGAAAACTACAGAAGGAAAATCTATATTACACAAAGCATGTTTAAATCAAAATCGGAAAATAGCGGCATTCCTAATTAAATTAGGAGCTAATGTTAATGAGATATCAAATGAGGGAATATCTGTCTTAAAGTATGCATTTCTAAAGAGTGACTCCAATAAATTAACAAAATTGCTAATACAATCAGGCGCTATATTAGATGCTGGTTATAGATACGGGGCTACAGCATTGCATATTGCAGCTAGATACTTAAAATCGTCCAATTTACAAACTCTTCTTGAAGGTGAAGCCGAAATCATGCTTGAAAACAGAATTGGAAAAACAGCATTTGATATAGTTGTCAGTGAATGCATCAATTCAAGCCGAAGTCATTTTGATAAAATTAATACCCTGAAGGTAATACTAAAATATTCAGAACATATTGACTTGAGCAATTTTTTGATGAATCACCAAATCGATATTAATATTTCAACACAGCAATTCATATGTCTAATAATCAAGTATTCCATTCTGCTTGACCCAAAACCAAGTCTGTCAAGTGATATTCAAATGTCAACCGAGATGTCTGACTGGGTGAATACCTGTAAGCCTCAAGTATTGAAGATGCAGAGCCATTTTATAGGTAAAACCAATATCACATTGTACAGCTTCATCACGGAGAAGAACCTAAACAAAGTGGCTGGCTTCTTGTCAAATGATTCTACAGGTTTGCGCCAAGAACTGGAGCTCAACATGCCTTTATTTGCTGAATTATATCCAAGCTACCACGAAATTTTAGAAGAACGCTTCATGGAAGGTATCGAAAAAGCAATGCTGCTTGCAAAATGTTTCACTGTCGCCAAAGAACTGGATTTCAAGAAGGCAAAGAAATTTGTTTTATTCAATGTCGTCAAACAATTACATTGCTGGAATTTGGAATCATACACAGTTGATAAACCAAATTAAAATATTTAAAATACCTTTATACTGGCGATTATTTTGTAAATATTTATTATGAATGTTCCCTTTGAGAATGTGAAAAATAAAAATGTTTATAATTATATAAATAAAAGTAAAAAATACTCTATAATAAAATTTGTGTATTATAATTTTGTGTGTTATTATTTTTTTATTGGATTAAATATGTATTTTAACATTTTGAACCTTTTTGTATTTTCAAACAATAGTGGTTCTTTTTAAAAATTAAACGGTGTTAATAGGCAACTTCTAATTTAGAAAATTTGGAGGTTTTATTTCAGATAATATCAATTTGAATAACCCATCTCTTTGTTATAAATATATGAATAAAAACTAACAAAATCCCTTAGAATAAAATTGGTGTATTCAAATTTTTGCGTTTCTATTTTTCTATATATATATGTAATGTTTGAAGATTACCTTTTTGAGATTGATTGAGTTGATTTATGATTGTGGTGGGCGCAGTCGTGTTTGCTGAGATAGTAAGGTATTCACACAGGGGAAAAATAACGAGGACACAGAATTGAATTGAAATAGGCCAGCGATCAAGGGAGAAAGGGGTTGAAGTTATTTGTCGGATTTGACTAATATCTATGGCTGTTCACATTATTGAGGATTGGACTTATCTGATCGTTGAGAAGATGGTGGCTGGCTCCAACCGGTTCCTTGGTACCAGGTCCCGACTTGTTGCGATGGTGGCGAGCTCCTAACTCGTCTCGATGGTGCCGAGTTCCTAACTAACTAAACTGAGTTCGCGATTTAACACGAAAACTTCTCAGGGCGTTGATTGGACGATTGTCGACCCGTGTAAGTTTTCCATTGGTTCCTAGCTAATCCTCCTGGACTCTGATTGGATCTTTGCTAATCCTTTGTCCTTGTCTTGTTCTGACATGATCCCGGAAGGACTAGGTTCTTGAACCCAGTTTTTATGAGTTCCTGGATAATAAAACCTACTAATGACAGTTTCCTCTTTGATGGCCTTTCTCCCAGATTTCTAAGCCTTGTGTTAAGAATGGTTAGGAAAATCGACTCTAGATGGCGTGCGCCAGGGGATACGCCACAGAGTGCGCCCACGTGACTGTTTTCGAATATATAAAAGAAGGTAGATAGGAGGCTCGAGCGGGAAAAAGGTATTTGAACGGTGGCGTGGAGAAAGTGTTAGTTCAAAGTAAGAAGCAGCGGAAGGTAGTTCAAAGTAAGAAGTAGCGGAAGGTAGTTCAAAGTAAGAAGTAGCGGAAGGTAGTTCAAAGTAAGAAGTAGCGGAAAGTAGATCGAAGTAAGAAGTAGCGGAAAGTGGATCAAAGTAAGAATAGAAAAGGCATAGTAAGTAAGGCGGAAGTGAAAGTATAGATTCGAAGATAAAGAAAACCCTGTCCAGATAGTTCCGAAGTTAAAGTATAACGAAGAGCGAAGTTAAAGTCAAAAGATAAAGTTCAAGAACTCAAAGAAGTTGGAGATAAAGAAGATAAAATTGGAGAAGTCAAAGTGAACTGTACATATGTAAATAAGCCTTTTGAGATTTCGGATTAGCATATTAGTAATAAAGTTAAATATTGTTTAGAAAGGCTGAGAGTGATTCTTCTCTGGGATTCTAATGACTGGTAGTCATTCTTGGAAATAACACAAAGACTTAACACCTTGTTTTTATTAAAATCTTTAGATCATACATCGCATACATATTGTGGTGGGATTACATCCAGTTATGTACAAATTATGACAGATGCATATTGGATAAATATGTATATTAACATTTTGAACCCCCTTGAATTTTCACACAATAGCGGTTCATTGTAAAAATTAAACCATATTAACAGACAACTGTAATAGATAAAAATTTGAAGGTTTTAATTTTATTTAACATAATTTGAGTTTTAGAAAATAACCCAACCTTAATTTAGAAATAATATAGCCTTCTGACACATTGAGATGTCTAAAAGCTGAAACATATATTCTGTTAGTTTTCTCAATAATACAAGAAATAAAGGCTAATGTCAAATTTGAAGAAAAATATTAAAATTTAATTTGGTTTCATACAAATAATTGAATTAGTCATCAAATTATATATATGAAAATCATCAATGGATGTATTTTAAACTTGATTAGATTTAGATGTGTTCACTGTGATTTAAAATATATATATATAATAAATTTTGATTGAATTTTGTGATGATTTTTTTTTAAATGGTCTTATAACTATAACCAGTTATCTATGTATTTGCCTATACGAGGTGTGTTCAAAAGGTATCGCGACCTTTGTGTTTTTTGAAAAATTATTTATTTATTCATGAATACCTATTTTGTCCCTTCAAAGTAATCCCCATGAGATATTATACACGTGTGCCAACGGTTTTTCCAATCTTCGAAGCACTTCAAAAAATCATTTTTTAAAATCTTTTCAGCTCCTCCTTCGATGCCGTCTTTATCTCGTCAAGCGTAGCGTAACGTCGTCCTTTCATGGGCCTCTTCAGTTTAGGGAACAAGAAAAAGTCACAGGGGGCCAGATCTGGGGAATACGGTGGCTGCGGCATCATTAGTGTGTTGTTTTTGGCCAAAAAGTCGCGCACAAGCAACGATGTGTGAGCAGGGGCGTTATCGTGGTGCAAAAGCCAATTTTTGTTCTTCCACAAATTCGGGCGTTTCTGGCGGATTGCTTCGCGGAAATTGCGCATAACTTACAGATAATATTCCTTATTGACCTTTCTACCCTGTGGCAAGAACTCATGATGCACCACGCCCCTGCAATCGAAGAAAACTGTCAGCAAAACTTTCACATTCGACCGAACTTGGCGCGCTTTTTTCGATCTTGGTTCGTGCGGCAGCTTCCATTGAGATGATTGAGCTTTGGTTTCCACGTCATAACCATAAACCCACGCTTCGTCACCAGTTATGACCCTCTGGAGCAAATTTGGGTCGTCGCGGACAGAGTCCAACATCTCATTAGCAATGTTCATGCGATGCTGTTTTTGGTCGCAATTGAGCAATTTTGGTACGAATTTCGCGGCGACCCGTCTCATGCCCAAATCATTGATAAAAATCGAATGGCACGAGCCAATCGATATGTTTAGGTCCTCAGCAACTTCTCTAACGGTGATTCGACGATTGGCCAATATCATTTTCTCCACTTCATTATTTTTTCGTCTGTTGTTGAAGTGCTCGGGCGTCCGGCACGCTCTTCGTCGTTCACATCTTCTCGGCCTTCTGAGAACATTTTGTACCACCGATAAACGTTGCTTCGGTCCAAGGTAGCTTCTCCGTATGCCACAGTCAACATTCGGAATGCATCCGCGCACTTAATTTCGTTTTTCACACAAAATTAGATACAGGTTCTTTGATCCATTTTTTTTTAATAGGTAAAAATCGAAGACGATCCAAAACACCTGCAAGCAAAGCAGCTGTCAACAATTAAGTGAACATTCAAAATGGCCGAGCCTGTCGGCATAAGTGAGAGACATGAGTACCAACATAAAGCCACAAAAAGATCGAAATTCGAATATACGTAACCCGCGAAAATTCAAAATTCGCGATGTGATGTAGAAGTAATTATTCCATGGTCAGCTAAGAAATATCAAATAGAGAACACTCAAAGTGTAAATACAGCTATAATTGTCAATAATAGTAGTCTTCAAACGAAATTCATTACACAATTTACTAATCCTTTCGCAACAACTATTATAGTTTACACTAAAACAAAAAAAATAATAATAATTTCTAACATATAATACATCCTAACTCTATGAACAAAGACCACGAATCATTTTTAAAAGAATTAATTACCAATTTCAGGAATACACCTCTGATTCTATGTGGAGACTTCAATGCGAGATCTCGTCTATGGTATGATTTAAAGACAAATATAACGGCCATAGATTATTTCACATTATCGATGTAACTAATCTAATTATACACAATGATAAAACCCCAACATGCAGGAATGCCAGTGTAATTGATTTGACTTTGACAAATAAAATTTATTTTGAGATTTCTTAAAGAAGCATTGGTCTTGAGTATGATTTTTCTTTTTACAGATGGTACACCACTTTTTATTTAGTCTACAGTATTTTGCTAAGTGCCCGCTCTTTTTGCAGTTAAAGCACTGCTTTACTTTAGTAGCACTCATGGCTATTCCCTCTTCAGGTTTTACTTTTTGTTTAGTTTCTTCAAGTGATAGTCTTGATATTAAGTTTGTTAACGTTTTTTTTCCTTTTTGGTGTCGAGTCCCATGCTGTGCTGAAGTAATTAAAGTAGTCTGGCAAAATGCTCAATATTTTAGAAATTACTAAGCTTTCCTCAATTTCTTGTTTTACATTATTTAGTTTGAATACTAAATTTTGCATTCTGCTTATATAGCTGCCATATCTGTATTTTTGTCAAATTTGAATCCATGAAATTCTTGTAGTAATTTGCATTTTAATTGCTCATCTTCTCTTTGATAAATGGCTACTAGTTTTTCATACATTTCTTTTGAAGTTTTGCAATTTAGAATATGTGTTAAAACATTCTTTTCAATAGTTAGCATTATGTATTTTTGTGCTTTGGCGTCTTTTAGGCTCCATTTATCTTTTCCAGTTTCATCTTTCAAGTTTTAAAACAACGATTTTCCATTTACAATATCTAGAAGGCCATTTGCTTTGAAAATAATTGTTATCTGAAAATTCCATAAATCAAAATTTTCAGGACTTTTAAGTCTCACAATATTTGCGATATCTTCGCTGACAGCCATTTTTGTTTTTATTTATATTTTATCCTATATTTTATATATATTTTACCGCGATTCAAAAAACCACGCTCTGCTACCATGTTGGGAATCTCTTATGGTTCAGACAATGAAACAACAAATAACAAGTTTACTTACAGCTGAAGTGGTTTTAAAGAATTAGGCGATTTTACCTTTTATGAAAGTATTTTAAATTTATTATTTTCAAAGAGAGAGAGAAAAGAACATTTAACAATTTACATTACAATTACTAATTTTGTAAAACAAAACACTTCTTTGTTCTCGTTTTTATATTACAGTGTTGTCAGTGTAAAAGTATTTAAAGATCATTGATTTACTATTCTTCTTTTTTTCCAACATAATTTTCACCTCTAATATATCATTGTTAAAGTTTTTTTCATAATTTATATAACAGTAGCAAGTGTTTTTAGTTTTATAAATGTATAAAATTCCATTTTTTGCTAAGTTAAATAGGGTATTGTTATATTTTAGATTAAGAAATATATTTCATGGTTTGACAGTTTGGTAATAAAAACCTGTTTAAAAATCAATGACTTGATCACTTTTGAAATTATATTTTATATTTTTAAATATTCTGGCTTAATCACACACACATTAACATCTAATTTAATAATACATTCGGTTATTATAAATAAATAACGAGCACAAGTATATAAATAATAAATTAAAAATATTCAATAAAAGAATGTTTCTTTTTCACAAATATCAAACTTCTTCTGTTCTTGCTGCGATGAAGAAATATTGGGAGAGCTTAGCTCATCAATGGTGAAGCCTACCAGCGGTTTCGCCTATTTAATCTACTAGACCCCCTATTAGATCTCTAATTTTGTATTGAGCGATACTGCTTATATATGATACTAGCCGAATGACCCGGGCAACGCCCGTGTTTTGCCCGATTGAATGTTTTGATTCAAACACTATCTGTTACAATTATAAATTGGCGCCTTAAATAAATGCATATATTAGTTAATAACTATAGCCTATGTGCTTTATCTGTCTATGTACTGTTGGCTTCCGTAGGCGTCTCTTACTGGGAAAAAGAAAGAGAGGATTAACTAATATATGCATTTATTTAAAGAGCGACCCGCTCCAACACAATAGTTACAAAAACCAAAAAGCGAGTGGGGGGGGGGGGGGGCAAAGTCAAAAACAAAGTGTCTCGCGTAGTGGCGGCGCCATCGTAGCCACGTGATCGTAGCCAACCAATAGGAGAGCGCCATTTAAAAAAAAAAAAAGCAAACGGTGACAGAGATGATGACGCTCGTAACTGTAGGGTGAATTGTCAGAAATTGTATTCAGGGAAACTATGGACATTTAGGAGAGTAGAAGTTTGATTTTTGTAAAAAAAGAAACATTCGTTCTTTGAATATTTTCATTTCTTTCATACATTCTGTTAAGTTGATTTTGTGAGTCTTTTGTATCTCTCTCTCTAATCTCTATATCTCTATATTGTAGCGTTATTTGTTGTATTGTTTTACATAATTAAGTTTTAGATTTTGTTTGTGTTTGTTTTGCATATATTGAATTAATGATTGCTATATATATTCGTGTATTCTTTGATTTGGGCAGTCTGCTCGTTGGCAGCAATAAACGATTATTGTTCGATTTATCTTCGCCTGTTGCTTGGGATTCTTACCGTGACAAGTGGTGGAGAAGCTGGGTAACGATACCATCACGGATACCTCTGTCAGAAGAAGCCGTCGCCTAGAAGGCCTAGAGCCACGTTTTGATATCGACGAAAAGAATAGCCCAATCAGAAAAATATCAATGTCGGCTGGAGTTAACACGGGTGTTAATACTTGCAAACATTTGACAAGAAACCCAACTGTGTTTAGCGGCAATGGAACGGAGGATTGTGGCAAATGGATGAAGGATTACGAACGTGTTGCGAGATCTAACTGCTGGGATACCACGATGAAATTGGCGAACGCACCATTCTTTTTGGAAGGGACCGCTGGCCAATGGTATGATAACAACGAAGAAGGAATAGATTCGTGGGATATGTTTAAGGAGATGTTTAGCCGGACATTCGACAATAGCGGTGTCCTTCTCAGACGCGCTAAGGACAACCTTCAGAGTCGAGCTCAGAAGAGTACAGAATCCTGTGAATCCTATATCCAAGACGTTCTGAGCTTGTGTAGGCAGGTGAATCCCGATATGAGTAAAGAAGAGAAAGTGGCACATCTAATGAAAGGTGTGGTAGAAGATGTCTATCAGGTCATCTTGATAAAGGAAATTGATACTGTTGAAGCCTTTGTCGATTGGTGCCGAAAAGTGGAGGCTTGCAAGCAGCGACGCATCGGGAAACCAAGGTTTGAGCGACTCCCTAACGTCGCAAGTATAGAGCAACCAAACTCCTCGTCTCTGGAAGATCTGATTCGACGAATCGTGAGAGAAGAAATTAAAAGTGCCCTACATTCCGAGTCTATAGTGCCGGAGGTGAACTCCCTGAAGAAAATTATTCATGAAGAGGTTGAGAGAAATCTGACCCCAATTGCGGAGCAAGGTCCATACTACCGAGAACAACGCCGCCAATTTGAAGGACCGGCGAAACCACCCCCGTATTACCAGCAGCAAAATCCTACAAGACTGACAACTGCCCGAAGAAAGACTGACGAATGGAGGACGGTGGATAATATTCCCGTTTGTTTCCAATGCGGACGCCCGGGTCACGTCGCCAGGTACTGCCGAGAGCGGCGAGGGATGGTGGATCGACAGCCACCGGGGAGATACCACCCTGTCCAGAACGGCCCGCGAACGATCTATAATAGCAATGAAACCCCAGGCCGCGCAAGTTATCGAAGCCCGTCGCCCTATCCAGGTCGTGGCCGATCCCCAGCTGAACGTCGCCCCTCGATATCGCCAAGCCGACGATCTGGCCGATCACCTTATCGTGAGGGAAACTAGAGCAAGCGCCCTTCGCTGGAGGTAAGGTCGCTGAGGAGATTATAAATCCTCCGCCGCTCATAGCCGCTAAACTATCACAGAATATAGTTGACGTTACTATTGACGATAAAACTTTTCCTGCCCTTGTCGACAGCGGCGCTTCGTTTTCGGTTATTTCGGACCACTTTAGACAACAACACAAAAAGACTATCTTCAGTGACGCTGGCGTGACACTTAGAGTTGCCGACGGGAAATATATCGTTTCCAGGGGCCGATGTACTTTACGTTTAGAAATAAACGGATTGGTACAGCCGTTTGAATTCATCGTTTTACCAAGTTGTAGCCACGACATCATTCTCGGTTGGGACTTTCTGGAGGCGTCAAGGGCTATAATCGATTGTGGTAGCGCCGAGATTCTGTTAGAAAAAGCAGAACTACCAGAGGATTCTTCGAGCATATTCCAAACTGTAGCCGCCGACGATAGCTTTATAATCCCCGCTGGATCGACCAAGCAGATAAACGTAATCAGCGAAACTATACTCGGTGTGAGTGATGTCGTAATGGAGCCTTCGAGGATCCTCTTTCTAGAACGTGATCTGATGGTTCCCGCCTCGATCTTCGCTGTCCAGCATGGAAAAGGGAGAATTTGGATAACCAACATCGGCACATGTGATCGAACTGTCCCCAAAGGAATGTGTATTGGAGAGATACAGGTACTGGAAGAGGGTCACCTGGCGGTCATCGGTGATGCTTCGGACACCAATCGGCAGGGGATTCTTGGACAAGAAAACTCTCCAAACATTGCCTCGATGATAAGCCCTGATCTATCCATGCTTGAAAGGACCAGGATATGTTCGATACTTGGGAGTTTCAGCGGCTTATTTGAATTTAATAAGTTTCCGTCTAATCTGACGAGCACAGCCAAGCACAAGATAAATACAGAGGACCATCCCCCGATTAAACGCCGTCCATATCGAGTGTCGCAGGTCGAACGTCAAACCATTCAGAATGAGGTCGACAAAATGTTGAAAGGAGGTATAGTTCAGCTTTCCGAAAGTCCTTGGTCCTCTCCTGTGATATTAGTGAAAAAGAAAAATGGTAGATGGCGTTTCTGTGCCGATTACAGACACCTGAATAAAATCACAAAAAAGGATGTATATCCACTACCAAGGATTGACGATACACTCGATGGCTTAAGAGGGGCGAGTTATTATTCTTCCATGGACCTCCGTTCTGGTTACTGGCAGATTGAGGTGGATGAGGCAGATCGCGAGAAGACCGCCTTCATTACACCCGACGGATTGTACGAGTTCAAAGTTATGCCTTTCGGGTTGTGTAACGCCCCAGCGACATTTGAAAGAATGATGGATACCTTGCTGAGGGGGTTGAAGTGGTCAATGTGTCTTTGCTATCTGGACGATATTATTGTGTTTTCACCCACCTTTGACGAACATGTTCGACGCCTTGAATTAGTTCTCAGGTGTCTCTCAAAGGCTGGACTTGTGTTAAATCCAGACAAGTGCTTGTTCGGAACAAAACGACTAAGCATTTTTGGGCATCTGGTGGATGGAGAGGGCGTGCACCCCGACCCGGGTAAAGTTGATGCTATGTCCAAATTCCCTACTCCCAAATCCCTCACTGATGTAAGAAGTTTCATTGGAATGTGCTCATATTATCGTCGTTTCATTAAGAATTTTGCTCAAAAAGCTGAACCACTACAGAAAGGACACCAGATTCGAATGGGGACCAGATCAACGGCAGGCCTATGAATCCTTGAAGCTGGCGCTCGCGTCGGAACCCGTTTTGGCCCACTTTGACGAAAAGTATGCGACCGAACTGCACACCGACGCCAGTGGGTTTGGAATTGGTGCGGTTTTGGTCCAGGTCCAGGGAGGAAGTGAAAAACCGATTGGATATGCATCAAGAACGCTGTCAACAGCTGAAAAAAATTATTCAACAACGAAGCGGGAGTGTCTTGCCGCGATTTGGGCGATCGGCAAGTTCCGTCCATACCTCTGTTGGCTTTCGGGCCTGAAGGACCCGTCGGGAAGACTGGCCAGGTGGGCCTTAAGACTTCAGGAGTACAATGTGAACGTGGTATATAAAAACGGCAGAAAACATCAAGATGCCGATTGTCTCTCACGCAATCCAATCGAAGCGAATAACCCAGGGGAATCTGAAGATGACATACCAACATTAGCTGCTTTAACTGATATCGTCGCGGAACAGCGAAAAGATCCAGTAATTGTGAGAATATCGGAGGAATGTTTGAAGAACGATCAAAACCGCTTCAAAATAATCAATGGAGCTCTTTACAAGCGGAATTTCGACCCAGTGGGGCAACCGTGGCTATTGGTGATCCCCAGGCATTTGCGCCCTGACGTCCTCAGAAGTCTCCACGATAATCCAACTGCCGGTCATTTAGGGTTGGCTAAAACCCACGATAGAATTAGGAGGAAGTATTTTTGGCCAGGTCTTCTGAGGAGCATAAGAAAATATGTCGGTCACTGTAGGGAGTGCCAGCGTCGTAAACATGCTCCCTTGCGACCGCCCGGGTTGCTGCAATCGATACCACCCACCTCTGTTCCGTTCCAAAGAGTCGGAATTGATCTCCTCGGAAGATTCCCAATATCCCATTTAGGAAATAAATGGATAATAGTTTGCACAGACTATCTGACGCGATACGCTATCACCCGAGCCTTACCATCGGCAGACGCTCAGCAAGTGGCCAAGTTCGTCCTGGAGGACGTAGTGCTTAAACATGGAGCACCACGAGAAATAATTACTGACCGGGGTAGGGTTTTTCAGTCTAAACTAATATCCGAGCTGACGGGACTTTGCTCTTCGGCTCAGAGATTTACCACGGCGTACCATCCTCAGACGAATGGTCTCACTGAGAGACTTAATAAAACCCTGGCCGACATGATGTCAATGTATGTGGACGTCGAACAAAAAGAATGGGACGTTATTCTTCCGTTCATCACGTTTGCTTACAATACGGCGAAGCAGGACACCACCGGATTCACCCCATTCAGCCTCATCCATGGACGAGAAGCTGAAACTACGTTGGATACATTGTTTCCTCTTTTAAAAGATGAAGATCAATCGTCACTATCGAGAGATAGTGACCCGAGCAGAGGAGACGCGACAATTGGCTCGGCTACATACACTGAGAGCGCAAGAGGACAATAAACGACTCTACGACGCCAAACATCGAGAAGTGAGCTATCAGCCAGGCAATAAAGTATGGATATTTATACCCGTTCGGAAAATAGGGATATCCGAAAAATTAATAAAACGATATTTCGGCCCTTATAGGGTGACGAGACGCATTTCGGAGGTGACGTACGAAGTCGAAAGTCTAGACACTACTAACCGCCGTCGTAAGCCAAAGGAAATTGTGCACGTAGTGAGAATGAAGAACTACCGTGACCCAGACGAACAACTGGACCTACCCGAGGATGAGCCTGCCGTCTGACAGCGAGGACGCTGTCCTTTTGGAGAGGAGGGCATTGTAGCGTTATTTGTTGTATTGTTTTACATAATTAAGTTTTAGATTTTGTTTGTGTTTGTTTTGCATATATTGAATTAATGATTGCTATATATATATTCGTGTATTCTTTGGGCAGTCTGCTCGTTGGCAGCAATAAACGATTATTGTTCGATTTATCTTCGCCTGTTGCTTGGGATTTTTACCGTGACAATATATATAAAAGTCAATGTCTGTCTGTCTGTTTCGCGATAAACTCAAAACTACTGAACCAATTGGTACCAAATTTTGCATGTCGCTTTTTATAAACCTGAAGAAAATTTTCGGCTACATTTTGATTGGTATTTTTGGCTATTTCTTTTTTTTTTCATTTGAAGAACTTTTTTTTACGCGGAGTAATCCGGAATGGAATGAATACCCAAGTATGTCCATTTTTTATAAGCATCGGTGGTTCAGTGGTAGAATGCTCGCCTGCCACGCGGGCGGCCCGGGTTCGATTCCCGGCCGTAATGTAGAAAATTAGGAAAGACAAAATTCAGGATATCGCGGAAATTTATTTGAGACAAGAATAATGATACAATTCCAAGGCAAATATACTATTCCTTTAACTTCCAATTACCGAGGGAACCAATTAATATTGATTTTATTCAACTTATCGAGTATTTTTCAAGGGACCGGGAAAAAATGTTCACTAGATAAAACGATGATTTTGTAATGTAGAAAATTAGGAAAGACAAAATTCAGGATGACACGGCAATTTATTTGAGACAAGAATAATGATACAATTCCAAGGCAAGATACTATTCCTTTAACTTCCAATTACCGAGGGAACCAATTAATATTGATTTTATTCAACTTATCGAGTATTTTTCAAGGGACCGGAAAAAATTTTCACGTTATGGAGAGATTCAAATTTACTAGTTTCAAATTATCAAAATATATATATTATTTTTTTTATAAGTTTATAGAGAATTGTTTTAACAAATGTTCATTAGACAAACCTTTACTCGGGTAAAACCTGGGCGAAGCCGGGTACATCCGCTAGTTGGTAATAAATTTCATTCATTTTTATTTATTTAATTAAGATATCATATTTGATTATTAATTATTAGTGTATTATCCCATTTTATTTATTTATTTATTGTTACAAGAGCACGAAGTCCAAAGGACTATTGTGCTGTGCTAGTATTATTTATATATATATGATTAATTATTTACACGATGGATTAGTATTGTTTTGTAAATTATTGTGCAAATAGTTCTAAACTTAACAAAGTTCTCATAAGATAGAGTATATACACAAAGAGAATTTGGTAATGTTTCAAAGTATCTACATACAATTTGATTAGTCAGAGGGCAAGATAAAAGAAGATGCTCTGGTGATTCAACATCTAAGCGGCATTCACATGTTGGATCATTGATAGCATTCAGTTTGAACAGGAAACTTAAGAAGGGTCCTTTGCCAGTTAAAAATAAAGTAGTGAATTTATCCGAAGAAATGAAATTTGGGACAGCAATTGGAAAGAATTTCTTGAACAGTTCATTAGATTGAGAAAGATAAAACTTAAATTTTAGATCCAGATATAGTTTGTTTAATTCTTTTTGAAGGGGTTTTTTGAGTGTTCGATCTGTGAGAGAATTTGTCATATTATACTTTGTTTGTAATAATTCAAGATAATCGGACAGTAAAGGGGTTTTCGCTAGTATATGTGTGATGTAAGAAGATGAAGTCCTATAAGCATGAATGCATCTAATAAGAATTTGATATTGTATAGAATTCAACTTGGATCTTTTTGCTGCAGTGATAAAAGGAAACCAAATATTTGATGCATAGCTTATTGTAGAGCGTATCATAGCTTTATATAGGATCAATCTACGCCGAGTATCAATGCCCCAAGTACGTGCACATAATGAGAATAATATATTCTTAAGTTTCGTAGCTTTCATAATTATATTGTCAACATGTGTTCCAAAATTAATCTTATTCCTTTGTCTATGATTTTTAAAAATAACTCCCAAAATTGTAAACAGTTTCTGATGGTTGAATTATTTTTCCATCAAAATTAATGGGCAATTTTTCATAGTTATGTAGATAGAGTATACCTGTTTTGTTTGGACTTAGTGAAAGTTTTACCTTTTCACACCATGCTTTGATTTTTACTAAACATTTGGTAATATTATACTGAAGATCATAGATGTTTGAACTCCATACCACAAATGTCACATCGTCCGCGAAAGCAATTACTCTAGCAAAACTTTCGTTAAAAGATAAGTTGAAATCATTAAGTAATATATTCCAAAGAATAGGAGAAATAATACCACCCTGGGGACATCCCTTATTTATCTTTTTTATACACTTTACATTAGTATATTTAAACTCTACACTCCGGTCTTCAAAGTAAGAATTAATTATTTTTATAAGTACCGCTGGAAAATTTGCCTTGTCCAATTGTTGGAGAATTGCCGGATGCCATGCATTGTCGAAAGCTCCGCTGATGTCCACTGTTACTATTGCCGTATTTTCTGTTTCTCTTTTCAGAAGACTTAATTTAGTTATTTCTTGTAAAGCAGAGATTGTTGATTTTTCTTGTGTAAATCCATGTTGAGCAGGATGCATAACATTATTACTATTAACATGATTTAAAAGTTCAATATGAATTAGACTTTCAAAAATTTTACCTAAATTAGAAGACAAGCTTATAGGGCGGTAGGCTTTCGGATCTTTATAATTTTCTTTATTAGGTTTTTTTATAATCATTACTGCTGACTTTCTCCAGGCCTCCGGATAATAATTAAGTCCCATACAAGCATTGAACAATTTTGTTAACACAGGAGATATATGATGAACTGCCGTTTTGATCATCTGATTGCTTATATGATCTATTCCTGGAGCCTTGCCATTTTTAAGTTTTTTAATTATTGAACAGATTTGAATATTATCAAAATAAATGATTTTATCATTAGAAAAAGTATAACTCTTGTCTCTGATTAATTTATGATAGTTTGTGTCAGAAGATTGACAGTCATTCGGAAATAGAGAAGATAAAAGATTTTTCATTTCTGATTCGAGCACATCTTGAGATACATCTAGAATTGGTAAATCAAAAGACCTAGGAGAAATTTTTTGTTTAAAAGTTTTGTAAGTATTACCAAAAGGAGATGTATTTTCAACTTCCTCCAGGAATACCCTCCAGCTTACATTTCTTGTTTTTTCAATAATATTCATATACTTATTTCGTATTTCTTTATACATTTTTTCATCAACTAGCTGTCTATTAGACCGTTTACCCCGATAATATAGATTTCGAACATATTTAAAATGATTTTTAAAAAGTTCCAGTTCATCCGTCCACCAATTAAATGGATTATTATTTAAATATTTTGGTTTTAATCGTAGAGATGCATATGCAGCTTCAATTAATATGTTATCTATAAATAAATATATCCCTATATATATAAAAGTCAGTGTGTGTATGTATGTATGTATGTGTGTTTGTTCTTATGTCGGCTATACACGTCCACAATACATACCTAATATGACTGAAATTTTAACAGTATATAGAGTAGAATCTGGAAAAACTTATAGTGAAAATTGCAGGTCTTTATCCCGAATATTCGTCGAGTTATTTGCAAATTGCGTTGCAAATTTGCCCTTTCGCTCGCAAGCAGCGCCTCTAACGGTGAAGATAGGAGGTAATATCAACTGACCTAATGTACATGTAAAACGTGTTTTATCAGGAAATAGAGAAAATCTGGATGAGATATTTAGCCAAAGAAATTGAAATTGATAGGTTTTGGGCAAAGATAGTTGTTTTTTCAGTCAGAAAATGTTGATGACAATATTGCTGTATCATGTTTGATTATCAGATACAAAATTATATCGGGAAAATTCCAAAAAGCAGAGACCACTGGTGAAACCAGTTCATTTTTAGTATGAAGGAACAAAATTCTAACAGAAAAACATTCATTCGAGCAGAAGACACAAATCCAGATCATCTCTCTATAAAAATATCGCTTCTCAGACACAAAGTTTGGAGCGGGACACAAGAGTGACATCCACGGCACCAATTTATAATTGTAACGAATAGTATTTGAAAATCAAAATAATAGAATTTTCAGATATCTTTGTGAAAATTTACATTTTTATTTTTATATTTTAAAACACACAAAGTTTGGAGCGGGACGTTTCACATAAGTGACATCCACGGCGGTATTTGAATAAAAACATTTAATCGGGTAAAACCCGGGCGTTGCCCGGGTCATTCGGCTAGTCTTATATATATAAAATTGAATGTCTGTCTGTCTGTTTGTCTGTACTCTATAGATTCAAAAACCATACATCCAATCGCCGTGAAATTTTGGGATATTATTAGGTATATCACCGGGAAGGTTTTTGAAAAATAATTTCCTGAATATCTTGAATATCCTTAGAGTTATTTGCAGATTTGTAGATTTAACTCGCAAGCAGCGCCCTCATTGTGACGATGAAAACAAGTTTTCTTATCACTAAGTTTGTTATCTTAAATATTATTTATCAAAAGTAAGATTATCTCAGGATGACACGGCAATGTGACACGGGAAAAAATGTTCACTAGATAAAACTATGATTTTCTAATGTAGAAAATTAGGAAAGACAAAATTCAGGATGACACGGCACACAGGGACCGGGAAAAAATGTTCACTTTATCGAGAGATTCAAATTTACGAGTTTCAAATTATCAAAATATATCTTTTTTTTTTTTAAGTTTTTAGAGAATTGTTTTAACAAATGTTCGCTAGACAAACCTTTACTCGGGTAAAACCCCGGGCGAAGCCGAGTACGTTTTATAAGTTTATAGAGAATTGTTTTAACAAATGTTCGTTGGACAAACATTCACTCGGGTAAAACCCGGGCGAAGCCGGGCACATCCGCTAGTCTATATATATAAAAATGAATGTCTGTCTGTGTGTGTGTGTGTGTACTCTATAGATTCAAAAACCGTACATCCAATCGCCGTGAAATTTTGGGATATTATTAGGTATTTCCCCGGAAAGGTTTTCGAAAAATAATTTCTTGAATATCTTTAATATCCTTAGAGTTATTTACAGATTTGTAGCTTTAACTCGCAAGCAGCGCCACCTTGCGACGGAGATAGGCTTAGGTCTGCCCCACCCCCTGTCGAGAGAATGGAATCGTCCGGCCGCCGGCCGGATGGACAGTCCAGGTTCCCACCGACCAATCAGAGGGATCGAGAGGTCCTGGCGCGCGGGGGCAGAGTTGGTGACACAGCTGTGCCAAGTAGACAAGAAAAAAGCCTCGCGGGTGACCTCCGGGAACTTCGTCCATCTTCCATAAACGACCATGATTTTATACAACTCATCGAGTATTTTTCAAGGGACCGGGAAAAAATGTTCACTAGATAAAACGATGATTTTGTAATGTAGAAAATTAGGAAAGACAAAATTCAGGATGACACGGCACACAGGGACCGGGAAAAAATGTTCACTTTATCGATTCAAATTTACGAGTTTCAAATTATCAAAATATATCTTTTTTTTATAAGTTTATAGAGAATTGTTTTAACAAATGTTCGTTAGACAAACCTTTACTCGGGTAAAACCTCGGGCGAAGCCGGGTACATCCGCTAGTATATATTAAAAATAAAAGGGCAAATCGTGACCAGGCTCACATGAGCATTTCTAGATGGCAGAGCGCCATCTAGTGGAACAAAATAAACTAAACCTTTATTTACCTTTTTCCATGATATTTGGCCTATCCATTTTTTAAATTTTATATATTCTTATATATATATAAATAAATGTTTGTATGTTTGTTTGTTTGTATGTCCGGTATACAAATTGGCAGTAGTTCACTAATTCAAACCAAAATTTCCATACATAGGTAAAAAAAATACGGGGAAGACGATAGGCTATTTGAAAAAAATATATAAATCAATTATTAAAACTATATATTCAAATTATTCTACTTAGCACACGAACAGCGCCCTCTATCAAAGATTTGATTAAATTATGCTGATGCAAACAAATAGATAATGCTAATAACAAACAATTATATAAAAAAATCTCATCTAAATATATATCACTTGGGTAGATATGCACACGGGTCAATCCCGGGGCGAAGCCCGGGTCACCCGTCTAGTATTATATATATAAGCAATGTATGTAAGTATGTGTATATATGCCTTTCTGCCATGCACATTCTCAAAACATAACTAATCTGGCTGAAATATCAACAGTATATATATCGTAATTTAAACAATGTGATATGTAAGTAATAAAGTATGACGTCTTTTCTAGTCGTCTCAAAGTGACACCAGCTTGCCATTGGACACAAACCGGGGGATCCAGAGAGGGACAAAAAGGGCGTTGCTCCGGATGTTGACAGTTAGTTAGGTTACAGTGGATATTTTCGGACAGTCGAGCTCCGTGTAAAAGATCTGGAAGACTGATTGTCCTTTAACTAGTGATCTATGTAATATCAGAATACAAGATGGAATCATCCATATAATATTTGGTTGCTGTTGCTTGGAGAAACATAGAAAAGAACTCTTAGGCGACTTGACCTTGTCTCAATCCGATAGTCAACAAATATATAACTGGATGAATACAATGATGTTTGATCAAGGTCTTTGGTTTTTATAAATTCTACAAGGCCGCAGTCACCGTTCGGAGGAGATTAATAGAATCGCCGAATGTCGTGGTCCATTTGGATGAGGAAAGTGAAGACTAGAACGCAGCTGATTCAACACCAACTTTTTCAGTGATACGCTAACCATGGCGTATACACAAAGGAACGTGTGGTCAGTGGACATACGAGGTGTGTTCAAAAGGTATCGCGACCTTTGTGTTTTTTTCAAAAATTATTTATTTATTCATTAATACATATTTTGTCCCCTTCAAAGTAATCCCCATGAGATATTATACACTTGTGCCAACGGTTTTTACAATCTTCGAAGCACTTCAAAAATCATTTTTAAAAATCTTTTTCAGCTCTCCTTCGATGCCGTCTTTATCTCGTCAAGCGTAGCGTAACGTCGTCCTTTCATGGGCCTCTTCAGTTTAGGGAACAAAAAAAAGTCACAGGGGGCCAGATCTGGGGAATACGGTGGCTGCGGCATCATTAGTGTGTTGTTTTTGGCCAAAAAGTCGCGCACAAGCAACGATGTGTGAGCAGGGGCGTTATCGTGGTGCAAAAGCCAATTTTTGTTCTTCCACAAATCCGAGTGTTTCTGGCGGATTGCTTCGCGCAAATTGCGCATAACTTGCAGGTAATATTCCTTATTGACCGTTCTACCCTGTGGCAAGAACTCATGATGCACCACGCCACTGCAATCGAAGAAAACTGTCAGCAAAACTTTTACATTCGACCGAACTTGGCGCGCTTTTTTCGGTCTTGGTTCGTGCGGCAGCTTCCATTGAGATGATTGAGCTTTGGTTTCCACGTCATAACCATAAACCCACGCTTCGCCACCAGTTATGACCCTCTGGAGCAAATTTGGGTCGTCGCGGACAGAGCCCAACATCTCATTAGCAATGTTCATGCGATGCTGTTTTTGGTCGCAATTGAGCAATTTTGGTACGAATTTCGCGGCGCCCCGTCTCATGCCCAAATCATTGATAAAATTCGAATGGCACGAGCCAATCGATATATTTAGGTCCTCAGCAACTTCTCTAACGGTGATTCGACGATTGGCCAATATCATTTTCTCCACTTCATTAATTTTTTCGTCTGTTGTTGAAGTGCTCGGGCGTCCGGCACGCTCTTCGTCGTTCACATCTTCTCGGCCTTCTGAGAACATTTTGTACCACCGATAAACGTTGCTTCGGTCCAAGGTAGCTTCTCCGTATGCCACAGTCAACATTCGGAATGCATCCGCGCACTTAATTTCGTTTTTCACACAAAATTTGATACAGGTTCTTTGATCCATTTTTTTTAATAGGTAAAAATCGAAGACGATCCAAAACACCTGCAAGCAAAGCAGCTGTCAACAATTAAGTGAACATTCAAAATGGCCGAGCTTGTCGGCATAAGTGAGAGACATGAGTACCAATATAAAGCCACTAAAAGATCGAAATTCGAATATACGTAACCCGCGAAAATTCAAAAGTCGCGATCCGTTTTGAACACACCTCGTATGTCGGACCTGTAGGCTGTTGTTGGGTTCTGTGCTGCCTGGAGTATAGGAGCTCATCTAAGCTTCTTTCTTCCTGTGGGGAATCTGTATAAGACTGGTGGTCTTAATAAAGCTGTGTGTGTATATATTACTGTGCTCATAATGCGATGAGACAAATATTTGGGGCTAAAAAATCATCCATTCTGGTTAGCAGCCCCGTTAATAAAGATACAGTTAAATCTGTCTATAGCGCTCCCTCTTGGGACTTACCAAAATAGGGTGCTATAGAGAGGGGTTTATATAGTGCTATAGACAGGTCACCTTTAATGAAAATCGTATCGTACTATGTATTTAAAATCGGGACTATAGAGAGGAAGGCGCTATTTAGAGGGGGCGCTATAGACAGGTTTAACTGTATTTCCGACAAATATTGGGAGAGCGTGGCTTATTAGTTGATAGGGACTTGCTTATTTCGTTTTAAAACTATCAATAATAAGTTAAATACAGTTAAACCTGTCTATAGTGCCACCTCTAAATAGCGTCTCCCTCTCTATAACACCCGATTTTAAATACGTTGTACGATGCGATTTACATTAAAAGTGACCTGTCTATAGCACCGCTCTCTATAGCACCCTATTTTGGTGAGTCCCAAGAGGAGGCGCTATAGACAGGTTTAACTGTACTATATAGAATTTATGGAGTTATGAACGTTATGGAGAACTAAAGACATAAAACATTCTAAAATAACCAAATATTTTTATTATAAAGCGAATACAACAATAGCTCAATATTCAGATTAATCTTTTTAGCTATTACATACCAATATAATCACAAGGTAATAAGACTGTTGCGTTCCCGGTTTTGGATAAATGAAAAGGGAGGATACACGATGTGACCCATTAAAGTTTCCTTACTTAAGTATATATATATATATATATAGCAATTTAGGCCAACAACCCCATGTATATAACCCGCAGCAAGACCTTAATGTTGTATAATAGAAGCACAGCTGTCAATGATGCACTATCGACATATGTCTTTACATCATCACATGTAATGCAATTTGTGCAAACAGGATGAACAAAAAAAAAAGGGGGGGAACTCTGTAATTGATTAAGAGTTGAGCTAAAGCAGGGATCGAGCATATAATATTGTCAGAATAAAGGTCTAAAGATGGAAACAGCTACGACACTAGTATACAATTTCATCAGACAACCTATATTAAGGCCTTTTTTTTATAGCCCAAATAACACAAACAATAGTCAAACATACAAATCTGTTGCATCATGCCGTACCCTCCTAACAGCGTAATAATAACCCAAGAAATCATTAAATATGGTATAATGGTAAATATGATGGAATAACACACTGAAACACATAAAAGTACAAACATTTAAGGTGTGGGGGTAGTACCATAAAGCAAAAGGAATGAAATATGTATGAGAGGAAACAAGAAAATTTCTCTAGATATTTATTTAAATAAATTAAAATTTGGGAACATGTCTATACTGACGATATATGCTATTTACATAGTAAAATTTAGATAGAGGTGACCTGAAGTTACTTTATAGCCTTTTAGGGCCCATGCGAAATCTAGGTTGGTTACTACACAAAAAAAAGGGGGGGGAAACCTAGATCTCCATCTATTCTAGCGGGACAAAATATACGAACCCTAACACTCCTTTTTAAGTCACTTAAAGCCCTTTAGGGCCCATTCAGAATCTAAATAGATTAGCTTCTGTTCGAAAAATAAAAGGGGGGGGGGCTAAACCATAATGGCGAGGGGCTTACCTTCTCTCGAAAGCGGCGGCAAGGTCTGGTCTCCTCTACGTCTCAGGCCCGACTAAAAAATCGTCCTTCTCACTGAGCGACTCCGGTCCAATCTGCCTTTTGGCCAAGAAACCCTCTTTTATTTATGTCTCTCCCCGTTTCCATTCGCTGCCGAGCCAAAGTTTCTATTGGCTGGCATTTTCATTCGCCGAAAGAAACACCAATCAAAATGGCCAACGGCTCCAGTATCAATTTCATAGACGCCCCAGGCCTCTCCCATCGAAATAGAACATATAGTATTACCAAAACAAAAAAAATCTAAAGAGAGAAACAGCTACGGCGATAGTGTAAAATTTCAGACGCCAGGAACCCCTTCCACATGGATTGAAATACCATCCTCCCTTTTTCTCGGGACGGTATATATATATCGCCCCCCTCCGTCTTAGCTAAAAATCGACACAGGCCCCTTTTCACTTGAACTGTAATATAACGCTTTCCTTTCTCGGTAAGGATATTTTATAAGGTTCAGTCCTTTAGAGATCTTCCTTCTCCATTTTTTTTTTCTGGTCACCTTTACCTAAATTTTTGGTGAGGGGAATATATGTACATATGGAACAGCAGCTTCCAGCGCGGATGTCCCTGGATGTCACTGGTGTTTCCTTCACCAGGCATCGGCATGGAAGTCTGGTGTCATCAATTGTCTAGGTTTCTGGGCAAAAAGATGGTCTGTAAGTCTATGTGGGAGGGAAGCCATGTATCCATTTGATTTGATTATACATACGCCTTCTGTTGGGGTATGGTTACAAAAACGTGCCCCAACAATCCTCCCCCTGCCAAGTAATGGACAAATGCGTTTGTGCTACTCATTATTCATCTGCCTTTCATCAGTTACTATGAAAGCAGGCCCATTTCTAGCAAAATGCATTTTCCATTACTAGGTGAAGCCAGATGTACCGAAACCTGTAGGGAAGATAAGGCTAGTCAAAATGATGGTATGCCATTCTAGATGTTTATTATTCCGAACATTAGTGGGCATTGCGCATCCTGGCAAAGGGGTTTTTATGTGTTATTATTCCGTCAGCACACTGTTATCAACATAGGTTATGGGGTACAGTCATATCATATGTATGGAAGTAAGCAAGGTCATCTGTCTTACCATTCATGGGTATATATACCACCCTTCCACTTTCTTCTTTGGCCTTGAGGAGTAGGCCTTTCTTGTGGTAAGTCCTCTCAACCCCATCCTTGCCTCTTGTGGTGCTGGATTCATTGCTACCTTCTTTCTGCTAACAATACAGTTAGAACATTTCCCTATTACATATTATATATAAAAAATTGGGCGCCAAGAAGTCGTTTAGAAATAACTGACTAGTCCAACTCCTAAAACATGCCAGCATCTTTATTTAAGTACCAATCAAGACATTCGTGTGGTATAGTTATACATATACAATCAAAGGAAAGGATAATTATAGTCAGCTGAAAGAAATATCTTGGTATATAATGATTAGCCTATGACATGATGACTTTTGCTAAATAAAAAAAAATTACAGAAAACAAATTGTGAAAGTAATTATTAAATAAGGCACGAAATATGTAATGATAAAATGAATCCTTCCATGTTATATGATGGGTATAATATATATATTGAAGAAAACACGTATCATGCAGATAGTGATTAAATATGATAAAAATCATCCCATGATGGATGATAAAGAAAACTACTACAAAATTATATATGATGACAAAATATATATACATATACAAGTAAGGCGGTTAAAAGACAATAAGGATAAAATAGATCATGCCTTGAGGGAAGAATAAGCCATGATAACATGTTAAAAAAAATCGCAACATGGCAGGTAAATATTACTAATATCATGAATATCAAGGAAATAAAATTGTTGAAATGAATAGTATATGATTATAATATAATATAAATCAGTGTCGGGCAACCTTTTTCGAGTTGCGGCGCACTAAGCTTAATTTCTTTTTTTCGCGGCGCACCTGTGGTTCTCACTATAAATTTCCTCGTAGGTAATTAAAATACAACAATAAATACTAGTAAAAATTTAAACATATATATCACATTTTATTAATTTTCAATATTAAATTAACATAATCAATGCGAGCATTGCGATTGTTTTTGAGAGCATATCAAATCAATACGGGGATCTACTTGTGAAAGACAAACGCGCATCTCCTCATCTATCATTTGAAGTCTTTCGCGCTTCTTAGACTTCATTTCTGTGAGTGTTGAAAAACCTTGCTCACACAGGTAGGAACTTCCAAATGGCAACAATGATTCGATGGCCGCAATACTAAGTTTAGGAAATTTGGAGTTTAAGCACAACCAAAACTCAGATAGCTCCTTTTCAGTGAATAGTCTTTTGAAAACTAAATCGTTTTTTAAATCAATTAAGTTTTCTTGCATTTCTTCTTCCAGATGTTGAATTTCACAGTGCATAAATGGGTTAACTACCCATTCCATCTTTTCAACGTCCAAGTAAGGAAAATATTTATCAAAAGAAGCGGATAGTAATGTCAAAGTTTCTTCGACTTCTTTTTTGATAATAGATTTTGATGGATTCTCTTGAACCATCGGAAAAGATGCAAAGTTTTCTTTAGCAATGTTTAAATTCCATAAACTGAGTTTTTCCTTAAACGCTTTCAACTTGGTGGAGATAGTGATAATGTTCTCCTGAGCACCTTGCAAATTTAAATTAAGGCTGTTTAATTTGTCGAAAATATCACCCAAAAATGAAACTCGTAACCACCAAACATCACTCATCATGAAAGGAAAATTAATCTCTTCGTTATCAATGAATGCCATTATTTCATTTTTCATTGAAATAAATCGATTTAAAACTTTGCCTTTCGACAACCATCTGACTTCAGTATGAAACAATAATTTTTTATAATCGGAATCCATTGCTTCACAAAATGTTGAAAGCTTTTTTTTAAGCTTTGTAGCTTTGAGTCTCTATTAATAAACAGCTGTGACAAAGATTGTAAATGACGGTTAAGTTTGGTCATATTATTTTAAAAATTAGGTATTTTCCCGCAGTATGTATTCAACTTTATTAAATAAAGTTGTTTTCGCGGATTGTTTTTTTTTAACTTATGATTTTAAATAGGTACGTACCTATTTGCATTTTTATTTTTTAATAATGGCACGTGCCAGTTATGTACGTCAAGATTATGTACATACGTTATATGAAATATAAAATTATGCAAACTGTTGTAATTATAATACCAAAATAAGTTTTATATAAAATGAAATTTGCTTTTTTTTTAATTTCATTTTTTATATGAAAATTTTTGAAAAAAAATATTAAAATTGAATAAAAATTATAAAAAATATTTTTTGAAACATTATTTTTAAATTTAACCAAAAGTTCTAAATACCTACAAAAATGTTCGCGGCACACCTAGAATTCTTCGCGGCACACCGGTGTGCCGTGGCACACCGGTTGCCCGACACTGATATAAATGATATAAGATAATAACCTATTCAATAAGAAATTGAAAACACATTATATATATTTGTGCGCTGAAGGATCAAGGTTTAGTATCTCAATTAAGTTTTCAATTTTATTCAGTCTGGAATCACGAGTTGGTCACTGGGTAATATTCGTCTATCCCGATCCTACTGGAGGGTGTGTTTTCTCTTATGTGTTAGATTCCTCAAATTACAATACTCTCTCAACCCAGATAGGTACGTCATTTAGAATCTTGGTCAAATGGAACATAGCCCAGACCTCTATTAAACTACACAGTCCATTTAAATCTAGGGTGACAACCGTATGAAGAAAGCTCTCTGTTTGACAGAGAAACTAATCAACTTCTCCCATTTTGTTTGTGACTCCGTTTACCTTGTCTCTGGGGTGTGTACAGTTCAGCTACCTCCCCCTTCCAAGAAATTCATATTACTTTCATCTACCAATATACTCCCTATTCATTGACCTGAACCCTATAAATCTACATCTTATAAATTTGAATTTTATCAATCTGAAATTTTGGTTCTTTTACAAATTCCTTCAGAATTCTACTTCCTGTATAACTGCTCTTAATTCTACTGTCCTCAATACAACACTTCTAAAACTTTGACTCATTGGCTCGTTCTGGCGTCTCGTTCGCGGTCCTTATAGTTAACTAATACTTTAAAATCTTATCCTATCATGGAACGAGTCTAAACTCGTTGCAGGTCCTAATAATTACTTATTCTGTCTCTCGAATCGGTCTTATGCTCGAATTCATTCCAACAAAACGTATGGCAGGGCGAATCCTTTATTAGAAGAAACTTCCGCTAGCTATGGGGGATCAAACTGGTACCAAAAAAAAAAATTCAATAGACGGAAACACTTCGTCTAGAATAACTGGGCAATCTCTGCCTACGTGCCAATCTTACAGGACCTCCCGTCTGCAACACCCTCGCTCCAGCCACGCTAAAAGCGTCGAAACTACGGTGTCAGATCGGTTACCCAAGGTCGCGCCGTTATACCCCAGGCTATACGGCATGGCTAAAACAAATCCCCCATCCTGCATAAAATTCAATCTATACCTCTTCGCTTCCTCTTGCGAGGAGGAGGTGAGTGGGCTGTCGGCTTGATCCCTGCCTCCCACTATCTCCAAGTCTGAGGGTCGGGATAGGGATCATTTATCCACAATCCTTAGAATTCAAGCTAAACTAAGATAAAAGAAAATCAAAGGGAAATTATACCCCCTAACGAGGGACCTAACAAAAGGGAGCGAATATTTTCTAACTAGATAGAGTTGTAGTTGTCCTGTGAGGCTATCGTTCCTAACAAATAAAGAAATCAAAATTGAAAATTGAACCTATTAAATTCCCTAACACTACTCTAAAGCAATTTTGGTCTAACAGTATACTAGTTTTTAACCTTCTCATCATTTATTCCACTTCACATTCATACAACAAAAAAAATATTCAGTCACTGTGGGCATTCATTCTAAAGTTAAAAACTGCTATAGACGCCAAAACACTCAATAATCTCTATCAAATAAACCCTAACAATTTCTAAATTCCAGGACTAATGTGAAATCAAATAAAGTTTTCTAATTAGAACAAAGTGGGGACTAAAGCCCTATTGACTTAAATAAATGCCTCATACAAACTCTATATATACTAATACTTTATACTCGATAAATGATTGTTAATAAAATGGTTAACAATTCTAAATAATCTGAAAGCTAACCTACCTAAAAAAATGTAATTTCAAAAACTGCCCTTGCTTTGACACTAAGTGACTATTCACGACAATTCTATAAAGACTCTCACAAATTATAATGGCGAATAAAGGACCATTAAACGTGACACCTCATAAAAGCGGAATTGAGTCACTCCCCTAGCCACCGTGGGTGAAGTCACTTTCTTCCTACTTCATCTTGCGTCTGTCCCCTTTGCAGTAGTCCGACCTCAACACTCTATTGAAAGATGGATTTATAGGGTTTACGATTCACTACCCAACACTAACATTCTCAAGTGCTTTCCGAGGATCGACTACGGTCTGGGCCTACTTAACTTCTACCCCTGGCTTAGGGTCCCTATACTTCACAACTTTACTCTGAAAGATTGACCTTTCATGTCCTCATTAGAAACCTATTTCAAAGCTACTACCTGAAGGCCAGGGATTATAGGGTTTCTGAATTACCCAACACAAGCCATAGGATGCCTATTAGGTTTGTTGTTTTAGACATAGCCCCCCTCTAAGTTGTGATTTCCTACACCTTCCTTCACCTATTACTCCTGATAATAACTAAAATTTCAGATTTACACTAAATAGTTAATTCACAATGGTATACATTATTCTCATTGGTCTTTGAAACTCGGGTTTTAACAAGAAATAGTTTGTATATAAAAAAAAGGAATCCTAATGAAGTTCTACTTAAAAAAAAAAAGGTTTTTAAATGAAAAAAAAAAAAGGTTGAAATCTCTAAACTTCTCATTCTATCGAGCTGATTCTCCGTACACACTCCAAAATCCTAGTTATTGGCGACAGTCTAAGCAGAATTTACACTGTGTGGGCCTTTTCACCCTTGTAGACCTGCGTAAAGTTAAACTGTTCACACTAACTCTGTCAACATCCCCTCGTCTCATTACTTCTGAGTTCGCTCTGGTTGTCACCCCTTGTGGAACCACTACATTAACGGACCTATTAGGGAGATAAGCTGGACCTGTAAGATGAATCCAATGATCTTCATCACTGGAACCTTGACTTGAATTACCATCACTAGTTTCCTCCTCCTCTGTGGGGAAAATCTTAATTGGTATATGGTATTGTTTTAACCTATCTATATGGTATTTATCCAAATTCCCAGTTTCTAGATTCTTCAAGAGATATACAGTATCACCAGCTCTTCTTAGTACCTCATATGGACCCCCATACCTTGGCTCAAATTTGTGACGCCCCTTCGTCTCATGCATTCTCTCCACTAGGACTAAGTCCCCGTTATTGAAAGTTCTCAGCCTTTTCTCTCAGTTCTCTCTCAGTCTGCTGTCTGAAATATTCCAGATTAGTAGTGGGGATTGGAGAAGAGAATCTCATGTATTAATGGGGGCAGGGAACCGAGGGGTGAAAGATGGGTTCATGGCCCAAAGGGGAAGGAAATGGGAGAGGTACATGTTCATCCATGTGGGTGGATAGTAATCTTAGATCAATGCTCTTTCTGGGTGTATTGAAACTAACTAGCCATGATGGTAGAGGCGCTGTTCTCACTGCCTCTACTGTACATCAGAATGAACTATAATTATTACTAGTGTATTATTATTCCAACAGCCTATGACCTTTAAACCTTTATACCTTCATATACACTCGACGGGGTAGTCACCTTGTTAAAAAAAAATCTATAATGTCATAGATCAGCTAGAGGGAGAACATAACAAAATTGTGCTAATAGTCTGTTTCAACTACTGATTGTAAGCCTATTAAACTCGTTCTCTTTAGGTTGGCTCGCTCATTAATCTACAATCTACGTTCAATAGTCATATTGAGTTCACATGGATGCTAGATGTAAACTGTATCAAAATAGTGTAGTTTTCTAGTTTCCGAATTATATGACAGTTAGAAAAAGAAACAAACATTCTGGAAATATCTCGCACTGGCTATTATTTAAAAAAAATTGAATGGGGTACAGCTCTGATCTTACAGGATACCTCATGGCTCATAGAATTGAATCGCTCATTTCTCACTAAAATATTCACACAGGGTATGGAGGGCTCCAGCGGTTCTATAGCTATTGGTCAACTAAATTAATTAATGGCAGGAATTGAAGTTAGTTTAAATGCTCATGTGCTGTTTTGTCATGCGTCTTTATGTCATCTGCAAAGGAAAGTGTCGCCTCAAAGGACCTAATTCTGGGACTAACATCCGCTGCACATTTCAGGAAGGAGTGGTCGTCCATACAATAGCAAGATATCATTTTGCTGCCAATGTACAATGTTGAACATTTTCCATGTCGTCATTTTGTCGATCCCCAATCTTCTAGGGTGTTTCTTTAAGCATTTCTTGATGTCATTTAATGCTTCATGCGATCCCGCCCGGCATTCAATAAGTAGTATTTGATCGTACCACTTCCAGGAGACCATCCCATTGCGGTCGAATCATTTCCACCCAACTTATAACGCCGTCCATATCGCGTAATTGAAATTAGTGTAAAACTCAAAGAATAAGACCTTAATCTCTTAATTCTTTACTAATTTCAGTTGGCTCAACATAAATCTTCTCAATTATTAATTTAGTACAGTGGCGTGACATGTCACACTTCTTCTAGTTCTTTCGCAAGCTCGATTAATCCCAGTGAAAGCCAGTTCAGGCGTCAATCCCGTGCTAACCCGTCATGCATGACTTCAAATTTGGAAATTATTAGACCTGAATATTTGCAGTGGCATCTGCTTCCACTGAAAGTATTTAAGACACAAGGCTGCCTCTTATCTTGTTTAAATCACTGTCTTTACTCCCATATGCCTGTGTAAACTTTAACCATGACCTTATCAATTCTCAAAATTCTGCCTATCGAATATCCTGAGAATCAATGTTCTTCTTGTCTACGGCGGATTAACACAATAATTGTTCCCTAGAGTTATCTGCGTCGAGTGGTCAGTCTGTACTACTAATTCTCCACTCTAACTCCAGGATTCCTTTATCTACTCAGGCTGTTCAAAAATTTTCAAGACAGTTGTTCAAATCCCCAATGATAATCTGCTAAATTTCGATAATTATTGAAATTCTCATTAAACAGACTAACTACACCTTCCTGACACAGAAGTGTCCAGCATCAAGATATGGCGTACTGCCCATTTCTTCATTTGATGACTGTGTCAAATTACAGCTGAAGAAACATACTAAGCATATAACTGGTTTAAATTTCATGTAATCTCATCATGCCTTCTGCTGGCAAATATTTACTGTAAAATTCAATACTATCAAGATGGTTTTATTTGTCTTCATCCAAAAAAAAATGTTTCAGAAATAGAATCTTGGAAATCTCTACCAAAGACAAAAATTATACATTTGTCAATTCAGGATAACCTTCCCTTGTCAGAGTGTATACAGGATATTTAAGATCATATGCAGTTGGAGGCATCATGAAAAAAAAAAAAGTCGGTTGCCTGACGCGTCTTTTTATGGTGATCAAACTTCTCTCTTCACGGGTACGCTAACTGGATCTTCCATTCTATTTTTACCTTAAGGCTCATATATCTGCCACTCTCCCAATCCACTATGCGTTAAAAAAATAAAATCGATTAACTATCATTCAGCATGTTAGCCCTAATCTGGATGCACAGGCTAGTATGATTTGATAGAAAGCACTATTAAAATGAAGTTAAGATATTTGTATCCAGCAATAATTATCAGAACTCACCTCTGCTGTGAGAAATTATATCAGAGCTATGATGAAAAAAAAATGCTAAGTCATTTCAGTAGACTACTGTAAAACACTGATCACCGTTCTAAATTTGGACCATGGCAATCCAACCTCATTTCTCATACTGTATATAATAATTTGAGAAAGTAAAATAAAGAAATTGTAATCAATGGTGCTCGCAACAGAATTCAAAATGATTGAGACACAGAACATTATAAATAATGTCCAGCAAGCAGGATACCAAACCACCTTTATATTACAACATTTCCACAAAAGTATAACTATCAATAACCCAATAAACAAAACCACAAAATATCTATAGGGCGATATGTTACATTCCATACTCACAAACATCTATAACAATAGCCAACTACTTAAGAAACTCTGGCATCCAAACATATTACTGTAATTCCCCTAACATAGGCTCCACCATAAAAGTCCACTATCTAAAAATAATCCTACTATCATAAAACCCACTAACCAAAACAGAGAATAAAAGGCAATATATTCCGTAGAGTGTAACAGCTGCCAAGCCAAATACGCAGGGGAGACAGGAAGGAGAGTCAGCAATAGAATATATGGGCATAGACGCAACGTTATTAATCAAGACAATAGGTCTCTAATTTTCCAATACTGCAAAGGAACAGGTCACACTTTCGCATTAGGAGAACCTAGAATACATTACAATAACATAAACAGCAAATATCAAAGGCTTATAATTGATTCTCTATTATTCAGAAAACACAATAGCATTAATAGAAAATAGATTTGCCCGAAACATATAACACAATATATCCTAGTACCAGCTAATAATATCAACAATAATATAAGTAACGTATATGTAATAGCCAATAACTATTATAAAACTACTTAAATAATAGAATTTCTAACCTATAAGATAATTCATAGAATATAGCAAACAATAGTAGAATATGTATAAATACCTTAATCAAAAAAAAAAGTGTCTTAAGAAAACAAATAATATGCAAAACTTCCTAATGTATATATATATATATGTAGATAGAATAATAATAGTTTTAGCATCGGCGACGTTATATTTTCTTGATATATTGTATATGTTTCTCCTGTAGAAGGGCGGACAAGCTCGAAAGCTTGAGAAGACCAGAATAAAAGATACTCATCCCCATAAACGTTTTACTTTGATATCAGAAATCAATGATAATATTAAGGTTTTGCCACAAACAATGTGAATCGTAAAAGACAGCGGCGAGAGATGCGGTATACACCGCCTCAACATAACTTTCATTGCCTGATAAAATGCCCGTGAAACGGAAAGCATAAATTAAAATTCACGATTTATAATAGACTGTTAATCTCAGGATGCGTGGACTACTTCACCAATACTTAAAAATAGTATGGCTTTTCATTAGGTATATATTTCTAAAGTATAGGGGATGAAACATATACTAAATTCGAGCCCCGCGGCGGGCGACATTGTTGCGTTCCCGGTTTTGGATAAATGAAAAGGGAGGATACACGATGTGACCCATTAAAGTTTCCTTACTTAAGTATATATATATATAGCAATTTAGGCCAACAACCCCATGTATATAACCCGCAGCAAGACCTTAATGTTGTATAATAGAAGCACAGCTGTCAATGATGCACTATCGACATATGTCTTTACATCATCACATGTAATGCAATTTGTGCAAACAGGATGAACAAAAAAAAAAGGGGGGGAACTCTGTAATTGATTAAGAGTTGAGCTAAAGCAGGGATCGAGCATATAATATTGTCAGAATAAAGGTCTAAAGATGGAAACAGCTACGACACTAGTATACAATTTCATCAGACAACCTATATTAAGGCCTTTTTTTATAGCCCAAATAACACAAACAATAGTCAAACATACAAATCTGTTGCATCATGCCGTACCCTCCTAACAGCGTAATAATAGCCCAAGAAATCATTAAATATGGTATAATGGTAAATATGATGGAATAACACACTGAAACACATAAAAGTACAAACATTTAAGGTGTGGGGGTAGTACCATAAAGCAAAAGGAATGAAATATGTATGAGAGGAAACAAGAAAATTTCTCTAGATATTTATTTAAATAAATTAAAATTTGGGAACATGTCTATACTGACGAGATATGCTATTTACATAGTAAAATTTAGATAGAGGTGACCTGAAGTTACTTTATAGCCTTTTAGGGCCCATGCGAAATCTAGGTTGGTTACTACACAAAAAAAAAGGGGGGGGGAAACCTAGATCTCCATCTATTCTAGCGGGACAAAATATACGAACCCTAACACTCCTTTTTAAGTCACTTAAAGCCCTTTAGGGCCCATTCAGAATCTAAATAGATTAGCTTCTGTTCGAAAAATAAAAGGGGGGGGCTAAACCATAATGGCGAGGGGCTTACCTTCTCTCGAAAGCGGCGGCAAGGTCTGGTCTCCTCTACGTCTCAGGCCCGACTAAAAAATCGTCCTTCTCACTGAGCGACTCCGGTCCAATCTGCCTTTTGGCCAAGAAACCCTCTTTTATTCATGTCTCTCCCCGTTTCCATTCGCTGCCGAGCCAAAGTTTCTATTGGCTGGCATTTTCATTCGCCGAAAGAAACACCAATCAAAATGGCCAACGGCTCCAGTATCAATTTCATAGACGCCCCAGGCCTCTCCCATCGAAATAGAACATATAATATTACCAAAACAAAAAAAAATCTAAAGAGAGAAACAGCTACGGCGATAGTGTAAAATTTCAGACGCCAGGCCCCCCCTTCCACATGGATTGAAATACCATCCTCCCTTTTTCTCGGGACGGTATATATATATCGCCCCCCTCCGTCTTAGCTAAAAACGACACAGGCCCCTTTTCACTTTAACTGTAATATAACGCTTTCCTTTCTCGGGAAGGATATTTTATAAGGTTCAGTCCTTTAGAGATCTTCCTTCTCCATTTTTTTTTCTGGTCACCTTTACCTAAATTTTTGGTGAGGGGAATATATGTACATATGGAACAGCAGCTTCCAGCGCGGATGTCCCTGGATGTCACTGGTGTTTCCTTCACCAGGCATCGGCATGGAAGTCTGGTGTCATCAATTGTCTAGGTTTCTGGGCAAAAAGATGGTCTGTAAGTCTATGTGGGAGGGAAGCCATGTATCCATTTGATTTGATTATACATACGCCTTTCTGTTGGGGTATGGTTACAAAAACGTGCCCCAACAAGACCAAATCCAAATAAATAAATAGTGTGTGTGTTTGGGTAACAGCATTGTTACCGAAACGTCACACACTATTTATTTATTTGGATTTGTTCTTATACCTTGTGTTTATAATCTACAATCCAAATTGGCTTTATCATAGCAATATAATGTAGGATTATGCACCATTAATGCCATTGAAGATAGAAAATAACAACAAAATCTACCCCACTTGCCCAAAATGTAGCTTGGCACCTGCTGCTCCAGAACACATTTTGGCTTGCATTAGATGCACTAAACAGGACCTTTGGGAGAGGCCGTTGCTTATCATAAAACAGCTTGAGGAGCATGAATTCATGGAATTCGGTTAATCTTTACACAAGGGGATAAGAAACAACAAGTCCAACTCCACTAGCGAGTGCAAGTAACCAAACGAGGCTCGGGCATATTTGTAAGTGCAAAGTCAAACTGCATTTCACATGTGTAGATATGTGGTGCACTTACAGTAAAAGCAGTCCCTTACCACCATGATCATCATAGACTGCACCACGTGTACTATATATATAGAGATAATAAAAAATAAATAAATAAATAAAAAACAGGATGATGCACACTGACAACTAAGACTGTTCTACAGTTGACACTGTCTTCAGTTCAAAATCATCGTTTTGTAAGTTGCTTTTCAGAGATTCCAGAGTGTAAGAAAAGTATCACCCATCTCGTTCAATGATTTGGAAGAAAAATTGAACGTTTCGTCCTGTAAGACCTAGCAACTTCATACCAAACTGTGACTAATTGTATTAATTAGGTGTTTTCCTGGATATACAATTATATTCTGTTTTGTTTATATATGATCTCTTGTATAATCTGCCCACCTCATTCAACAGGAGCTCCAAAGAGAGTTCCTCAAGGCCTATTTCACTGAGGAGTACTTCTCGTTCGTCTTTCAGCCCCATACATGAGAGTATATGGTGATGTAGTCCCGGCTCCATTCTTGTCCCGCAAATCTCGCATGTCCAACCGTCTGTTTTAAATATTCTGGGGCGATCATCAGTGAAGAGCACCGAGAGGATTCTCAGTCCCGCAATACACCGTTTGACCCGGAGCGGGAAATCGCTGGACAGATAGTGTTCCCGTAACGGAGTTGAGCAGATGTTTTTATAGTGGGGGTATAGTCTTGAATTTATTATTCTTGTGTGATCCTTTTGCAGATATTGATCTATTGCAGTCCTGATTATGTAGGGAATTTCTCTTTGTGATGTTCTATAGTCTGTGCAGAAATTCAGCCATTGAAATCCGGTGGTGTTTAAAATATTAACTATACTTCCTGTGAAACCTATATATTCTTTCGTTGCGTATGAGATTTCCCACAGCTGGGACAAGCAGAGCAGCGGCAATCTAGTTTCACCCATTCCCAGCATTCTCAACCAGAACTTTAAGGTAAGTTTCAAGACTGTAACGCTCTCTGACTGACACTCTTCCCAATTCTATCCTAAGCATGTATCTTGGGGTGTATCTTGGTAAATTTAGATATCTTCGCATAAATGAGTCCTGAATTTTATCAACAATTAATGTATGCTCATCATATTATGATTATAAATTTAAATACAGTTAAACCTGCCTATAGCGCCCCCTCTTGGGACTCACCAAAATAGGGTGCTATAGAGAGGGGGTGTTATAGACAGGTCACTTTTAATGTAAATCGCATCGTACTACATATTTAAAATCGGGCGCTATAGAGAGGGAGGCGCTATTTAGAGGGGGCGTTATAGACAGGTTTAACTGTATATTTTAATTTTTATTTTAAACTAGTGGATGTACCCGGCTTCGCCCAGGTTTTACTCGAGTGATAGTTTGCCTAATTAATATTAAATTAAAAATATTTTCCGAGCAAAACATCCACTCTCTCTAATGAATCGATTTTTATGAAGACATTTATATATAAATATATCTTTATACAGTAGAACTTCCCTTTAGCGGACACCTCTCTACAAAGGACAGTTTTCATTTATAAAATTACCATTTTTACTATTTAGAAACTCTTCGGTAAGATGACACCTCTTCCTAAAGGACACTTTGACTCTACAATTAGGTGTTGTCCTTTACAGGGAGGTTCTACTGTATAAATATATAAAAATCAATTCAGTAGAGATAGATATTTTCAGAAAAATATTTTTTAGATTTTTATAAAGATATATATCAAAATTCCAAACTATTATAGACACCTATGATTCTTTTTAAAAGTATACAATTTCTACTGTCCTTACTGCAATGGAAAAATTAATGGGAGGGCCTAGCTTATCAGTGGTGAACCCTCCCAGCGGTTTCGCCAGTTTAATCTACCATACCGCTGTTATATTGTATTTTTCGATCTTCCTTTTATAGTGATACCGATGTTAGACTCTTGGAATGGGTATTTTAGATGAACTATGGACATAAGCTTTGAGGACAGTAGAATTTTACATACAATTATAAATATATAATATTGTTTCAAATTTTGATAACAGATGGCGTGCTAATGCATCATAAGGTATATATATAAATATATATTGACATTTATATATCTATATTAATAAAATGCAAATTTCATAAGTGTTGTTCACTAAAAACTTTCGTTACAATGCATCAATTTCGACAAAATTTTCAACATTTATGTAAAACGAGATGGAGCAGGTTTTGCTTAACATCAAAATATTTTTCCCTAACATTAACATGCGTAACTTCGCTGTTATCGATTAAATACAAAAAAATCAACAGAGTTAATTTTATTTATATATAAATACAAAATTAAATTTCAACAGAGTTAATTTTTTTACATACTAGCTAATAATCTCAATCTAAAAAATATTCAAAACAAGCAATTTTAAGATAACACCATATGTAAAACAGTCGGCCAAGAAAACAACAACGATATTACATCTTTCTCTCATATTCACACACAATCTTGATTAATAATTAAAACTAATCTTTAACATTGTTTATTATACTTCATAATATATAATATTCGTTAGGCAAACGGGCGAAGCCGGGTACACATCCGCTAGTATGTAGATATATTAGACTATGATCTCAGACAAAAGGCTCAGAAGTGATATCTATCTTCTATCTATATACAGGGTGTACCAGGTAAATTGGGAATTTCAACAATGGTATTTTAACTGAATTTTTTTGCAAGTAAAAATTAAAATATCCGAATGAAATTTGACACAGTAGTAGATAAAAGGATATAGTTTTTATTTATTCAATGAAGTTTCCATTATTAGCTACAACAGTCTCGAGGCGAGTGCGGAATGAAGCACAGGCCTTGGCGACGATGACCTTGTCCATTTGGGTCATCACCGTGTGAACTGCTTTCTTGACAGACTGGATGGTGGTATGAGGAGCTTTGTTGACATCTCTCTCAACAACGCCCCATACATAGTAGTCGAGGGGATTGCAATCTGGAGAATAAGGGGGCCAAATATCAGGACCCCACTGACTAGGGACGTTAAGTGTCAGCCACGATTGTGTCTTTTTTGCCTTATGGGCTGGAGCTGAGTCCTGTTGGAAGACATACTTCCTTCCTGCGGCCACCATGTCCATCCAAGGCTTCACAACGGTCTCCAGAACATTGATGTAGGTGTCAGCGTTCATCCTAAGGCCCTTCTCAAAGAAATGGGGAGGCATGACATCACCTTCACTGCTGATAACGCCAAGGACCATTACGGAGGCAGGAAATTTCGTGTGCATCACGACAGGTATCTCTGAGGGGTCTTTACAGATCCAGCGATCATTCCTGGGATTTACCTTTTGGTCCACGTCAAAGTTCTTTTCGTCAGAGAAGAACCTTAGCATGCCAAAAGAGTCGTGTTTCAGGTTGTTGAGGAGGGCAGCAGCCTTCCCTTTTCTGTTATTCTTCATATTCTCAGTCAGCAACTGACCTTTCCGAAGGGCATAAGACTTGAGACCAAGGTCCTCATGGATAGTTCTGACAATTGTCATAGAGCCAACGTCCATTTCCTTGGCTATGGCCCTCATGCTCTTCCCAGGGTTTCCATCAATCTTCTCCTTGACATTTTTGACAAATTCTTCGCCTCTTACCCTGTCCGATCGACGCGAGTGCTTTTTCCTTGTAGCTATCCCCTCTTTGTTACTGTCGGCCTCATCAAACTGCTTCTTGACACGATAAATAGTGGTTTTGGGCAACTTAAGAAAATCCACTATCTCTTTGGGGCTCCTTCCGGCGCGCAGAGCAACGATGATGGCAGCTCGATTTTCAAATTCTCGGTTACTGTTCATCACTACACTGCGCACACATGTACTGTTGCATTTTACAAGAATATGGCTACGTAATGAAAAAAAAACAAGTTTTAAATCTCAAGTAGTTTTTGTTTTATGGACTGTCAAAGTTAGTCCCAATTTGCCTGGTACACCCTGTATATAAAAATGAATGTTTGTATGTTTGTCTGTTTGTTGGTTTGTATGACCTGTATACAAATTCACAGTAGTTCACTAATTCAAACCAAAATTTCCATACATAGGTAAAAAATAACGGGGGTGACGATAGGCTATTTTAAAATATATATAAATCAATTATTAAAACTATATATTCAAATTATTCTACTTAGCTCACGAGCAGCGCCCTCTAGAACGCGGGCGATCTGCCGGCAGCCAACAGGCGCGCGCCGCCGGCAGGTCGCTTTAGCGTTCTAGACGAGAAGCTTTTTCTTAATTACAATGCAAGTCCTTAACTATATTTACAGGTTTTCTAATTTATAACTATTTCACATATTTACATAATTCGCCGTTTAAAATAACCGCTCTTGCTATATTTGCTATGTTTTATTTTGCTATGTTTAATGTGTTTGAATAATACATTTAATCGTGTAAACCCGGGCGTTGCCCGGGTCATTCGTCTAGTTTTATATATAAAGAGGACCTGGCTTTGTGTGTCTTCTGCTCGAGTTTTGCTGTTAGAATTTTTTTCCTACCTACTAAAAATGAAGATCTGGGTCCGCTCTATGGAATTTTCATGAAAGAATTTAATATCTGAAAATCAAACACGATACAGCAATATGGTCATCATCCTTTTCTGACTAAAAAATAACTATTTATGCCCAGAATTTTGTGAATTTTAAATTTTCTGGATTAAAATGCAGCAATAAACTCTTCCAGGTTTTTCTCTATGTCCTTTTAAAATTTCAATTAGATTATTTATTTATTGAAGATGTGTATAGCCACAAACATATATTTATATATACACTGTTCCGGGTTTTGGAGAGGTCCACTTGCTTTTGTATGCTGATGACATCGTTCTCTTGGGGGAGTCCAAAATAAATCTGCAAACCAAGATTAATATACTAAAGAAATACCTTGAAACGAACTATTTAATACTTAATGAAAATAAGTCTAAAATAATGGTTTTTCGCAATGGAGGTCGGCTCGCAATATCTGACAAATGGTTCTAGGGCGAAAGACCACTGGCTATTTCATCAAAGTACAATTATCTTGGCTATCCTTTGTCAACAACGACTTCATATACACAAGTTGCCAAGCATTTCCAGGGCAAGGCACTGTCTGCAATAAGTGCGGTGTGGACAGTTATGACTAAGACTAAAGTTAACTCCCTTCAGGCACCTTTAAGGCTATTGGACTCAATGGTTGTAGCGGTACTCCTATACGCTGGGCTTGTGATCAAAAGGAGTTACTGGACAAGACTCAGGATGTTTTCCTGCGTCGGCTTTTAAACCTGCCCAGGTATACCCCAGGATATATCCTTCGAATGGAGTGTGGACGAACTTCTCTTGCAGTCACCTCCATAAAACTTACAATGAAATACTGGATCAGAATCCTCAATATGGAAGCTAACCGATTACCATTTATATGCCTAACTGAACTAATGAATTTGTCCCGAAATTCAAATATCCACATAGGTCTTGTTAAAACCATTAATGACATTCTGAATTCCACTGGTTTTTCTTATCTGATTAATTGCACCGATAAGGACTTTCTTCAACATGATCTGCCACTGATTACTAGAACAGCAATAGACCAATCCAAACAAGGTGACTGGGCGAGAATCAATAAAACAAAACTATATCCTCACTATAGAAACCTGAAGAAAACATCCCTTCCTGAAGGATATCTGTCGGACAATCTTCCATTCATTGTTAAATGACACATTGCCCAACTGTGAGTACTTTACACATTCTTTCGGGAAAATCACAAGAACATTTTCGGAGAAGCGGAACTGTTATGTAAGCTCCGTAAGCTGAAAAGGAACTCCGAAATATCTCACTATTTTTTTCCACTGTATAAGTATTTCAGATGAAAGAAAAACATTTATTTCGAAACAGGATAATAGATTCCCGGACACAGTTGAGGATAACTTAACAAACTAATAACAGATAGAAAGTTTTCACTGGATCTATGTGGGTTACAAGGCAGTTAATAAAAAGGCATCGTTACTGTTACTTTGAATTGAGTGAATATGTATATATATATATTATTTACATTTTTTTTTTTGTTCACTTCTTTATCTCTTTCTTACTTTGCTTTTTGGATCCTGCAGTCGAATCTTTTGTAAGACTTTGGGTCTTAATGGGGCTTTTGTTGTTATGTTGTATATATGTGTGTGTATGTATATATCATACTTACATAATCTTTCTTTTTCTTCTTCTGTATATTCCCCACTTTCACAGGCCTATCTCTCTTGTAATCTCGGGGAGAATCCTCTATAAGACCAGTGTGTCTTAATAAAGGCTTTTGTGTGTATGTGTGTTATATATACACTGACTTTTATATATACAGTAGAACCTCCCTTTAGCGGACACCCCGCTAGTGGACACCTCCAAAAAAAGGCCAGTTTTCATTTGCAAAATTACCATTTTTACTATTTAGCAACTCTCTGGTAAGAGGACACCTCTCTCTAAAGGACACTTTGGCTCTGCAATTAGGTGTCCTTTACAGTGAGGTTCTACTGTATAAAGATTATTTTATTCTGCGTAATCTCCATGAAGAATCCAAGTAAAGACTATACACATTTATGGACAAAATTTAAGAAAGTTTAACATTTTGATGTCACTAGTCTTCTATTTTTTGAAGGAGACAGAAGCAATTTTGTTCACACACTTGGTTATCTCATGTGTCTTCAACAAAGGTCACTGTAATATCTTTCAGAGTTATTGTCTGAATCCCAATATAAATGCTAAAAGATACAACTTCCATAAGTTTTGTTCATGAGTGTATATTGGTTATCTCGTGTGTCTTCAATAAAGGTCACTGTAATATCTTTCAGAGTTATTGTCCGAATCCCAATATACATACTAAAAGGTACAACTTCCTTAAGTTTTGTTCATGAGTGTATATTGGTTATCTTGTGTGTCTTCAATAAAGGTCACTGTAATATCTTTCAGAGTTATTGTCTGAATCCCGATATACATACAAAAAGGTACAACTTCCTTAAGTTTTGTCCATGAGTGTAATTTGACCATGTTAAGCCTTTACTATAAGAATGTATAGTTTGTCATTCAAGTTACAGAGAGCACACCACAATGAAATTTCTTTATTTATAATGCATATATACAAAGTATGGTAAAATATCAATATATATTAAAAAGGGAGAAAAAAAAAGGTTTAATGTGAACATCAATATAAAATTATGCGACCTATACATATATTACAGTTTTGTATTGAAAAAAAAGTTCTTCTTTTTATAAATGTTATCTAAAAAAAACTTTATAAAAAAGAAGTTGTTTGAAGGGTCAAATAACCCTTTTG